>LR738712.1:11780531-11951227 GCA_902687465.1 Secale cereale
AAAGAACGAAAATGATAAAAAGAAATCCGAAATAAAAGGACTACAAAATAAAATCTCTAACGGAGAAATGAAACATGCCAGTCTAGTTGGGCCGGTCCGTTCTCACTCAGTATATATATGGATCTCTCGGGTTAAATTGGGCCAAGAAAAGAGCATTGTTAAAATGGGCCGAAAAAGGTAAGAGTTAACTAACCACAGCCTGGTCCAGTGTTTTAACAGGCCGGAGTCCGAATGGCAGCAGGCACAAGCTTCGCCGACTAGGGTTCCCAGGGCTGAAGTGTCAGACTTGCAGCTTCCCCAGCTGAATCAGCAAACTACCAGATCTACCAGATCTCCTGCTTGATTCTACCAGGGATACACAAATTTCTGGCGAATTTCCCCCGCCCCTCTCCAATTTCTCTCGGCCATGATTGTGGCCTCGTTGAATCTCCGCAAATCGATCGTAAATTTCCTCTCCTCGATTATGCACGCGCACAATACGGATGGTGTCTCGAGCCGCTGCAGTCCGACGAATCGTTCGCGCGGCGATTTTTCTACGTTTTTACAGGAGCCGGGGTCATTTTCACGACCCGTAGCTTCCAGATTCGATGGCCGTACTAGCTTTTTTTTCTTCTTCCAGTTACTCCCAGATTAAGTTGCGGCTCTAATAGCCATAGCACGAGAAATAGACTCCCTCGCACGCTGATCAGTTTATTGCTTCTTTGATTAATCTCAGTATTTAACTGACATTTCGTTTTATGGTTTGGTTATTTCTGCATTACTGTTAGCCCTCTGCATATATGATTTCTCAATCTTTTTTGTTTTTAGGATCCATACTTACAATTGTTCTTGCGGGGCTGTGATGCTGCAAGATTACTTTTCATACCCTAATTTTGATTAAGGGCCAAAACTGATGACTTCATTTGTGCGTGTCTGAGCCGGTGCACTTGTTTGTCTGCACAGTCCAGTGCAGTGCAGTGCAGTGTTTAAATTTGGTTCTCTTCTAGTTGTACTCCATCTGTTCACAAATATAAGTTGTTTTGGAAATTTCAATATGGACTACATGCGGACTGAAGTGAGTGAACAAACACACTAAATATACATCCGATTCGGAAAAAAAAAGATGGAGCATCTTATATTTGTGAGCAGAGGGAGTACCTTGCAACGTTGTTTTTTGTCATGATTTTTGTTCTTGCGTTTTAGGTGACAAAATTGTTTAACAGAGGAACTAGTTTACCTGGCTGTGATGACAATAAGATAACTTCTTCATACCTTAATTTCAGTTAAGGACCAAATCTGATGACTTCATTTGTGTCTGTCTGAGCCGGCACACACTTGTTTGTCTCTGCAGTTGTTTAAGTGATTCTGTCCTACTTTCTTAGTCTGAACTTCATCTCAAATTTTGTTTCTTGTATTTTAGGCGGCAATTTTGTATTAGAGGAGCTAGTTTGTGTGGCTGTGATGACAACAAGATTACTTGTTCATACCTTAATTTCAGTTAAGGACCAAATCTGATGACTTTATTTGTGCGTGTCTGAGCCGGCACACCTGTTTGTCTCTGCAGTTGTTTAAGTGATTCTGTCCTACTTTCTTAGTCTGAACTTCATCTCAAATTTTGTTTCTTGTATTTTAGGCGGCAATTTTGTATTAGAGGAGCTAGTTTGTGTGGCTGTGATGACAACAAGATTACTTGTTCATACCTTAATTTCAGTTAAGGAACAAATCTGATGACTTTATTTGTGCGTGTCTGAGCCAGCACACTTGTTTGTGTCTGCAGTGCAGTTGTTTAATTTTGGTTCTCTTCTACCATCTTATGTTGGTTTTGTTTTGATTTTTGTTCTTGTATTTTAGGTGCAATCGTATATTAGAGGAGCTAGTTTTGCGTGGCTGTGTTGACAACAAGATTACTTCTTCACACCTTAATTTCAGTTAAGGACCAAACCTGATGACTTTATTTGTGCGTGTCTGAGCCGGCGCACTTGTTTCTGTCTGCAGTGCAGTTGTTTAGATTTGGTTCTCTTCTACCTTCTTGTGTTGGTTTTATCTCAATTTTTGTTCTTGTATTTTAGGTGCAATTGTGTATTAAGAGGAAGTAGTTTGCCTGGCCGTGATGACAACAAGATTACTTCTTCATACCTTAATTTCAGTTAAGGACCAAACCTGATGACTTTATTTGTGCGTGTCTGAGCTGGCACACTTGTTTCTGTCTGTAGTGTCGTTGTTTAAATTTGGTTCTCTTCTACCTTCTTGTGTTAGTTTTGTCTCGATTTTTGTTCTTGTATTTTTGGTGACAAGTGTGTACTTAGAGGAACTAGTTTGCCTGGCTGTGATGACAACAAGATTACTTCTTCATACCTTAATTTCAGTCAAGGACCAAATCTGATGACTTTATTTGTGCGTGTCTGAGCCGGCGCACTTGTTTCTGCCTGCAGTGCAGTGTTTAAATTTGGGTCTCTTCTACCTTCTTGTGTTGGTTTTGTCTCGATTTATGTTCTTGTATTTTTGGTGACAAATTTGTATTAAGAGGAACTAGTTTGCCTGGCTGTGATGACAACAAGATTACTTATGCATTCCTTAATTTCAGTTAAGGACCAAATCTGATGAATTTATTTGTGCGTGTCTGAGCCGTTGCACTTGTTTGTGTCTTGAGTGCAGCTGTTTAAATCTGATTCTTTTCTACCTTCTTACGTTGGTTTGTCTCGATTTTTGCTCTTGTATTTTAGGCGACAATTGTGTATTAGAGGAACTGGCTTGCCTGGCTGTGATGCCAACTAGATTACTTCTTCATACCTTAATTTCAGTTAAGGACCAAAACTGATGACTCTATTTGTGCATATCTGAGCCGGCGCACTTGTTTGTCTGTGCAGTTGTTTAAGTTTGATTCTCTTCTACTCCCTCCGTTCCAAAGTTAGTACAAACTTAGTACAAAGTTGGGTCATCTATTTTGGAACGGAGGGAGTACCTTCTTAATCTGATTTTCGCCTCAGATTTTATTTCTTATATTTTAGATGACAATTGTGTAGTAGAGGAACTAGTTTGCGCGGCTGTGATGACAACTAGATTACTTGTTCATAACTTAATTTCAGTTAAGGACCAAATCTGATGACTTTATTTGTGCGTGTCTGAGCTGGCACACTTGTTTGTCTGTGCAGTTGTTTATGTTTGATTCTGTCCTGTCATCTTACGTTTATTTTCGTCTCAGTTTCTTATTCTAGTATTTTAGGTGACAATTGTTAATTAGAGGAACTAGCATATTGATTTTGTTTTCTTCATTATCTAATATCTATTGTGGTTTATGTAACATCACCAATGATTGTTCATGGGAGTTCCGTAATTTTGGCAAGCCATTGCTTTTTCACTTGATAGCCATTGGCTTCAGTTACTCCCATATTGATGCAATGCAAGATAGCCCTTGTTCCATGAATATGGTTGGACTTCGGGTTAGGCCTGCCTTCGACATATGCAAATATGCCTTTGGGCTTTGTAGCGCGTTAGCTCGGTTTTGTGTTTTTTGGCGTGTAAACTCAGTTTGGCATCTTCAGTTGTGATGACAAAACTATTTTTCTTGATTTATCCAAGGACAACTTTCTGATGAGAATTGAATGCCTGAGCAAATGCAGCCTCTTCTTTGTGTGTTTATTGTGTTATAAAAGTCTTTTTTTTTTATCTGCTTCTAGTGTTCTTGTCTAGCTAAGATATCCTGTTTCTCGGTGCTGATGCTTTATTTATCATCTGACGAGCTTTGTGCATATCTGAGCCAATGCTGCTTATTCTCGGCGTGCTCCTGTGTGCTAAACCTTTTGTACTATTTCAGCTTGGTTTGCCCAGGTTTTGCGTCTGATTAACCGACTGACGACCGTTAAAGGCACTTATTTCAACCCTGTATATTTCTTGATTCTCATGCATTTGCAAACTAGATTAGGTGGATATGATCACTTCATCATATTCACTTTGCATTTTCATGTGTGACTGAGATCAAAATTGTTCTTATGATTGATATTTCCCTACGGGCACAACGAAGAAAGGGCTTTTTCAGGAACTTGCTTCATAATGAGAAACTGGCAAAATCAAATAACATCGGCCCAAGAGAGACTGTATGATCCTCCTGTATAGGTAGCTAGCTGGATATTGTCCTTATCTGCCGGATGTCCTATTGATAATTATCTCTGTTGTAATACTCCTCACAGTATCAATCCTGTCCTGTACATAATCAATACAGAAGTATCAAATTTAAGGGCCATCACCATACCAGACATGGGTTCATTCTTTTGAACCATACCAAAGATGATAAACTGTCCTCAGAAAATATGATAGAACTTGACTGCATAATAGTACTATGGATACGGGGCTCATTTAACCTGCAGTAAGTTGTTCAAAAGAACGACCATCGATTTAAATTGATATTCATCTGATTGTTTTATGATTGTTACAATATATGTTATCCCTTATGAAGAGTTGCCAGTTATGGTCTTTGGAGATTTCGATGATGTGGTCTTGGACATTGACAAACAGAACCATGGGTGTTATGGGCTCAAATAAATTCAGAAAAGTTCCTTGGAACTCCTGGATGGATATGAAGAAATGAATCCTTATAGTTTACCTGTTAAAAGATGTAGCTAATAAGCTTGATACAAGGCAAGCCATAATATTTTAGGATACAGCCAAATTCCTAAACACTAAAAGTTGCACCTACTGGATTACAAAACAGAAGATTGAAAATATGGAGAAGAACAAGCATGTATGGGTCACACATCTAAGCTACTTCATTCTGCTTCCATCAGCATTGTTCCCTTCCATGGTGAATTTTGCTATGTCTAGCTCACCGTTTACTGCGGACTCACATTTCATGTTCATCAAGACTCAGTAACCAACCATATGATCTTGATTCACACTTATTGGTCAAGTCATCAGTATTCTTGGAATTTGTTAGGATCTCACCTAAAGGCCCACCTTGAGGTATCTCCCAAGAGCTTGAGATGCAATCCTCTTGCACTTGCATCATGTTAGATGCAAGGCAGCTGATGCGTGGACCTTCTGTAGATGAATAGAAAGTTGATGGCACTGAAGCATTGTTTTTCTGAGACTCGATCTTGTCATTCTTATGCATACTGAAATCTTGAAGGACCGATTGAAGGCACCCGCGATCATGGAGCGTCATGGAAGAAACGTCCTTACTGCTCTGCTGGTTGCTTCTTTCCCAAGGGTTCAATACTGTATTTGAGGAGATCGATTCACTATCGACTGCCGGGCTCAACTTATCTGGTTTGTTTTGTTGCTTCAGTTGAGAGAGCAGGGACAGTGTGTGTTGTTGATTAGTAGAATTCAGGAGTGGAGCACTGTTGCCTTCTTCAGGGTTGTTTCCCCTGGCTTTGCTCACCATTGCCCTGCAAATGAGTACAAGTGTTAAATCAAAATTATGACCTTGCGCAAATTTAAATGTTATTTGCCTGTTTCTTTGTGTCCCAAACTATATGACATTTATCTGCATAATTTAGCAGTTGTATTTTTTTCAGTCTAGCTAAGAAATAGTTCTGATCCGCATAAGGAACTAGGATTCAATGTATACAAACCTGTTTAAACTATCTGTCCAGTAGCTGACACTCCCTGGCTTCAGTTCATCACTAGCTTTTGCTTTCTTACAGCCACCCTGTGAGACAGCGGCTGATAACGAGCCAGCAGCAGGTGTCTCTTTGGCGTTCTTCCTTGTTTGGTTTTCCACAGGCTTTCTTGAACGATGGCGGTTCCTATTGATGTGCCGCTCACAATACTTGTGCTCGGCCATCGCCTCCTTTGAGCACCGCCATTTCTTGCCG
Source organism: Secale cereale (assembly GCA_902687465.1). NCBI lineage: Eukaryota > Viridiplantae > Streptophyta > Magnoliopsida > Poales > Poaceae > Secale > Secale cereale. The sequence continues at coordinate 11,786,324 of LR738712.1, forward strand.
TCTGTTCGACGGCATCTTCCAGGTTCCGGGTCAGAATCTGCATTGGTGAACCCTTGGTAAACAGGCCTCCAGGTCACTGCATTACAGGGAAGCAAGTCATGCTCTGCTTGCATTTATTAATGTTTGTGCTTGATACATATGTTAACTTGCTCGCTGACTAAATCTAAATAGGATAGCTGAGACAGCATCTTATATGCAGCATTTCTGCCATGTCTACTGACTGATATATTCTTATTTTGACATACTTATGACTATAGCCGAGACAGCATCTTATATGCAGCGTTTGTGTCATGTCTACTGACTCAATACATTCTTATTTAGAAATACTTATAAATATGCAAAAGCAATATTTGCTGACATGCTTTTAGATACCACGTGCAGGACAGTGCTTTTTCTCACATTCTTACCAAGACAGATCTTTTACTGCGTCACATTTACGGGCAGTTATATCTATACTATATACTGCGTTGCCTGAGGTTCTACCTCAGTAAAAAAAAAAAGAGATGTGAGTAAATGTTTTGGCTGGATGCTTACCTCTATCGGAGGGTCTGAAGCTCTTGCTGATGGAGATGAGCAGGCTGGAAGGTATGGGGGCCTTTGCATTGAGGTACTTGTATATGAGGGCCTGGTGCTCCAGCTCCATCCACTGCGAAGGAGTGAAGGGCATCTTGCTCCTGGCCAGCAACAGCCTCTGCTCATTTGACCTGCCAAAATCCATACCTAGTAGATACAAAAAAAGAGCAAAAAACATTCAGTTTGCGCAAAAATGCTCAAAGGAACAGCCTTATCTTGAAAATATCCATGATATACTTATTTATTTGATCCATTTATTTATTATTGCAGGCGCCGAGTCGAGACAAAAGTGTAAATAAAGCAGTAAAAGGAAGCCATGGAATGGAGCAGCCTTGGCTGAGGAGGAGGGCCCAGCGGATGGGTAGATTCGAGCAAATCCCCATGGCCATGAATCGAGCTGGTGAGTGGTGAGAGCTCATCAAGTGCTGCTTTTGACTTTTCTTTTTTTTGCTTTTTTTTTAACATGGGAACAGTCGAACCCCAGAGCACTGTCCATCTCTCATGGCTCGCAGCTTGCAGGAATGGATGCAGAGAACAGATCGGGCGAAGATGATGCAAGAAATAATGCGTGGAAGAGGGAGGAGCGGATCCAAGAAAGACCGACCTGACGATGGCGGCTGGTGGGCGGCGGCGGCCTTGGAGAAGCTGAGCATCTTCTGCTCGTCGAGGAAGGGGGAGGGGTAGGGGTAGGGGGCGGCCTGGGTAAAGCCGCCGGATCTCGGGTCCTTGCTCGCCGGCGGCGCGAAGCCCAGCACCTGCCCGAGCTCCATGGCGGCGGCGGGGAGCTCAGGAAGCATTCGGGGGCAGCGGGGAGGGGGCGGCGGGCATTGCTGGAGCTGGAGCTGGAGCTGTGGCTGAAGCTGAAGGGGGGAGTGGAGGCAGGGAGTGTGTGCCTCTTTGGGGGACTAGGGGTGGCCCTTAAATAGCAATGGCCTGTCTTTTCACTGGGGCAAAACCTTTTGCTTTGGATTGCTTTTCTTTCTTCTTTATCGTTGGTGTTTTTGAGTGAGCGATGCTCGATGGTGCTTTAGTGGCCGGTGACAGCGAGTGGTGCTCATGGTAATGGCAATGGCAATGGCCTGCTGCTGTGCACGTATTTAACACTGCACTGTGGCGATAGATGCACGCATAGTGTCCGGCTCATGGCCCACGCCTCTAGCCTCTATGACTTGGAAGTACAGTGTTGATATTCTCCACCAGTAGTTTCTTGGCAAGCATTTTCATATTAAAAAATCAACATGTACAATACAAAAGTTCTATTTTTTGGGTGGAAGTGATCAAATCTATTAGAAGGATTCATCGGAAGGACAAAACACCTCAAACATAATAAAAGTTACATCGAGGTTCATGAACCACCAAACAATGCGACCCTACAATATGAGAAGTAAATTAACGACCTGTCTAATGATATTGATTTCGTAATGTGAGTGCTGATATTTTTTTCCTATAGAGTTGGTAATGCTTTTTAATAAATAAATAAATAAAGGACGACTCTTCACTCTTGCGGATACTCCCTCCGTCCGAAAATACTTTCGTCAAAATGGACAAAAATAAATGTATCTAGAACTAAAATACATCTAGATACATCCTGTTTTACTCATTTTGATGACGAGAATTTCCGGACGGCGGGAGTACTTTTTATGGAGCTTGACATCAGACAAATGTTTTATCGGAGGAGAAGGTACTCGTTTGAAATATCAATTGCAAAGTTGGTTGTACTTCGAGTATCCGCAAGAGCCGGCCAGCCTTTTTTATGGCAATTAGTTGGGGGACTGTAGTAGTAACTTTGTGGTACGACTAGCAGAGCAAGCAATGCGATTCCATACGACACGGCGGTACGCGCGAGCACAATGAATTTGCTTGTGAGTACGTGGCTGCAATTACTACTAGCGCCCTTGTATGCTTGCAAGTGAATGGATGTCTCCCCCCAAACAGGCTGCACGGCCGCTCGCTTTGAAATCGTCTCGAGCCCGGGCGTTAATGAAGGACGACGCCTTCTTTCCCTAGGCCTGGTTCGTTCGTTCCTTCCTTCCTTCCCGAGCTTTCTCAAGTCAAGGGCAACAAGACACGCGTTAACACTCGTAGTGATACAGAAACGGTAATTATGGTACTGTAGTAGTAGTACATTTCAAAGAAAGCGATGGAGTAGCGACAAAGCAGAGCGGAGGAGAGCATGTGGATTCGCTTCCCCTCTGTTCGCCGCTCCGGCGATCGGTGGCTGGGAGGAGAATCCCGAAGCCTTCGCTCCGGCTAGTAGTTTAGGTTAGCGTTTTTAGTACTCGCAGGCGCGGCGCTCGGATAAACGGCGGCGCTGCTTGTTCGAGCATGTCTTTTGGGCTTTGATGTCTTCTGGGTACTCGAGTCCATTCGTTCGTTTGGAAGTAATCGGCGGAGCTCCGGTGTAGCTATCTACCGTATCTTTGGGATGGTGAGACTAGGTTTCCCGTAGGTTTGGTATTAGATGTGGCAGTAGTGGTCATTCAGTGATCCTGGAACCTTGATGCAATTTTCACTATGTTTGGGATACTTTGTATTTCTTCTATAAAAGCTACTCCATCCGTTCTTAAATACTCTCTCTGTCTCAAAATAAGTGTCTCAAGTTTAGTGCAATTTTGTACTGAAACTAGTGCAAAGTTGAGACACTTATTTTGGGACGGAGGGAGTATAAGCTTTTATAAAGATTTCAATGCGGGCTACATACGGAGCAAAATGAGTTAATCTGTACTCTAAAATGTGCCTAGGTGTATCCATATGTAGTATTTATTGAAAATCTCTAAAATGATTTATATTTACGGACAGAGGGAATATAATAGATCTATTTCTTTTTTAAAGAAAAGAAAGAGCGGCGGGTATGCATGTATGCGCACATCGGCACGCAAAGTAGCAGGGCGCGTGCAGGAGCGAGCTTTGGCAGTGGAGTGCGGCTGCGTGGCGTGGCGTGCCGGCGGGGGCCGGCAGGCGGCCCCCATCCCCGTCGCATCACCCGTCACCCGTCTCCCGCTGCGCTGCGCTGCGCGGTCACGAGGTTGAGCTGACGCTTTTCAAGGCCCGCCTTCATTCATTGCGCCCCCGTTTCCCTCCCTCCCTCCCTCCCTCGCTCGCCTTGGGCCTCCGTCCGTCCGTCCGTGCTGGCGTCGCCCCGCCCGTGCGCCGCCGCTCGCCGCCGTTCGTCTCCACCCGTCTCCCCGGCGGCGCCGGCGCGCGTACGGTACGGTACGTACGTACGTGCGCGGCCTTGAAGAATCACGGCGTTGTGCTGCCGCTGCCAGCCTTGTATACCCTGAAGGATCACGTATGTGCGCATGCATGTACTCCGGCGGCGACGCACGGCGCATGCATGTATGTCTCTCCCGGGCGGGCGGGCGGGCGGGCGGGCATCATGTGAGCTGAACAAGCGGTCTGGTCCGGTCTGGTCTGGGTCCCCCCGGCCCGTGGGTTGGGCTGTGGGTTCATTCACTCCAAGCCGAGCCGGCCGGTCTCTTGGTTTGTTGCAAGCTTTGTCCTTTGCAACCCGCATCGTGCTACCCCACAGGCCACAGGTGCGCCCGCCTTGTAGTACGCACTGCTCCTTTGGCCGGTTCCCGATTTATGTGACGCCGGGGGAACGATGTGACCATTACGGTATCTCGCGCCGCGCCTCATTTATTGCCAAACAAGTTTGAAACAGCCCGGCCGGGGTTCATTTGCTTCTCCTGACCACACACGGGGCACGGGCGCGGCCCTGGCCAAGAACGTCCGAGCTAGAGAATTTTTTCTGTAAAGGAGAAAGGGTGAGGAGGAAATACCATAAAAGCGCAGAATAAATGGAGCAAGACAAAACTGCTTGGCCTGTCATGCCTCTCGAAAACCAAATAAATCCGCGTTTTATTTTTTATTTTTCTTTCGTGAGAGGGATGGTTTTGCTCCCACGGGAGGCACGGCCAACAGTTTTGCTCCTCTCGAAAACGGAAAAAACATGGTTTCTTCTTTCGCTTCCGCAAGAGGCACCGGAGCACCAGGGCCGGGCCCACAGTGGTACAAAAGGTGCGGCCCGCACAGGGCCCAAAATTCTGGGGGGCCCCATATTTTTTGTATATCAATCTAATAGTTAACCGCTGCTGGGCCGAGCGACTAGGCCCATCGAGCGGAGCGCGATCCTGACTCCTCCCGATCGCTACGAGAGGGTCACTATGTGCACCTACGACGAGGCACCACTCAGGAAAAAAAAGACGACGAGGGCATCGCTAGTTCGCTATGTGCCTACGTTATCTGAAAAAAAAAACACTAGATGGCCAACATAAAAAAAAACCTAGATCGCTACATGGATCAGATCGTGGCTACGCTACAGCCTACCGGAAGAAGAAAAGAACGTCTCGTCCCATCATCGCCTCGAGCCCTCGATGGCTCGACGCTAGGAGCCCTTACATCGATGGCTCGATGCCTCGTCCCTCGGTGGCTCTCACTCGGTCCCTGGTCCTTAGATCGATCAGATTTCAGACTCAGGTCGACTAAGCGATAGGCCACTGCCGCAATACTGCAATTGCGTTCCTCGTCTTCTTTTTCAAATTTCAGACTCGTCGACATCATCTCATCAGATTGATCGGTTAATGACGCTATCCTTCATGTGCTTAGCGAGTCTTTTTTGATTAACTTCGGTCCCTACTTCTAATTCCTAATTTTCTAATTAATTATTGCAGGGATTGTTACTTCATTAGAGATTGGTTGTTGAGAATGAAGTATTGAAGAGGATTGATTATCCGGGTATCATTGAAGATTTCATTTCAAAGAATACTACAAGAATGAGGATGTTCAAATAATTAGCATTCGGGAGTTGGATAGGTATGATCTTTTTACATGTCCAATTGTTATGTAAGACATTACATTACAAACATTATATTTTTTCTGTGAGATATATATACTCCCTCCGTTCCAAAATAGATGACCCAACTTTGTACCAACTTTGGTACAAAGTTGAGTCATCTATTTTGGAACGGAGGGCGTACATTATAATTGATGGTTACTCCCTCCGTAAACAAATGTAAGAGCATTTAGATCACTACTTTATTAATCTAAAAGCTCTTATATTAGTTTACAGAGGGAGTAGTTAATTTTTGTGTGAAATAGGGCCCCATTTTTTAGTTTTGCACAGGGTCCCGTATTTTGCCGGCCCGGCCCTGCGGAGCACCTCTCGAAAACGAAAGAAAAAAGAACATATTTTCTCTCTTCTTTTTCTTCCGTGAGAGGCACGGCTTTGCTTGTGCGGCTGTGCCTCTCGGAAACGAAAAAAAAACATGTTTTCCCTCTTCTTTTTCTTCAATGAGAGGCACGGTTTTGCTTGCGCAGTCGTGGCTCTCGGAAACCGGAAAAACGCGTTTTCTTTTCTTTTTTCTTTCTTCCGTAAGTTTTGCATCCGCGAGAGACATGATTTTGCTTTAGCACGTGCCTCTCGGGAACAAAAAAACGTGTTTTCTTTTTTTTCACGAGAGACACGTTTTTGCCTTCGCGACATGCACGGATTTGCTTCCGCCAGAGGCACAACCGTGCCTCTCGGAGACAAAAAAAATGCATTTTCCTTTTTCTTTCCTTCCGCGAGAGGCATGATTTTTCCTTCGCGAGAGGCATGGTTTTCCTTCAGCTAGAGGCACGACGGTGTTTCTCGGAAACGGCTTTTGGAAAGGGAAAAATAACATGCTCCTGGTTTGAAGAAAAACGGCCTTTTCGCCCTTTTTTCGTGAAAAAAAATAGATCAAACCTATCAATATGGGATCTAGTTTTGAAGATCTGTACCCGAGGAATCGAACGGTGAAAACGGTTCGAGATCTGGACGCACGGTTTAAGAGATAAAACGTTTTGAATAAATGGATCTATGAAAAAGGAAAATCCATAGGTTGCGACAAGTGGCGCACTACATGTGTGCGCCACTTACCGCAGCCCCGGGAGGTGGGAGTGATCTTTGGAAGGAGTACTCCTTAATTAGTGATTTCGATCTATGGTGCATATTGTTTCTTGAATTATATATGAGCTTTGTCCATGGTAAATCTCTAAGGGTCATGTAGGTGTATGGTAGGTGGTAGAAAGTTTAGTACTACCTTGCTAATTGAGGAGAATTGAGACCTCTTTATAAGGGTTGCACTACCACATGACACTGGGAGCTTGGGAAGAGAAGTGATACATGCACGCTCCTCCTCCGCAGACGGTCGGGTGCCTCCGGAACCCCGTCCTTCGAGATCCTGCCAAGGAGAAGGGCGATAAGGTTTTTGGGGAGTGTCCCAATCCGTGCGCATCTCAATCCTTTGCTTCATAGATGTTTCGGCTCTATGCATAGGTTTCGGTATGAGTTGCATACTGTGATTGCCATGTTTATTATCTACTTGTAGATTAGATTAATCCAAATTGTGCTAATATATCCAGCAATCCAAAAACCTTACTTTAGGCACTTTTTAATTCAAGGCTTTGTCGCTATGTTGAAGGCAACCACGTTTATGGGGACACATTTCAAGCGTTAGCGGACAAAGACCACCTTATGGCTCACATCTATGAATCTCTTATGGGTCACAGAACGACTGGCCCTGAAAAGGATAAGGCAATCAAGGAAGCAACCATTGTCTTTGAGGGAGCCGTTCTTCGTGTGATTGGAGACAAGTTGGTTGGCGCGTATCTTCATATGCGGGTCGCCAAAAACTTGTGTGATGCGCTTGAAGCTAAGTTCGACGTAACCGATGCTCAAAGCGACCTGCATGCTATGGAGCAGTTCCATGATTACAGGATGATTGATAACCGTCCTGTTATGTACTAGACTCATGATATACAATGCATCACTAAGGAGCTGGAGCTCCTAAAGTGTGAGTTACCGGACAAGTGGACCGTGGATTGTTTGTGGATCGGTCATGGGCCTAACCCCAGGCCCATCTACTCAATAGTCTATATTGGAGGAGTTGGCCAGTGCGGCCGTTACACACTCACTCCCTCCTCACGCAACCCTAGACGTTATCTATTGTTTCTCTCACTGTGCTACTTACCGCGAACCCATCTTGACGATCGCGTGCACGGTTGGTCGGGAGAGTTGATGCCTTCGGAACCTCGTCCTTCGAGATCCTACCCGGGAGAATGGCGATAAGGTTTTTTAGCGTCTCTGTGCGACTGCTCCTGATCAGTCCCCATCTCAGTGCTCTACGTCTACTACTACCACTACATCGACTCCATGGCAGATGGTGAAGCTACCAAGAAGAAGGCCGCAGACGATGCCGATGACCGTTGTTGTCGCCGCTGCGTTGGCCTAGCCAACCAGGGGGTATGATTTGTTCATCCCCTCTTTGCTCATTCATGTGCTAGACGTATATGTTGTGCTCATAGATGTTTCAGTTCTATGTATTGTACGTGCTCACATGCTTAGGTTTCAGTATGAGTTGCATATTGTGATTGACATGTTTATTATATACTCATGGATTATATTAAAAAAAGTGCTAATAAGCATTGTTCACACGAACACATCACCATGAACCCCTGACGTCGAGCGTGAGACGGGGCCACGTCGGAGTAGGAGCCTCGTCAAGAGCGTGGTATGCTAGACATGTCGGCGAGGTCTTCTGAGGATCCAAAACCCCACACGTCCGGGAGAGACATGGCAGGCCGCGCTACAGCTACGGTCTGCCATATGTCGACCTAGTCGCCCCTAGGCCATGTGGAGCGCTGCCTTGCAACAAGTAGAACAATGAAGAACGAGAAAGAAGAAAACTAAGGTAAATGAGAAATGATAGAAGATAAAAGATGATAGATTGATTGATCGATTGTGTGTTGAACCGATCATCATTTCTCATCTATTTATCAGGCGGCTAGACTTCTCATAAATGAAAAGGACTCCAAATCTAAATTAATCAAACTCGGATTATATGTGGGCCTAAGACGACAGTTCGGTTTTTGAGTCCACAGGTCACAGACGCACTCGCATTGAAATGATCAAAAAAGCAAAGTAAGAAATCTCGTGTTGAACGGTTTTTCATCAGAGGTCATCTTAAGAATCGAATCTCTCCCGCCAAAAAAGTGATGGCTGCCCCCATGTATCAGACATGGGTATACATGGTGTCTCGTGTTGTACGTCTCTTTTTACTCGTGGTCGGGCCACATTGTGGTGGCTGAAAATTTTGCATGCTATTTTGGATTGAGAGGATTCAAATTTCAAAATCGTTTGCCTCAACGAGAAGAAGATTTTCTATGTGATGATCTTCGGTGTGTAATCGTGCGAGCAGCAACTTTCACCATCCCGAGCACTATTTTGGCCCGCGAGATGAACTCAGATTGAGATGGCCTAAACATTAAATTTGTCGACATTGTTGATACAAAGGTTTTTCATAGTGGACACTTATTAATTTGAGGCCATCTTAATCAAGTTTTCTGCCATGATAAAATTTGATGTCAACATATGCCCTTTGTTTTTTTGTGGCAAAGCTCGCGTGCCAAAATATAACTTGCATTGAGTTTGTTCTAAGTACAATGTTAACACTCCATTGACCATTTATATGTGCTAAGGGCAATAAGGGAATATATAACGCCGACCCTCAAACCACTCGCATATGTCTGGACAGTGCGGCCGGATGTGTTGTGCCATTCAAGGCGGGCCCCTATCGGTCCGTCGGGCAGTCCGGACATAATTTTCCCTGCAAACCGGAGACAAACTTGGGCTTTGTGGGTGTCCGGATCGCTGCCACACCTGCTCGTGATCGCCCTGGCCCACCAAAAAAATCCCAGCCGCCTCTCCCGCGCTTTCCATTGGCCGCCCTGACGCTGGCCGCACCGCATTCATGCCGGCCCAAAGCTTGCATCGACCGGCATTGATGCCCGCGAGGTGACTGGACGGGAGGGCGGCACAAACGAATGCGACCTCTCTGGCGTTGCGGCTTCAATGCGGACTCCGCGTCCCGAGAAACCAACTCCCATCGTTGCGTCGCAGTGAAGCGGGTTGATAGTCCCTTTTGCATGGCGTGGTCGCGGCTATTTAAGTCATGCGCCGATGATGCATAGAGCCACATTCCCCTCCTCGAGCATCGTCTCCCTTCCCCTCTGTCATCGTACCCGAGCCTAGCGCGATGCAGAAGTCGTGGTTCTTCGCGTCGCCAGGCGGAGCCGATGGAAGTTCCTCTTCAGGCGGATCGTAGTGCCGCCGCCCTCGCTCTCTGGGCCCATCTACATCCACGGTGGTGGGCTCCTCCGGCGATAAGGAGGACTGATGACCCACAAGTATAGGGGATTTGTCGTAGTACTTTCAATAAGTAAGAGTGCCGAACCCAACGAGGACTAGAAGGAAATGACAAGCGGTTTTCAGTAAGGTATTTTCTGCAAGCACTGAAATTATCGGTAACAGATAGTTGTGTGATAAGATAATTCGTAACGGGTAACAACTAACAAAAGTAATTAAGGTGCAACAAGATGGCCCAATTCTTTTTGTAGCAAAGGACAAACCTGGACAAACTCTTATATAAAGCAAAGTGTCAGGGATATAACTATTAGGTACAAACCGCCGCCCAGGGAGGGGCCGGTTTATGCCCATAAGGATTACTTCTACTGAAGCCCAACAAAGCATAGAACATGGCGCTTTATTATAAAAGACAAGAGATCTGCTACCTCTTGAGCTTGTGTTGTATTCCCTCGAAGAGGAAAGGGAGATGCAGCATAGTAGCGTAAGTATTTCCCTCAGTTTTTGAGAACCAATGTATCAATCCAGTAGGAGACCACGCGTCAGTCCCTCGCACCTGCACAAATAAGTAAGAACTTCGCAGCCAACGTGATAAGGGGTTGTCAATCCCTTTACGGTCACTTACGAGAGTGAGATCTGATAGAGATGATAATATTTTGGTATTTTTGGTATAGAAACAGAAAGTAAAGAAAGCAAATAAACAATGGCAACAGAAATTGACGGGAAAGTAATAAGATAAAGATAGACCCAGGGGCCATAGTTTTCTCTAGTGGTTTCTCTCATGATAACAGTATTCTACGGCGGGTAAACAAATTACTATCGAGCAATTGATAGAAAAGTGAATAATTATGAGACTATCTAGGCATGATCATTGTATATAGGCATCACGTCCGAGACAAGTAGACCGAAACAATTCTGCATCTACTACTATTACTCCACACATCGACCGCTATCCAGCATGCATCTAGTGTATTGAGTTCATATGAACAGAGTAACGCCTTAAGCAAGATGGCATGATGTAGAGGGATAAACTCAAGCAATATGATGAAAACCCCATCTTTTTATCCTCGATGGCAACAATACAATACGTGCCTTGCTGCCCCTACTGTCACTGGGAAAAGACACCGCAAGATTGAACCCAAAGCCAAGCACTTCTCCCATTGCAAGAACTATAGATCAAGTAGGCCAAACCAAACCAATAACTCAAAGAGACTTGCAAGGATATTATGAGCACACATAAAAAGTTCAGAGAAGAACCAAATATCTTTCATAGATAACCTTGATCATAAACTCACAATTCATCGGATCTCGACAAACACACCGCAAAAAGATATTACATCGAATAGATCTCCTCGAAGACCGAGGAGAACTTTGTATTGAGATCCAGAGAGAGAGAGAGAGAAGAAGCCATCTAGATACTAGCTATGGACCCGAAGGTCTGAGGTAAACTACTCACAACTCATGGTGAGGGCGATGATGATGATGATGAAGGCCTCCGTGATGGATCCCCCTCCCGAACAGGCCCGAAATGGGATCTCCACGGGAACAGCAGCTACGGCGGTGGAATTACGGTTTTCTCTCTGCGTATGGAGTTTCTGGGGTACGTAGGTATATATAGGAAGAAGGGGGGCACCGAGGACCACAGGGGCTGCCCTCGAGGCAGAGGGGCGCGCCCTGGGAAGGGGGGAGCGCCCCCCACCCTCAAGGGTGGCCCTTCTGTCTCCTGGCTTGGTCCCGAAGTCTTTCGTGCGTGATTTTCTAAAAAAAATCTCTCACGAAGGTTTCATTCCGTTTGATATTTCTTTTTTGCAAAACCCTGAAACAGGCAAAAAACAGCAATCTGGACTGGGCCTTTGGGTTAGTCGGTTAGTCCCAAAAATGATATAAAGTGAATGATAAAGCCCATTAAACATCCAAGACTTCATAAATAATAGCATGGAACAATAAAAAATTATAGATACGTTGGAGACGTATCAAGCATCCCCAAGCTTAATTCCTGCTCGTCCTTGAGTAGGTAAATGATAAGGAAAGAATTTTTGATGTGGAATGCTAACCAATATAGTTTTTCAATGTAATTCTCTTAATTGTGGTATGAATGTTCAGATCTGAAAGATTCTAGACAAAAGTCTATATTGACATAAGAAATAACAATACTTCAAGCATTACTAGCAAAGCAATCATGTCTTCTCAAAATACTATGGCTAAAGAAAGTTATCCCTACAAAATCATATAGTGTTGGCTATGCTCCCTTATTATCACACTAAATATTCATATCATGCACAACCCCGATTTCAGCCAAGCATTTGTTTGCATGCTCTATCTTTTCAAACCTTTCAACTTTCACGCAATACATGAGCGTGAGCCATGGACATAGCACTATGGGTGGAATAGAGGTGGTTGTGGAGAAGACAAAAAGAGGGAGATAGTCTCACATCAACTAGGCGTATCAACGGGCTATGGAGATGCCCATCAATAGATATCAATGTGAGTGAGTAGGGATTGCCATGCAACGGATGCACTAGAGCTAAATATGAATGAAAGCTCAACAAAAGAAACTAGTGAGTGTGCATCCAACTTGCTTGCTCACAAAGACCTAGGGCATTTGAGGAAGCCCATCGTTGGAATATACAAGCCAAGTTCTATAACGAAAATTCCCACTAGTATATGAAAGTGACTAAGCATGAGACTCTCTACAATGAAGAACATGGTGCTACTTTGAAGCACAAGTGTGGAAAAAGATAGTAGCAATTGTCCCTTTTTCTTTTCTTTTCTCTTTTTTTGGGCCTTTCTTTTTTTTCTTTGGACTTTCTCCTTCTTTTTTTTCTTCTTTTTTTGCGGAGGGGCTTTATAGATTCAGCCTTTCCTCCCATGGGACAACACGATATTACAACTCGATACTACAACAACAAAGTAGGACTCTATATGGATGCCTCCGGCGGTGTACCGATATGTGCAATGAAACAAGAGCGACACATATGAAAGAATTATGCATAGTGGCCTTGCCACAAATACGATGTCAACTACATGATCATGCATGGCAATATGACGATATGATGCGTGTCATATAAACGGAACGGTTGAAAGTTGCATGGCAATATATCTCGGAATGGCTATGGAAATGCCATGATAGGTAGGTATGGTAGCTGTTTTGAGGAACAATATGGTGGCTGTTTTGAGGAAGGATGTATAGTGGGTTTATGGCACCGGTGAAAGTTGCGCGGTACAAGAGAGGCTAGCAATGGTGGAAGGGTGAGAGAGCGTATAATCCATGGACTCAACATTAGTCATAAGAACTCATATACTTATTGCAAAAATCTACGAGTCATCAAAACAAAGAAATCAACGCATGCCCCTAGGGGGAGGTTGGTAGGAGTTAACCATCGCGCGCCCCCGACCTCCACACAAAGGTTGACACTCTACAAATACCTCATGCTTTAACTTAGTCACATAACGGTTCATCATACGTGCATGCTACGGGAATCACAAACCTTAACACAAGTATTTCTCAATTTCATAATCACTCCACTAGCATGACTCTAATATCACTATCCTCATGTCTCAAAACAATTATCAAGCATCCAACATCTCTTTCTATTCAATGCACTTGGTGTGAAAATTTTACTATATTGGCATTGGATGTTTATCATGTGAAGACTAGTTTCTTTACCTAAACACTTTACCATGCTGTTTTAATAGACTCTAAAATAGATCTAAGTGAAGCATGAGAGTTCAACAATTTCTACAAAATATTACCACCACCATGCTCTAAAAGATATAAGTGAAGCACTAGAGCAAAAACTATTCAACTCAAAAGATATAAGTGAAGCACATAGAGTGTTCTAATAATTTCTAGGCCATATTTAACTCTCTCAAATAGTTGTATAAAGCAAGGATTATTGTGGCAAAATAACAAGCAAAGACTCAAATTATAAAAGACGCTCCAAGCAAAACACATAGCATGTTGCGAATAAAAATATAGCTCCAAGTATAGTTACCGATGGATGAAGACGAAAGAGGGGATGCCTTCTCGGGGCATCCCCAAGCTTAGGCTTTTGGATTATCTTGAATTTTCTTGGGGTGCCATGGGCATCCCCAAGCTTAGGCCTTTGCTACTCCTTGTTCCATACTCCATCAAAGCAATACTCAAAACTTGAAAACTTCACAACACAAAACTTAGACAAAAATTCTCGTGAGCTCCGTTAGTAAGAGAAAGCAAACCACCACTCAAAGGTACAGCAAGGAATTCATTATTTGTTTATATTGGTGTTAAACCTACTGTACTCCAAGTTCTCTATGGTTCATATCCTCTAATATTACTCATAGATGCATCGGAATAAGCAAACAACACACAAAAAACAGAATATGTCAAAAACAGAACAGTCTGTAGTAATCTGCTGGGTTCGCCTACTTCTGGAACTCCAAAAAATTCAAACTAAATTGGTAAATTTGTGAAATTTGTCTACCAATCAGAAGCAATAAGAATCAACTAAAAAGCACGCTCCAGTAAAATCTGAAGACTTCTTTAGCCAGTGCTAACGATTCTGTTTTTCACAGCAAGATCAAATAAACTTCACACAAGTCCTACCAAAGGTTCTACTTGGCACAAACACTAAAAAAAAACATGAAAACACATCTAATCAGAGGCTATATGCAACATTTATTCCCTAACAGCAACAAAAACAAAAAACAAAAAATTGGGTTGCCTCCCAACAAGCGCTATCGTTTTACGCCCCTAGCTAGGCACGATACAAGATAAATCTAGGTATTGCCATCTTTGGAAGGCAAACCATAAGTGGCTCTCATGATAGATTCATATGGTAATTTGATTTTCTTTCTAGGAAAGTGTTCCATGCCTTTCCTTAACGGAAATTGGAATCTAATATGTACTTCCTTCATATCAATGATTGCACCAATCGTTCTAAGAAAAGGTCTACCAAGAATAATAGGACATGAAGGATTGCAATCTATATCAAGAACAATGAAATCTACGGGCACATAATTCCTATTGGCAACAATAAGAACATAATTAATTCTTCCCATAGGTTTCTTGATAGTGGAATCTACAAGATGCAAATTTAAAGAACAATCATCAAGCTCATGGAACCCTAGCAAATCACACAAAGTTTTTGGGATAGTGGAGACACTAGCAACCAAATCACACAAAGCATAGCATTCATGATCTTTTATTTTTATTTTTATAGTAGGTTCCCATTCATCATAAAGATTTCTAGGTATAGAAACTTCCAACTCAAGTTTTTCTTCATAGGATTGCATCAAAGCATCAACTATATGTTTAGTGAAAGCTTTATTTTGACTATAAGCATGCGGAGAATTTAGCACGGATTGCAACAAGGAAATACAATCAACCAAAGAGCAATTGTCATAATTGAATCCCTTGAAATCCAAAGTAGTGGGTTCATCACTATGCAAAGTTTTAATCTCTTCAATCCCACTTTTAGCAATTTTAGCATCAAGATCTAAAAACTCCAAATCATTGGGACACCTTAAAGCAGAATCATCTCCATCCCTATTCTCATCAAGGTTAATACTAGAAAACAAGGATCTAATAGGAGACACATCAATAACTTTCAGATCTTCATCTTTATTTTCACGATAACTAGAAGAACACGATTTAATATAATCTTCTCTTTTAGCACTCATTCTAGCGGTTCTTTCTTTGCATTCATCAATGGAAATTCTCATGGCTTTGAGAGACTCGTTGATATCATGCTTAGGTGGGATAGATCTAAGTTTCAAAGAATCAACATCAAGAGTAATTCTATCCACACCTCTAGCCAATTCATCAACTTTAAGCAATTTCTCTTCAAGCATAGCATTGAAATTCTTTTGCGAGATCATAAACTCCTTAACACTAGTTTCAAATTCAGAAGGCATCTTTCCATAAGAGTTGTTGTAGGAATTACCAAAATTATTAGAGGAATTACTAGGAAAAGGCCTAGGATTAAAATTACCTCTATAAGCATTGTTACCAAAATTATTCCTACCAACAAAATTCACATCTGAAGATTCATTGTTATTCTCAATCAAAGTGGACAAATGCATATCATTAGGATCAGAAGAAGCATTCTTAGCAGCAAACAATTTCATAAGTTCATCCATCTTTCCACTCAAAACACTAATTTCTTCGATAGCATGCACTTTTTTACTAGTAGATCTTTTGGTGTGCCATTGAGAATAATTAACCATAATGTTATCTAGGAGTTTGGTAGCTTCTCCTAAGGTAGTTTCCATGAAAGTGCCTCCGGTGGCCGAATCTAAAAGATTTCTAGAAGCAAAATTCAAGCCAGCATAAAAGTTCTGAATAATCATCCATAGATTCAAACCATGTGTAGGGCAATTACGTATCATTAAGTTCATTCTCTCCCAAGCTTGTGCAACATGCTCATGATCTAGTTGCTTAGAATTCATAATATCATTTCTCAGAGAGATGATCTTAGCAGGAGGGAAATACTTAGAGATAAAAGCATCTTTGCACTTATTCCACGAATCAATACTATTTCTAGGCAAAGAGGAAAACCAAGTTTTAGCACGATCTCTAAGTGAAAACGGAAATAACTTCAATTTAACAATATCGTTATCTGTATCCCTTTTCTTTTGCATATCACACAAATCAACAAAGTTGTTTAGATGGGTAGCGGCATCTTCACTAGGAAGGACAGAGAATTGATCTTTCATGACAAGATTCAACAAAGCAGCATTGATCTCACAAGATTCAACATCGGTAATAGGAGCAATCGGAGTGCTAATAAAATCATTGTTGTTGGTATTGAAGAAGTCACACAATTTGGTATTGTTCTGAGCCATAGTGACAAGCAAGCAATCCAACACACACAAGCAAACAAGAAGCAAGCGAACGAGAAACACACGGCGGAAGAAGGGCGAATAAAACGACAAAGGTGAAGTGGGGGAGAGGAAAACGAGGGGCAAATAAATGTAATGCGAAGGATAAGGGTTTTGTGATAGGTACTTGGTATATGACTTTTGCGTAAGCCTCCCCGGCAACGGCGCCAGAAATTCTTCTTGCTACCTCTTGAGCTTGCGTTGTATTCCCTCGAAGAGGAAAGGAAGATGCAGCACAGTAACGTAAGTATTTCCCTCAGTTTTTGAGAACCAAGGTATCAATCCAGTAGGAGACCACGCGCCAGTCCCTCGCACCTGCACAAACAAATAAGAATTTCGCAGCCAACGCGATAAGGGGTTGTCAATCCCTTTACGGTCACTTACGAGAGTGAGATCTGATAGAGATGATAATTATTTTTTTGGTATTTTTGGTATAGAAACAGAAAGTAAAGAAAGCAAATAAACAATGGCAACAGAAATTGACGGGAAAGTAATAAGATAAAGATAGACCCAGGGGCCATAGTTTTCTCTAGTGGCTTCTCTCATGATAGCAGTATTCTACGACGGGTAAACAAATTATTGTCGAGCAATTGATAGAAAAGCGAATAATTATGAGACTATCTAGGCATGATCATTGTATATAGGCATCACGTCCGAGACAAGTAGACCGAAACAATTCTGCATCTACTACTATTACTCCACACATCGACCGCTATCCGGCATGCATCTAGTGTATTGAGTTCATACGAACAGAGTAACGCCTTAAGCAAGATGGCATTATGTAGAGGGATAAACTCAAGCAATATGATGAAAACCCCATCTTTTTATCCTCGACGGCAACAATACAATACGTGCCTTGCTGCCCCTACTGTCACTGGGAAAGGACACCGCAAGATTGAACCCAAAGCCAAGCACTTCTCCCATTGCAAGAACTATAGATCTAGTAGGCCAAACCAAACCAATAATTCGAAGAGACTTGCAAGGATATTATGAGCACACATAAAAAGTTCAGAGAAGAACCAAATATCTTTCATAGACAACCTTGATAATAAACTCACAATTCATCGGATCTCGACAAACACACCGCAAAAAGAGATTACATCGAATAGATCTCCTCAAAGACCGAGGAGAACTTTGTATTGAGATCCAGAGAGAGAGAGAGAGAAGAATCCATCTAGATACTAGCTATGGACCCGAAGGTCTGAGGTAAACTACTCACAACTCATGGTGAGGGCGATAATGATGATGATGATGAAGGCCTCCGTGATGGATCCCTCTCCCGGAACAGGCTCGAAGATGGGATCTCCACGGGAACAGCAGCTACGGCGGTGGAATTAGGATTTTCTCTATGCGTATGGAGTTTCTGGGGACGTAGGTATATATAGGAAGAAGGGGGGTACCAGGGGCCACAGGGGCTGCCCTCGAGGCAGGGGGCGCGCCCTGGGAAGGGGGGCACGCCCCCCACCCTCGAGGGTGGCCCTTCTGTCTCATGTCTTGGCCCCGAAGTCTTTCATGCGTGATTTCCTCCAAAAATATCTCTCGCGAAGGTTTCATTCCGTTTGGACTCCGTTTGATATTTCTTTTCTGCAAAACACTGAAACAGGCAAAAAACAACAATCTGGACTGGGCCTTTGGGTTAGTAGGTTAGTCCCAAAAATGATATAAAAGTGAATGATAAAGCCGATTAAACATCCAAGACTTCATAAATAATAGCATGGAACAATAAAAAAAATTATAGATACGTTGGAGACGTATCAAGATCCAGGGCCCAAGAGGTGTTAGGGCCCGTAAGTGTAAACCGCCATACGGCGTGTATCTTGTATTGTAAGATAGGAAAGATAGAGACCGAGCCGGGCACGTTTATGAACCGGCCTCGGGATTCTGTAGACCGGACCAGGCGTCATCCTGTGTATATAAAGGGACGACCCGGCGGCAGTTCAGGGACAGAGAACAACAACTCGAGACACAGGCACAGCAGATTCGCTCCCTGGTCATCGAAACCCTAGCAATACCACACCAAACTAGAAGTAGGCTTTTACCTTCGAAGGGGCCGAACTAGTATAAAATCCATTGTGTCCTTGTCCGCTTTAACCCCTTTAAGCTAACCCGTAGCGATGGCTCCACGACTAATTTCTTTTGCTAGGACATCTACCGTGATAAAACCACGATAGTTGGCGTCCACCGTGGGGCTATCGCACGATGGATTCGAGTTCTTGAAGGGCAGCTTTGAAGGGCTCAAGGGCTATGCAGTGGGCCGGATGACTAAGAGTCGTCGTGGCAAGATCTACATCGACGATGCAGGCTAGGGTCCCGAGGCCGATTCAATCGAGTACGGGTACCGGGTCCCCTTTGGTGGCATCCACGTTTTCATTGGCAGGATCGGCGAACTGGGCCCTGAGCCGGACATCTACTCCAACATCGTCGAGTCGGCTCAGCGTGCGAGACCTGCCTGGATTCGGCCCGCCATGAAGCGTGTCTTCGTGGGAGTGGTTCACGGAGCGCAAGCTGAGGATGGATCGGAATCTGGTGGCAAGACCGTCGTTTATTCCAGCGATGAGTCATCCACTGGGGAAACCGAGTCTTTATATATGTTGCAGGATGGCCGGTCTAGGGGCTGTTCCGATGGTGACAGTATTCCGGACCCCCTTGATCCGCCGAGCCGGGTCACCATCTTCATGGCCGGATCACAATCTGTGCAACAATCTTCAACTGCGGCAGCATTAACATCCGACCTGGCGGCGGCGGCAGTAGCTGGGGCGGGAGGCCCTGTTCAGCCGCCGACTCAAGTTCTGTCCGCTTTAGTTGACACCTTGACAGCGCTGCTGACTGCGGAGGTCAGCCAGGCCGAGAAGGTACAACACGATGCGGAAGTTGCCAAGGTGAGGGGCCAAATAGATCAAGCTAAGTTGGACCTGGCTGCTGAGAATACTAGGATGATCGTGAGGCAGGCCGAGCTAGATGCTCAGGCTTATCGCCTCCTGTTGGATCAGACTGCCTCAAATGACGTAATGAGGAGAAGGCACCAGTCTCGCCTGCCACCGGCTTACGAAGCAAGGAACCTCTTCAGTACGCCAGGAGCGGGAACCAGCAATCAGCTGGGGGTAAACCGGGGAGAGGTGCCAGGCACGGGGGCGTCGGTTCAGCCATAGGCCGCGGATCCAGCCCGTCAGGTCGTTCCATCACAGCATGCGCCAACGCCTCCTGGTCACTACTCCAACCCTTTGGATAACATAGTTGCAGCCGCTTCACGATTGACTGCCCTTCCCATTGAAGGGGGATCTCCTATAGCAGTGGAGGCGCGGCGAGCTAGGGAGATTCTGGAGACAGCTTTAACTCAACAGCAGGCTTATTCTCACAGCCGTGAGAGGATTCGTTCCACCCCCCGCCCAAGCCGAAGTTACAATGGGCATATGAATGAACCGGCATCCCCGTTAAAGCGGGGTATCTGCTGCTTTTTTCATAAGAGTTCGTCACATGGGGGCTTCTGTGTATAAGACGGAGTTCCTATGGCCCTCTTAGACCGGCTATCAAGCCAATATCATCATAAGAGCACAGCTCTGGTTACTTTGGTAATCCGGCTATCCAGCCAACATGATGGTAAGGGGCAAAAGAGAGTTTGATGCATAGCACAACTCAAACATAGGCACCCGATGAGCATAGCTCACAATGTTACTTGGGGGCTCGTGTCGCACAGCGACAAAGAGCTTTTAAGGCCCTTGTAATAGGCTATCAAGCCATGGCTTGGAAGCCTGGTGTATACACCTAAAACCCTGGGTTAACCTGCTTGCATCAAGTAAGTCACTCCACCTAGGTAAACCTGGTATGACCCGTCGAACGATTAACAAGTCAATCTTATAACAGACCCTGAACTTGTCAACGTTAAAACGACGATTGGTTAAAGATTGAGGTCCATCTTAACAGGCTTTGTGAAATGGTTTAACTCAGTGGCCTGGCAGCCCATGAAAAACCTCGAATTTGGAGCCTGGCAGCTCGTAAAAAGCCTCGACTACAAGTTTTTATTTGCTTTGCTTGCCGAATTTTTACTTTTCAAAGAGATTATTGATCCGATATCTATTGATTCGGCCGAGTGGTTGACTACAAGTCGCCACCATTAATAAACTAGCGTTCACAGAACCTAGTCTGGTTTGATTACAAATCACCAGTACAATTTATAGCTAAATCGGGGTTTATCACAACCCGATATGGTTTCATCATGAACCGGCAAAATATTGCAGGAGTCATCAATACTCACAATTTGGGATCATCGCCCTTACTGCAAAACGTTGGTTAAGCCAATGACACGATTTTATATCACATGTATGATATGTGTTTCATATTTTAATACAGCTCAGGTTATAAACCTAGATCAGGTATTTGGGCATTATGACCTGTCCGGTAATAAACCGCCAGGACCCTTTAAATTTTGTCTTCTGCAGAAACAGGTTGAATAAAATTGTTCAGCATCATAAGCAAAAAAACTATGAAACTGCCGGATTGAGCAATGTTATGCAGAAGGAATACGCAAGAAGACATAACCAAATGTTTCAGCTATCCTATTACAAGGCGTTTTTCAGCCCAAAAGAATATCTGTTCCTCGCCAAGTAGTGCGGTACAACGAATGTTAAAACCGGTGCCGGTTCATGGCTCTGCGTCAACCCGACTAGATGGTTGTGGACCATCCTGCGCCGTCTCTTCTTCGTTCTCTTCCAGCAGCTGGAAGTCAGTGGTTGCCCAATTGATCTTTGTCAGAGCCTGGAAAATAGCTTCATCGCTTATGAGTTCAGACGGTTCAACATCAAGGGCGTATGTATGCTTACGGACGGGCAGGATGAGATATTCCACTTCATAGATCGGAGTATTAACCCGGCGATTGTCAGCATCGTAACCTGCTTGATAGCGGGACAGATCAGCTTCATCGGCTAATTTGCTGGCCAGGGGCCGCATTTCTCTTGTTAAAGCTCACAAATCTTCATTTGTGAACTCTGATCCATCCTCTTTCATGCTTGGATATCCGTTCATCACATCGGCCGGATCAAGATCAGGTACCCAAGCCTTCGCCCGAGTTAATGCAGTTAAAGCGCCCGCCCTGGCAGCTGATTTCTTGAGCTCTCCAAACCGGGCGGGTAGCACCGATAACTTTTCCAACGTCTCCTTGATCAACTTGGGGGCCGGTTTGTTATGAGAAATGGCACAAATAATCCTTTGAGCGCCGGTATACAGCTGCTCTATAAGAGTATATGCAGCCTTAAATTTCTTCTACATGTCAGCAGCAAGATGAGCAGTACGTTTTCCTGCGTCAATGGAACTAGGGTTAAACCGGAAGATTGTGAAACATATCATATTTAGAATTATGATAAGAGTACTTACCAAAGACAGCAGTAGTCATGGCGTTTATCTGCCGCTTTAAGCCAGATAGCTCTTCTGACACCGGATTGAGAGCGGCCTCTGCATCGACTGCCCTTTTCTCCAAAGCGGCTCTTTCTGCATCCCCCACCCGTTCCTTCTGGAAGTCTTTCTTCAATTTTTCCATGCTTGTTAAAGCGAGCTGAAATTTCAGGTTGTCTTGGAGCTCAGCCACTTGAGATTCTTTCTGATTTAGATCAGCCTGCAAAGAGAAGCACACATCATACATTGGTAAAGCATATTGAAAGTCCCAAGCACATAACAAGTTATACACTTTGCACTTGGGGGCTAATGCATATTTGCAATTATCAGGCATCTTTATTAAAGTCCCAAGCACATAACAAGTTATACACTTGGCGCTTGGGGGCTAATGCATATTTGCAGTTATCAGGCATCTTTATTAAAGTCCCAAGCACATAACAAGTTATACACTTGGCACTTGGGGGCTAATGCGTTATTGTTCAAAGAGGGTTACAAAATAAAAGTTCCGGTTCATTCTGAAGGGATAAACCGGCCCTTGGGGGCTACGATGGAATTGAGACAAGTTATTGGGCTTAGGCAACAATGAGATTGAAGGAAATTAAGCAGATACCTCATAACGTTCCTTCATAAGATTAAATAAACCGGCTTCATAATCACGGCTGGTATGCAACCGGTTCAGATATCCGGAATGAAGGTCCTGGGCGCTGAGTTGAGCATAGCTTGACAAATCGGCATTCCATTTGCCTTTGTCTTTCCCAGAGACTTCTTCTTTAGCAGTATGCTTGGTTAACGCAACGGGTTCACCAGGGGCAGTATAACCAAAACCAGTAATTTGGACATCTTCTGTTGAAGCGACAGCGGCTTTGGCAGGGCTGGCCGGAGTATTACTGGCCCGGACTGGGCTAGTCGGATTATTGCCAAGGTCCATTGGCGCAGCTTCTTGTTCAGTAAAAATTTCATGATCCATTGGAGGAGGATCATCATGCAAGACATCAGCATTTTCTTTGGCTGGCTCGAGATTTTTTTCCGGTTCAGGGTTTGTATTATCACCTGCCGGTTTATTCAATTTAGCCTTCTTGCTAGGCTTTGGCTTACTATGAAATTTAAAGGTAAAGATAAATCAGTGGAGTGAAAGGAAAAGATTAATAGGAAAATAAAAACTTACACAGGAACAGTTTTGAGAGGAAGAAGCTGTGTAGCTGTTGACTCGCCAAATGATGAACGAGGAGTGTCCTGATAATTGGAGTCAGACAGATTAAGAGGCTGGCGAATATGACCCACTTTGGGATAAAGAACATCTGGAATATACAAGACCTCTGATCGACGTCTTCGGGCTGGTGTCTGTGGTAAATCGGTGGATTCGATAACTTGACCACTGTGCCGCGTGGTGCGGCGAGCTTCATGTTGTTGTTTCTTCAAAATAAAGTTTGGATCCAAGTAAGCAAAAGGGTGAGAAAATTGTACTTTCCGGCTTGCTCGACGAATTTTTGGTGTTGGCAGAGGATCTGAACCGGAGGAAAGGGTAATTACCTCAACATCCTCAGCTTGGCAGCCTTCAGCGTTTTCCTGAGTATAATCATTGTCAATAAGATGCAAGAAAAGGGAGCCAAGGGAATCAAGTGATACCTCTGAGGCCGCTTCATCATCATCATCAAGATTGGATTCAGATGCTTCAGTAGTTTTCTTCTTAACAGTCTTCTTAATAGCCTTGGTTTTGAGGCGAGCTGCCTTTACCGGTTTATCCTGGGGTTTCCTCTTCCAGAACGGATCATTACCCTGATAAAGGTTGTGAGGTCATTCAGAGAGGATACTAAGATAGATTGAAATAAAACAAACAATATAAGAAGGTTTATCGATGGCGGTTTATTGGATTCGCAGAAAGGGGCCAGCCCAGTTTTGCTGCAAGCATCCATCGGTTCATTCAATATCTTCTTAACAAACTCATTGACTTCACCCTCTGACAGTACAGCTTCAGTATGGCGTAGAGGATCTTTGGTATTTTTGGTATATTCGCACATCAAACCGGAACGCCGACTTAGCGGGAGAATACTCCAAGAAATCCAACAGTGAACAAAGTCAATGCTTGTCAAGCCGTTTGCGGTGAAGGCCCGGAGCTTTGAAAGCTGCGGTGCGTATTGGGCTCGCTCCTGGGCACTTAGCCGTTGGGGGAAAGGATGATTGTCAGGAAGACGATGAGGATGGTAACCCAGCAGAGGATTTTCATCGGCTGGAGACGTGTCTAAACAGTAAAACCAGGTCTGGTTCCAATCTTTAGGATGGCTGTGATGTTTGGCGTGAGGAAAGCTGACATCCTTCCTTTTTTGGATGGACATTCCGCCAAGTTCGGTGTTAGGCCCATCTGTGAACTCTGTGCGGCGGTTTAAGTGGAAGAAATCCCTAAATAGTTCAACTGAAGGCTCTTCGTGCAGGTAAGCTGATGTAGGGTGGAACCCTAGACGGCCGATCTTTCACGAAATGGAGGGAATCCCCAAGAATAAGAGGAGCACAAAGGGGAGAACACAAGAGAAACACTCAAGAACAAGTCCAATCACACATCCACTAGACAATCTAACACACAAGATCACGAGGTACATGAACAACAAAGGGGAAGATAGAAGGTAAAGTTCATCTCCAAGAGGAGGTCTTGAATCCGTGAAGGATCTTCCCGTTAGGGGTCTTGAATCCAAGGTGCATCTTCTCCGTAGAGGGGCCGCGGTCTCTCTCATGGAGTAGATCCGGGATGGATGAGCAGAGCTCTATCTCACATATGAGCTAAACCAATGCTGACCCTAAAAGATGGAAGGGAAGGAGTACTTATAGTCTAGGGGTAATTTGGGGGGATACATGGGTGAAAACCCTTCAACTGCGCGCAGGCAGGGCGGTAGTACCGGTCCTGGGACCGGTAGTACCGGTATTAGCAGTCTTAGCGGAAGTTCCGGCCTTGCACCGGCCTTGCACCGGTCGATCACAGAAGGTAGACCGGTAGTTGACCGGTAGTTGACCGGTAGTACCGGTGGACCGGTAGTTGGACCGGTAGTACCTCTTTCACTGCGCTGGGAAGATTCCTCTTCTTCCTTCTCTTCCATGCTTCGCTCACGGATGGTGTAGTTGTACACTTGCGCCCGCACTCCTCCTCCTCGCCCATGGTGTTCCGACAATACCTATGTAGGCACACAAGTGGAGTGTCAAGTAGTATACCATCCTCGAAGGGGTTAAGTGAACACGTGTATTGGAGATGATTCACCTTTATGTATGAGAAGTAGAGGTCGCATGTGTCACTTGCCAAGCGGACTCTTGACATGGTGATGTCCTTAGGATGCTCCGCATCATCCCCTCCCCCTTGGAAAAGATCCGATCTCGGATCGAAAGCCAAATCACCATGGGAAAGAGGTGGCGTCGCCCTGTCGAAGCGGTCGATCACCAAGCACTCATCATCTTGAAGCTCGAAATGGGCACTCTCCAATGTCGCACCATCTAGTGATTCCTTCAAAAGGAGCAAGGACAACAAACACTTGGAAAAACAAATGTGGTTAGCGTTAGTGCAAAACCAAGCATTCAAGAGGTGATTCACCCAACAAGTGTGGTCATCAAGCATAGCATGTGGTGTGACAAAGGATTGTGACATGGCATGTGAGCATATGAGTTGAGCACAATCAAGGTCATCATGGAAACAAGCATGTAAATGTGAGGTAGAGATGCACATATGTTTGGCAAGAGAATAAGCATCTACCTCAAAGTCATAGCAAGCATGCATAAAGCGCTCAATGAAAGGTCTATGGTATGCGTACGAATCATTCACAACACCAAGTAAAATGAAGTGTCTAAACACATGAGTCAAGTGCAAGACAATCCAAGCATAACGTGCATAGGGTGTAGTGAAAGTCGTGTGGCACTCAACACAAAAGGAAGATAAATTGTTCGACATGTGTGAGGCAAATAAGTCAAGCATGTGACAACTAAAGGGACATGGCATATGTGAAGGGATGACATTGGTGCAACCAAACATGTGATATGAGCAAATAGGCAACAAGTTGGATGCACCACACAAGGCATATATATCATGAAGCATGGCAATGTGACAATGACAAGTCGAAGCAAGATCTCGAACATGTGTGCAATCAAGGGGTCCAAGATGACAAATAAGTCTCATGGTGCAAGCAACACATGTAGTGTGATCCACAATATCCATGCTCATGGTTTTTGGGTTGTCGAAAGAGAAGGATATCACCTTGAAAGCATGTCCTTGTGCGTTCTTCACAATGCCGAAGCACAAGCAAGTGCAATGTAGAAGCGTCGTGGTAGAAAGTGGTTCGCTCTCAAGAGCTCGAATGGTCAACTCACGTGAAGTGGAAGTCGACACATAGTCCAAGTATCCTACACATGCACACAACAAAAGGAAGAACGTATGCGCATGGTAGACAAACACATCATCCATCATGATGGTTATCTTCTCTTGCACATAACCATTAGGAGCAAAAGTGCATGAATAATATGATGCAACAATAGCTATATTCATGGCACTAGGCATATGGTGCAAGGAGTTAAAACAAGCATGCTTCACAAGAATGATGTCATAATCTCCAAATAAATGCGAGAATGCTATGGGGGCAATCTCATTGGCAAGACTAAACTCATGGTTGCGCTCAATACATGGTAGCATGAGAGAGGCAACATGTGGAGACATATGACAACAAGCAATATCAATCATGTGGAAAGCATGGCAATGGTTGTCATCAACCGCATGAAAGGAGCAAGTATGAATCATCGGTGATGCAACATAAGCAAGCATGGTGATCAAATTGTGCAAACTAGTGGCGCGAAGATGCAACACACTAGGAGAAGGCATGGCAATCATGTCATGTGAGCAAATAGTGGATATAGGCAATGCACATGACATATCGCAAGCACGATCACAAATTAAGGTCAAAGCATCATAATAGGCATGGTGTGCAAAGGAATCATGGCAATAACAAGTGATATCTCCACCAAGTTTGCAAATACACATACAAGTATGAGAATCAATCATCATGTGTAATGCAAAACATGGGTCACAAATGCATGGCAAAGGCAAAGGGATTGACATATCATGCAATGTGAACATGGCAATATGGGCAAATGATACACGAACAATTAGCCATAACCATGTGAGGTCCATGTAGAAGAAATGTGCGAAGTCTTTGCGCGAAGGGAGCGGCGGGAAGGATAATCCACGGAATCCCAAGTCATCGGTGCTCTCTAGAGCTCGTTTCGTCAACTCATGCTCTCGCGAGGTTGACGAGTAAGTATGGGGACCTACACAAAAGAGACACAAACCAAAGAAATTATGTGCATGGTAAATGTACACATCATCCATCATGATGTGTATGTGCACGTTAGAGTTAGCACAAGATAAGCATCTCTCAAAGAAATTTGATGCATGGTATAAGAACATGTCATCCATCATGAATGAATAGTTATTGTGTATAGCATGATGTGGATGCAAATTGAGCATACAATTATATGGCACATCTATAGCATGTTCATTCATGGGGAGCATATTGCGCACACAAGCATGGGGATCATGCAATGGATGGGATGGGTCAAAATCTCCTAAAATGTATGAGGAAACTATGGGGGTTTCCTCATGACCAATATTGTAAACATCATATGGAGAAAATGGACAACATCCAAAACAATGCATATCCGAAGCTAGGTGGTCATGGCATGGCATATGAGATAAATGATGCAAAGGTAGCATATGAATATCATCACAAGAAAAACAAATGCCAATAACCATGGGCTTGTCATCTATGCCATAAGTGCAAATTGGATTAATCTTAATGGCATATGCATAGTTACTACGATGAGATTGCAAATATGACATATTGTTGATCTCATGCATAGCATATGACAAGTCAAGCGGATTGTCAAACATGATGAGGTCAATAGAATTATCACAAGAAATCCTATGCAACATGGCATCACAACTAATAGACTCAACATGACAATCATCAAACTCATCATAAATGGGTAAATAATCGCATGGGGAAATCGTACTAGCACGAAGCATGGCAATAGGTGGATCAACATCATGCAAGCAATCAATGTTAACATAGTCCACTAGTGGGACGAGAGCATCACCTTCACCTTTGTTACCGTTCTCATTCCACTCATGTGGTGTAGGTGAGGTGGAAAAGACCAAAAGGTGGTCATCATCTTCATCTTGATGGAACCATGTGGGGGGTGCATCATAGTCCACCATGGCCATCGTCTTGTCCATAGGAAGGACGAAGTCGTCGAGGATCGCGCGTCATCAAATGTGGGACCTAGCACCAAATGAGAAGACACAATAGAGGTAGAGGTTAAGTTGTTAGAAATCGAAATGGCCTCACATGCCCTATTAACTACCTCACTCTCTCTATGTGGTGGTTCACACACTCCCTCAAGGTAGGTGCACTCAAACTCACATATGGTGGAGTCACTCATCTCACTCAAGTGGTGGGGGTTGTGGCTCTCCTCACATGGGAATTGGGGCAACTCGTCATATATGGGGCTAGTGGTGAACTCACTCTCACTCTCAATATGGTGGCACAAGTCACTCAAGTCATCATACGCCGCCGTGGTCGAAGGGAAAATCCCATGCTCAACCATCTCGTAATCGTCGCCATGGATGAAGGCCAAAGATGGCACATCATCACTCTCGCCTCCAAAGATGGAAGCATCATCCTCGCTCGCCACAAAGTCGTTCGCCTCCAAAGCTTGGTCCTCAAATGGCTCCGTAGTCGTAGTCATTGCCGCACCTTCTTGAAAAAGAGTCGAAGTAGACTCGGCATCATCAATGCCACAAAGAGGGATGGCGGTGGAGTCGAACTTGGGAGCGTCGTCTTGGAGCTCCATTGGCTTGGACATCATGGTGGTACTACCTTCATGCTCGCCGTCTTGGAGCTTGGTCTTCGAGAAGTGTGCTTGTGGTGGAGAAGCCTTGGCCTTCATGAGTTCTTGTTCCGCCTTGAGAGCACCAACGTAGTTGTCGTCGAGGGACTTGTAGTTCTCGAGGAAGATAGTCTTGTAGATGTCGTTGTGCAATCCCATCATGAAGTGGAGCTTCATCGAAATGGGGTCGTCCACGCCGGCTCGTCGCAAGGCGATCTTCATGTCCTTGAAGTACTCGTTGATGGACTTGGATCCTTGGATGGTGTTCTCTAATTGGCGTAGAAGTTGTTCCGTGTAGGTGGGAGGCACGAACTCTCGCCGCAAAGCTCGCTTCGTCTTGGGCCAATTCACGTTGAAGCTCGTCGAAGGTGTGTGAAGCCACCATGTTGACGCGTTGTCGTGGAAGTGTCTTGTGGCGCACTTCACTTGATCTTCGTAGGGAACTTGATGTAGCTTGAGGTAGTTGTCCATCTTGCGCTCCCACTCGAGATACTCCTCGGGGTCTTGATTCCCATAGAAAGGAATCTCGTAGTCATTGTCGAGGTCGTAGTAGCTTGTGGAAGTCACGGACTTGAGCTTGGGGAGCTTCTTTTGAGCATAATCTTGAGGTGCTTTTGGGCGAAGATGCCGCATATCCAAAGGCGAAGATGCCTTGAAGTCGCTTGGCGAAGATGCCAAGGTGCATGGTGAAGTCGATGAGCGGTTGTTGGTGTTGAGCTCATGACCTTCACGTTCTTGTCGTTGATGGTGTCGATGCCGATGTGATCTCGCCGAAGATGGTAGCTCGGAAGGATGTGCACTAGAGCGTCTTCTCGAAGATGAGGGAGACCTCTTGCGGTTCTTGATGAGGGCTTTGAGCTCCTCCATTTGAGCATTCATGTTGGCGCACAAGTTGTTCGTCATGGCATCGAACTTGTCGTTTGATGGGCCTCGAACCCCTCGTTGGTTACCCCAAGTGGAAGGTGTAAGATGCAGTAAGTAGAAGTGTTTTCCCCTAGCAAAGATGCCAAGGATCGATTCCCCAGAGACTCCTAGGTTCAACAAGTAGGTGTCAATTGCTACGGCGCCAGATTAGTAGCAACCAACATGGACCTGCACACAGATACAAATAACTTTGCTCCCAACGAGTACAGAGAGGTTGTCAATCCCTCCGGCCTTGTAGTTCACAAAGGATTAAAAGCAATGATAGTAGTGATAGATAGTTTTTGCAATAGTAAGTAATAACGGAAAGTAAATAGTGGATGTGATCAATGATGGTAATATGGACCAGAGTCTCATGATGTTCACTAGTGATGTCTCTCTCCCAAAAGACGATAAAACAGCTATGTGAGGTAAACAAATTACAGCTGGGCAATTGACAGGACCACGAACGCAAACCAATGCTGACTACATTGCAAGAAAGGTTGAGGTTCAAAGCATGGGCGGTACGCCAAAGTAAGTAGACCGAAATCCATCAATATCTACTACTAATCATCCACCTTGAGATATCTATCCAGAACATCTCGCTGGTATTAAGTTGCGAGTCCCACCCATAGTGTAAACTCAATGCAACAGACAACTGCATTAAAAGAACTTTGCGTAAAGTAAACAATCCTTGCACCCGCGGGCACAAGCACCGTTGTTTTCCCCCTTGTGGCAACAGCACATCCCCTAGACTCATGTTTCTGTCACTCAAGCTAGTCATCGACGGGCATGAACCCACAATCAAGCATAACGTTCCCTCTTGGAGTCACTACCTAGTACTCGGCCAAAGCAATAAGTAACAATGGAGAACATGCAAGAATTACTTATGAACTAAAATATAAAAGAGGTGAATCAAATATATTACTCAAGATCAATCTGAACATAATCTCATAATCCATCGGATCCCAGCAAACTCAACATAGCAACAGCATAAGGATTACATAGGTGCCTCGATCATGTAGGGCAGCTCACGAGGACTAATTAGTGAAGCACAAGAACGGGAGGAGAACATCACATAGCTACTGGTCATGGACTCATGGTCCAAGGGAGACTACTCACGAGTCATCCGGGAGGCGTCCATGGTGGTGGAGAAGCTCCCGACGGTGATCCTCCCCTCCGGCAGGGTGCCGGGAAGAGTTCTCCTGGTGCTCCCGATCTTGGAAGCGGCGGTGGCGGCGGAACAGAGATGGGATCGCGAAAAGAGTTTCTTGTTCTGAGGGTTTCGGAGGTCCCTCTAAATATATGCCAAAGGGGGGCACCGGACGGGCTTCGGGGGGCCCAGGCGCCCCCCCGGCGCGGCCCAGGGGGGGGGGGGCGCCGCCAGGGCGCCTGGAGCCCTGGTGGCCCCCCCCCAGGCTGCCCTTCGGACGCAGTGTTGTTTCCGGATCGCTGATTTTTTATATAATTTTTCTGGATTTTTCTGGGCAGTTCTCGAAACGTGAAAACCTGAAATACAAAAACAGCCGAAAACAGAAACTGGCACTGGGGTGCACTGGATTAGTAAGTTAGTCCAAATATGATCAAAATTGTATGGAAGTGTATGAATATCATAGCAATATCACCCAAAAGTGGCATGGAGCAAGCAGAAATTATAGATACGTTTTGGACGTATCAACATCCCCAAGCTTAATTCCTGCTCGTCCTCGAGTAGGTAAATGATAACAAGAATAATTTCTGTGGTGACATGCTATTAACCATATAGGACTTTCTCATAGTCATATGACAATGATTCTAAAGTAATTAAGTTGCCTCAAGAGAAAATCACAAATGACTGAAAGTTTTACAACATGAAACTGAAACATCAAAAAGATTTGCAATGAACATGATGTGCAAATATGATAAAGTGATATCTAGCTTGCCCCCTTTAGTGATGCAAAACATAAATGCAGGGGCACCTTCAAGGTTTAAGTGATGACTAGATACAATGATTTCAGAATAAACGATATCACAATCATGCAAAAGACAATGCTACTTTGGGACAATGCACATTACACTCAGAATGACAATCATGCTCTCAGTAGTCGGTGCTTCAACATAAAAGTAAAAGAAAGGTTAAGTGCTTGAGCTTTTTTATTTTGAGAATATGGAAGCAATTGTGTCAACGGTAGTAGTACTTCATATGTGTCATGTATAAAACATCTTATAAGTTGCAAGCCTCATGCATCGAATACCAATAGTGCTCGCTCCTTGTCCTAATTAGCTCGGATCCCCATGGGTTATCATTGCATTACATATGTTTTAACCAAGTGTCACAAAGGGGTACCTCTATGCCACCTGTACAAAGGTCCAAGGAGATAGATCGCATTTGATTTCTCGTTTTTGATAGATCTCAACTTGAGGACATCCATACCGGGACAACATAGAAAATAGATGATGGACTCCTCTTTAATGCATAAGCATATTCTCATGAGAGATTGAGGATTAAGGTCCAAGCTAAAACTTCCACCATGATGCATGGCTTTGGTTGGCGGCCCAATGTTCTTCTCTAATAATATGCATAGTTATTCAACCCACGGTAAATCACCCTTACTTCAGACAAGACGAACATGCATAGCAACTCACATGATATTCAACAAAAGTGTGACAGTTGATGGCGTCCCCAGAAACATGGTTACCGCTCAGCAAGCAACTTATAAGAAATAAGATACATAAGCAACATATTCTTTACCACAATAGTTTTTAGGCTACTTTCCCATGAGCTATGTATTGCATGGTTAGTTTGCTTAGTACAGGTGGAGGTTAGCAAAAGACTGGGAGCGACCAACTAAGAGAGCAATGACGGTCATAATCATGCAGAGCGACAAAGCAATATTGAATCAGGCATGGTAGTTATATCGCTACTTAGAAATAAAAGATCATCAAGGCTTGACAGACTTTCTTTACAGTCTTAAATATGCGTGAGCATACGCCAAGTCAATCAAAATAAATTCTCGAAGGAAGATATTACTAAACCATACCACATCATAGGCAAACAAACCAAGTTGGTACTCCAATAACACATTGGGAACCTCCCAGCTATTTGAGATTAACCATAAGAAAACCTGAACTACTAAGCACCATCATGCAAGTAGCATCTTTATCATAGACACGTTAACCAATGCAACGGAAGCAAACTCTCTTAATAAGGTGAGCATGGTAATTAAAGAGAGTTCAAGCAACCAACTAAATAAAAGCTCTTAAAAAGATAAGCATGAATACTAAGAGCAGAGCACGATAGTAGCTATTAAAAGACAAAGAACACACACAACATAGATAGACATGAAAATTCTATGTTATGTTCTAGGTAGAGGTGGAGCGTGTTTCTCTCCCACATAAAGGAATGCTGGGTTCCGACTCGTTATGAAAAACTAAAAAGAAAACTAAAAGCAAGACGCTCCAAGCATAGCACATAACACATGAAGTGATAAAAATATAGCGAAACGAAAGACGAACTGATAATGTTGATGGAGAAGGGGATGCACGGGGGCATCCCCAAGCTTAGACTCTTGAGTCTCCTTGAATATTTCTTGGGGGTGCACGGGGGCATCCCCAAGCTTGAGCGCTTGACACTCCTGAATCTTTTTATCATCTTCCCTCGCACACTTGAAAACTCCCTTCATACACAACTCATCATAATCTGATTAGCGAAGTTAGTACCCTTAATAAAATAATTATACCTTGCTGGAAATAAGGATATTCTTGAAGTTCTACTGTTTCTCAAGATTGCCAAAAGGTTTTTGCAAAGAAAAAGCATTTGCAAAGTGAAGGTAAGGCAAAACAGGACAGAATCTGTGAAAAACAGAACAGCAGGCAGTAATTGGTCTGTTCGGGATACTTCTGCAACTCAAATCAAGAAACTCAGAACTGACGCACGAAAGACAATTATATAGAGAACGCTGTCGATAAAATTCAGACCAAAAAGATGATCTGGTGATTTTATACGAATTTTTCTATCCAAGGACAGAATCTGTTTCCTGGACAGCACCTCACAACTTTTGAACTTTCTAGCAATCAGAGGCTATACTTGGCACAAATATGAAAAGCAAAGATACAATGATGATGCTACAGCAGTAAACAACATCAATACACAACAAAAGCAAAAAATTTATTCATGTGGGCTGCCTCTCAAAAGCGCTTTCTTTTATGCCTTTAAGCTAGGCATAATGCATAGATCAAGTTTTATCAAGAGTAAAAGAATAGCTAGCCCGGACTCAAAAGGTAACTTGACCTTCTTACGAGGGAAGTGTTCCATCCCTTTCTTGAGAGGAAACTGAAATTTTATATTACCCTCTTTCATGTCAATGACAGCACCAACGGTGCGCAAAAAGGGACGTCCCAAAATAATTGGACAAGAAGGATCACATTCAATATCCATAATAGTGAAATCAACGGGCACATAATTATCATTGACAACAATAAGAACATCATCGATCCTCCCCAAAGGTTTCTTTATGGAAGAATCAACGAGACGAACACCAAAAGAACAAGAATCATAAGGTTTCAATTTAAGCATATCATATATCCTTTTGGGCATAACAGAGGTACTAGCACCAACATCACATAATGCATAACAAGAGAAGTCATCCAAATAAATTTTTATCATAGGATCCCAACCATCTTCTAGCTTTCTAGGTATGGAGGCTTCTACTCTGAGTTTCTCCTCCCTAGCTTTGATGAGAGCATTAGTGATATGCTCTGTGAAGGCAAGGTTAAGCGTGCTAGTGCGGGGATCTCTAGACATCTTGTGAAGGAAATTAATAACTTCTGTAAGAGTGCAATTATCAAAATCAAGGTCACGAGCATCAAGTAAAGTGGTAGTGGTGTCCTTAAGGTTCACTTGGTTGGTAGTTTCTATAGCATCACCATTAATAGGTCCATTGGGACCAGGAGTACATTGGGTGCTAAGAGTGTGAACATCCTCAATAACTTGGATAGTAGCAACAGTGTGGTGGGTAGGAAGGCTCTTAATTCTTTCCTCTTCCTCCCTTTCTCTAGCCCATCTCTCTTTAAGCTTAGCCATCATCCGAATATTTTCATTAATTTGTACTTGAGTAGCATTAATAGGGATGACTTCCCTCTCCTTAAGAGGAGAAGTTTCAATTTTTAGCAATTTTACCTCATTGGCTAAGTGGTCTACCTTAAAAGAAAGATCATCTAGTTTATGTAGTTTCTCTTCTACATTCTTATTAAAGGCTTTTTGGGCAGTGATGAAATCTCTAAGCATGGTCTCTAGTTCAGTATTGGAGTTCTTGGTACTAGGATAAGCATTGTTGTTCCCATAAGAGTTAGAGGGGAACAGTCTAGGATTGTTACCAAAGTTACTCCTATAAGCATTGTTGTTAAAATTGTTTCTAGAGATAAAGTTAACATCTACTTGTTCTTGAGCAATCAAAGAATTTAAAGGAACATCACGAGGATCAACAGTAGATTGCTTCGAAAGTAGAGACATGATCAAGTCAACTTTTTCATTAAGGGAGGAAATCTCCTCGACAGAGTTTACCTTCCTACCTGTTGGAGCGCGTTCGGTGTGCCATTGGGAATAGTTGGTCATCATCTCATCGAGAAGCTTTGTGGCAGCACCAAGTGTAGTTGACATAAAAGTTCCTCCCGCGGCCGAATCTAACAAGTTCCGCGAGGTAAAGTTCAAGCCTGCATAAAAAGTTTGGATAACCATCCAAGTAGTCAAACCGTGAATAGGGCAGTTCTTGATAAGAGACTTCATACGTTCCCAAGCTTGGGCAACGTGTTCATTATCCAATTGTTTAAAATTCATAATGTTACTTCTAAGTTGGATAATTTTAGCAGGTGGATAGTATTTTCCAATAAAAGCATCTTTGCACTTGTCCCATGAATCTATGCTATTTCTAGGCAAAGACTGAAACCAAATTGTAGCTCCTCCTCTCAAGGAGAAAGGAAAAAGCTTAAGCTTAACAATATTACCATCTATTTCTTGGTACTTTTGCATATCACAAAGTTCTACAAAGTTGTTCAAGTGTAAAGCAGCATCATCTCCAGCACCGGAGAATTGTTCTCTCATGACTAAGTTCAGTAAAGCAGGTTTAATTTCATATGAAGGTGCTGAAGTGGCAGGTGTAGTGATAGGTGTGCTGATAAAGTCATCGTTGTTGTGACTAGTGAAGTCACACAACTTGGTGTTCTCGGTGGAACCCATAATAGCAAGCAAGCAAGATAACTATTTTTGTGATTTTCGATAAAAGGAACTAAAGCAAAAATGAAAGGTAAACTAACAAGACTAAAAAGCAAAGGTAAAAGATAGCATGCAACTCCCCTATCCTGAAGAGTGGAGTCCCCGGCTGTCGGTGTACTAAGGTAAGGGAACCTCAGTACCCCAACTTGTGCACGGGCAGTAGCAGCTCCCCGCGGCTGGGTCTACCACGTGCTTGCCGGAAACCTTTCCGGTCCTTATTAAGCCATTCAAAAACAAAGTATACAAGTCAGAAAATCAAGACCCCGGCAAGTGGAGCTTGCCGGGAAGGCCGTCCCAGGCTCAAGACTATCACTTTAACACAAGACCCTGGCAAGAGGAGCTTGCCAGGAAGACCAGAAGAATGCATCTTAGAAGACATGCCTCGGCGCAACATGCGCCCCGGCAGGGCCCGGGGAGCGACAAGCTTCAGGGCCCGGCAAGGTCAAGGCCCCGGCAAGGTGCTTGCCGGGGGGAACTCACGCTGTGTGCCCGCACTCCAGCTCATCGGCCCACGCGTCGCCCTGGGGTCCTTCCAGGGACGCGTGGCGGATGGCTGTGCAGCCTGGGGGACACGGTGGCACTCCACGGTGACGAGGCTACCGCCGTGGCGAACGGAGACACACGGGCGGGCGCTTTTGGGGTCGACGGCGATGGGCATTTAATGCTCTTGTCCCCCACTGTCAAGTTAGGTGATGACCACTGTTCATCCACTGTTCACGCACTGTTCCCGCACTGTTACAACTACCACCACAATTATATTTTTACCCTCCTCTACGTTGACACCTGTCGGTGACCCCTTGAGCTATAAAAGGAGGCCCATGCACAACGTACAAAGGGTTCGGAACCTAGACAGCTCTCTCGCTCGGTGTAGCTAGTTCTTCAAGCTCCCGAGCCTCAACACTCAATACAATCCAAGCAGGAGTAGGGTTTTACGCGTCCGCGCGGCCCGAACCTGGGTAAACTGCCCGCGTGCTCTCCTCGATCTGCTCTTCGTGCTCCCTCCGCTCCCTTACCGCAACGTACAAGGGGCTCCGGTCCCATAGGTGTTCATGGTGGGCAGTTTCCCCCGACATCTTTGGCGTGCCAGGTAGGGGACGTCGAGGTTGTGTGAACCTGATCCGGCGTTCACGCGGGCGCATTCTTCATCAACCTCTCCAGCTTCATCAACTCCAGCAACAACAGCATGGCCCCGAAGAAGAAAGCCTCGGAGGTCGCAGGCCCGTCTGCGTCTGTTCCACCGCCACCAGAACCAACGGTGGGTGGAGGAGACGCCGGCGGAAGGCTGGTCGCCGGCGAGGAAACTCGCGGCACCACCAAATCCAAGGACAAGACGGACGACCGAGCCTCGGTGTCCGTAGATGCGCCACGTCCATCTCAGCAGACGACAACCCAGCAGCGCCATGGTACAGGAGGTACCATCCGCTTGCTGGGGCAAGGGTAAACCGGAGGTTCGCGGGATGCTCAAGGCCACCGCCCTGGCACGAGCAAGGCGCGGTCGCCGGGGCGGGAAACTGCTCCTTCTAACCCTGTTAGGAGTCCAAGCATATCCCGCTCCTCGCACCGCTCGCCCCCGCTCCCCTCCTCTCCAGCAGAAGCACTCGCAAGAGCGCAACTGCTTCTTGATTTCCCTCCAGCGGCAGACAAAGCCGAAGACTGGAGGGCAACGATACAAAGCCTCATCGCCTTCGCCAACAACGACACGCCGCAGCAGCCGGAGACATCGCGGCCGCGGCAAGTCGAGAAGACGAAGGCCGATGGCGACAAGACCGCCGGGGGTGCGACCACCGTGCACTCCCCGCCGCAGAAGCAGAAGATGCCTCCCCACCGGATCAACGTCGACGACGACTCCATGGCGTCATCGGATCCGCGGGCTCGTCGGGACCAGCGCCAAGTCCTTGACGACCGGCGACAAGAAGACGCTCGGACGACAATCGAGCGCCGCCGAGAAGCTCGGCGACAATCCGATCAACGCGCTGGGACCGCTGTTGACACACACGCGCCCGGTGAGCCAGGCGACTTGCCGTACGCGGTAGGTTGCCCCGCGTTTACCCGTGAGCTGCGGCGTGTCCAGTGGCCCAGCATGAAAAACTTCAAGCCCGACGTACCTGAGAAGTACGACGGCAAGACGCACCCCTCGGAGTTCCTCAGCATATACACCATCGCGGTGCAGGCTGCCGGGGGGCGCGACGACAAGATACTGGCGAACTACTTCCCGCTGGTGCTTAAGCCAAACGTTCGTTCTTGGCTTATGCACTTGCCGGAAGGCTCTATTTCTTCGTGGGCAGATTTGTGCCACCAATTTGTTGGCGCCTTCACAGGCGGCCACAAACCCCACGGCCAGGAGAGTGATCTCCACATCTTGGCCCAGAAGGAAGGAGAACCCCTGCGCAAGTACATCCAACGATTCAGCCGCGTGCAGCACAACATCCCCGACGTCCACCCTGCTGCGGTTATTAGCGCGTTCCACCAGAACGTGCGTAACCGCCGCATGCGTGAAGAGATGGCCATGACCAAGATACGGGATGTCAGCGAGCTCTATGCTCTAGCTGATAAGTGCGCGCGCGCCGAAGAGGGGAGGAGACTCCCCGGGGAGGATGCTGGCGCAGGGGGAAGCGACAGCGAGGATGCTGCCCCGGCAAAGAAGAGCCGGCGGCGGAACAATAGAAAGAAGAAGAGCAAGGAAGTCTGGTCGTCGAGAAGTCCGGCAAGGAGGCTCCCGCCAAGACAGCACAGGCTGGCGGCTCCGGCAAGGAGCCTGCCCCTGTAGCGGCAGCCGACAAGCAGGACGGCTCCGACAAGCAATATTGCAAGATCCACCGCACCAAGGGTCATGACCTTTCGAACTGCAAGCGCGTCGAGTACCTCGTAGAGCAGCAGAAAGCTGAATACGAGCGGCGCGACAAGGAGAAGGCCCAAGGTGGCGGAGGAGAGCCAAGCAAGAAGCGGCCGTTCAATGGCCGGGGAGGACGCCGCGGCAAGGCCAAGCAGCGGCAAGGTGATCGACCTCCCCGGGGCCGCGACAAGGACGAAGAGGAAGATGACGACGACGACATGGAGGAAGGTGATAACAGCGAGCAGGAGTTCCAGAAGGCCACA
The DNA here is from genome assembly GCA_902687465.1 of Secale cereale. Taxonomy (NCBI): domain Eukaryota; kingdom Viridiplantae; phylum Streptophyta; class Magnoliopsida; order Poales; family Poaceae; genus Secale; species Secale cereale. The sequence continues at coordinate 11,825,470 of LR738712.1, forward strand.
GAAGTCCTGTGCGTCGACAGCGGCGCCTCTCTGCATACTTCCCACCGCCAACTCAAGCAGTGGGTGCGGGAAGTAAACGCAGCAGAGCCGCCCGTAGAATCGCGCAGGCTGCTGAAGTGGTCCAGCACGCCCATCATTTTTGATCTTGAGGATCACCCTGACCGCACCACTGCGGTCGGGTGCTTGCCGATGTTGGTCTCACCAACTATCCGCAACCTCAAGGTCACCAAAATGTTGGTTGACGGCGGGGCCGGCCTGAACTTGATCTCCTCAGCTGTGATCAAGAAACTCCAGATCCCAGATGGCGAGCTCGAAGAGACCGGTTCGTTCCAAGGAATAAACCCGGGAAGGAGCAAGCCCAAGGGGAAGATAACTCTGCCAGTGACCTTTGGCGGGGAACTCAACTTCAGGTAGGAGAGGATAACCTTTGACGTGGCCGATATCCCATTGCCATATAATGGGATACTTGGACGTCCTGCCCTCGCCAAGTTCATGGCGGCTTCCCACTACGCCTACAATGTACTCAAGATGTCGGGGCCGATAAGCGTCATCTCTGTCCACGGCGACAAGAAGGACGCGCTTATCTGCGCCGACAAGATATACCGGGACGCAGCAGCCGCAGCGGAGAACAGCACACTTGCCGCTGAAGCTCCCGGGGGGAAGAAGACCAAGACCAAGTCCGGCAAGTGCTCTGGGGCCCACTCCGGCAAACGCACCTCTTCAGAGTGCTGCGCTGCCGTCGAGGACGTCCCATCGAGCTCCACCGGCAAGTGCAAGAAGGGAATGGCCGCTCCACCGGCAACCAAGAAGGTGTCCGCCAAGGAGGACGGCACTGGTGGTACCTTCACCATCAGTGCTACCCTTGACAGCAAATAGGAAAGCGCGCTCGTTGCCTTCCTGCGGGCGAATGTCGATGTGTTTGCATGGCAACCATCTGACATCCCCGGCGTTCCCAGGAAGGTAATTGAGCACAAGCTTGCTGTTTGTCCTCATGCGCGGCCCGTCAAGCAGAAGGTCAGGAAGCAAGCCGTGGAGCGCCAAGAATTCATTGCCGAAGAGATCAAGAAACTAGAAGCAGCAGGCCTGGTTAGAGGCGTGATCCATCCCACGTGGTTAGCAAATCCAGTTGTCGTACGTAAGGCCAACGGGAAGTGGAGACTGTGTATAGACTTCACTAATGTGAATAAAGCATGTCCCAAGGATCCATTTCCCTTGCCGCGTATTGACCAGATTGTTGACTCCACCGCCGGATGTGAGCTGCTCTCTTTCCTTGATGCATATTCAGGCTACCACCAGATTTTTATGGCCAAGGAAGATGAAGAGAAGACTGCATTTATCACTCCATGCGGCACATATTGCTTCATACGCATGCCCTTTGGATTGAAGAATGCAGGCTCTACCTTTGCAAGGGTGGTGCACACTGCTTTTGAGCCACAGATCCACAGAAATGTAGAAGCCTACATGGATGACATAGTGGTCAAGAGCAAGAGCAAAGATACGCTGATCCAAGATTTGGAAGAAACTTTTGAGAACCTGCGCAAGATCCAGCTCAAGTTGAACCCCGAGAAGTGCGTCTTCGGAGTCCCCTCCGGCAAGCTTCTCGGGTTCTTTGTGTCCCAGAGGGGGATTGAAGCCAATCCCGACAAGATAAAAGCCATCGAGCAGATCGAAGCCCCGAAGTGCGTCAAGGATGTCAGGAGACTTGCAGGTTGTGTAGCTGCCCTCAGTAGGTTCATTTCGAAGTCTGCAGAACGCGCCCTGCCTTTCTTCAAAATCTTGAAGAAGGCAGGTCCTATGAAATGGACTCCGGAAGCGGAGGCAGCGCTGCAAGACTTGAAGAGATACCTATCCTCCACTCCAATACTTGTCGCACCTAGGCCACAAGAGAAGTTGCTGCTGTACTTAGCGGCAACCAATCAAGTGGTTAGTGCTGCGTTGGTAGCGGAGAGGGAGGCAAACGAAGAGTCTACACCACCGACAAGCGAATCCAGCGACAAGCAGGGGGCTGCTCCGACAAGCTCTGGCCCCGACAAGGACAACTCTGCGCAGGAACAAGGAGAAGTGCGAAGGAAGATGGTGCATCGCCCAGTGTATTTTGTAAGCTCCCTCTTGCAAGGGGCTAGATCAAGATACTCTGGGGTGCAGAAGTTGCTTTTCGGCCTCCTCATGGCCTCGAGAAAGCTGCGCCATTACTTCCAAGCACATGAGATAAAAGTGGTCACTCGCTTTCCGTTGAAGAGGATATTGCAGAATCCAGAAGCAACAGGCAGGATCGTCGAGTGGGCACTGGAGCTGTCAAGCTTTGGTCTCAAGTTTGAGAGTACTTCAACTATCCAGAGCCGAGCTTTGGCAGAGTTCATAGCTGAATGGACCCCAACGCCCGATGAAGAAGTTCCAGAGACAAGTGTTCCCGCACAAGAAGCGACAAGCGAATGGGTAATGTACTTTGATGGTGCCTTCTCGCTGCAAGGCGCCGGAGCCGGCGTGGTGTTTATAGCGCCCACCGGAGAGCACCTCAAGTATGTCATCCAGATGCACTTTCCCAAGGAGCAAGCGACAAACAATACTGCTGAGTATGAAGGCTTGCTTGCCGGCCTCAGGATTGCGGCCGAACTTGGAATCAAGAAGCTGATTGTGCGGGGAGATTCTCAGTTGGTGGTCCGACAAGTTAACAAGATCTACCAGAGCCCTCTGATGGAAGCCTATGTTGATGAAGTGAGGAAGCTTGAAGAACACTTTGAAGGTCTGCAAATGGAGCACGTTCCAAGAGCTCAGAATGATATTGCGGACGGCCTTTCAAAGTGTGCTGCAATGAAGTTACCTGTGGAACCAGGGACCTTCCTGCTCAAGCTAACCCAGCCATCCGTTACACCATCAGTTGGGCAAAGTAAGAAGAGAAAGTTGGTCTCCGGTGACTACTTGCCGGCGGATCTTCCCGAAACCGCCGCCAAGGTTCCCAAGATCAACGAACAGAACGCTGAGGAACAGTTTGCTCCTGCAGATCCAAGGGTCTATACAGTTGAAGCAATCGTTCCCGACAAGCCTCGCCCCGGCGAGCTTGCCGGGGGACCATCAGCTCCGGCAGAACCAGAGGTTCTTGCCGTAGAAGCTGGGGTTCCCGCAGCGGCCCTCATGCCTTTAGTCCTTGCTGTTGAGCCTCGGGCTCCAGCGTGGGCGCAGCAGATCGTCCGTTTTCTGCAAACTGGAGAACTTCCCGACGACCCAGAAGAGATAGAGAAGATAACCAAGCAGTCAAGTATGTACCAGTTCGTGGACAACGAACTGTACAGAAGAAGACTCAATGGTGTCAGGTTGAAGTGCATTTCCAGGGAAGATGGACAGAAGCTGTTGGCAGAGATACATGGAGGCATATGTGGTCACCACATTGGCGCAAGGGCACTTGCCGGGAAGGCATTCCGGCAAGGGTTCTTCTGGCCAGAAGCCCTCCAAGATGCAACTGCACAAGTAACCAAGTGTGAAGCGTACCAGTTCCATGCCAGACAAATTCATCAGCCAGCTCAAGCTCTCCAGACGATCCCTTTGTCCTGGCCCTTCTCGGTCTGGGGGCTCGATATCCTCGGCCCTTTCCCCCGTGCTGTCGGGGGCTTTGAGTACTTGTACGTTGCAATCGACAAGTTCACAAAGTGGCCAGAAGTGGAACCAGTGAGAAAGGTGACAGCACAGTCAGCGGTCAGGTTCTTCAGGTCGATTGTTTGCCGTTTCGGAATCCCTAACAGGATCATCACCGACAACGGCACGCAATTCACTAGTCGCACCTTCATGCAATACGTCCAAGACCTTGGCGCCAAGGTCTGCTTCGCTTCTGTTGCTCACCCGAGGAGCAACGGTCAAGCGGAGAGGGCAAATGCTGAAGTGCTGCACGGACTCAAGACAAGAACCTTCGACAGGCTGCACAAGTGCGGAAGAAACTGGATAGAGGAGTTGCCGGCGGCTCTTTGGTCAATCAGGACGACACCAAATCGAGCCACCGGACAGACACCCTTTGCTCTTGTCTATGGAGCAGAGGCAGTTCTCCCCACGGAACTCGTATACGGATCTCCTCGAGTGCTCGCTTATGATGAGCTCGAGCAAGAGCAACTGCGACAAGATGATGCATTGCTCCTCGAGGAGGAACGTCTCCAGGCTGCTGTACGAGCTGCTCGATACCAGCAAGCCTTGCGCCGCTATCATAGCCGCAAGGTTAAGGCCAGGAGTCTCGAGGAAGGCGACCTTGTTCTTCGGCGTGTTCAGTCCGCCAAGAATTCTAACAAGTTGACGCCGAAGTGGGAAGGCCCTTATCGGGTGAGACAAGTCACAAGGCCCGGCGTTGTCCGTCTTGAGACCGAAGAAGGCTTACCGGTGAGCAACTCCTGGAACATAGAGCATCTTCGAAAGTTTCACCCATAAGGCGCGGTTGCCGTGATCCGCTCCGGCAACCACCTTTTTGTATGAGTCTTGCCACTGTTGCATGTAATCCTTTGTACAAAGCCGGGCGCAGATCCCGTGCATCAGTAAAGCTCTTGTGTTTTGCACTATTTGCCTTTTCCATGCTTTTCTTCGTTATTTGCATGCATTGTTTGGCATCTTGTGCAACACACGTACCCAGTAAGCATTAGCACGCCGAAAGGCCATATATTTGTTTCCCTCCTCTTTTTCTTTCCCTCTTAAGCAGATGAAATGTTCCTCGCGCACAAGTTTGCCGGGGGGGAAGGAGATGGAGGGTGAACCAAGTGCTGTTCAAGAAAGAGAAGCCTTGTCGGGGAAGCAAGCAATATATGAAAGCTAAGTTACCAGAATTTGAGCAGTTCAAATTTTTAAATTTTAGTTATCTTCCTTGAACAACCACATTTTGTATGGAAAACCTGTGCGCGGAGGAACCTACCCGTGGCTAGCCGCACCCTTATCTTGTTTTCGAGCACGCTCAAACGACTTAAGTGAGCTGCGACAAGTGTCGCGCCCTTGCTTCGTTTTCGAGTTCGCTCAGCAAGCTAAGTGCGTTGCGACTAGCTGCGGCAAGGTTACTTGCCGGTAAGGCCTTTGCCAGCAGGCTGCTCAGAGTCCAGCACTCAGCGCTCGCGGCAAGGGCCTCTTGCCGGCGAGTCCCCTAGAAGCGTAGGGTTAAAAGCATACAAAGTAAAGGACCAAAGCAAGGGAGATAACACAGCATTGATTGATCAAAATAAGATAATATATTACAAGGGATAACTTGTCGCAATGACTAATAAATTCATGTTCATGGCACGCTATGCAGCAACAAAGGAAATAGAAAGAAGGAGGCCTAATCTACGCGGTCGCCCTCGCGCCTGGAGATCTTGTTCACCTTGGCGATAATGTGGGCGACCTGCGCCTTCAGCGCCTCCTGATCTGCGCCGTCCGGCAAGCTGCGGAGGACGTTGACGAGATTTATGCCGGGGTTGCGGTAGACAATCTTGGTCAGGACACGCTCCAAGGTACCCGCGCAGAGCTGGCGCGACTCCTCGGCCAGCTGCGCGGGGAGCTTCTGTTGCAGACGTGCGAGCGCCGGCGCGACCCCTCTGAAGAAAAGACTGAGCTTGGCGCTGTGGGGGAGATTTGGGTCCGGAGAGTACACAAGGTGTTCAACCCTCAGCGCCATCAGCTCCTTGTCGATGTTGGAGGCGGAGGCGACCAGCTCCTCCGTCCATTGCTCCACCGCCTGGTTGAAGAGGTTCGCGGAGGTGGTAGTGCTCTCCACCAGCTCCCGCTCCTTGCGAACCTCCTCCTTCAACTTGGTCTCGCGGTCCCGGGCGGCGTCAAGTGAATCCCTCAAAGTGGAGACCTTCAACTCAAGATCAGCAATTGAATCCTTGGCGGCTTTGAGCTCGTCGCCCTGCTTGGAGAGGCGTACCTGAAGCTCGGAGTTGGTATGGGCGTCTTTCTCGCGCTCTATGTTGAGCGCGGTGACCCTCTCCGTGCTCGCCTTCGGGTACTCCTCCAGCTGCGCCACCTTAGCTTCAAGGTCCTTCTTGGCGTCTTCCGCGGCGATTGCGGCTTCCTTCACCTCCTTCAGAGTCTGCTCCCGGGCGGTGAGCTCATCGTCGTGGGCGTCGAGCTCAACCTTCCGCTGGTTGAGCGCCAATTCTCGCCGGGACAGCTCTTCGCCAGTCAAGCGCTGCTGCTCCTCGGCCTCAGCTTTTTCCAGAAGAAACTCCTGCTGCTCTCCGGCAAGCCTCTCGCACTCCTCCGCCAAGTTGCGGAGGGCCGCTTGGTTGGCGGCGCGGAGCTCCGCGGCGCGCTTCTCCAAGTCTGCTGCAGCCTTGGCAGTGAGGGCTTCTCGGGAGTCAAGCTTCGTCTGCCTGGCCCGGTAAAGGGCCAGGAGCCGGCGAAGCAGCTTCTCCTCCTCGGGCTCATCGCTCCCGCCAGGCGCCTCGACGATCTTCAATCCCGCGGAGGCGAGGACCTCTCCATCAAAGGCCTCTCCCTCCACGGGGGCTCGCGACGAGGATCCCCACGGCACTTGTATGAAGACGCCGTTGGGAGCCTCAAGATAGAAGCCGGACTGCTCCTTATAGGTGGAGGGGTCGGCGGCCGGCGCAGCGCTTGACGCTCCTGCCGCCTCCGGGCCGGCAGTATGGCCGTCGTCCCCCTCCCCGGCCGCGGCGTCTGCGGTTGGAGCAGTCTCCTCCGCGGCAGGCTCATCGGCTCCTGCCATGCCCTCAGTGGCAGTGGCGTTGCCGCCGTCGCCTTGCGCGCCCTCCTCGCCGGTGGCCTCGGTCTCCATCCGGTCCGGCGCAGGAGGATCTAGAAGAAAAAGGAAAGAAAGAAGATCAAGCAAATATCCAAAAAGACAAGTCCAAGAAGAAAAAGTTGTCAAACTTACCTTCGCGGACGTCCTCAACGACTGGCTCCCTCGCCGGGGAGTCCTCCCTTGGCTGTGGAGCGGTAGCTCCTGCTGGCGGAGGGCCGCCCGTGCCTTCCCTTGGCGGGGTGGCCACCCTTGTCGGGCTGCCCGCCCTTGGCGGGGAGCCCATCCTTGGCGGAACGTCCTCCCTCGCCGGGGAGTTCGCCCTTGGCGGGGAGGGTGGAATCTGCAGCTCCTCGGGAGTAACCTCCGGTTGCTCCTGCGGCTGCGGCTCCATCTCTGCACAAGACAAACAAAATAAGCAAGACAAGAAGATATCAGTACAAAGTAAAAACCTCAAGCGTGCCCGACAAGTAGGAAGTTCAAGACCAGACTTACGCTGGGGGCTGCGCTGGGGGCTGCTCCTCGGAGCAGCGCTTGGGTCCGGCAAGTTCGTCGCCGGCGCGTCCCCTGTCGCCGCGACGGGCGAGTCGTCGTCGACCTCGACCACAGGGATCTTGGCCCGCTTCGCCGCTCGCTGGGCCAGGGACCTGAACACAAAAACAAGATCAGAATCATAAACAAAAGAATCAAGGCAGAATTGAAGAAGCTGTAAAATACAAGTGCTTACTCCTCTTCCTCGTCGTCGTCGTCGCTCAAGGCGGAGAAGTCGAACTCCACCTGGGGCGCGCCCGCGCGAGGAGCAGGAGGAGAAGGCTCCCTCGGGCGCTTGGTGGTCTCCGGGGCTGGGGGCTGCGAAGACCCAGCCTCCGTTGACACCGAGGCCCGGCGAGCAGGCGGAGCAGCTGCTCCACTCTGAGAGGACCCCCCTCCGCTAGGTGCTGGTGCGCGAGGCGCCTCCGTCGCGGCTGACGCGCGGGGCGCCTCCGCCGCGGCTGGTGCGTTGGGGGCCTCCGTCGCGCCTTGGCTCGCTCTGGTGGCCCGCGTCGCCCGGCGAGCAGGCTGCTGTCGGGGCGCCTGCGTCCTCGTCGCTGTGGGCGCCTTGCGGAGGCGTTTCCCCGGCGCTTGCTTTGGACTTGCCGGAGGTGAGGAGCTCTCCGACGACGAGGAGGCGTCGTCACCGAGTCCTAGAGACCCGCCGGTGTCTTCCTCGGTCTCGGTGTCTTCCTCCTCCTCCCCAACAGGCCCGCTGGGTCCGGCACCCTGCCCCGCGGCCCTGCTCCCTCCGGTGGCTCCGCTCCCTCCGACACCTCTGCTTCCTCCGGCAACCTCGCCTCTTGCCGCGGCCTCGCTCACAACCCCGGGGATCCCGGCATGCCTCAGAGAGGGGACCCCGGCGAGCTCATCGGGCGGAAGTTTGAGAAGTCTCCGGATCTCTGCCTCCTCGGCCTGGCACGACGCGTCCTCAGCCTCTGCCTCGTCAACAGTGAACCCGAAGTCTCCTACCGCTGCGGCTGCGGCGGCCTCTTCCACCCGGATAGCAATATAAGCTATCTCCCGCTCCGTGGTGGCCCGGGTGAGACCCTTGATCTCCTCGGTGTTCTTCGGCACCTCGACCAAGTTATCAAAGAAACTCATAATGGCGTCCGGCGTGGGCACTATCCATGTTGGGTCGACGCCGTGAGAGTCACACGCGGGCATCATCGCCCGCAAGGCATCCCGGGCTGTGCTGTTGCACAGCGGCACCACTCCCCGGGGAGGTCTAAACCACTCCGGATGGGCCGGGTCGTGCTTAAAAAGCTCCCGGACCATCCCCTTCAGCTCCAACGACGTGAAGTTGAAGTTCAATCCTGGGCGCAGCCTCATAATATCCGCCGCATTGCCGAACTCCCATGCTGGCCTTTTCCTCTCCTGTAAAGGAGCAATGCGGCGGCGGAGGAAATCTGCCCCTACCTCTCCGATGGTCAACTTGGCTGTCCGGAGACAAAGTATCCTGACAAGGGCGACGTTGAGCTTGACGTCATCCGCGGCCAAATCGCTCCAGTCCCTGCCGCGCACTATAGCTGTTGTGCGCGGTGCAGTGAAAGGCTGCGGCTCGTCCTCCACTACCCAGCACCAATCCGCGCGCCACTCCTCCCACTTGCCGCGGAGTTCTCCTTTCAGATATGATTCCTTCTTGTTCAAGCGGAAGATCCAGGAGATCCCCCCGGAGAGGGGGGCGCCGGCCTCTACTCTAGGCATGAAGAAATGCCGAAAGAGTGCTACGTTTGGATAGATCCTGATGTAGTTTTCGCACAGATGTGCGAAAACCGCCATCGTAAGGATGGCGTTGGGGGTGAAGTCTAAGAGATGGAGGTTGTACGTGTTCATGATGTCGCAGAAAAACTCCGAGAACGGAGGGCACAAGCCACAGTGAAAGAAGACAGCGAAGAAGAAATACCCGCCGGGGTACAGATCTCTGGCGGCGGCCGGGTAGACTCTGGTACGAGGATGCGCCTTGGTCTTCTTGGCCCAGAAGAGGTAGTACTTGTTCCAGAGCTCCCTCGCGCTGAGCCTCGGCGCGAAGACCACATTCCTCTTCCGCAGGAGGGCGAGCTTCGCCGCCTGCTCGGATTTCTCCTTCTTGGCCTTCTCCGCCTTCGCCTTCTCGGTCTTCGGGGCCATGGCGGAGGCGGCGGGGGAAGGGGCGAGGAGTTCGGCGGCGCCGCAGATGCGGAAGACGGCGGAGGAGGTGTGGAGGCGGAGCGCAGAGGGGGGTTTCTGGAGGTTGAAGAAGCAATGAAAGCGCAGGAGGGAAACTGCCCCTGCTTCCTCTGCTTTTATGGGGGGAGTGGGGGACGCTCCACATTTCCCATTAAAGAACGTGGCCACGATCTCTCCCACGACGCCGCAATCGACGCGTGCCGTTAGGGAGGGGCGCGGCGGATGCGGAAGGGAATCTACGGCTCGCCGTGGGCCGCGCGTGCCCGTGCACTGTTCTGGGCCTGGCCCAACAGCGCTCGGCACCGTGTGTGGCCCAGGCCCGGGGGCTCCTGTCGGTGTACTAAGGTAGGGGAACCTCAGTACCCCAACTTGTGCACGGGCAGTAGCAGCTCCCCGCGGCTGGGTCTACCACGTGCTTGCCGGAAACCTTTCCGGTCCTTATTAAGCCATTCAAAAACAAAGTATACAAGTCAGAAGATCAAGACCCCGGCAAGTGGAGCTTGCCGGGAAGGCCGTCCCAGGCTCAAGACTATCACTTTAACACAAGACCCTGGCAAGAGGAGCTTGCCAGGAAGACCAGAAGAATGCATCTTAGAAGACATGCCTCGGCGCAACATGCGCCCCGGCAGGGCCCGGGGAGCGACAAGCTTCAGGGCCCGGCAAGGTCAAGGCCCCGGCAAGGTGCTTGCCGGGGGGAACTCACGCTGTGTGCCCGCACTCCAGCTCATCGGCCCACGCGTCGCCCTGGGGTCCTTCCAGGGACGCGTGGCGGATGGCTGTGCAGCCTGGGGGACACGGTGGCACTCCACGGTGACGAGGCTACCGCCGTGGCGAACGGAGACGCACGGGCGGGCGCTTTTGGGGTCGACGGCGATGGGCATTTAATGCTCTTGTCCCCCACTGTCAAGTTAGGTGACGACCACTGTTCATCCACTGTTCACGCACTGTTCCCGCACTGTTACAACTACCACCACAATTACATTTTTACCCTCCTCTACGTTGACACCTGTCGGTGACCCCTTGAGCTATAAAAGGAGGCCCATGCACAACGTAGAAAGGGTTCGGAACCTAGACAGCTCTCTCGCTCGGTGTAGCTAGTTCTTCAAGCTCCCGAGCCTCAACACTCAATACAATCCAAGCAGGAGTAGGGTTTTACGCGTCCGCACGGCCCGAACCTGGGTAAACTGCCCACGTGCTCTCCTCGATCTGCTCTTCGTGCTCCCTCCGCTCCCTTACCGCAACGTACAAGGGGCTCCGGTCCCATAGGTGTTCGTGGTGGGCAGTTTCCCCCGACACCGGCAACGGCGCCAGAAAATACTCCTTGATGGGCCTCGAACCCCTCGTTGGTTACCCCAAGTGGAAGGTGTAAGATGCAGTAAGTAGAAGTGTTTTCCCCTAGCAAAGATGCCAAGGATCGATTCCCCAGAGACTCCTAGGTTCAACAAGTAGGTGTCAATTGCTACGGCGCCAGATTAGTAGCAACCAACGTGGACCTGCACACAGATACAAATAACTTTGCTCCCAACGAGTACAGAGAGGTTGTCAATCCCTCTAGCCTTGTAGTTCACAAAGGATTAAAAGCAATGATAGTAGTGATAGATAGTTTTTGCAATAGTAAGTAATAACGGAAAGTAAATAGTGGATGTGATCAATGATGGTAATATGGAACGGAGTCTCATGATGTTCACTAGTGATGTCTCTCTCCCAAAAGACGATAAAACAGCTATGTGAGTAAACAAATTACAGCTGGGCAATTGACAGGACCACGAACGCAAACCAATGCTGACTACATTGCAAGAAAGGTTGAGGTTCAAAGCATGGGCGGTACGCCAAAGTAAGTAGACCGAAATCCATCAATATCTACTACTAATCATCCACCTTGAGATATCTATCCAGAACATCTCGCTGGTATTAAGTTGCGAGTCCCACCCATAGTGTAAACTCAATGCAACAGACAACTGCATTAAAAGAACTTTGCATAAAGTAAACAATCCTTGCACCCGCGGGCACAAGCACCGTTGTTTTCCCCCTTGTGGCAACAACACATCCCCTAGACTCATGTTTCTGTCACTCAAGCTAGTCATCAAGGGGCATGAACCCACAATCAAGCATAACGTTCCCTCTTGGAGTCACTACCTACTACTCGGCCAAAGCAATAAGTAACAACGGAGAACATGCAAGAATTACTTATGAACTAAAATATAAAAGAGGTGAATCAAATATATTACTCAAGATCAATCTGAACATAATCTCATAATCCATCGGATCCCAGCAAACTCAACATAGCAACAACATAAGGATTACATAGGTGCCTCGATCATGTAGGGCAGCTCACGAGGACTAATTAGTGAAGCACAAGAACGGGAGGAGAACATCACATAGCTACTGGTCATGGACTCATGGTCCAAGGGAGACTACTCACGAGTCATCCGGGAGGCGTCCATGGTGGTGGAGAAGCTCCCGGCGGTGATCCTCCCCTCCGGCAGGGTGCCGGGAAGAGTTCTCCTGGTGCTCCCGATCTTGGAAGCGGCGGCGGCAGCGGAACAGAGATGGGATCGCGAAAAGAGTTTCTTGTTCTGAGGGTTTCGGAGGTCCCTCTAAATATATGCCAAAGGGGGGCACCGGACGGGCTTCGGGGGGCCCAGGCGCCCCCCCGGCGCGGCCCAAGGGGGGGGCGCCGCCAGGGCGCCTGGAGCCCTGGTGCCCCCCCCCCCAGGCTGCCCTTCGGACGCAATGTTGTTTCCGGATCGCTGATTTTTTATATAATTTTTCTGGATTTTTCTGGGCAGTTCTCGAAACGTGAAAACCTGAAATACAAAAACTGCCGAAAACAGAAACTGTCACTGGGGTGCACTGGATTAGTAAGTTAGTTCAAATATGATAAAAAGTGTATGGAAGTGTATGAATATCATAGCAATATCACCCAAAAGTGGCATGGAGCAAGCAGAAATTATAGATACGTTTTGGACGTATCATCGTTGTTGTTGTAGACCGAAGTAGATGAAATGCTTTGCCTATCCATCACAAGACTCGAGCAAAGGTAAGTAGGAGATGAGATAAACAATACCAAGTTACCTTTTCCCAACGTTGAGGATGTATCCCGTTTCACTCAATGTGAAATGAAAGAATAGTGGAATTGGTACCGGACTTGTTCACTCACACCTATCAAGTAAAGCTTATCGAGTGGCTTGGTTAGGATAAGAGGCACAAAATTTGATGCAAAATGTTAGAAAGAGTCAATAATGTTGAAAGAGATTCACAAATTCGCAAATGTAACAAGTAGACCAATAGCAATATGGGTGGCACACGAAAACACACACACACGGATAGATAGATGGGGTCGTGCAACCAAGGAATGAGTACAAAATGTGGAGTCCACGGAAAACGCTCGTGTTGCACAACTCTAGAGAGACGCTAGCACGATTGCTCTATAGGCGGATACGACACTTGTGCACAACCTATAAGATGCAAAATGTATGAACTTTCTATCCCAAGTATGCTATGTGTATGATGTTCCGGTGCTTTGAGCACAAGATGATCCAAGATGATCAAGTATGATATGATATTTTGTGATGCTATGGCTCTTGCTTACAAGCTTCTTTGTCTTTCTCTTTTTGCTTAAAAGCTTATTCTATCTCTTTTTTTTGGTATGGCCACGATGCACAAACCAAGATAGCAATTGTGTATATGCGGGAACAATCTTGTGACACAAGGGATGATATGATGATACCAATATGATATGGTATGTATGCAATGGGAAGTATGATCACTAATGTGCACAAGTAACGTTGCCGGCAATACTCAAAGGCTAGTCTCGATAGGCAAGTGACGCAAAATGGGCTAGGGGTTAACAATGCAAATGCAAGAGGAATATACAAAGATGTCGTCGAAGTTACCGTCCGATGATGATGAGGAGATGCGGTACTCTTGATGTAGACCCGTTCCTAATTAGCCAAAACACCTTCGGAAACGGAAAAACCACAACTCAAAATCTCAAGGACAAATGTCAAATGGTGGTAGCGGACAAGCGGTGGTGGTTGCGGAAATGTTGGTGGAAACCCGGTCAAAATGGGTTATGGTGGTGGACGTATATGATGGGCTATACACGATGTCAGAGTTGAAGTCACGGTCCCTAAGTAGCCGAAACACCTTAGGAGACACAAGCCACAACTCAAACAAGCTCGAACAAAATTGGGTTAAGTTGGGTTGGCTATGTATAGTGGACTAGGCTATGCGGAAGTGGTGGTGGTGGTTGATGAAGAAGCAATTGTCCCTAAGTAGCCTAAACACCTTAGGAGACTCAAATCACTACTCAAGCAACCACAAATGCTATGGGGAACAAAATGGGTTAGGTTGCGGAAGGCTATGGTGGCTATGCGGATGATATGGTGGGGGCCCTAGGCAAACATGCCAAATTTGACAAAATTTGATGGAGTCAAATGGTGGTAAAACCAAGATGGGCAGCTCGGGCACGTCGCTAGCTTTTCAACGAGCCAAAGAACACTCAAATCGGAGTTCGGGAGTGAAAGTTATGGTCAAAACTGTCAATCAGCCGAGGCGAAACCTGGGAGGGGCGGAAGTACCGCTTGGTAGACCGGTTGTACCGGTCCTGGAGCGTCCTGGGGCACCAGTTTTGGCTACCAGGTGATGGGGGGGCGGTAGTACCGCCTTGGGGGCTGGTTGTACCGCTCGTGTCGGGAAAATTCGCAGATCTGGATCGGGATGGAGTTTTGGGGCGGAAATGGATGATTTCGGGGGCAAAATTGCGGAGATTTCGTGGATGGAAAGTGGGGAAACTTGGGGAGATGCTAGATCTACTCAAGACACAACGAATCCAAGGATCAAAATCAACAAAATCTCATCAAACCAACGAATCACAAAAAAAATTGGGGCTATTTTTGGTGGGGAATTTTCGAATTTGGGAAAGAACACAACATAACAAGGCTAGAAATGGAGGGGAGGCTCCAAATTCGTGATGAACCAAGGCTCATGATACCATAATGATGTAGGGTGGAACCCTAGACGGCCGATCTTTCATGAAATGGAGGGAATCCCCAAGAATAAGAGGAGCACAAAGGGGAGAACACAACAGAAACACTCAAGAACAAGTCCAATCACACATCCACTAGACAATCTAACACACAAGATCACGAGGTACATGAACAACAAAGGGGAAGATACAAGGTAAAGTTCATCTCCAAGAGGAGGTCTTGAATCCGTGAAGGATCTTCCCGTTAGGGGTCTTGAATCCAAGGTGGATCTTCTCCGTAGAGGGGCCACGGTCTCTCTCATGGAGTAGATCCGGGATGGATGAGCAGAGCTCTATCTCACATATGAGCTAAACCAATGCTGACCCTAAAAGATGGAAGGGAAGGAGTACTTATAGTCTAGGGGTAAGTTGGGGGATACATGGGTGAAAACCCTTCAACTGCGCGCAGGCAGGGCGGTAGTACCGGTCCTGGGACCGGTATTAGCAGTCTTAGCGGAAGTTCCGGCCTTGCACCGGCCTTGCACCGGTCGATCACAGAAGGTAGACCGGTAGTTGACCGGTAGTTGACCGGTAGTACCGGTGGACCGGTAGTTGGACCGGTAGTTGGACCGGTAGTACCTCTTTCACTGCGCTGGGAAGATTCCTCTTCTTCCTTCTCTTCCATGCTTCGCTCACGGATGGTGTAGTTGTACACTTGCGCCCGCACTCCTCCTCCTCGCCCATGGTGTTCCGACAATACCTATGTAGGCACACGAGTGGAGTGTCAAGTAGTATACCATCCTCGAAGGGGTTAAGTGAACACGTGTATTGGAGATGATTCACCTTTATCTATGAGAAGTAGAGGTCGCACGTGTCACTTGCCAAGCGGACTCTTGACATGGTGATGTCCTTAGGATGCTCCGCTTCATAAGCCTCACAAAATACTTGAAAATTGCAGATGTTGGATACAGAGTTTGGCCCAATATCTTGAGGGTGGAGTTGGAAGCTAGTCAGCACGTCACGAAAGAATTTTGATCCGGAGGGCTAAACCCTCGGGATAAATGATCAACGAATACAATCACTTCTCCCTCTTTGGGCCTCGGAGGGCATTCCAGACCTGGGACTCTCTAATGAATGACGTCTTTCTTGCCTAAAGCGCCGGATTCAACCCAACCATTCAGTTCCTCCTCAGTAACCCGAGACGCAACCCAGTTGCAGGAAGTGAATTGCTTGGCTTGCTTTGCCATTTCGAGGGAAAAAGCTGAAATAAAAGTAAAGGGCCGGTTTATGATTTACGACTGGCGGGTATTGAGAAATATGCAATAATAAACCGGAGTTAACACTCGGAAGTATTACGAGAGCGATTGCAACGGCGGTTTAAGCGGGGCCTAATGATATCTACCGATTTATGATTTTTTTTCTAAAAGTTAAACCGTCGGGGAGAATATGAAAGGTGCAGATCTAAAGTTATGGAAAAACAGGTTTCACAAAATCAGCAACAGGATTACAGATCTACGGCATGTCAGAAATTCAGAAATATTCATGATCAATATTGATCAGATGCTGCAGCAGTTCAGACGGATCTAGATAGGGGAATACTTTAAAGGAGGATAAGCATTTAATTAAGCGGAGTTATTAATACAGTCGCGGGCGGAAACATCAGATCTACACTAACTATCGGAGCTATGGCAGAAGAAGAAGGGAAGAACAGCGCCCTAGCATGATGAACTAGAGGAGAAACCCTAATGAGATCTACAGAGAAAGGAAGGGGAGGACTTACCGGAGTCGTTGGATGCGGAGGCGTGTCGGCGAATCGCTGGTCCAAACAGGGTGATGCAGCGGCCCGTGCTGAAGCAGAAACGAAGGTCGACGACAGCGGTGGAGCTCAGGCACTGGCGGGCGCGAGGAATAAGAAGAAGCGAAGAGACAGGGGGGAGAAATGACCCCTTGCCCTATTTATAAGCCGAAAGGTTAAACGGCAAGCGCGAGAATCAAGGAGCCCGAAAAGTGGATATGGGACGATACTGTCGCCTCGATCTTCACAGATTTTAATAAGTAAAGAATAAAATAGGTACAAGTATTAAATGAACAGATGACATCACGGCAGTTCAATGTGATCCAGGAAGATGACGTCATGGCGATTTATGAAATATTTGAAGCCACAGAGGACCAAACTTTTACAAGGCATTGAAGATTGACATGAACAGGTTCAAATCAATCTGGGGCCTAATGTCAGGAATATAACTATTAGGTATAAACCGCCACCCAGGGAGGGGCCGGTTTATGCACATAAGGATTACTTCTACAGAAGCCCAACAAGGCATAGAACATGGCGCTTTATTATAAAAGACAAGAGATCCAGGGCCCAAGAGGTGTTAGGGCCCGTAAGTGTAAACCTCCATACGACGTGTAACTTGTATTGTAAGATAGGAAAGATAGAGACTGAGCCGGACACGTTTATGAGCCGGCCTCGGGATTATGTAAACCGGACCGGGCGTCATCCTGTGTATATAAAGGGACGACCCGGCGACGGTTCAAGGACAAGGAACAACAACTCGAGACATAGGCAAAGCGGATTCGCTCCCTGGTCATCGAAACCCTAGCAATACCACACCAAACTAGAAGTAGGCTTTTACCTTCATCGAAGGGGCCGAACTAGTATAAAATCCCTTCCATCCTTGTCCGCTTTAACCCCTTTAAGCTAACCCGTAGCGATGACTCCACGACTAAGTCCTTTTGCTTGGACATCTGCCGTGACAAAACCACGACACAAAGTGCTCCCGAGGACACATGGGAATTGTTATCAAATTAGTTTTCATCATGCTCATATGATCCGCGTTCGTTACTTTGATAATTTGATATGTGGGCGGACCGGTGCTTGGGTGCTGCCCTTACTTGCAAAAACCTCCCACTTATGATTAACCCCTTTCGCAAGTATCTGCAACTACGAAATAAGAATTAAGATAAATCTAACCATAGCATGAAACATATGAATCCAAATCAACCCCTTACGAAGCAACACATAAACTAGGGTTTAAGCTTCTGTCACTCTAGCTGTTGGGGAATGTAGTATTTCAAAATTTTCCTACGCACACGCAAGATCATGGTGATGTATAGCAACGAGAGGGGAGAGTGTCGTCCATGTACCCTCGTAGACCGTAAGTGGAAGCGTTATGACAACGCGGTTAATGTAGTCGTACGTCTTCACGATCGACCGATCCTAGTACCTTACGTACGGCACCTCCGGGATCTGCATACGTTCAGCTCAGTGACGTCCCACGGACTCACGATCCAGTAGAGCTTCGAGGGAGAGTTCCGTCAGCATGATGGTGTGATGACTGTGATGATGAAGTTACCCACGCAGGGCTTTGCCTAAGCACCGCAACGATATGACCGAGGTGTGTTTCTGTGGAGGGGGGCACCGCACACGGCTAAAAGATCAATGATCAACTTGTGTGTCCATGGGGTGCCCCCCCACCCCCGTATATAAAGGAGTGGAGGAGGAGGAGGGCCGGACCTCTCTATGGCGCGCCCTAGGGGAGTCCTACTCCCATCGGGAGTAGGATTCCCCCTTTCCTAGTAGAACTAGGAGCCCTTCCAAGTAGTAGGAGTAGGAGAGAAGGAAAGGGAAAAGAGAAAAGAAGGAAGGAGGCGGCGCTGCCCCTCCCCCTAGTCCAATTTGGACTAAGCCTTGGGGGGCGCGCAGCCTCCTCTCTCTCTTTCCCCTAAAGCCTAATAAGGCCCATATACTCCCCGGCGAATTCCTGTAACTCTTCGGTACTCCGAAAAATACCCGAATGATACGTCTCACACGTATCTACTTTTCCAAACACTTTTGCTATTGTTTTGCCCTCATTCTTGCATGATTTGAACTAAACTAACCCGGACTGACGCTATTTTCAGCAGAGCTGCCTGTATGGTTTATTGTGTGCAGGAAAATGGATTTTTAGGTGTCTCAGAAAATTCCAAGAAAAATCACAGAAAATCCACGCACCCGAAGGGCCATTGTGCCAGAAGTGGGGCCAGAGGGCAGCCAGGGGGGCCCCAGGCGCCCTGCTGGCGCGGCCCCACCCCTGGCCGCGCCAGGAGGCCGCCTAGGAGGGTCCTCCCCCCTCTGGTGCCCTACCTTGGCTCCTATTTATTCCCGTGGCGAGGAAACCCCAGAACAAAAGTCGTTTTTCCAGTTTCCGTCGCGGAGCCGCCGCCACCCTCTGTTCTTCTTCGGGAGGGCTAATCTGGAGGCTGATTTGGCCTCCGGAGAGGGGAGATCGTCGCCATCGTCATCATCATCACCACTCCATCCTCCCTCCATTATTTCTCCTTCCATGTGTGAGTAATTCCCTGCTGTAGGCAAAGGGGATGGTAGGGATTGGATGAGTTAGATCATGTAATAGTTTATCAGATTGTTGGGGGCATGTTGCCTATCATCTACTTTGGTGTTTACCATCTTTTCTTCAACTTGTTGCTCTTAATGCTTGTCACTTTGGGCCCGAGTGTCATGTTTTCAGATCTGAACCCTATGTGTTTGCATGAATATATTTGTGTTCTTGATCCTATCTATGAGTTGATTGCACCTATTATGGTCCGGAACTGGCGATCCCAAAGGTGACAGCTTGGGACACCAAAGGGGATGGTCCATAATTTGAGGATTCCATGTATCCATTGAGTTTATTGCTTTGTTCCAGTGCTCTTTGACAGGAGCACCTTAATCTCCATAAGTTCCTTTTGGCCCCGTTCGTAGCGGGATGGTAGGACAAAAGATGTTGTGCAAGTTCTTATTGCAAGCACGTACAACTACCTGTGGGATACATGCCTAATGTTTGATATTTGCCTAGATGATCATTACTTTTCTGTGTGCCTTGCCCCAAGTTAGATTCATGATGTATCTCATCCATGCAGCGCCCAACCATCCATCTCCCTAGCCTACAGTGTTTCAATCCTGCTGGTTATTAGTTGTTACTTTTGCTGTTTACTTTTGCTGTCACCACCATCACTATCATATCACCGTTACCACTTATCTTTTGTTGCAAGTAAGTATATTTCAGGTGCGGTTGAATTGACAACTCAACTGTCAAAGCTTATAAATACTCTTTGGCTCCCCATGTGTCGAATCTATAAATTGGGTTATTCTTACCCGCGAAGACTATCTCGATCCCTTACGGTTGAGGGTTATCAAGTACCGTTTTCTGGCGCCGTTGCCGGGGAGCATAGCAATATTTACAAGTCTACTTGAAGTATCCTACCTGCTGCACTTCATCCGTTATGGGTAAGAAAGGAGACCCCAAGGTTCCGATCTTACTATCCACTACAAGAAGAGGTACTGTTCTGAACACTAGTGCTACACTTGATTCACCTTCTGTTATGAGTAAGTTTGCCTCACCACCACCACATGATCCTTCTACTGAATCTGTTACTATGTCCGATACTTTTGATGATGCTTCTACTACTCTTGATGATATTGGTTCACTTGGTTATGCTCTTGAGAAACAGATCGCTGCTGCAAAAAAAAATCTGGAATTGAAATTCCTGTTACTCGCTACCCTATTGGTGGAACTTATGATTATCCTGATTTGAGTAAACTCAAGGAGAGACTCCTTGATGATGATTACATTATGCTTGATGATGATTTATGCAGGGAACTGACAGAGTTTGCCGACTCTGACCCTGAAGCTATTAAGAAGCTGCTTGAAAAACACTCCTTGAAGAACAAGACTGTTCCTGATCCTGAATTTGCTACATATCCTATATGCATCAATGATCCTGATTATGATTTCTCTGTTGATCTTTCACTTATATCTATGGTTGAAGCTGACCCCTTTTATGGCAGAGAAAATGATGATGCTATTGCACACCTGACCGAACTTACTGAGTTGGGTGGCTTGTTTACCACGAATGAAAAGATACGAAACTTTTATGTGACTAAGCTCCTTCCTTTCTCTTTGATGGAAGGTGCTAAAACATGGTATGATGCACTACCATGTGGTTCCATTAAGAGTCCTCAAGACTTAGCTCACTCTTTTGTTGATAAGTACTTTCCTGCTCATATGCAACATGCTGCTTTACAAAGAATTTATAACTTTAAACAGTTGCAGGATGAGCACCTCCCTAAAGCTTGGGGGAGGTACTATAGTCTGATCCAGGCTAGACCAGGACATGGAGTCCCTAAGAATGAATTAATCGATATATTTTATGCTGGTCTAACTGATGAATCCAGGTCCTATTTGGATAGTTGTGCTGGTTGTGTTTTCAGGAAAAGAACACCGGACGATGCAGAAGAATTGATGGGCAGGATTGCCAAAAACCATGAAGATTGGTCCGTCCCTGAACCACCTCCACCACAAAAGAAGAGGGGCATGCTTGTTCTAAGCCCCGAAGATATGCAAGAAGCAAAGAAGTCTATTAAAGAGAAGGGTATTAAAACTGAAGACGTGAAGAATCTACCCCCTATTGAGAAGTTGTGTGAGCCTACCACTCACCCTCCTATGGTAGAGGTACACTCTCTTTTAGATTTCAACGCAAGTGACATCCCTCATGGTAAGCCTCCTGATCAATGTTTAGATGAGCTTGATAATTTTATTATGAAGCAAAGTCATTTTAATGAGAGGATACAAAGTCAATTGCATGATAATTCCCTTGCTATCAAAAGTTTGCTTGATGTTCTAGGTAGAACAGTTAATGATGTTAAATGTCTTGTGAAGCATTTTCATATGGTTCAAACTCAGCTTGAAAAAATTTCTAATGTGCAAAAAGATTTGCTTGCTAACAATACCAAACAAGATGATTTACAGGCCTTCGGGATTAAGACCCGAGGAGGAACTAGCACTCAAGATCCTCTCTATCCAGAGGGGCATCCGAGGAGAATCGAGCAAGATTCTCAAA
Organism: Secale cereale; assembly: GCA_902687465.1. NCBI lineage: Eukaryota > Viridiplantae > Streptophyta > Magnoliopsida > Poales > Poaceae > Secale > Secale cereale. The sequence continues at coordinate 11,846,721 of LR738712.1, forward strand.
TGCAGGAAGAAGAAATTGTTGGCTCTCCAAAGAAGAAGAAGAAGAAACACAAGGAGGCTGACAATTCCAATGATCCTATTACAAGTGAAGAGCCAACTGTTGATCCCAACAGTATATCTACCTCCGATGCTGAGACTGAAGACGGTGCCGAACCTGAAGATAAGGATAAGGAGAAGAATGATCCGCCTGAAGTTCGAGAAGAAGAAGCACCTGACAAACGCAAGAAGTACACTAGAGAAGACTTCGTCGCAAGAAGACATGGGAAGGAAAGAGAACCATGGATACAGAAACCCATGCCCTTTCCAGGTAAGTCTCTCAAATCTAAAGAAGAAGAGCATTACAGTAAGTTTTGTGAGTGGATGAAACCTCTTTTTCTTCAAATCCCTTTGACTGATGCTATTAAGTTACCTCCCTATTCAAAATATATGAAAGATATTGTTACTAATAAAAGAAAAGTTCCTAATGAAGCAATATCTACTATGCTTGCTAACTACTCTTTCAGTGGCAAGATTCCTGAGAAGCTTGGTGATCCAGGTATACCCACCATTCCTTGCTCCATAAAGAATAATTATGTCAAAACTGCTTTATGTGATCTTGGAGCAGGAGTGAGTGTTATGCCTTTCTCTCTTTACAAGAGGCTTTGTTTAGAGAAGCTAATCCCTACAGATATCTCTCTTCAGATGGCTGACAAGTCAACCGTCGTCCCGATAGGTATTTGTGAGGATGTTCCCGTAGAAGTTGCTAATTGTTTGATCCTTACTGATTTTGTCGTGCTTGACATGCCCGAGGATGGGAGCATGTCCATTATTCTTGGTAGACCTTTTCTTAACACCGCAGGTGCTATTATTGATTGCAATAAAGGAAAGGTTACCTTCAATGTGAATGATAAAGAACACACGGTGTATTTTCCAAAGAAGACCGACAAGAGGCATGGCCTCAACTCTATAGAAAATATCGAGACCGTGAAGATTGGAGAATGGGACTGTCCACTACATGTGCACCACAAATACAAAACTATTATGGTGGGGACAATGTCCATTAAAGTAAAGGTGCAATGATCACTTCGTAAGAGGTGGGACTTTTTGCTCTATATATCGCCGGTTTGTTGGTAAGACTTGATCAACCTTACTAGTGAGCATGTTTTATATAGGTAAAAAGTTGAGCTTGTTATGTTTTCATTTGTTTTAGCTTTTGTTCTCCTTGCTGTACCAAGTGTTTGTGTTTTTGAAGCTTCACAATTCTAATCACTGCTTTAAGTTTTCAGAAAGTTTTGCAGCTTTTTGAACTTCGAAATTTTTTCAACAGTGAAGTTTTCACAAAAATTCCAGAAAAATAAAAATAAAAATTTCCATGCCGGGAGTGACCCAGAGGCACCTGGGGCTGACCAGGGGGGGCCACCAGTGGCCCAGGCAGCCAGCTGGCGCGGCCTGCCCCCTGGCCGTGCCCATAGGGCGCCTGGGGCCCACAGGTCCCGCCTCCAGGTGAGTCTTCTTCCTCTCTCTCTCTTTCTCTCCAAAAACACGAGTTCTGCACCTGTTCTTGCGTTCTTGCTATTCTTGGAGGCAATTTTCGATCTCTCTCTACAGCCTATCATTCGAGCTGAGATTTTGAACAAATACTCCCTGGTATGTAACTCCTCCACCCCTCCAATTATATTTTTGTTGGTGGCTTCATTTGTGAGTATTTAGTAGTTCTTGGTGCTGTGTAGATGAGCTTGCATGCATGTGTAGAAATTTATTTTCCAAGTTTTGATGCAAGTTTATGCCTTAGGTAAGTGAGTTGAGTAGTTTGCCTTAACCCACTCTGTTTAAATCCTTGTTTTTGTAATTTGTCAAAAATTTCAGAAATGAGTTTGTTAGGAAGGGCAAAGGGGTGGCTTGAGAAGAAGAAGCCCGCGCGCTCTGATCGAGTTACTAGAGCCGCAGCTTCACCCTCGACTGCTAGGGTGAGCTACAATGAAGATCATGTGCCCCTAGAGTTGTTGGAAGACACAAATCCAGCACGTGCGATGATGTTCCCATGTGATGAATTCCTTGAAGCTGCAGGAATTAAGGATGAGTTTTATAACCTTTGTGCTAATGCAGGTCTGACACGGCTCGTCACGTGCCGTGTTGCTCAGTATCAAAAACTCACCTCCGGTTTCATTAACAGTTTTAGATATAACCTTGATACTGGTTCTATTGAGTTTTAAATTTACAATAATCTTTTGACCATGCCCTTGGAAAAGTTTTGTGAAATAATAGGTGTGCCAAATGTTGGGCGGACGGCGAAGATGACCTCTCAGCCCTCCGAGCTGAGAACCGTCTTCAACTCTCTCTGTAGCATGGAAACGAGGGATATTCATCGGTCAAAAATCTCCAGCATCTTATTCCCTCACCTCAGGTATTTTGCGTATTATGTTGCTAGAGGGGTGTTAGCTCGTGACAACACGAGCAACATTTCTGCGCCGGATATTGCTATCCTGGCAACCGCCCTCTCAGGGAGGTTTGATTATAATGTGGGTGCCTTAATTGCTCGACGCCTTGCTATGAACGGTAACAAGGGAGATTTATTTGGTGGCGTTTATGCCACACTTATCTTAGATTATCTTAAAGGCACCCCACACCCTGATGATAAGCCTTTTACTTATTTAAGTTTTGATCTTGCTGCTATGAAAAGGCATAAGTTTGTTACCATGACTTCTGAGTTTGGTAACCTTGTTTATATCTTGCATTTCGGAACTACCGCGGAACGCAAGATCCGTCTACCTGCACCTCTTTTGTTTGATTTTTCTCGCAGGAACGGATGGTCCTTTGATGTTATCCAGTTCGATGAGTTCATGGTCCAGCATCAGTTTCATAACCCCATGGAGGGGGTTGTGCCCGACGAGGAGGAGCACGGTGAGTTACCACCTTTTCAGGGGGAGACCGTCACCCAGTTTGGTGAAGGGTCTTCCTCTGCTTGGAGTGCGGACCCTTCTTCATGGGAGGATCCGAGTGTTGGGGAACGTTGCATGGGAAACAAAAATTTTCCTACCGTTCACCAAGATCAATCTAGGAGATGCATCTACGAGGGGAGAGTTGGATCCACATACCCTTGTAGATCGCTAAGCGGAAGCGTTAAGAACGCGGTTGATGGAGTCGTACTCGCCGCGATTCAGATCGCCGAAGATCCTAGCACCGAAGCAACGGTGCCTCCGCGTTCTTCACACGTACGGCTCGGGGACGTCTCCTCCTTCTTGATCCAGCAAGGGGTGGAGGAGAGGTTGATGGAGAACCGGCAGCACGACGGCGTGGTGGTGGTGGTGGTGGAGGATTCCAGCAGGGCTTCGCCAAGCACCGCGGGAAGACGAAGATGTTATGGGAGAGGGAGGGCAGCACCGAGGCACAAACGTGTGTTGGCTGCCCTCCCTCTACCTCTCTATATATAGGGGGAATAGAGGGGAGGGGGGCGCCCTAGGGTTTCCCCTAGGGGGGCCGGCGGCCAGGGCAGAGGGGGGGCGGCGGCCAAGGGCTGCGCCAGGCCCTAGGGTTTCCCCCCCCCTAGGTGCCTTGCCCCTCAAACCAGGGGTGCGGCAGCCCTAGGAGGGGCCAGCCCCCATGCGCACTAGGAGAGGGCCCAGGGGGGGGGGGGGGCGCACAGCCCTATGAGGGCTGTTGTGTCCCCCCTTTGTGGCCCAATAGGCCCGAAACCCCTTCCGGGACCCCCGAAACCCCTTTCGGTCATCCGTCGATTTCCCGATGCTCCTCGGAATTCTTCCGGACTCCGAAACCTTTCATCCTATATATCAATCTTTGTCCCCGGACCATTCCGGAGACTCTCGTCACGTCCGGGATCTCATCCGGGACTCCGAACAACCTTCGGTAACCATGCACTGTTCTCACTAACAACCCTAGCGTCACCGAACCTTAAGTGTGTAGACCCTGCGGGTTCGGAAACCATGTAGACATGACCGAGACACTCCCAGGTCAATAACCAGTAGCGGGATCTGGATACCCATATTGGTTCCCACACGTTTCTCGATGATCTCATCGGATGAACCACGATGTCAAGGATTCAGGCAATCCCGTATACAGTTCCCTTTGTCTCGTCGGTATGTTACTTGCCCGAGATTCGATCGTCGGTATCTCTATACCTAGTTCAATCTTGTTACCGGCAAGTCTCTTTACTCGTTACCGTAATACATAATCCCGTGACTAACTACTTAGTCACTTTGAGCTCATTGAGATGACGTATTACCGAGTGGGCCCGGAGATACCTCTCCGTCACACGGAGTGACAAATCCCAGTCTCGATCCATGTCAACTCAACAGACACCTTCGGAGATACCTGTAGAGTACCTTTATAGTCACCCAGTTACGTTGCGACGTTTGGCACACACAAAGCACTCCTACGGTGTCAGTGAGTTACATGATCTCATGGTCATAGGAACTTATAGTTGACATGCAGAAAACTATAGCGATAACTGATACGATCAAAAGCTATGTTTAACGTTTGGGTCTCGTCCATCACATCATTCTCCTAATGATGTGATCCCGTTATCAAATGACAACTCATGTCTATGACCTGGAAACCGCGGTCATCTTTGATCAACGAGCTAGTCCTTAAGAGGCTTACCAGGGACACAAAGTTTGTCTATTTATCCACACATGTATTTAAGTTTCCAATCAATACAATTATAGCATGGATAATAAACGATTATCATGAACAAGGAAATATAATAATAACTCTTTTATTATTGCCTCTAGGGCATATTTCCAACAGTCTCCCACTTGCACTAGAGTCAATAATCTAGCATTACAAGGTAATGAATCTAACACCCATAGATTCTTGGTGTTGATCATGCTTAGCCCGTGGAAGAGGCTTAGTCAACGGATCTGCAACATTCAAATCCGTGTGTACTTTGCAAATGCTTATGTCCTCCTCCTTGACTGAATCGCGGATGGAATTGAAGCGTCGCTTTATGTGTCTGGTCCTCTTGTGAAACCTTGGTTCCTTGGCTAGAGCAATGGCACCAGTGTTGTCACAGAACAGAGTCATTGGGTTCAATGCACTAGGCACAACTCCAAGATCTGTCATGAACTCCTTCATCCAGACACCTTCCTTTGCCGCCTCCGAGGCAGCTATATACTCCGCTTCACATGTAGAATCAGCTACCACGCTCTGCTTGGAACTGCACCAGCTTACCGCTCCCCCGTTGAGAATATATACGTATCCGGTTTGAGACTTAGAGTCATCCGGATCAGTGTCAAAGCTTGCATCGACGTAACCCTTTACGACGAGCTCTTGATCACCTCCATAAACGAGAAACATCTCCTTAGTCCTTTTCAGGTACTTTAGGATATTCTTGACCGCTGTCCAGTGATCCATCCCAGGATTACTTTGAAACCTTCCGGCCATACTTATGGCAAGGCTGACATCTGGTCTTGTGCACAGCATTGCATACATGATAGAGCCTATGGCTGAAGCATAGGGGACGACACTCATCTTTTCTCTATCTTCCGCAGTCACTGGGCATTGAGTCTTACTCAACTTTGTACCTTGCAATACCGGCAAGAACCCCTTCTTGGATTGATCCATTTTGAACTTCTTCAAAACTTTATCAAGGTATGTACTTTGTGAAAGTCCTATCAAGCGTCTCGATCTATCTATATAGATCTTGATGCCCAATATGAAAGCTGCTTCACCGAGGTCCTTCATCGAAAAACTCTTGTTCAAATACCCCTTCACGCTATCCAAAAATTCTATATTGTTTCCAATCAGCAATATGTCATCCACATATAATATTAGAAACGCTATAGAGCTCCCACTCACTTTCTTGTAAATACAAGCTTCTCCGTAAACTTGTACAAACCCAAACGCTTTGATCACCTCATCAAAGCGAAGATTCCAACTCCGAGATGCTTGCACCAGCCCATAAATGGATCGCTGGAGCTTGCATACTTTGTCAGCATTCTCTGGATCGACAAAACCTTCCGGTTGTATCATATACAACTCTTCCTTAAGAAAACCGTTAAGGAACGCTGTTTTGACATCCATCTGCCAAATTTCATAATCGAAATATGCAGCTATTGCTAACATGATTCGGACGGATTTAAGCATCGCTACGGGTGAGAAAGTCTCATCGTAGTCAATCCCTTGAACTTGTAAAAAACCCTTTGCCACAAGTCGAGCTTTATACACGGTGACATTACCGTCAGCGTCCGTCTTCCTCTTAAAAATCCATTTATTCTGAATGGCCTTCCGCCCTTCAGGTAATACTTCCAAAGTCCATACTTTGTTTTCATACATGGATCCCATCTCGGATTTCATGGCCTCTAACCATTTGTCGGAATCTGGGCCCACCATCGCTTCTCCATAGCTCGTAGGTTCACCGTTGTCTAACAACATGACCTCCAAGACAGGGTTACCATACCACTCAGGTGCAGTGCGTACCCTTGTCGACCTACGAGGTTCGGTAGTAACTTGATCGGAAGCTTCTTGATCATCATCATTGGCTTCCTCTTCAACCTCTATAGGCTCCACAAAAACATCTTTCTGTGCTGCGCTACTTTCTGGTTGAAGCAGAGGTTCAATAACCTCATCAAGTTCTACCTTCCTCCCACTCAATTCTTTCGAGAGAAACTCTTTCTCGAGGAAGGACCCGTTCTTAGCGACAAACACTTTGCCCTCGGATCTGAGATAGAAGGTGTACCCAACTGTTTCTTTTGGGTATCCTATGAAGACACATTTGTCCGCTTTGGGTTCGAGCTTTTCTGGCTGAAGCCTTTTGACATAAGCATCGCAACCCCAAACCTTGAGAAAAGACAACTTAGGTTTCTTACCAAACCACAGTTCATACGGTGTTGTCTCAACGGACTTAGATGGAGCCCTATTTAAAGTGAATGCAGCTGTCTCTAACGCATATCCCCAAAATGATAGTGGCAAGTCGGCAAGAGACATCATAGAACGTACCATATCTAATAGGGTTCGATTACGACGTTCGGACACACCATTACGCTGTGGTGTTCCAGGTGGAGTCAACTGTGAAACAATTCCACATTTTCTTAAGTGATCACCAAACTCATAACTCAGATATTCTCCCCCTCGATCAGATCGTAGGAACTTGATCTTCTTGTTACGATGATTTTCAACTTCACTCTGAAATTGCTTGAACTTTTCAAAAGTTTCAGACTTATGCTTCATCAAGTAAATATACCCATATCTACTTAAGTCGTCAGTGAAGGTGAGAAAATAACGATATCCACCGCGCGCCGTTACACGCATCGGACCGCACACATCAGTATGTATGATTTCCAATAAGTCACTTGCCCGTTCCATTGTCCCTGAAAACGGGGTCCTTGTCATCTTGCCCATGAGGCACGGCTCGCACGTGTCAAGTGATTCAAAATCAAGAGACTCCAAAAGTCCATCAGCATGGAGCTTCCTCATGCGTTTCACGCCGATATGACCGAGACGGCAGTGCCACAAGAAAGTGGTATTATCATTATCTACTCTACATCTTTTGGCATCAATGTTGTGAACATGTGTATCATCACTATCGAGATTCAATAAGAATAAACCCCTAACTTCGGGTGCATGACCATAAAAGATATTACTCATATAAATAGAACAACCATTATTCTCTGACTTAAATGAGTAACCGTCTCGCAATAAACAAGATCCAGATATAATGTTCATGCTTAACGCAGGCACTAAATAACAATTATTCAGGTTCATAACTAATCCCGATGGTAATCGAAGAGCGAGCGTGCAGACGGCGATCACATCAACCTTGGAACCATTTCCCACGCGCATCGTCACTTCGTCCTTCGCCAGCCTCCGTTTATTCCGCAGTTCCTGTTTAGAGTTGCAAATGTGAGCAACCGAACCGGTATCAAATACCCAGGCACTACAACGAGAGTTGGTAAGGTACACATCAATAACATGTATATCACATATACCTTTGTTGTTGTTGTTGTTGGCCCCCTTCTTGTCTGCCAGATACTTGGGGCAGTTCCGCTTCCAGTGGCCGTTCCCCTTGCAATAGAAACACTCAGTCTCTGGCTTAGGCCCAGCCTTGGGTTTCTTCACTGGATGAGCAACTGCCTTGCCACCCTTCTTAGAGTTACCCTTCTTGCCCTTGCCATTCTTCTTGAAACTGGTGGTTTTATTGACCATCAACACTTGATACTCCTTCTGGATGTCTGCCTCAGCGACTTTCAGCATCGAAAACAGCTCGGCGATGGTTTTGTTCATCCCTTGCATGTTATACTGCTGCACGAAGCTCTTGTAGCTAGGCGGGAGTGACTGGAGAATTCTGTCAATGATAGCCTCATCCGGGAACACAAGTCCCAGATCAGCTATGCGGGTATAGTACCCAGACATCTTCAGTAAGTGCTCACTGACAGACGAATTCTCCACCATCTTGCAGGCAAAGAATTTATCGGTGGTCTCATACCTCTCGATCTTAGCATTCTTTTCAAAGATGAACTTCAACTCCTGGTACATCTCATATGCCCCATGACGTTCAAAACGCCTTTGAAGTCCTCCTTCCAAACCATACAACATGGCACACTGCACTATTGAGTAGTCATCCGAACGCGACTGCCAGGCGTTCATAACGTCCGCAGAGGCTGTAGGAGCGGGGGGTTCACCTAGCGGTGCATTTAGGACATAAACCTTTTGGGCAGCTGTGTGGATGATCCTCAGATTGCGGAGCCAGTCCACAAAGTTGCTCCCATCATCTTTCAGTTTAGCTTTCTCTAGGAACGCATTAAAATTCAGGGGAGCTACTGCGCGAGCCATCTACAACAAAAGATTTGCAAAGACATTTTAGACTATTGTTCATGATAAGTGAGTTACTACCTAATCAAATTATTTATAACTCCCACTCAAATTGACATCCCTCTGGTCATTCGAGCGTGACATGATCCAGATCCACCAACCCAAGTCCGATCATCACGTGAGATGAGGTGGTGTCAATGGTGAACATCTACATGTTGATCATATCTACTATATGACTCATGCTCGACCTTTCGGTCTTCCGTGTTCCGAGGCCATGTCTGTACATGCTAGGCTCGTCAAGTCTAACCCGAGTGTTCTGCATGTGCAAAACTGGCTTGCACCCGTTGTATGCGAACGTAGAGTCTATCACACCCGATCATCACGTGGTGCTTCGAAACGACGAACCTTCGCAACGGCGCACACTCGGGGGGAACACAATTTTATCTTGAAATTTAGTGAGGGATCATCTTATAATGCTACCGTCGTCCTAAGCAAAATAAGATGCATAAAAGGATTAACATCACATGCAAATCATAAGTGACATGATATGGCCATCAACTCGTGCTTTTGATCTCCATCACCAAAGCACCGGCATGATCTCCATCGTCACCGGCGCCACACCATGATCCCCATCATCATGATCTCCATCATCGTGTCGCCATCGGGGTTGTCGCGCGCCCACCATGCTCTTACTACTATTGCTACCGTTTAGCGATAAAGTAAAGCATTACAAAGCGCTTAATGATTGACACGCAGGTCATACAAAAATTAAAGACAACCCTATGGCTCCTGCCGGTTGCCGTATACATTGACATGCAAGTCGATATTAACTATTACAACATGATCATCTCATACATCAAATATATCTCATCATGTCATTGGCCATATCATATCACATACATACCCTGCAAAAACAAGTTAGACGTCCTCTAATTTGTTGTTGCATGTTTTACGTGGCTGCTATGGGTATCTAGCAAGAACGCTTCTTACCTACGCAAAGCCACAACGGTGATATTTAAGTTGCTATTTAACCTTCTACAAGGACCACCTTGTTCTGTTCCGATTCAACTAAGATAGGAGAGACAGACACCCGCCAGCCATCTTATGCAACAAAAGTCACATGTCTGTCGATGGAACCGGTCTCATGTACGTGGACATGTAAAGTTGGTCCGGGCCGCTTCATCCCATAATACCGCTGAATCAAGAAAGACTAAGGAGGGCAGCAATTTAAACATCAACGCCCACAAACCCTTTTGTGTTCTACTCGTGAAAGCATCTACGCAAGATCCTAGCTCATGATGCCACTGTTGGGGAACGTTGCATGGGAAACAAAAATTTTCCTACCGTTCACCAAGATCAATCTAGGAGATGCATCTACGAGGGGAGAGTTGGATCCACATACCCTTGTAGATCGCTAAGCGGAAGCGTTAAGAACGCGGTTGATGGAGTCGTACTCGCCGCGATTCAGATCGCCGAAGATCCTAGCACCGAAGCAACGGTGCCTCCGCGTTCTTCACACGTACGGCTCGGGGACGTCTCCTCCTTCTTGATCCAGCAAGGGGTGGAGGAGAGGTTGATGGAGAACCGGCAGCACGACGGCGTGGTGGTGGTGGTGGTGGTGGAGGATTCCAGCAGGGCTTCGCCAAGCACCGCGGGAAGACGAAGATGTTATGGGAGAGGGAGGGCAGCACCGAGGCACAAAAGTGTGTTGGCTGCCCTCCCTCTACCTCTCTATATATAGGGGGAATAGAGGGGAGGGGGGCGCCCTAGGGTTTCCCCTAGGGGGGCCGGCGGCCAGGGCAGAGGGGGGGCGGCGGCCAAGGGCTGCGCCAGGCCCTAGGGTTTCCCCCCCCCTAGGTGCCTTGCCCCTCAAGCCAGGGGGTGCGGCAGCCCTAGGAGGGGCCAGCCCCCATGCGCACTAGGAGAGGGCCCAGGGGGGGGGGCGCACAGCCCTATGAGGGCTGTTGTGTCCCCCCTTTGTGGCCCAATAGGCCCGAAACCCCTTCCGGGACCCCCGAAACCCCTTTCGGTCATCCGCCGATTTCCCGATGCTCCCCGGAACACTTCCGGACTCCGAAACCTTTCATCCTATATATCAATCTTTGTCCCCGGACCATTCCGGAGACTCTCGTCACGTCCGGGATCTCATCCGGGACTCCGAACAACCTTCGGTAACCATGCACTGTTCTCACTAACAACCCTAGCGTCACCGAACCTTAAGTGTGTAGACCCTGCGGGTTCGGAAACCATGTAGACATGACCGAGACACTCCCAGGTCAATAACCAGTAGCGGGATCTGGATACCCATATTGGTTCCCACACGTTTCTCGATGATCTCATCGGATGAACCATGATGTCAAGGATTCAGGCAATCCCGTATACAGTTCCCTTTGTCTCGTCGGTATGTTACTTGCCCGAGATTCGATCGTCGGTATCTCTATACCTAGTTCAATCTTGTTACCGGCAAGTCTCTTTACTCGTTACCGTAATACATAATCCCGTGACTAACTACTTAGTCACTTTGAGCTCATTGAGATGACGTATTACCGAGTGGGCCCGGAGATACCTCTCCGTCACACGGAGTGACAAATCCCAGTCTCGATCCATGTCAACTCAACAGACACCTTCGGAGATACCTGTAGAGTACCTTTATAGTCACCCAGTTACGTTGCGACGTTTGGCACACACAAAGCACTCCTACGGTGTCAGTGAGTTACATGATCTCATGGTCATAGGAACTTATACTTGACATGCAGAAAACTATAGCGATAACTGATACGATCAAAAGCTATGATTAACGTTTGGGTCTCGTCCATCACATCATTCTCCTAATGATGTGATCCCGTTATCAAATGACAACTCATGTCTATGACCTGGAAACCGCGGTCATCTTTGATCAACGAGCTAGTCCTGAAGAGGCTTACTAGGGACACAAAGTTTGTCTATTTATCCACACATGTATTTAAGTTTCCAATCAATACAATTATAGCATGGATAATAAACGATTATCATGAACAAGGAAATATAATAATAACTCTTTTATTATTGCTTCTAGGGCATATTTCCAACATGAGGCACGTGGGGGAAGTGAGTCGGCTGCAGGGGCGCCGGCTATGCCTGGCCAGGCACCGACACCGGGTCAGTCTCAGCAGTCCTCCGGGAGCTCCGGAGGGAAGGGGGAAGCACCCCCAGCTACCTCTCTGTCTGCACTTCGTTTTGGGTCCTTTGGGGCGGCTTCGGCCCCCAGTCGTTTGTGGGGCCACAGAGCCGAGTTGGACGATCCGGTGGAGATGGAACTTCCACCGCTGGCACCGTTGCTTCTGGATGCGTATCTACCTGGGGAGGAGGGTATCAGGGGGGAGTCCCCTCGGGTCACGCCATCTCCCGCAGTTCAGCGTCGCGAGGGCACCCTGGAGGTTGGTGCTTATCGGGATTCGTCTTCTGAGTCAGGAGGTTCGTTTCCGATTGTTATGTTACCTGCTTACGACGTGTTCTCTGGAGCTACTGTATCTAGCCCGAGTGTGGATGTTTCTGCAGATTTTGCGCCTCGAGAGGAGTACTCTCTGCTGGCGCCAGGGGCTGCCCCCGACGTGTTCTCTGGCTTGCTCCCGTTGTATGCGAACGTAGAGTCTATCACACCCGATCATCACGTGGTGCTTCGAAACGACGAACCTTCGCAACGGCGCACACTCGGGGGGAACACAATTTTATCTTGAAATTTTAGTGAAGGATCATCTTATAATGCTACCGTCGTCCTAAGAAAAATAAGATGCATAAAAGGATTAACATCACATGCAAATCATAAGTGACATGATATGGCCATCAACTCGTGCTTTTGATCTCCATCTCCAAAGCACCGGCATGATCTCCATCGTCACCGGCGCCACACCATGATCTCCATCATCATGATCTCCATCATCGTGTCGCCATCGGGGTTGTCGCGCGCCCACCATGCTCTTACTACTATTGCTACCGTTTAGCGATAAAGTAAAGCATTACAAAGCGCTTAATGATTGACACGCAGGTCATACAAAAATTAAAGACAACCCTATGGCTCCTGCCGGTTGCCGTATACATCGACATGCAAGTCGATATTAACTATTACAACATGATCATCTCATACATCAAATATATCTCATCATGTCATGGGCCATATCATATCACATACATACCCTGCAAAAACAAGTTAGACGTCCTCTAATTTGTTGTTGCATGTTTTACGTGGCTGCTATGGGTATCTAGCAAGAACGCTTCTTACCTACGCAAAGCCACAACGGTGATATTTAAGTTGCTATTTAACCTTCTACAAGGACCGCCTTGTTCTATTCCGATTCAACTAAGATAGGAGAGACAGACACCCGCCAGCCATCTTATGCAACAAAAGTCACATGTCTGTCGATGGAACCGGTCTCATGTACGTGGACATGTAAAGTTGGTCCGGGCCGCTTCATCCCATAATACCGCTGAATCAAGAAAGACTAAGGAGGGAAGCAATCTAAACATCAACGTCCACAAACCCTTTTGTGTTCTACTCGTGAAAGCATCTACGCAAGAACCTAGCTCATGATGCCACTGTTGGGGAACGTTGCATGGAAAACAAAAATTTTTCCTACGCTCACCAAGATCAATCTAGGAGATGCATCTACGAGGGGAGAGTTGGATCCACATACCCTTGTAGATCGCTAAGCGGAAGCGTTCAAGAACGCGGTTGATGGAGTCGTACTCGCCGCGATTCAGATCGCTGAAGATCCAAGCACCGAAGCAACGGTGCCTCCGCGTTCTTCACACGTACAGCTCGGGGACGTCTCCTCCTTCTTGATCCAGCAAGGGGGAAGGAGAGGTTGATGGAGACACCGGCAGCACGACGGCGTGGTGGAGATGGTGGTGGAGGATTCCAGCAGGGCTTCGCCAAGCACTGCGGAGTTCGCGAAGATGGATGTGGGAGAGGGAGGGCAGCGCCGAGGCACGAACGTGTGTGGCTGCCCTCCCTCTGCCTCTCTTTATATAGGGGGAAGAGAGGGGAGGGGGCGCCCTAGGGTTTCCCCTAGGGGCCGGCGGCCAGGGCAGATGGGAAGGGGGCGGCGCCCCCTGGGGCTAGGGTTTCCCTTGCGCATGAGGAGAGGGCCCAGGGGGGGGGGGGCGCACAGCCCTATGAGGGCTGTTGTGTCCCCCCTTTGTGGCCCATTAGGCCCGAAACTCCTTCCGGGACCCCCGAAACCCCTTTCGGTCATCCGCCGACTTCCCGGTGCTCCCCGGAACACTTCCGGACTCCGATCACTCTCATCCTATATATCAATCTTCGTCCCCGGACCATTCCGGAGACCCTCGTCACGTCCGAGATCTCATCCGGGACTCCGAACAACCTTCGGTAACCATGCACTGTTCTCACTAACAACCCTAGCGTCACCGAACCTTAAGTGTGTAGACCCTGCGGGTTCGGAAACTATGCAGACATGACCGAGACACTCCCAGGTCAATAACCAATAGCGGGATCTGGATACCCATATTGGTTCCCACACGTTCCTCGATGATCTCATCGGATGAACCACGATGTCAAGGATTCAGGCAATCCCGTATACAGTTCCCTTTGTCTCATCGGTATGTTACTTGCCCGAGATTCGATCGTCGGTATCTCTATACCTAGTTCAATCTCGTTACCGGCAAGTCTCTTTACTCGTTCCGTAATACATAATCCCGTGACTAACTACTTAGTCACTTTGAGCTCATTGAGATGACGTATTACCGAGTGGGCCCGGAGATACCTCTCCGTCACACGGAGTGACAAATCCCAGTCTCGATCCATGTCAACTCAACAGACACCTTCAGAGATACCTGTAGAGTACCTTTATAGTCACCCAGTTACGTTGCGACGTTTGGCACACACAAAGCACTCCTACGGTGTCAGTGAGTTACATGATCTCATGGTCATAGGAACTTATACTTGACATGCAGAAAACTATAGCGATAACTGATACGATCAAAAGCTATGTTTAATGTTTGGGTCTCGTCCATCACATCATTCTCCTAATGATGTGATCCCGTTATCAAATGACAACTCATGTCTATGACCTGGAAACCGCGGTCATCTTTGATCAACGAGCTAGTCCTGTAGAGGCTCACTAGGGACACAAAGTTTGTCTATTCATCCACACATGTATTTGAGTTTCCAATCAATACAGTTATAGCATGGATAATAAACGATTATCATGAACAAGGAAATATAATAATAACTCTTTTATTATTGCCTCTAGGGCATATTTCCAACACCGAGGACTTCGGTGTACGCGCCGGAATCCTTATACGACCCTTGGACTCACCAGTACCACCCCGGAGCAGGAGGCTCCTGGGGACAGTAGCTACTACCAACTTAGGCCAAAAGCCTAAGCTTGGGGGAGTACGTGCCCTTCTCACTTTTCCATTCTATTATCCGTTTTATTTTTGTTCGCTTTGATCTTTTCGAAGTTTTTACCCGTTCTTCTTTGTTCTTTCTTTGCAAAAACAACAAAAATATTTTCTCTTTCTTTTGCTTTCGTTCAATCTTTGAAAAAACCCAAAAAGATTTCCTTTCTCTCTTTAGTTTGCTTTGTTTTCAGAGTTCAGCTCGAGTCCGTGATGGCATTTAATTATATTTCCTACGTTCGATCGTGCAAGTGACAAGGCAGTAATGACGAAGATCGACGGAAGGGAAGCAACAAGGAAAACCGGTATGAACTCTTCTTGTTTCTACTTTTGTACATATGCCTCTACTTATGATCTAGAGACCGGCTTGTAGCGACATAGTGCTATGTTTACAATGCTTTCCCTGTGGTTCATGCTTTCCTTGTGGCTAATCTCAAATAGCTAGAGTATATAATGTGTTATTGAAATGATTTACATGCATTGCATTGTTCATGGTTTGGCATACTAAGGTGGTATTTCCCATTGGAGAATTCTTGGATTGACTTGGCACATGTTTACACATGTTTAAGACTAAAAAGTCTGCTTTGCCTTGATGATCTTTGAGTTTCAGAATAGTTATATCACTTTCATGCCCAATTCAATGTTGCTTTGTCGCTCTGCATGATTATGACCGTTATTGCTCTCTAGTTGGTCGCTTCCCAGTCTCTTGCTAGCCTTCGCTCGCACTAAGCGGAATTCTGCTTGTGCATCCAAATCCTTTCAAACCAGTTATTCCATATGAGTCCACCATACCTTCCTATGTGGTATTTACCGGCCATCCTAACGAAGACTTTCTTGTACATCTCGAAATTATTCAAATTTACTCCTGTTCTGTGCCTCTGTTTTAGCTCATGAGGAAGTAGTAGGTAATTCATGATCTTCTTATGTTGGACATGTTTTATCCCGGGATTGCATGTCTAATCTGCAAACCCCTAATACGAGGAGGGACTGGCATGAGTGCGCCCAGCTCACAAAAGATAATCACAACCAACAAACCCTCCTTCACGCTTTGTTTATGACAAATCAGAAAACTTTGGTAGTGATAAACAAAGGAGATTAAGGGGATGTGATCGTCCCCATCTTGGGAGCCGTTCCTTGAAACATGTCTAGCATAAGAAGTGATTGGGTTGTCTACTAGAATTCGTTGACGAAATATGCACCTCCCAAAATCGTTTTTACCTTTGTTTTCAAAACCAAGAGCTCTGGTACATGTTTAGTCTCTGCTTCCAACCACGGGTTTTCAACCTCGCCATCAAATTCCACGGTTCGAGAGTCTCCACCTTCTTTCTTCAAAGCACCAACTAGGAGAGCATAATTGTCATTCTGAGTGTAATGTGCATTGTCATAAAGTATTACATTGTCTTCTGCATGCTTGTGGTATTATTTATTCTGAAATTCTTAGTTCTAGTCTCCTTTAAAACTCTGGAGGAGTTTCTGCATTTATGTTTTGCTTCACTCATGGAGGCTAGCGAGATACCACTCTAGTATGTTCCAGCTATGTGCAATGTAATCTTGTCTTGATTTCCAGTAGCATATTATTTACTTTTAGTTATTTGTGATTGGTCACTTGAAAGAAGGATTGCTTCGTGCATTGTCCTCATAGCATTGTTTCAATACTTGCTAGACTCTTTTCGTAGTACATGCTTATATACATCAAATGAAGCAAAAGAGTTTGTCAAAGTTTTCTTTGTCGCGTCCAGTTCGTTGAACTGAATTGCTTGAGGACAAGCAATATGCTAAGCTTGGGGGAGTTGATACGTCTCAAACGTATCTACTTTTCCAAACACTTTTGCTATTGTTTTGCCCTCATTCTTGCATGATTTGAACTAAACTAACCCGGACTGACGCTGTTTTCAGCAGAGCTGCCAGTATGGTTTTATTGTGTGCAGGAAAATGGATTTTTAGGTGTCTCAGAAAATTCCAAGAAAAATCACAGAAAATCCACGCACTCGAAGGGCCATTATGCCAGAAGTGGGGCCAGAGGGCAGCCAGGGGGGGGCCCAGGCGCCCTGCTGGCGCGGCCCCACCCCTGGCCGCGCCAGGAGGCCGCCTGGGAGGGTCCTCCCCCCTCTGGTGCCCTACCTTGGCTCCTATTTATTCCCGTGGCGAGGAAACCCCAGAACAGAAGTCGTTTTTCCAGTTTCCGTCGCGGAGCCGCCGCCACCCTCTGTTCTTCTTCGGGAGTGCTAATCTGGAGGCTGATTTGGCCTCCGGAGAGGGGAGATCGTCGCCATCGTCATCATCATCACCACTCCATCCTCCCTCCATGACTTCTCCTTCCATGTGTGAGTAATTCCCTGCTGTAGGCTAAGGGGATGGTAGGGATTGGATGAGTTAGATCATGTAATAGTTTATCAGATTGTTGGGGGCATGTTGCCTATCATCTACTTTGGTGTTTATCATCTTTGCTTCAACTTGTTGCTCTTAATGCTTGTCACTTTGGGCCCGAGTGCCATGTTTTCAGATCTGAACCCTATGTGTTTGCATGAATATATTTGTGTTCTTGATCCTATCTATGAGTTGATTGCACCTATTATGGTCCGGAACCGGCGATCCCAAAGGTGACAGCTTGGGACACCAAAGGGGATGGTCCATAATTTGAGGATTCCATGTATCCATTGAGTTTATTGCTTTGTTCCGGTGCTCTTTGACAGGAGCACCTTAATCTCCATAAGTTCCTTTTGGCCCCGTTCGTAGCGGGATGGTAGGACAAAAGATGTTGTGCAAGTTCTTATTGCAAGCACGTACAACTACCTGTGGGATACATGCCTAATGTTTGATATTTGCCTAGATGATCATTACTTTTCTGTGTGCCTTGCCCCAAGTTAGATTCATGATGTATCTCATCCATGCAGCGCCCAACCATCCATCTCCCTAGCCTACAGTGTTTCAATCCTGCTGGTTATTAGTTGTTACTTTTGCTGTTTACTTTTGTTGTCACCACCATCACTATCATATCACCGTTACCACTTATCTTTTGTTGCAAGTAAGTATATTTCAGGTGCGGTTGAATTGACAACTCAACTGTCAAAGCTTATAAATACTCTTTGGCTCCCCGTGTGTCGAATCTATAAATTGGGTTATTCTTACCCGCGAAGACTATCTCGATCCCTTACGGTTGAGGGTTATCACCGAATCACTCGGAACCTTTCTGATGTCCGAATATAGTCGTCCAACATATCGATCTTTACGTCTCGACCATTTCGAGACTCCTCGTCATCTCCCCGATCTCATCCGGGACTCCGAACTACCTTCGGTACATCAAAACACATAAACTCATAATACCAATCGTCACCGAACATTAAGCGTGCGGACCCTACGGGTTCAAGAACTATGTAGACATGATCGAGACTCATCTACGGTCAAAAACCAATAGCGGAACCTGGATGCTCATATTGGTTCCTACATATTCTACAAAGATCTTTATCGATCAAACCGCATAACAACATACGTTGTTCCCTTTGTCATCGGTCTGTTACTTGCCCAAGATTCGATCGTCGGTATCTCAATACCTAGTTCAATCTCGTTATCGGCAAGTCTCTATACTCATTCCGTAATACATCATCTCATGACTAACTCATTAGTCATTTGCTTGCAAGGCTTATTATGATGTGCATTACCAAGAGGGCCCAGAGATACCTCTCCGACACTCGGAGTGACAAATTCTATTCTTGATCTATGCCAACACCACGAACACCTTCAGAGACACCTGTAGAGCATATTTATAATCATCCAGTTACGTTGTGACGTTTGATAGCACACAAGGTGGTCCTCCGGTATTCGGGAGTTGCATTATCTTATAGTCATAGGAACATGTATAAATCATGAAGAAAGCAATAGCAGTAAAACTAAACGATCATAGTGCTAAGCTAACGGAAGGGTCTTGTCCATCATATCATTCTCCTAATGATGTGATACCGTTGATCAAATGAAAACTCATGTCTATGGCTAGGAAACATAACCATCTTTGATCAATGAGCTAGTCTAGTAGAGGCATACTAGGCACACTCTGTTTTGTCTATGTATTCACACATGTACTAAGTTTCCGGTTAATACAATTCGAGCATGAATAATAAACATTTATCATGATACAAGGAAATGTGTAATAACTTTATTATTGCCTCTAGGGCATATTTCCTTCACTAGCAACCCATCATGTACTTATTACTTCCCAATGCCTTCCCCTAGGCCCAAATCATGGTGAAGTGTCATGTAGTTGATGTTCACATAACACCACTAGAGGAAGGACAACATACATCTCATCAAAATATTGAAGGAATACCAAATTCACATAATTACTTATAATAAGACTTCTCCCATGTCCTCAGGAACAACCGTAACTACTCACAAAGCATATTCATGTTCATGATCAAAGGGGTATTGAATAGCATTACGGATCTGAACATATGATCTTCCACCGAAAAAACCAACTAGCATCAACTACAAGGAGTAATCAACACTACTAGCAACCCACATGTGCCAATCTGAGGTTTTGAGACAAAGACCAGATACAATTGATGAACTAGGGGTTGAGAGGAGATGATGCTGGTGAAGATGTTGATGAAGATTGACCCCCTATCGATGAAAGGATCGTTGGTGATGATGATGGCTTCGATTTTCCCCTCCCGGAGGGAAGTGTCCCCGGCAGAACAGCTCTGCTAAAGCCCTAAATTGGTTTCGCCTAGGTTCTGCCTCGAGACGGCGGCGCTTCGTCCCCCAAACCTCCTTCTGATTTTTTCAGATCAGAACACACCATATAGCAGAAGATGGGCATCGGGGGCCTGCCAGGGGGCCCACAAGGCAGGGGGCGCGCCCAGGGGGTAGGGCGCAACCCCACCCTTGTGGATGGCAGGTGGGCCCTCTCTCGTACTTTCTTCGCCCAATATTTTTATATTTTCTAAAATAATTCTCCGTGAAGTTTTAGGACTTTTGGAGTTGTGCAGAATAGGTCTCTCAGATTTGCTCCTTTTCCAGCCTAGGATTCCAGCTGCCGGCATTCTCCCTCTTCATGTAAACCTTCTAAAATAAGAGAAAAAAGGCATAAGTATTGTGCCATAATGTGTAATAACAACCCATAATGCATTAAATAATGATATAAAAGCATGATGCAAAATAGACGTATCAACTCCCCCAAGCCTAGACCTCGCTTGTCCTCAAGTGAAAGCCGAAATAAAAAAATATGTCCACATGTTTAGATATAGAGGTGTCGATAAAAATAAAATACGGAAATGAGGGCATCATGATCATCTTTAGAACATCAACATATATCGTCATATAATTTCTTATGCCAAAGTAACAATTCGTTCACAAGGTAAAGTATGAATCAAAAACTCCATTGAAAACTAACAAACTATGATCTTAGTCACTGAGGCAATTGCAATTTATCATAACATCGGAATGAGTCAACATAAGAGCTTTTCAACAAGTTCACATGCTCAACTATCATTTAGCTTTTCACAATTGCTAACATAAGAGCTTTTCAACAAGTTCACATGTTTCAGTCGGACACAGTGAAAGATAGGGGCATATAGTTTCTCCTCCCGGCGGTTTACCTCAACGGTAATGTCAACAATAATGGCTCATGGTCCTCTACATCCGCGTGGATATATATATATATATATATATATATATATATATATATATATATATATATATATATATATATATATATATATATATATATATATATATATATATATATATATATATATATATATATATATATATATAGATCTAGATCTAGCTCCAACATATTGTGCTTGCCAAAGGATAAAAGTAAAAAGGAGAGGTGAAGATCACCTCGACTCTTGTATAATGGTAAAAGATAAAAGTAAAAGATAGGCCCTTCACAGAGGGAAAAGCAGAGGTTTTCATGCGCTTTTATGGTTGGATGCGTAAAATCTTAATGCAAAAGAACATCACTTAATAATGCCGCTTGTGATAAATAACTTTATTATGCAGTCCGTCGCTTTTATTTCTTCCATATCACAAGTTTGTATAAAGCTTATTTTCTTCACACTAATAGATCATACATATTTAGAGAGCAATTTTTATTGCTTGCACCGATGACAACTTATTTGAAGGATCTTACTCAAAACTTGGTTCGGGGATGTTTGAATGCACAAGTATTATCTCTACTTAGTACACAGGATTTGGCTAGCATGAGAGGGAAAGCAAGCTCAACATGTTGGAGGTTCCATGACAATATAACTTTTATTCGGATGTAAGAAGACATAACCCATTATGTTGTCTTCCTTGTCCAACCTCAACCTTTTAGCATGTCATATTTTAATGAGTGCTCGCAATCATAAAAGACGTCCAAGATAGTATATTTATATGTGAACTCTTTTTCTTTATTGCTTCCTATTAATTACAATAATGACCGAAACTATGTTTGTCAACTCTCAACAACTTTTATTCATCATATTTTTTATATATGAAGTCATTACCTTCCATAAGATCAACATATGATCCTTTTTATTTCTTTTTATTTATTATTTATTCACTCAAGATCATAGTAAGGAAGTAAAGCCCTCAACTCAAAACTAGTCTTTATTATATAACTCACGGACTCAATTACATAGATATATCTCGACGCAAAACTCAAAACTAGATCATACTAAAATTATATTATACTAGATCAAGATATAACCAAACAGATCAAACTAAGAAAAACGATAAAGATAAAGGTGTGATGGTGATACGATACCGAGCACCTCCCCCAAGTTTGGCAGTTGCCAAGGGGAGTGCCCATACCCATGTATTTATGTCTCTTTCTTTGGAGGTGATGATGTTGGAGTTGTTGATGAAGTAGGCTTGTCATCCATCTTCCAAGGCACGAGCTCACCATCATAGCAAGATGAACGAGTCTCCGAGATCCTCAAATCTGCAGCCAGACTCATTCTCTTAAATTTGTATTCATACTCACAATTTTGATTTTGCAGGTCGTAGATCTGGGCTTGGAGATGCTCGATTTTCTCATGAAGCTTGTAGATGACCTCGTCAATGTTCTTGGAATCCAGCTTGTGATTGTTGGTGAACTCCACGATCATCAAGTGATTGGCGTTAAGTCCACGTTCCATCATCCCTTGACACTTGAAAACTTGTTGTTCCATTGCTTCGAGTGTCGTCTCCATGCTTCCGGTCTTCTTCGGCCCCTTAATGTCATGGATGTGCAGAACCCCCTCATGCATCTCAATGGTTTGAGGGTGTTGCAGCACCTCCGCAAGGTAAGGGTTGATGACCTTCTCGAATAACTTGTCCTTGGGGGAACTTGGAGACGTCATGGCGATCTAGATCTGTCAAAAACAACAACTTGAAACAAAAACAGAGGATTTTGCCGTGGTACGATGGTCAAAACCTTCGCGAGATTATATAATAAAATTTTACCGACCAAAAGAAGTATTGTGCAAGAACACGGAGTCCGGAGGGCACACGAGGTGGCCACAAGGCAGGGGGGCGCGCCCAGGGGTAGGGCGCGCCCTCCACCCTTTTGGTTTCCTCGTGTACTCTTCGGACTGCTTTAAATTTTCTTAATTTTCTAAATATTCCAAAACGGAGAAAAATTGCTATAGAAAACGTTTTGGAGTCGGTTTACTTACCGTACCACATACCTATTCTTTTTCGGAGTCTGAAACGTCCTGTAAAGTATCCCTTATGTATTCTTCCGGTGTCATGATAATAATTATATTGGTCTCAACATTTAAGGGAGTACCTGAGATATAATGTTTAATTCTTTGACCGTTTACAACCTTCGGATTTGTGCCTTCGGCGTTGTTGATTTTGATGGCACCGGAGCGATAAACCTCCTCGATAATGTAAGGCCTTTCCCATTTAGAGAGAAGCTTTCCTGCAAAAAATCTTAAACTAGAGTTGTATAGCAAAACATGATCACATATATTAAACTCACGCTTTTGTATCTTTTTGTCATGCCATCTTTTAACCTTTTCTTTAAGAAGCTTGGCATTCTCACAAGCTTGGGTTCTCCATTTATCGAGTGAGCTAATGTCAAATAACCTCTTCTCACCGGCAAGTTTGAAATCATAGTTGAGCTCTTTAACTGCCCAATAAGCTTTATGTTCTAGTTCACTATTTTTCTTCTTCATATTTGTTGCACTTCCCGCAATGAAAGCTTGCAGATTATTTTTATCTTAAGTACTTTGTTTGAGAACACATGCTATGTTTCTCCTTTTCAACTCTTTTTTTTAGAATCTCTTCTTTTTAACTCTCGTACACTAAGATTTTGCAATTTCTTCTTTTGTAGATGCCCTCAAATGGGCTTTTAAGCGGACATGCTACAGCTTGTGATGGATGTTTTCAATATTTCTCGTATATACTCTATGTATAGTGATCCAAATGCTTTTATATATCTTTACAAAACTATTACGTACCACTCGTACGGTCGTGTCAAATTACCAATGGACAAGCCTACTCGTGACTGTAGTTACTAGTCCTGTGTTGGGTCGATGGCAGTCGGAGAGAGTGCAACAAGGGGAAAAGGAACCACATGCAAAGTGAACGAGCGACCACAGAACCGTGAATCAATTTGTGGTTAGATGGTTAGGCTAGTCTCAATGGGGAGGAATTTAGTAGTAACATCGTTGCCATGTAGGACAAAAAGCTGACATGGCAAACATTTAATGAGGAAAGAGAGGGTAGTGGTAACATAGCTAGTTACCGGAACATCACATATTTCAAGACATTGTGAGTCTATAAACTAATAAATAGAGTTTTGCATGATGTTCCTACCCATTGTGATGGTGGTAACATAGCATAGAATAGCGTGTATGTTCTTGCTCTATGTTACTCCCCATTGTGACCAGCCTTAAAGGGACTGTGATATTCCCAGTCCATCTCACGATGCTATGACAAAGAGGGTGAGAATATACGTGTGTGTTTACAAAGGTGGGTGTATGCGAATGTATATTAGCGTTTACGTCTGTATTAGAAAAAACACTGCACTGAACTGAAAAAATGTGTCATATTCGCGCCTCGCGGGTCGCAACGAGAGGACCAGCGAATGTTTTACGTGTACTCCATTAATGTGACCGAGTAGATGGATAGATACGCTGCCTGACCGGGGATCCTGATCCTGAAATCCTATCCTATGCCAATGCTCATTGCTACACTGCACACGTGGGTCACACTCACACACGTACGTACGCACACGAGGCACTGGTGGTCTGGTGTGCACTGTGGTGATACAGCGGGCGGCGCTCCCTACCACGGATCGCATCCACCGCATTTAGGGAAAGGTGATACGCGGGGCCTGGCTGTTTACATGGCTTTGGCTTTTTAGCCGGCCTAGTCTTCCCTAAAACAAATATACTATGATTTCGTAAATCTCAAAATGATATATTGGTTTAGTCTCTTAAAGATGCTTATAAGGATAAGGCACATGTTTATAGGGTTGAGTATATGCGCGTATATAAAGCACTTGTATCCGTACAATGTTCAAAAAATATTCTTCATGGCCCGAACACAATATGATATAGGAGTCGTCGAGTCGGTCATCCAACTAGACCCAGCCCAACCAAAAAAGTCGGGTCGGGTAAGGATGGGCTTGCCATTCGGGGCGGACTCAAACCTTATTTTGCAGCCCGGAAAGTTGTTTAGGCCAGGCTCAGGCTTCTATTTTTCCGTATTTCTGACTGGCCTTTCGGGTTAAGGGTTAGACTTGCACATGTGTACACTAAAAACAGTGTTCATGCCAGGATTTGGGGCTTAATTCCGGACAGGCTCGGGCTTGAAAACATAGTGTATTTTGGGCTTTTGGGCTTCGCGTTGGGTTTGCGCGTGTGTACACTAAAAATAGTGTTCAGGCCGGGCTTTTGTGCTTTATTCTGGGTCGGGCTCGGGCTTGAAAATAGAGTGTATTTTGGGCTTTGGGCTGGGCTCATGCTTTCGCAAATTGGGGAATTCATACCTAATCGGGTTATGAAAATGCAAGAGAAAGGAAGGTCAAGCTTTTACAAGCCCGACCCAAAACCCGGCCCGGCCCTGCGTTTGCCAGATTGACATCCAAACGTCCGTTCAGCAACTTTCCGCCAAATGCATGTAGACATTTAGCAACCTTCTGTCAAATGCACGTAATCGTTAGAAACCTTCCACCAAATATTAGCCACATGCATCTACCCTTTGGCCAAAACATGCAAGCTAACCTATCTCCTTCCGCCAAATAGCAGTGGCCTTCCGCCATCTTGGGAGGAAGAGGGGTGCGTGGCGGGCGTCATGACTCCCGCAAACCTTCACGGGTTTGCTTCCGGTTTGCGGGAATTCGGACATCCGAACTGCTCGTACAGCTTCGCGTTGGATGGCAAAGTACGTCCGGACAGCATGATCTAAACATTTGGGGTCTATTTGCGGCTCTGCATTGGAGATTCGATAAGCTTTCTAGATTTGAAGTGTCCTAGTGAATCAGGGTTTGTGGGGTTTATATAGACCCCGCGTCTAATGATGTGTCCCTAGTTGAGAGTAACACATATCTAGTTGTAATGGGCTGACCTATCATGAGAAGATATTGTCTGGTTTTGTTTATTCTTTCTTTTATGTTTTTTTACCTTTTAAATAGTTTTTCTATTTAATTTTATTTTCCTTCTTTTTTTTTCTTCTCTTTTTATGTTTTCATTTCACCCTTTCACATTTTAATTTAGAATAAGCATTCTAAATTTGGAGCTTCCTGGGTGAGCAAGCGTCTATGTCGGTCGCTATGAGCTCATCTTAAGAGTGTGGGTCGCTGGTTGAGAGTGACACACCTAATCTTAATTGCTGGTTTTCAATGCTTTGAGAAGGTACTGCTTGGTTTTTTGTTTTTCTTTCTTTTCTGTGTTTTTCTACCTTCTAATAGTTTGTCTCTTTTTCTTTTCATGTATCTTTTTTCATAGGTTTGTGGCGTCCTAGTGCATCGGGGGCGGTGGGGTGCTACCAAGCTTTAGGTGCTACCGTGATACAAGTTTCTGGGCCGTCGGAATCTCAGATCTGATGGCTCTCAATAACTCTGCAACATTTACAAAAAAGCCTATGGGGAGTCCAAAAATTGCGCATAGGTCCAGCAGATCCAACAGCTCATAGATGTTGTCCGGTGTAAGAATCTGACGGCTCAGATGTTCGTATCACGGTAGCATTTAAGCCTCGGTAGAACCAAATACTCTCCCGGTGGGGTCTATATGTTGGGGAACGTAGTATTTCAAAAAAATTCCTACGATCGCGCAAGATCTATCTAGGAGAAGCATAGCAACGAGCGGGAGAGTGTGTCCATGTACCCTCGTAGACTGGAAGCGGAAGCGTTTAGTAATGCGGTTGATGTAGTCGAACGTCTTCGCGATCCAACCGATCCAACCACCGAACGTACGACACCTCCGTGTTTAGCACACATTCAGCTCGATGGCGTCCCACGAACTCTTGATCCAGTTGAGTGTCGCGGGAGAGTTTCGTCAGCAGGACGGCGTGGTGACGGTGATGATGAAGTTACCAGCGCAGGTTTTCGTCTAAGCACTGCAATGATATGACCGAGGTGTGTAACTGTGGAGGGGGGCACCGCACACGGCTAGGAACAATTGATGTGTATCCAAGGGGTGCCCTCCCCACGTATATAAAGGAGGGAGAGGGAGGAGGCGGTCGGCCTAGGGAGGGGCGCGCAGGACTCCCCTTTCCTAGTAGGAGTAGGAGAAGAGGGAAGGGGAGGAGAGAAAGAGAAGAAAGAGGGGGCGTCGCCCCTCCCCCCTAGTCCAATTCGGACTAGGCTTGGGGGGCGCGCGACCCAGCCCTAGGCAGCCCCTCTCTCTCTCCCCTAAAGCCCAATAAGGCCCATTTACTCCCCGGGGTTTCCGATAACCTCCCGGTACTCCGGCATTTATCCGGTGACCCCCAGAACCCTTCCGGTGTCCGAATATAACCTTCCAATATATCAATCTTTATGTCTCGACCTTTTCGAGACTCCTCGTCATGTGCGTGATCACATCCGGGACTCCGAACTACCTTCGGTACATCAAAACACATAAACTCATAATACCGATCGTCATCGAACGTTAAGCGTGCGGACCCTACGGGTTCGAGAACTATGTAGACATGACCGAGACTCATCTCCGGTCAATAACCAATAGCGGAACCTGGATGCTCATATTGGTTCCTACATATTCTACGAAGATCTTTATCTGTCAAATCGCATAACAACATACGTCGTTCCCTTTGTCATCGGTATGTTACTTGCCCGAGATTCGATCGTCGGTATCATCATACCTAGTTCAATCTCGTCACCGACAAGTCTCTTTACTCGTTCCTGTAATACATCATCTCGTGACTAACTCATTAGTCGTTTGCTCGCAAGGCTTATTACGATGTGTATTACCGAGAGGGCCCAGAGATACCTCTCCGACACTCGGAGTGACAAATCATATTCTCGATCTATGCCAACACCACAAACACCTTCGGAGACACCTGTAGATCATCTTTATAATCACCCAGTTACGTTGTGACGTTTGATAGCACACAAGGTGTTCCTCCGGTATTCGGGAGTTGCATAATCTCATAGTCATAGGAACATGTATAAGTCATGAAGAAAGCAATAGCAGAAAAACTAAACGATCATAGTGCTAGCCTAACGGATGGGTCTTCTCCATCACATCATTCTCCTAATGATGTGATTCCGTTGATCAAATGACAACTCATGTCTATGGTTAGGAAACATAACCATCTTTGATTAACGAGCTAGTCTAGTACATGCATACTAGGGACACTCTGTTTTGTCTATGTATTCACACTTGTATCAAGTTTCCGGTTAATACAATTCAAGCATTAATAAAAGACATTCATCATGATGTATAAGGAAATGTAAATAACAACTTTATTATTGCCTCTAGGGCATATTTCCTTCAGTCTCCCACTTGCACTAGAGTCAATAATATAGATTACATAGTAATAATTCTAACACCCATGGAGTCTTGGTGATGATCATGTTTTGCTCGTGGAAGAGGCTTTGTCAACGGGTTTGCGACATTCATATCCGTATGTATCTTGCAAATTTCTATGTCTTCCTCCTTGACTTGATCGCGGATGGAATTGAAGCGTCTCTTGATGTGCTTGGTTCTCTTGTGAAACCTGGATTCCTTCACCAAGGCTATTGCTCGTGTGTTGTCACAAAAGATTTTCATTGGACCCGTTGCACTAGGTATTACACCTAGATCGGATATGAACTCCTTCATCCAGACTCCTTTATTTTATGCTTCTGAAGCAGCTATGTACTCCGCTTCACATGTAAATCCTGCCACGACGCTCTGCTTGGAACTGCACCAACTAACAACTCCACCGTTCAACAAAAATACATATCCGGTTTGTGACTTAGAGTCATCCGGATCAGTGCCAAAGCTTGAATCGACGTAACCGTTTACGACGAGCTCTTTGTCACCTCCATAAAAGAGAAACATATTATTTGTCCTTTTCAGGTACTTCGGGATGTTCTTGACCGCTGTCGAGTAATCCATTCCTGGATTACTTTGGTACCTTCCTGCTAAACTTATAGCAAGGCACACATCAGCTCTGGTACACAACATTGCATACATGATAGATCCTATGGTTGAGGCATAGGGAATGACTTTCATTTTCTCTCTATCTTCTACAGTGGTCGGGCATTGAGTCTTACTCAACTTCACACCTTGTAACACAGGCAAGAACCCTTTCTTTGACTAATCCATTTTGAACTTCTTCAAAACTTTATCAAGGTATGTGCTTTGTGAAAGTCCAATTAAGCGTCTTGATCTATCTCTATAGATCTTGATGCCCAATATATAAGCAGCTTCACAGAGGTCTTTCATTGAAAAATTCTTATTCAAGTATCCTTTTATGCCATCTAGAAATTCTATATCATTTCCAATCAATAATATGTCATCCACATATAATATCATAAATGCTACAGAGCTCCCACTCACTTTCTTGTAAATACAGGCTTCTCCAAAAGTCTGTATAAAACCATATGCTTTGATCACTTCATCAAAGCGTATATTCCAACTCCGAGATGCTTGCACCAGTCCATAGATGGATCGCTGGAGTTTGCACACTTTGTTAGCACCTTTAGGATCTACAAAACCTTCTGGTTGCATCATATACAACTCCTCTTTGAGGTATCCATTAAGGAATGCAGTTTTGACATCCATTTGCCAGATTTCATAATCATAAAATGCGACAATTGCTAACATGATTCGGACAGACTTAAGCATCGCTACGGGTGAAAAAGTCTCATTGTAGTCAACCCATGAACTTGTCGAAAAACTTTTCGCAACAAGTCGAGCTTTGTAGACGGTAATGCTACCTCTTGAGCATGCGTTGGTTTTCCCTTGAAGAGGAAAGGGTGATGCAGCAAAGTAGCGTAAGTATTTCCCTCAGTTTTTGAGAACCAAGGTATCAATCCAGTAGGAGATAACACGCTAGTCACCGAGTACCTGCACAAACGATTAAGAACCTTGCAACAATGCGATAAAGGGGTTGTCAATCCCTTCACGGCCACTTGCAAAAGTGAGATCTGATAGAGATAATAAGATAAACATTTTTGATATTTTTGTTGTATAGATTGAAAAGTAAATATTGCAAAATAAACTATGATAAAAATAGCTAGTTGACGGGAGATTAATATGATGGAAAATAGACCCGGGGGCCATAGGTTTCACTAGTGGCTTCTCTCAAGGTAGCATATTTTACGGTGGGTGAACAAATTACTGTCCAGCAATTGATAGAAAAATGCATAGTTATGAGAATATCTAGGCATGATCATGTATATAGGCATCATGTCCGTGACAAGTAGACCGAAACGATTCTGCATCTACTACTATTACTCTACACATCGACCGCTACCCAGCATGCATCCAGAGTATTAAGTTCATAAGAATAGAGTAACGCATTAAGCAACATGACATGATGTAGAGGGATAAACTCAAGCAATATGATATAAACCCCATCTTTTTATCCTCGATGGCAACAATACAATACGTGCCTTGCTGCCCCTGCTGTCACTGGGAAAGGACACCGCAAGATTGAACCCAAAGCTAAGCACTTCTCCCATTGCAAGAAAGATCAATCTAGTAGACCAAACCAAACTGATAATTCGAAGAGACTTGCAAAGGTATTAAATCATGCATATAAGAATTCAAAGAAGAACCAAATATTGTTCATAGATAATCTTGATCATAAACCCACAATTCATCGGATCTCGACAAACACACCGCAAAAAGTATTACATCGAATAGATCTCCAAGAAGATCGAGGAGAAATTTGTATTGAGATCCAAAGAGATATAAGAAGCCATCTAGCTAATAACTATGGACCCGAAGGTCTGTGGTAAAATACTCACACATAATCGGAGAGGCTCTGGTGTTGATGTAGAAGCCCTCCGTGATCGATTCCCCCTCCGGCGGAACGTCGGAAAAGGCCCCAAGATGGGATCTCACGAGTAGAGAAGGTTGCGGCGGTGGAATTAGGGTTTCGTGGTGCTCCTCGATGTGTTTAGGGTACAAGGGCATATATAGGTGGAAGAAGTATGTCGGTGGAGCTACGAGGGGCCCACGAGGGTGGGGGCGCGCCTACCCCCCTGGGTGCGTCCTCCTGCCTCGTGGTGTTCCAGACTTGTAGTCCAAGTCTCCTGGATTGCGTTTGTTCCAAAAACGATCCTCGCGAAGGTTTCATTCCGTTTGGATTCCGTTTGATATTCCTTTTCCGCGAAACACTAAAATAGGGGAAAAACAGCAATTTGCACTGGGCCTTTGGTTAGTAGGTTATTCCCAAAAATAATATAAAAGTGTATATTAAAGCCCATTAAACATCCAAAACAGATAATATAATAGCATGGAACAATAAAAAATTATAGATACGTTGGAGACGTATCAAGCATCCCCAAGCTTAATTCCTGCTCGTCCTCGAGTAGGTAAATGATAAAAATAGAATTTTTGATGTGGATTGCTACCTAACATAATTTTCAATGTAATTTTCTTTATTGTGGCATGAATGTTAAGATCCGAAAGATTCAAGACAAAGGTTTAATATTGACATAAAAATAATAATACTTCAAGCATACCAACAAAGTAATCATGTCTTCTCAAAATAACATGGCCAAAAAAATCTATCCCTACAAAATCATATAGTCTGGCTATGCTCTATCTTCATCACACAAAATATTTAAATCATGCATAACCCCGGTTTCAGCCAAGCAATTGTTTCATACTTTAATGTTTTCAAACTTCTTCAACTTTCACGCAATACATGAGCGTGAGCCATGGACATAGCACTATAGGTGGAATAGAGTGGTGGTTGTGGAGAAGACAAAAAGGAGGAAGATGGTCTCACATCAACTAGGCGTATCAATGGGCTATGTAGATGCCCATCAATAGATATCAATGCGAGTGAGTATGGATTGCCATGCAATGGATGCAGTAGAGCTATAAATGTATGAAAGCTCAACAAAAGAAACTAAGTGGGTGTGCATCCAACTTGCTTGCTCACGAAGACCTAGGGCATTTTGAGGAAGCCCATAGTTGGAATATACAAGACAAGTTCTATAATGAAAAATTCCCACTAGTATATGAAAGTGACAAAACAAGAGACTCTCTATCATGAAGATCATGGTGCTACTTTGAAGCACAAGTGTGGAAAAAGGATAGTAGCATTGTCCCTTCTCTCTTTTTCTCTCATTTTTTTTTATTTTGGGCCCCTTTCTTTTTTTTTCTTTTTTTAATGGCCTCTTTTTTTATTTTTATTTTTATTTTTGATCCGGAGTCTTATCGTGACTTGTGGGGGAATCATAGTCTCCATCATCCTTTCCTCACTACGACAATGCTCTAATAATGAAGATCATCACACTTTTATTTACTTACAACTCAACAATTACAACTCGATGCTTAGAACAAAATATGACTCTATGTGAATGCCTCCGACGGTGTACCGGGTGTGCAATGAATCAAGAGTGACATGTATGAAAAATTATGCATGGTGGCTTTGCCACAAATACAATGTCAACTACATGATCATGCAAGGCAATATGACAATGATGAAGTGTGTCATAATAAACGGAACGGTGAAAAGTTGCATGGCAATATATCTCGGAATGGCTATCGAAATGCCATAATAGGTAGATATGGTGGCTGTTTTGAGGAAGGTATTGATACGTCTCCGTCGTATCTACAATTTTTGATTGTTCCATGCCAATATTCTACAACTTTCATATACTTTTGGTAACTTCCTCAAAACAACCACCATACCTACCTATTATGGCATTTCCATAGCCATTCCGAGATATATTGCCATGTAACTCCACCGTTCCGTTTATTATGACACGCGCCATCATTGTCATAGTACCTTGCATGATCGTAAGATAGCTAGCATGATGTTTCCATGGCTTGTCCTTTTTTGATGTCATTGCTACGCTAGATCATTGCACATCCCGGTACACCGCCGGAGGCATTCAAATAGAGTCATATTTTTTTTCTAGCTTCGAGTTGTAATCTTTGAGTTGTAAGTAAATAAAAGTGTGATTATTATCATTATTAGAGCATTGCCCCATGTGAGGAAATAAAAAAAGAGAAAGTCCAAAAAATAGGAGATGGCCCAAAAAAGAGAGGGGAGCTAAAAAAAAGAGAAAGCTCCTCCAAAAAAATGAGAGAAAAGAGAGAAGGGGCAATGTTACTATCCTTTTACCACACTTGTGCTTCATCATAGCACCATGTTCTTCATGATAGAGAGTCTCCGTTGTTGTCACTTTCATATACTAGTGGGAATTTTCATTATAGAACTTGGCTTGTATATTCCAACGACGGGCTTCCTCAAATGCCCTAGGTCTTCATGAGCAAGCAAGTTGATGCACACCCACTAGTTTTCTTTTGAGCTTTCATATACTTATAGCTCCAGTGCATCTGTTACATGGCAATCCCTACTCACTCACATTGATATCAATCGATGGACATATCCATAGTCCATTGATTTGCCTAGTCGATGTAAGACTTTCTCCCTCCTTTTGTCCATCACCACCTTCTATTCCACCCATAGTGCTATGTCCAAGGCTCACGCTCATGTATTGCGTGAAAGTTGAAAAGTTTGAGAATACTAAAGTATGAAACAATTGCTTGGCTAACACCGGGGTTGTGCATGATTTAAATACTTTGTGTGGTGAAGATGGAGCATAGCCAGGCCATATGATTTTGTAGGAATAACTTTCTTTGGCCATGTTATTTTGAAAAGACATGATTGCTTTATTAGTATGCTTGAAGTATTATTGTCTTAATGTCAAATGATAGAATATTGCTTTGAATCACTCGTGTCTTAATATTCATGACATGATTAGATTACATGATCAAGATTATGCTAGGTAGCATTCCACATCAAAAATTATCTTTTTTATCATTACCTACTCGAGGACGAGCAGGAATTAAGCTTGGGGATGCTGATACGTCTCCGTCGTATCTATAATTTTTGATTGTTCCATGGTAATATTCTACAACTTTCATATACTTTTGGCAACTTTTTATACTATTTTTTGGGACTAACATATTGATCCAGTGCCCAGTACTAGTTCCTGTTTGTTGCATGTTTTTTGTTCGCAGAATATCCATATCAAACGGAGTCCAAATGAGATAAAAACTGACGGAGATTTTTTGGAATATATGTGAATTTTGGGAAGCATAACCAACGTGAGACGATGCCCGGGGGGGGGGGGACGAGGGTGAGGGGCGCGCCTTGGGCCCTCATGGCCACTCCGTAAGGCGGTTGATGCCCTTCTTTCACCACAAGAAAGCTTATATCTGGATAAAAATCGTGTCCAAAAATCAGCCCAATCGGAGTTACGGATCTCCGGGAATTTAAGAAATGGTGGAAGGCTAGAATCTAGAAACGCACAAACAGAGAGAGACAGATCCAATCTCGGAGGGGCTCTCGCCCCTCCCACGCCATGGAGACCATGGACCAGTGGGGAAACCCTTCTCCCATCTAGGGAGAAGGTCAAGGAAGAAGAAGAAGGAGGGGGGCTCTCTCACCCTCGCTTCCGGTGGCACCAGAGTGCCGCCGGGGCCATCATCGTCACCGCAATCTACACCAACAACTTCACCGCCGTCATCACCAACTCTTCCCCCCTCTATGCAGTGGTGTAACCCCTCTTCTACCCACTGTAATCTCTACTTAAACATGGTGATCAACGCTATATATTATTTCCCAATGATGTATGGCTATCCTATGATGTTTGAATAGATCTGTTTTGTCCTATGGGTTAATTGATGATCGTGATTGGTTTGAGTTGCATGTTTTATTATTGGTGCTGTCCTATGGTGCTCTCCGTGTCGTGCAAGCGTGAGGGATCCCCGCTGTAGGGTTTGCAATATGTTCATGATTTGCTTATGGTGGGTGGCGTGAGTGACAGAAGCATAGAGCCGAGTAAGTAGGTTGTTTGTGTATGGGAATAAGAGGACTTGATACTTTAATGCTATGGTTGGGTTTTACCTTAATGATCTTTAGTAGTTGCGGATGCTTGCTAGAGTTCCAATCATAAGTGCATATGATCCAAGAAGAGAAAGTATGTTAGCTTATGCATCTCCCTCAAATAAGATTGCAATAGTGATTACAGGTCTAGTTATCGATTGCCTAGGGACAAATAACTTTCTCGTGACAAAAAGCTCTCTACTAAAACTAATTTAGTTGTGCCTTTATCTTAACAGCCCCTACTTTTTATTTGCACGCTCTTTATTATCTTTCAAACCTATCCCACAAATACTACAAACTACTTCTAGTTTCATACTTGTTCTAGGTAAAGTAAACGTCAAGCGTGCGTAGAGTTGTATCGGTGGTCGATAGAACTTGAAGGAATATTTGTTCTGCCTTTAGCTCCTCGTTGGGTTCAACACTCTTACTAATCGAAAGAGGCTACAACTGATCCCGTACACTTGTGGGTTATCGGGTATATGGTGGGTGTATGGTACCGGCTAAAGTTGCGCGGTACTAGAGAGGTTAGCAATGGTCGAAGGGTGAGAGTGCGTATAATCCATGGACTCAACATTAGTCATAAAGAACTCATATACTTATTGCAAAAATCTACAAGTTATCAAAACCAAGCACTACACGCATGCTCCTAGGGGAAGGGTTGGTAGGAGTTAACCATCGTGCGATCCCGACCTCCACACAAAGGAAGACAATAAATAAATAAATCATGCTCCAACTTCATCACATAACGGTTCACCATAAGTGCATGCTACAGGAATCACAAACTTCAACACAAGTATTCCTCAAATTCACAATTACTCTACTAGCATGACTCTAATATCACCATCGTCATATCTCAAAACAATCATCAAGTATCAAACTTCTCATAGTATCAACGCACTTTAAATGATAGTTTTTATTATACCCATCTTGGATGCCTATCATATTAGGAGTAATTTTATAGCCAAAGCAAATTACCATGCTGTTCTAAAGGATTCTCAATATAATATAAGTGAAGCATGAGAGATCAATAATTTCTATAAGATAAAACCACCACTCTGCTCTAAAAAGATATAAGTGTAGCACTAGAGCAAAATTATCCAGCTCAAAAGATATAAGTGTAGCACATAGAGTATTCTAATAAATTCCGATTCATGTGTGTCTCTCTCAAAAGATGTTGAAAGTGCATTATATCGACTAGAGGGGGGGGTGAATAGGCGATTTTTATGAAATGCTTCAAAACATGGAAGTTTCAAAGACAAAGGATAAATCCAAACCTATTTATATGCAGCGGAAAGTGGACTACACTAGACAAGCCATAGTCAGGTATTCTATAAAGTGAAAGTATGAAGACTAATAGCAGCTAGGCAGTAAGGATCAAGATGGAAGAAGGAATGAAGCCAATCAGAACAAGTAGTCACACAATGAAGTCAATCAGATAAGGTAGGCAGGCAATGACTTCACAACATAAGACTATAAGTAAAGGGAAGGAAAGGATAGAACCAGTAGCTCGGGGAAGACAGTGATTTGTTAGACCAGTTCCAGTTGCTGAGACAACTGTACGTCTGGTTAGGGAGGCTGATATTTAACTCAGAAGACCGCGTCTTCACCTTATTCCCCTTGAGCTAAGGACACCTAGTCCTCGCCCAATCACTATGGTAAGTCTTCAAGGTAGACTTCCAAACCTTCACAGACTTCGTTCACCGGCGATCCACAATGACTCTTGGATGCTCAGAACGAGACACCTAACCGGCTGGAGGAAACACAGTCCTCAAGTGTAATAAGTCTTCAGGTCACACAGACAGAAAGACTTTAGTGATGCCTAACACTCTTTGGCTCTAGGTGTTTTGGCTTTGTCCTCGCAAGGATTTCTCTCTCAAATGCTTCGGAGGTGGGTTGCTCTCAAACGACAAAAGCCGTGCAATAACTCTGAGCAGCCACCAATTTATGGTGTAGGGGGTGGGCTATTTATAGCCACTGGGCAACCCGACCTGTTTTGTCCGAAGTGACCCTGGGTCACTAAGGAACCGACACGTGTTCCAACGGTCAGATTTCAAACACTCACACGGCAACTTTACTTGGGCTACAAGTAAAGCTGACTCATCCAGCTCTGGATAAGATTTGCTCTCATTGTCTTCGCTCGAAGACATATGATTTGGTTGAGCATCACTTCAGTCACTCTGACTTAGTTCACTTGGACCCCACTTAACAGTACGATGGTTCCTATGACTCAACAAAGAAGAAAAGGAAACAACGAAACATCTAAGTCTTCACGCTCCATAGTCCTCACACAATGTCTTCTCTTGTCATAGTCTTCAATAGGATTATCTTCATGTACCACCACTGTTGTCAATGTCTTCGTACATTTTTAGGGGCCATCTCCGGTAGGTAAACCGAATCAATGAGGGACTACTACCTATGTTATCCAGCAATTCTCACAAACACATTAGTCCCTCAACCAGGTTTGTCGTCAATACTCCAAAACCAACTAGGGGTGGCACTAGATGCACTTACAATCTCCCCCTTTTTGGTGATTGACGACAAACTGGTTGAAGTTTTCAACGGGGATAAAAGGTATGTGAAATTGTAAAGGTTAAAGGTATTGTCTTCGTAAGTAACAAAAGGCTCCCCCTGAAGATGTGCATATAGTTGATTTGCCTTTGAATGCAAATGCACATGGAAGGTTGTGGAGATCCTCTTCAACTTATGAAGACAATTCATTATGCACAATTGATATGTTGAATATAATGATATGCATAATGAGAAATGGACGTCTGCAAAAATGACTAAGTGCGGAATATAACGTAGCACATGCGGAATTTATCATCGCATTACAGAGTAGCAGAAAACGTAGCAGACGACCATCAGTTTAAGTGTTACAACTCAAAGAACCAAATGTAGCAAAAAATGGGAGTTGTAAACACTAGGCAAATTATAAAGCACCCGCCCTTATGGACCCGCTTGAAGACTATCAACTCATATGCTTCTCCCCCTTTTGTCAGTAAGGACCAAAAAGGTTTGAAGACATAGAGCCTCTACTCATTCCCAGTTGGAGCAGGAGAGGATGCAGGTTCGGCGTTGGTGTTTGGCGGTGCAGAAGTAGTTGGTGCAGTGTCGACACGCGCTGAAGTAGGAGGTGGTGAGGTAGCATCATCTTGATCATCTATCACCCTGACGTCAACTGTTGCAGCGGAGGAGCAGTAGTCAGAATCTTCAAGGGATGGAGTTCGACGCAGAACATCATTCCTTGGAGGAGTGTGGTCAAACTTGAATCTTTCTGTGAAGCCATCGTCTTGAAGATCCGCTTCAGCACTCAGCAGAGTTAAACTCTTCCATGACCTCCGACAGGTTTCATGAGCAACAAAGGCATTCTTAGTGGCAAGATTGCGAATGCGATTGACATCCACCAAGAGGCTTTGCATCTGACGCTTCAGCCAGTAGTGATGCTTATCTTGTTTCTGATGGAGGGCAACCATAAGCTCTCGGTTATTGAGAACACGAGACCGCTTCTGAGGCCTTTGGGCAATGGTGCTCTCAGTGGCTTCAGTTTCAGCATGTCGAGGTATACGAGTACGGCCAGCCAGAGGATAAACGCGAGAGACTGCTGGAACTCCTTCAATTTGCTGAGTGAAGCTCTGGTGATCAGCGTTGTGAAGACTAACATGCTCTTTGGCAGGCTCTTGGTATATAGCTTCAGCTGACGTATCAACCTCTGGCAAAAATATATGATGGTTGTGAGCAGAGGGCTGATAGGTGATAGCTGAATGAAGCTTGATGAGGCGCATAATCCATGGAGCATATAACTTCAGACCAAACATATCAGAGCCAGACATAGCCAACTGCCGAATGAAGAAATCTTGAGCATTGAAGCTGATGCCATTGAAGATATAGAAGATCAATGTATTCATTGTGCCTTCAAGCTTGGCTGATGAAGAATGTCCTTTGACAGGCCATAGAGTACGCCTGATGATATGATAGATGGTGCGTGGCAGATACTCTAGGTCTTCAACAAAGAATTCCTTTGGATATTCGGCATCGCTGGGCAAAGGCTTCATCATGCTCAGCATTTGGCT
The DNA here is from genome assembly GCA_902687465.1 of Secale cereale. Classification (NCBI taxonomy): domain Eukaryota; kingdom Viridiplantae; phylum Streptophyta; class Magnoliopsida; order Poales; family Poaceae; genus Secale; species Secale cereale. The sequence continues at coordinate 11,885,416 of LR738712.1, forward strand.
CATGTTGGGCTTGCGCTTCTGGAAGATACTCTCCAAAGCTTCATTGTGCAATTGACAGCCAGGTTCATACAATTCTCCTGGAGTGGGCAGGCCAGTAAGCTCAATGAGATCAAAGGCTTTGGCTTCATGATGGACATTGCCTGTCATCCACTCAAGGACCCATGTCTTCGGATCCCTGCTGTAGCCTCAAATGTGGAGGGTTGCATAGAATTGCAGAAGCAGCTCTTCATTCCAATGCTCCTTGTCAGTCAAAAAGTTGAGCAGGCCAGCATCACGGAAGCAATCAAGAGCTTCCTCTAGACAGGGCAGTCCAGCAATAGCTTCAGTGTCAAGACGCATATGAGGGAAAATGCGCCCTTGATCATAGAGTACTCTTGAGTAATAACTGCGCTGCTGATGGCTCTAGAACCTATCTGATGATATTCTTGGCTTGGAATATGGGTTCTTGGCGCTGTCAAAGAACGTGTTGTGCACAGTGAAGCTATTGGCATTGAATGACCCTTGAGAGGTGGCAATACCTGGAAACCTTGGTAGTCTTGGCTTAGGCTTCTAAACCTGAGGCCTGTGCTCAACATGATGGTCAAACTGAGGACCAACAGCATGCGGTCCAGCAGCAGGTGGTGGAGTCAGAATGGGCCATCGGACAGTGATGAGCTGATCATCTTGGTTGTAAGCTTGTTCAATTGTATGGGGCCTTGGAGGCGGAACAGGAGCAGAGGCAGTGGCTTCAGGCTGCTGATTTGCTTTAGGTGCAGCACTTGCTTCAGGCGCCATCACTTCAGGCACCACTATGACTTCAGGTGCCACATTTGCTTCAGCCATGACCACGTCATTGGCTTCAGTGTTGGTGGTGGCTGCCTCTGAATGCGTAACCTCCACTTCAGGAGCTGGAGGGTCGGACACGTTCTCCGCGAGAACAGGGGGTGTGGCAGCACGTGCTTCTTCTTCTTGGGGTGGTTCTTCTTCGGCTGATACAGCCAGAACATCTACAGCCGCTTTGGCTTCAGATTCTGAGAGGTTCACAGTAGGAGCAGCGTCAGGAACAGATTGTTGCTCTTCTCCTTCTGGAACACTTGGGGTGACGACTTGAGACCTTGGTCCTTTGCGAAGCCTGCGAAATGCTGGCGACGCCTGAGGGGATAGAGTTGGTTGGGCCTCAAAGTCTTCATCTTCAAGCACCGAACTGGTGACTTGAGTTGGTTGGGGAGTTGCTGGTGTATCTTGTGGGTGATCAGCCCACGAGTCATCCTGTGTGATTGGCGTCAATGGACGACCAATGCTGATGCGTTCGATGTTCATAAGAACAGGCGAAGATTCAATGTTGTACTCGATCTGAGGAAGGACTTCATCATCTTCAACATTGTCATGAGGACCATTGTCTTCAGCTGCGGTGGGGTCAACAGCTGGAATGTCTTCAACCTCTGTGGGAGCAGGCTCATGGACTGTCATGCGACGTTCTTGGTGTGTAGATGCAGGGCGAGCAACTAATATGGGCTCGACAAAAATGGGCTCTATGGAAGCAGCCTTATCCTTCTTTGTCTTGCGCTTCTTGGTGGGTGGAGCTTCATGAGTAGTTTGCTTGCGCTTGCGAGGTTCAGCTTCAGCCACCTTTGTTTTCTTGAGCTCTGAAGCAGTTGGGGTGACCTTAGGCTTCGTGCCAGTCATGCTGGCAGGGAAGACAATGCTAGGCATTTCCTGCCTGGATTCTTCAGCATCGGGCACAGGTTGCTTCTTCTTCTTCTTGGCAACCATCCTAGGGTCAATGCCAGGATGCCCAAGAGCCTTGCGCTTTTCAGCTTCATTATATGCTTGAACGCATTTGGCAGCCAAGTCCTTGATTCGCTCACGAGAACCTTTAGCTTCATCACGCCTCTTGCGAAAGGCTTCCTTGAGCTCATGCATCATTACCTTGAAGTTCTGAATCTCTTGGACGCGGAGCTTGTCCACATGCTTCTTGAACTAAGCCTTTTCATAATCGATCTTTTGCTTCAGCTCAACGATTTTCTGAGCAAGAGCTAGCTCAGAAGCAATGGCGCCATGGAAGGAGACGCTGAGGCCAACTGGAAGATGCAGATCGTCGAAGCTGAGGTTGGGGGTGTCAAACCATTCATCAATGAAATTGTTGAGCTCTTCCACGTCGAAGAGCGGCAAATCATTGAAGATTTCTGCGTCTTGCTTGCTCTTGATCAATTGCTCCAGAGCATCATCACCTAGATCTTCATCGCTCGAGAGATCAAAGGCTTCATTGGCAGTCTTCAGAACAGCGTCAGGAGTGAGAGCTGGACTGGGGTTGTGCAAGGGCTTCTTCCTTAGTTGTCTGCTCTTGGAGATGCGAGAGTGCTCCTCAGACTGCACACTTGGTGCTGGTGGAGCAGTGGCCAAAGGCTTCACTCTCGAAGCAATTGGTGGAGTGGTTTTCGAAGCCTTGGATTTCTTCTTCTTCTTGGGCTTCAGGGTTGCAGGCACTTCATCAGAATCGGCGTCATCTGCAGGTTGATCCACATCCGCCCCTTGAACCCTGATGTGACTGATGAGGCCTTCTAAGTTGTAGAAAGGCCCAACCAGGTTTGGTTCAGCTTCGCGCGTGCCATCAGCGCGGGGCATAGAGGGGCCAGGATTGAAGTCCAATCCCCAGTTCTTCCTGTTCTCTTTGGCTGAGTTCTTGTCATATTGAAGATTTCGCTTGAACAAATTGTCATCGCGACACCAGAGGAGAGAAGAAGGATCAGCATCAGCAGGTTGAGGCCCTTTGACCATGCAAGGTAGAAGCCTTGAGCAATGGCTTCCGCTCGAGTCTTGGGTGGAAGATTTTTGTAGGTGATATCTCCCCATGGATGCTTGATGGCGTTCTTTTCAGCATACTCTTGGGTCACGAACCTGTACTTGAACCACTATTCAGCCCAATATCTTCGAATCCATTGGATTCGTGTCTTCCACTGATTATAATCCTCCTCTGGATCAGTCTTGTACATCTCACTTAGATCAGGAGGCAACTCTTTGAGGTGCTGCCACGACGCTGTCTGCCACCCTTCCTAACTGACTTGTCAGTTGCCATTGGTTTCAATCTGAAAGGCTTCAAACTGAATGGCTTCAACACTGGCAAATGCTTCGGTTTGCTGGTCAGACAGGAACTGGCTTCAGGAGAGTGAATGTGGCGCTGCAAGAATTCTGCAAATGAATGCAGACTATGAGAACCAAGGGATTCTCGCACGGACATGTACCTGTGATAGCATTAGAGATGCGAGGGAAGGGGAAGAGGTCATATGCATTCTCAGAAGCTTTAGAAGATAAATCAGTTTAGAAGACTTTGACCTCATAGCGCGAAGACATTCACTTATATGATGAGAGTTGGTTCCAGATTTGTACGAATCCATGAATAGGTACAAGTGAGGAATCTAACTATGTTTGAAGCATATGTGAATGTACTAGGCAAGATATGAGATGCAGACATGATAGATCTATATATATGTGTAGGCAGAAACCTCTTGTGGTAAAAGTGATGAATCTTTCTGGATCAAGAAGATGGTAAAAAGATAGTTTAATTTACCACACGATGAACTACTTAGACGGAGAGGAGTTGGATGCCCAGCAGTTCGATCTTCCGTGCCCTAACTTGGCGACGGAGGACAACTACGGCCACGGCGGAGTAGACGATATCCGCGGCCAGCGTGAAGACGGCGTCGACGAGGTCGTCGCAGCGAAGCGCTTCGTCGCCGGCGTCGTCGAGAGCTAGCGGAGGCGCTAGGGTTGGTCCAGGTGGAGAGGTGGTAGAATAATTTTTGACCGTGATGGGACGTGCATTTATAAGCATGGGAGGCGGCACAGCGCAATTACGTAGGTGCCCCTGGCAGTTCACATCTGAGGGACACGTGGCGGACATTTAACACATTGGGAGTTGTCCCATGATCCCACGTACACCACGACTGTCGGAGTGGTCGTTTCGGCTTCTTCGGGTTTCAGGTATAAAGGATGGAGCATTAAAATCAGATTTAAAGTTTGTCTCCTTATCTTCTGCTGAGAAGGACGCAGAGAAGATATTCGACGGTTCCAACAGAATGCATATGATTTGGACAGACAAAGTGTGAGATGAGAGAGCATAGAGAGGTTAGGGTCCGATCACATTCACCATTTCAAAAGATTCAAATAAGAAGACATAGCTATAAGTGAATGCTGTAGAGGACAGAACACAACTATATATATATATATATATATATATATATATATATATATATATATATATATATATATATATATATATATATATATATATATATATATATATATATATATATATATATATATATATATATACAGCCGGTCTATTCTCATAACATTATGAGAATAATATTCTCATAACAGTTCCGAACTGCATTGCAAAATTGCATTCGAAAGCTATGCGCACTGCTTCCTTCTTCTGCTGTGCACCACATAGAGGTGCAGCAGGAAACATTCATTTAGCATCGTTTCTGGCTAGTTTGTCTGATTTTCTACTGGTTTATTCGTGCGTGCGCTGATTTAATATGTGGTTAAGCACTGAATTCTGCGAGAAAACGACAGAAATCCTTGGATTTGGCGGATCTGCGTCCGTTCGCCCGCTTTTCTCTGTTCTCTATTTCTTCCCCGTGCGGATCGAAATTGCTGCGTTTTGTATGTAATATTCTGTTGTTTTCGGCAATTACGGGCTGCTTTTGATCTATCCGTATGAATTGGAGCGGTTTAAGTTGTTAATTTGGAAGAATTTTAAGTTTTTTGTCCATGTTTTTTCAAGGCGCGACTGGCTCTGGTCGTTTCTCAAAGATGTTCTTTGAGTTTTTTTGCATTATATAGTTGTTAGAACTGCATTGCAGGCTGTGTTTTTCGTCTGTGAATCGTGGTCAAGAGCGGTGGACTGCAGTAATATGCAAATGCGCGTTGAATTTTTTGTAGTGCGGCGAACTGCATTAATATGCAATGCGAGCCTGTATGAACTGCATTACAGCCACGGGGGTGTCGGGGGACTAGTTTGATTAGTTTTTTTGCTTTGGTCAAGCGCGGTGGACTGCAGTAATATGCAATGCGGAATGCATTTTGTTATGTAACCGCACTGCTTTATTTGTCATTTTTTTATGTTGTTTGTTTTACATATATATATACTGGTGGGTCAATTGGCTCCCCTCCCACCTTATCCCTGGCGGCTCCCATCTCATCTTATCCGTGGCGGCGCCACTCCTGCTCGATCTGTTTTTTCTCCCAACCAGATCTGTTTTTCGCCTGGCAATGGATTGCGCGTGCGGCTGCCTGGCAAGGGTGGAGCCGATGCTGGAGACATGCGTTTTTTCTGAAGGTTTGGTTCTGAACCAGAGGCAGCAGCACAGCGCTCTCTGTTCTATTCTATATTCTTCAGGTATTGGATTTCGGGCTCCATTCGTCCATCAGTTGACTGACGATGATGTCAGTGTTTCATGGGTATGTATTTCTCGGATATTCTTTTTTCATGTGTTGTTTGTAGTTAACGCTACCTGAATTTTTGTAGGAGTATTAGTTTTCTGAAGAAATTTTTTTGCTACCAAGTATAAGCGAACTGCTTTTCCCATAGTAGTTTTTTTATGAACATTGTAGGAGCAGCAGCAATGTTGTCTAGTCAATATTATTACGTGTTGACATCAATATTTTTTTATGAAAGATTGTAATCTTTTTCTTAGTTGTTCTTATTTATTTTTGTTCTTGTTGTTTTTCTTTGCAGAAATTCCCTTCTGGTCTAGTCAGGGTAATAGAAAGCTGTGTTAATTTGGTGTTGGTGAGCAAGAATGGATATCATGATGTTGATGATATGTATTCTGTTGGCTCTGATGATTGTTTGGTTCTCAAAGATGGCTGGAAGGAATTTGTGGAGGAAGCTGGTCTTCAGGCAGGGGATGTTGTGATGGCTATGTTTTTTAGGCATGCAAAGTGTTTGGAAATCAAGTTAAATTTGCTTTAGATCAGTCTCTCTTGAGCAGCAGCAGCATGAGACATCTTTGTTGTAATAATCTGACATTTTTTGCGTGGCTTCTAGTGTATTTTCTTATGAGAATTCTGAGTATAAGTGAACTGCTTTTTTACATATAGTCTTTTCATGTGCATCTTATCAGCAGTAGCAGTTGAAGAACATGCATTCTGGAAACCCCCACCGAGCTTTTTCTTTTTTTTAACCCACACACGGAACTAGAGTTTTTTTAATAAAAGAGCACTGCACCAACCTTCTTTAATAGGAGCAGTTTTGTGAAAGAATTCTCTATGCGAACTGCTCTGATAGTTTTGTTTTTTATGTGTATCCTAGCTTCATCAGCAGTTTTGAAGGAATATACATACTGAAAACAGACTACGGAGAGCTGCATACATTTGATAGATAGAAACCACGGTTCTGCGGTTATAATTAACATAGTACATCATCAAGCAAACTAACGCAACATAAGCAAACATTGTCCCAAAGCAAACTAGAACGAAAGCAAACTAATCTACATACGCAGAGGGAAACTAAATCGAGCACTTGCGACAGGAATCCTTGGGTGTCAGCATCTGTCCTGCTTCACCAGTTCCACCCGTTGGAGTTGGAGATGGAAGTTGATGCCCCCTTGCCCCACCCCCTCCTGGATGACCTCGGGTGCTTCCTTGTCTTCTCTGTTTCAGCGCGCGCGAGGCCTTTCTTCATGGTGCTGATTCGGTTCCATATCTCGAACGCAGCGTAGGCGTCCTTGGCAGCATACTCGACGTGCTTGGTGCTGAGAATGGAAGTCCACAGGCTGTGGTCGTGGTCTGTCATCTTCATTTTCATGTCTGCGTACTCGTCGTCGATGATGGCAGCAGCTACATCGCCCAGCGAGTCCAGTGGCTTCGTTCCATCAGGCACCCTCCAGTTCGTCTGGATGTCGACGAAGTTGGGGACGTGGAGGTTGCAGGCTGCGAGCTTCTGCTTGTCCTGCTCGATGGCGAAGCCAGCGAACTCGAACCTAAGGAAAGTGAACCGCAAGTTATACCTTTCGGAACTGCATACACGGGCATATAGAACTGCAACGCGTACTCGGCAGAGAGAATTGCTTACCTTGGGTCGCCGAGGAACCTGTCGAAGGTGTTGCATCTCTTGCCCAATGTACCACATACCTAGAAAAGAAGCACTGGGTGATACTTGCCGATGGATAGTTGAACCAGGGCCGCCCTGTCGTGGTCGGGTGTGTACTCCACGTCGATGCCGACGATCTTCTGGCGGCACCGCTGGAGAACTGTCTTGAACTCTTCGACGTACGTCGCCATGGCGGCGACGTCGGTTGTGTAGATCACCTTCAGCTTCGTGTTCCCGTGCGCATGCACGGCGTCGTAGGTTCTACTGAACCCCATTGCTGCAAAGAGGAGGTAGAGGAGGAGGAAGGCGCAGCGTCGTGTGTTTTTGTGCGGACGGCCTGTTCGATGGAGCGCGGGATTTAAATGGGAGCGGCAGCAACTTCTGCCGAGGACACGATCTCTTCTCCCAACCGTGTAGGCGATCGTGGGTTCGTGATGATCGTGGCGTTCGTGCGGCGTGCAACCGTCGGGATAGAGGAGGGGCGGGGCGCGGGCGCTTCGGGCGATAGTGGGCGCATTTATTTTAGGGCAGGCGAACCGAATCGTCCGCCGTAAGCGAACTGCATCGCTTCAGAAGCGGAATCGTTTTTGTTTACATTTTTTTGCACTAAGCGCACTGCACTGTGTACTCGAAGGTTACTGCATTGCAAGCTTTTAAACGCACCACGCACGCACTGCAGTGTATGTGAATCCTAGTCTGACTCTACATTTTTTTCTTTTCTATCTGCTTTTCTGTATTGATTCACGTTCATGTCAGATTCTATACGAGCAAGAGAACTGCATTCTCAAAATGACATTCCGATGTCAGGTTTTTCATACAGAAGAGAACCGCATTCTGAGAGTGGAATTCTCATCTTATTTTCTTTTTTCATATAGAAGAGAACTGCATATTATTATACGATATGATATATATAAATGATGAAGTTAATTTGTTTTTTTAAAATGCAAAACTGCATATGTGTTTGATCTACGTCCTTTTCCTGGTGCTTCTTCGCAGATTGTGCACTGCATTTGTTTCAACGGTTGTTGCTGCTTCTGTCTTGATCTTGTTGTTCGCATTACCCCTCGTAACGGGACCGTGCGACCGCGATGCTTGCCTACGCGCTGGATTCTGCGTTCTGTCTCTCCCCCTCGTTTTTTATGATGGTTCTTCGATTTCTTCATCTGCTTCTTCTTCTTCCTCGTCTTCTTCTTCTTCTTCCTCATCTTCCTCCTCGGTTTCATCAGCTTCGACCGCTTCCTCACTCTCTTCTCTGTCAGCATCTTCTTCGTCATCTTCTTCGTCATCTTCTTCATCTTTTTCCTCTGTTCTATTTGGACAAGTTCTCGCGTTATGCTTCTCTCTCTTGTTGTAGACGCTACATAGTCTTCTCTTTGGCGTATCATCTTGTTGGTCAGCTTGGTGATTTGTGGTGGCATTTTCAGCCTGGATTTGTTTCAGCCTCTCCTCACATGTTCTTGAGTTGTGTCCCGCAATCTTATTGCATGATTTACACATCCTTACCCCGAGTGGTCTTCCTTCGCTGTCCAGTTCTGGCTCAGGCCTGCTATTTTTTCTAGGGCTTTTTTCATTTGCTGCAGCTTTTTTATTGGCTGACTTGCTCTCTTTCTTTCTCCCTTTTGTGTTTGAAACAGGCGGGGGAAGAATTGTGTCATCCATATTATGAACTGCACCATCAGCAGCATGTTCGTGCTCCTTTCCTTGTTCTTCACCCCGCGCATCCATTATCTTCTCTGCCTCTTCTTCTTCTTCATTTATTACGTTCATTTCTTGTATGAGTTTTCTCATCCCAGCTAAAGCTCTGTTGTACCCTCTATCCGATTTGACACCTCTGTTCGCCAGGTCCATTGCAGTTTCTGCAAGTAGTCTCCTACGGCAGAACATCGAACTCCCATCCGGAGCAGTTTGCTCATAGTCTCTGCGGTCAAAAGTTGGATTTTGGCGTGCGTTCCGTGTGTATTTCTTCAATATGTACTGTTCAGGTATCTTGTCCACCCGCAGCTGATCCAACATGCAAATGATGTGCACGCAGAACGGGCCTGCAGCAAAAGAAAATTTTTGGGTTACTCGTGCCAGCAAACTTCACATAAATAGGCAACATTTTTTAATTTTTTTGGTTTTGTGAACTGCATTATAAATAGGTCATGTGTCTGCTGTTATAGTGAACCTCACTATATATTTTTTTGTTTTTAATCTCTTTTTTTTTGCTACGAGCAATAAGTGAACTTCATTTTGTTTTACGTGTGCTTATTTTTTTTGTTTTCCTGTATCACTTACCTGTGTGTGTCCACAGCTTGCATTCGCATTCGTAGATACCGTTCGTCACATCAGCAACCACCTGGAACTCGTGTCTTGCCCAATCAAAATCATCAGACCGGTTGTAGTGGCGCACCAAATATTTCGTTGGGTTGTCAGTGGACTGCTCTGATCTGAAGGCTGTGCTGCGGTAGTGCGTTTGCTTGAAGTCAGCAAAGACCGCCCTGGTGTAAATCTTGGAGAGCTGAACCTCGAATCCAAACTGAGTAGTAGTCTTTATCTCCGTCTGTGAAACAAAGAAAACCAGTTAAGTAGTTGTCTTTTTTGCAGCAAAAATCAAGAAAGCGAGTATTGTTTTTATTAATTGCTCATCCATCTCTAAAAAATTTGCTCTGTTTTATATACCTCGTTAGCTATGGTCTCCGCGTGCTCGACGCCCTTCCTTGTCTGGATGCACCTGTCCACCTGGGATGCAAAGATGTGCAGGTCGTGTCTTTCCTTGACAAAGTTCCTCTTCAAGATCCGGTTCATGCTTTCACTTCTCTGTGTCGACGTCATCCGTGCACAGAACACCTCCTTGTAGTAAGCCGATATCCATTCTTTTCTGTCTGCCCACAGCGCCTTCATAATCTCATCATTTTGCAGGTTATACTTTTCCATGAGCTCACGCCAAGCGCGTTCAAACTCTGATGGCATCAGTGGGTGGTTGAGAACGGAGGTCAGCTCATCCTTGAATTTCTCATAGGCTTTATACAGCAAGGACAGGCGATCCTTGTATTTTTTCAGTATATGCCAACGGCATAACTTGTGCAGCGTGCCTACGAGCGTACTTTTTATCGCGGCATCCATGGAGGGGCATTGATCTGCATGTTTTTGAAAATAAAAACAAGCATCGAGTTATTGAGAGAACTGCATATCCTTTTTCTACTTTTTTTTCTTTTTTTTTCATTGGATGTAAGAAATGTACTACAAAACTTGGCAGTGAACTGCATTGTTATTTAAGTTCACTCTTTTTTTTCCAGCATACCTGTGAGTATGCAGATTGGCCGCTTGTTGTTCATGCAACGCAAGAACGTCCGGAACACCCACTCGAAAGTCGGTATTGTTTCGTCTCTGATGAGAGCCACGACAAATATTGTACTTTGGAGGTGGTGGTTGACTCCAACGAAGACGCCCAGAGGCATGTGGAACTTGTTGGTCTTGTAGGTCGTGTCAAATGTGACACAATCTCCAAAATCTTCGTACGATCCCCTGCAGCTGGCGTTCGCCCAGAATATGTTGCGCCCACGGTTATCGACATCTTTGTCATAATCATAGAAGAACTCCGGGTTTATTTGCTGCATCTTCTCAAAGAAAGCCAGGAGTTTCTTCACATCGTCCTCTGTTTCCTCCCTCGCGAATTGATGCTTCCTGCAGTTCGAATTAACAATATACTTTCAGCATTATGGACTTACAGAAAATGCACAAAGCGTACTGCATGAAATAGACGATATATCGTTTTTTGTTTTTAGTAAACGTACCTGTTCACCCAGTCACGGCTGGTGCGCCCCATGAAGTGCAGTCCTCCTGACATCCTAGACAGGGTTGACATCATTTGTGTGTGCGTGAGGTTGTCGCTCTGCATGTCCTTCACTAGTTTATCGAGCAACGGGTCATCCGTCTTATGCGAGTGCATGTGCAGAAGCATAGCCGGGCTGTCAATCATCCTGTGGTTGTGATTGAGCTCAATCTCTGCTATCACAAATACATCCTTTATTTTTTTCAATCTCATCCCCGCCTTGCAGCCAGTCCTCTTTGATGTTTTTTCTCGCTTTCTGTCATAATCAGTGACAGTTTGTTTGCTTCTGCCTTCCTTTGAGCACATGATGTATCTGTTTGTTCTGTATCCGCCGTTTTTGCATGTGCCGAAGCCTGCATGCCTCGCATACGTGTTGTAGAATTCTCGCGCCGCATCTTCTGATGTGAACTGCATACCTTTCACAGGCACAAGTTCTTGGAGCATGTTCTCATCCTGCACACACACAACATGGAATGTTTCTTTTTTTTGTTAATGAGAATGCACAAGCTGAAACTATGCGTAATAACTGAACTGCAGTAGTCAGGCAAGGATGCTTACGTGCGTGTACTGTTTTTCTTCTAACGGTGTTTGCAGCTCACCGATGTTTATTGGGCATGGAGGGGTGACAACAGACCTGTGTAATTGAGGATCGCGAGGAGGCAGGAGTGTGGAGAACTTTACTTTTTTCGTTGCTTGCGGCCCTCCTTGATTCTGTTTCCGATTCTTTTGTTGGGTAGTAGGCGGCCTTGGTGGAATTCCACTGTCCCTTTGTCGACGAATCGTTTGCACATGGACCTGCCGATCTTGCTGGGTTTCAACATCGGCTTCTGGAGGTGCTATATCATCCGTTCTGATCTGCTGACCAAATGTTTTAAAGACACGCGTGTACCTTGGCTGCATAACTGTTATGATTTGCTCTTCGTCATCATCCTCCTCCTCATCATTTTTCTGCGCGTGTTCCCCCATGAAGACCAGATCGTCGTCCTCCTCCTCGTCATCCTGCGGGTTTTTTGTTTCACTGCCTTCTCCATCTCGAATGATGTTTGGTTCACTGTTTTCATCTTTATCCTCTACATCTTCCTCCACGGAGTAGGCAGTTCTGTTTGTTGTGTTAAAGAATCCCCTAGGTAATTCAGGTGTTATCCATCCAGGCATCTCCCACTCTTCTCTTCCAATGCAGTTCAGGGGCTCGGGGTCGTAAATGATTCGAGGCATCTTTTGTTTTTGATGCATAGTGAATTCCTGCAGGTTATTAAGCCAAAGCTTTTTCTTTATGCACGTCAACAATGAAATGAACTGCATCTTTCGTTCTATATATCATTATATTTTTCCAAACGTTAAGAATTTGCACTTTCAATTTGTCATTCTACAGCAGGGGCACTGTTAGTTAACGTGAAGAAACAATGCACTTCAGCTCTAGGAACAGCGCTCTACTTTTTTAGTCAATGTGGACTGCAATTTTGATCCATATAGCGTTTTTTATTTTTCGAAGTATCCTTTTCTGTTTTTCCACTTGGAGACACATGTGACTGCAGTCGACGCAATATGGGGGACTGCATGGGTATAAAAACGGAACTACAAACTGGATGTGGGGGTTGGTATGTTGATTTTCTTACCTTATATGCAGTTCCCTCCTTCTGCAGATGCAGCTCTTGCTGCTGTTGTCGTGCAGTCCACCTCCGCTGCAGGAACTCATGCGCTTTTTCCACCTTCGCCATTGTTGCGGGAGAAGGCTGGACGTGCACCATTGCAGTTCGCATCCACGACGAATGCGATGTAGTAGTCAACCTTGCAGTTCGCTTCCCCCTGTCATGCATGGCGGAGGCTAGTTGCTTCAGGGGCGGATCCTCCAGGTGTTGTTGGGGCGAAGGTGAGGTGCGGCGTCGCTTCCTAAACGCCGCCGCGGAAATTTTGTCCCCGACGGACTGCATCGCCGGCCGCTTTGGCGCGCGCTCCACTCCCGCTACGAGGCGGGCGGAGGGGTGGAGGTGAGGTGCAGGACGCCGGCCGCCGGCCGCCGTGCGCCCCCGCGCTAGGAGGCGGGGGGAGGGGTGGGGGAGGACGCCGGCCGCCGTCCGCCGTGCGCCCCCGCGCTAGGAGGCGCGAGAGGGGTGGGGGAGGACGCTGCCCGCCGGCCGCCGTGCGCTCCCGCGCTAGAAGGCGGGGGAGGGGTTGGGGAGGACGCTGGCCGCCGGCCGCCTGGGCGCTCCCGTGCTAGGAGGCGGGGAGGGGTGGGGGAGGACGCCGGCGTCGGGCGCTAGGAGGCGGGGAGTGGACGAGTTGGTTGTTAGGAGAATAAGCTTTTTGTTAGGAGAATAAGGTCTTAAGGGGTGTTATGAGAATAGACCCACCCTATATATATATATATATATATATATATATATATATATATATATATATGAAGATAAACCAAGTATGAAGACTTCGCAAATGTAACGCCACGAAAAACACTTCAAACAAAGATTTGGTGGTGGCGTTACCCACCGTATAGGAAGTATTAGACCCAGACACGACGCACAATTATCGTGGCGCTCCGAAGTCAAATTCCGCGTTAATGTATTCACACTTAGAATGTAAGTTTTCATTGATTGAAGATATACTTTACTTCGTGTGTTGCACATCTAAGTCATCAATATGCATAAGTGTTAGGACGTGTGCCTGATTACAGGACATTTGAGGATTCTAAGATATTTAGCTCACACCGCAACTTGCAAAACATTTTCTCATCCAAGGGCTTTGTGAAGATATCTGCCAGTTGCTCTTCAGTGTTGACGTGTATGATATCAATATCTTCCTTCATGACATGATCTCTGAGAAAGTGATGACAAATTTCAATGTGCTTTGTCTTCGAGTGCTGAACTGGGTTGTTGGCAATCTTGATAGCGCTTTCATTATCGCAGTAGAGTGGCACATGCTTCAGATGGATGCCATAGTCCTTGAGCGTTTGCTTCATCCAGAGAAGCTGAGCGCAGCAAGATCCAGCATCAATGTATTCAGATTCAGCAGTGGAGAGTGAAACACAGTTCTGCTTCTTTGAATACCAACAGACAAGAGATCGTCCTAGAAAGTGACATGTGCCTGATGTAGACTTGTGATCAACTTTGTCACCAGCATAATCAGCATCTAAGAATCCAACTAGATCAAACTCTGAGCCCTTTGGATACCATAATCCTAGTGTTGGGGTGTAAGCCAAATATCAAAGTATTCGCTTCACAGCTAAGTGATGCGACTTCTTTGGTGCCGCTTGATATCGAGCACACATGCAAACACTAAGCATAATATCTGGCCTAGATGCACATAAATAAAGTAAAGAACCAATCATGGAGCGGTATACCTGTTGATCAAACTCTTTACCATTGGCGTCGGGACCCAGATGGTGTTTAGCTGGCATAGGCGTCGAGTACCCTTTGCAGTCTTGCATTCCAAACTTCTTCAGGTAGTCTTTAAGGTACTTCTCTTGAGATATGAAGATGATGTTGCTTTGCTGACAAATTTGAAGACCAAGGAAGAACTTCAGCTCACCCATCATGGGCATCTGATATTGCTCTTGCATCATGTGACCAAACTCGTCACTGTATCTTTTGTTAGTGCAGCCGAAGATAATGTCGTCCACATAGATTTGGCAGACAAACAGTTCATCATCATATGTCTTCGTGAAGAGTGTGGGATCTAGGGATCCAGGTTTGAAGCCTTTGCTCTTCAGGAAGTCTTTGAGTGTGTCATACCAAGCACGAGGCGCTTGTTTGAGGCCATATAGTGCCTTGTTGAGTTTGTATACCATATCAGGACGTTTTGGATCTTCAAAGCCAGGTGGTTGTGCAACATACACCTCTTCTTCAATCCTTCCATTGAGAAAGGCACTCTTTACATCCATTTGATACAGAAGTATGTTGTGATGATTTGCATAGGCTAGCAGTATACGAATAGCTTCAAGTCTAGCCACAGGAGCAAATGTTTCATCAAAGTCAATCCCTTCAACTTGAGTGTATCCTTGAGCAACGAGACGAGCTTTGTTTCTGACAACTTGACCATGCTCATCTTGCTTGTTGCGATAAATCCATTTTGTGCCTATTATGTTGTGCTTGCGAGGGTCAGGATGCTTGACAAGTTCCCATACGTTGTTCAGCTCAAACTGTTGAAGCTCTTCTTGCATTGCTTGAATCCATTCGGGTTCCATAAAAGCTTTAGCAACTTTCTTGGGTTCAGATATTGAGACAAAAGCAAAGTGCCCACAGAAATTTGCAAGTTGTGTTGCTCTAGAACGAGTAAGTGGACCAGGTGCATTTATGTTGTCAATTATCTTCTCAACTTGTACTTCATTTGCAACACGAGGATGAGCTGGAAAAAGATTTTGCTCTTGCTGTACATTGTCATCGTCAGGAGGGTTGTCTTCAGGCTGAGCATTGTCATCAGGTTGATTTGGAGCAGAAATGGTGAGTTCCTCATCAGGTTGTGCTTCAGAAGGCATGATCTCACCGGTTCCCATTAGCTTGATAGATTCATTTGGTGAAGCATCATCTAGCACATTTGGTAGGGTCTCTCTTTGTGAACCATTTGTTTCATCAAACCGCACATCCACATTTTCAACTACTTTATAGAGAAAGATGTTGAAGACTCTGTAGGAGTGTGAGTCCTTTCCATATCCGAGCATGAAGCCTTCATGTGCTTTTGGTGCAAACTTTGACTTGTGATGTGGATCCTTGATCCAGCACCTAGCTCCAAATACTCTGAAGTAACTTACGTTAGGCTTCTTTCCAGTGAGGAGTTCATAGGACGTTTTCTTCAGAAGCTTGTGAAGATAAACACGGTTGAGGATATGGCATGCAGCATCAATAGCTTCGGGCCAGAACCTTCTTGGTGTCTTGTACTCATCGAGCATCGTTCGAGCCATCTCAATTAGGGTTCTGTTCTTGCGCTCTACGATGCCCTTCTGCTGAGGTGTGTACGGGGCTGAGAACTCATGAGTGATCCCCATTGTATCCAGATAAAGATCAAGGCCCGTGTTCTTGAACTCAGTGCCATTGTCACTTCTTATATGCTTGATCTTGACGCCATAGTTGTTCATGGCACGGTTGGCGAAGCGTCTGAAGACATCTTGCACTTCAGTCTTGTAGAGAATTATATGCACACATGTGTATCTTGAATAATCATCAACAATGACGAAGCCATAGAGACAAGCTGTGGTAGAGAACGTGGAGTAGTGAGTAGGGCCAAATAAGTCCATGTGAAGCAGCTCGAAGGGTTTGGATGTCGTCATGATTGTCTTCGAGGGATGCTTGGCCCTCGTCATCTTCCCAGCTTCACAGGCACCACACAAATGATCTTTCTTGAACTTGACATCCTCGATGCCTACGACGTGCTTCTTCTTTGCGAGAGTGTGCAAGTTCCTCATGCCGGCATGTCCTAGCCTGCGATGCCAGAGCCAGCACTCTGAAGCTTTTGCTAGAAGACATACGGCCATCTGCAGTCCAGCTGAGAAATCTACCATATATAGATCACCTTTTCTGTATCCTTCAAATACTAAAGACTTGTCAGATTCCATTAGTACAAGGCAACGGAATTTTCCAAATATCACAATCATGTTTAAGTCACAAAGCATTGAGACAGACATTAAGTTGAAACCAAGAGATTCAACAAGCATGACTTTATCCATGTGCTGATCTCTTGAGATTGCAACTCTACCTAGACCCAACACTTTGCTTTTACCAGTATCAGCAAATGTGATGTGACTCTTGTTAGATGGACGTAAGGTTGAGTCCATGAGAAGACTTCGATCTCCAGTCATATGATTTGTGCATCCGCTGTCCATAATCCATTCTGAAGACTTTGGTGTCACTCCCTACAATGCAGTTAGGAGGATAGGCTTCACCAAAAGCCATTGTGAAGCATACACATTTGGCGTATAAGTGGATTATGAAAGCTTAGATCCAAGTTAGGACTGATAAGATGATTAGCAAGTGATTCATGAACAAAATGAGCAGTAAATCATTTTGGGCATTTGATCTTGTGCCCTACAAGTGTTTTAGGTCCCCAGCAATAGCATCAGACGCCTTTGATTTTCGGCTGGAGACCTTTCCTTGTAAGAGAAAGTTAGTTCTTCTTAACCACCCACATCTTCAGGGGTGGCTTAGAAGCAATGAGTCTAAGAGCAGCATCTGAGAATTTTGGCTTTGGAGCCCTAGCAAATAATCTTGCAGGAGGAGAATAATACTCATAAGAATAAGCAGAAAAATTCTTTGTATTATGAATAAAGTAGTTTGAGGAAACACGCTCATATTCATGGGTCTGGGTATAGTTTTCCTGCAAAACATTGGCGTTAGGGTGACTCAGGTGAGTCTTTTGTCTGTATGAAGCCTTAGGACCATATGAAGCCTTTGGTCTGGGGTTTGTCTTCTTCCCAAGAGGTGTCATAATAACATTTGCTGGAAGTTTCTCAAGACAACCTTTGGGTACCCAGATCTTCTTCATAGGTGGCCCGTTCCTGCAGTTAGTACCAATATACCTGGCAAACACTTCACCATTTTGATTCTTAAACAGTTTATAGTTTGCATCAAAGGAGTCATCAATGATAATAGGATTAGCACAAGTGAAGCCACATAGGGTAGATGGATCCACTGAAGGTTCCTTTGCAGCAACCCATGTGGTTTTGGGATACTGCTCAGGCTTCCAGTATGAACCATCAACATTCATTTTCCTGTCGAACCCAACACCCTCTTTCCTAGGGTTTCAGTTTAGTATCTACTTTTTGAGGACATCACATAGAGTCTGATGCCCTTTGAGGCTTTTGTACATCCTTGTTTCAAGCAAAGTCTTCAACCTAGCATTTTCATCAGCAATAGTAGTGGTATCCTCAGCAGAGGGGTTAGTTACCACATCAGTAGTTGAAGATATTGCAACAGTGGCAGCAGTGGAACATTCAGCATCAGATGTAGCGTTATCACGCTCAATGCATTTTAGACATGGTGGTTCAAACTCTTCCTGAGTGGAGCTGACCAGTTGTGCGCGGAGTGACTCATTTTCTTTTTGAAGATCTTCATGAGCCGCTTTCAATTTCTCAAGTTCTCGCTTCCTTTGAAGGTAATCGTGGGAAAGCTTTTCATGAGTTTTTTAGAGCGATTCATAAAGACCTTCAAGTTCCTTGTACTTAACATGAAGATTTTTTATGTCTTCAATTAAGGACTGAGAACGGGTCATTTCCGCGTCCAACAGGTCATCGCTTTTGTCTAACAGTTTTTGAATATGTTCCATGGCTTTCTGCTGTTCAGTGGCAATTTTAGCAAGTGTTTTGTAGCTAGGTTTTGATTCACAATCAGAGTCATCTTCACTAGATGTTTGAAAGTAAGCATCGCGTGATTTTACCTTGGCACCGCATGCCATGAAGCAGTAGGTGGGAGCAGAGTCATCGTCCACATCATCAATGTTGGGGACGGGGCCATTGTCTTCAGTATTGAAGATGGACTTGGCAACGTAGGCAGTGGCTAGAGCCAGACTTGCAACACCAGAATCGGACTCCTCCTCAGACTCCACCTCTGCTTCTTCAGAAGCAGACTCCTCCTCTGAATCCATCTCCTTGCCAACAAACGCACGAGCCTTGCCAGATGAATTCTTCTTGTGTGATGAATACTTTGATGAAGAGTTGGAAGAAGACTTTGAGTATTTCTTCTTTTTCTTGTCATCAGAATCATATTCCTTTCTCTTCTTCTTCTTCTTCTTCTTCTTCTCATTGTCCCACTGAGGACACTCAGAGATGTAGTGACCAGGTTTCTTGCACTTATGACATGTTCTCTTCTTGTAGTCATGGGTAGAAGCTTCATCATTTCTTGAGCTGGATCGTGAAGACTTTCTGAAGCCTTTCTTCCTAGTGAATTTCTGGAACTTCTTCACAAGCATGGCAAGCTCCTTTCCAATGTCTTCAGGATCATCAGAACTGCAGTCAGATTCTTCTTTAGATGAAGAAATAGCCTTTTGCCTTTAAGGCGCGAGATCGGCCATAGTTGGGACCATAGATGTCACGTTTCTCAGATAGCTGGAACTCATGTGTGTTGAGCCTCTCAAGTATGTCAGACGGATCGAGAGTCTTGAAGTCAGGGCGTTCTTGAAACATCAGGGCAAGGATATCAAATGAGCTGTCGAGTGATCTCAGGAGGGTCTTGACGATTTCATGCTTGGTGATCTCAGTGGCGCCAAGTGCCTGAAGCTCATTTGTGAGGTCAGTGAGACGGTCGAATGTGCGCTGGACATTTTCATTGTCATGTCTCTTGAAGCGATTGAAGAGATTGCGAAGGATACTGATCCTTTGATCTCTCAGGGTTGAGACTCCTTCGTTAACCTTTGAGAGCCAGTCCCAGACTTCCTCTGACGTTTCCAGGGCACTTACACGACCATACTGTCCTTTGGTCAGATGACCACAGATGATGTTCTTGGCCGTTGAATCCAGTTGAACGAGCCTCTTGACATCAGCAGGGGTGATACCTTCACCAGTCTTGGGAACGCCGTTCTTGACGACAAACCAGAGGTCCACATCAATGGCTTCAAGGTGCATGCGCATCTTGTTCTTCCAGTAGGGATATTTGGTGCCATCGAAGATGGGGGCACGCAGCGGAGACTTTGATTATCCCTGCAGTCGACATGGCTAAAACTCCAGGTGGTTAAACCGAATCACACAGAACAAGGGAGTACCTTGCTCTGATACCAATTGAAAGTGCAGTATATCGACTAGAGGGGGGTGAATAGGAGATTTTTATGAAATGCTTTAAAACATGGAAGTTTCGAAGACAAAGGATAAATCCAAACCTATTTATATGCAGCAGAAAGTGGACTACACTAGACAAGCCATAGTCAGGTATTCAATAAAGTGAAAGCATGAAGACTAATAGCAGCTAGGCAGTAAGGATCAAGATGGAAGAAGGAATGAATCCAATCAGAACAAGTAGTCACACAATGAAGTCAATCAGATAAGGCAGGCATGCAATGACTTCACAACATAAGACAGTAAGTAAAGGGAAGGAAAGGATAGAACCAGTAGCTCGGGGAAGACAGTGATTTGTTAGACCAGTTCCAGTTGCTATGACAACTGTACGTCTGGTTAGAGAGGCTGAGATTTAACTCAGAATACCGCGTCTTCACCTTATTCCCCTTGAGCTAAGGACACCTAGTCCTCGCCCAATCACTCTGGTAAGTCTTCAAGGTAGACTTCCAAACCTTCACAGACTTCGTTCACCGGCGATCCACAATGACTCTTGGATGCTCAGAACGAGACGCCTAACCGGCTGGAGGAAACACAGTCCTCAAGTGTAATAAGTCTTCAGGTCACACAGACAGAAAGACTTCAGTGATGCCTAACACTCTTTGGCTCTGGGTGTTTTGGCTTTGTCCTCGCAAGGATTTCTCTCTCAAATGCTTCGGAGGTGGGTTGCTCTCAAACGACAAAAGACGTGCAATAACTCTGAGCAGCCACCAATTTATGGTGTAGGGGGTGGGCTATTTATAGCCACTGGGCAACCCGACTTGATTTGTCCGAAGTGACCCTGGGTCACTAAGGAACTGACACGTGTTCCAACGGCCAGATTTCAAACACTCACACGACAACTTTACTTGGGCTACAAGTAAAGCTGACTCATCCAGCTCTGGATAAGATTTGCTCTCATTGTCTTCGCTCGAAGACATAGGATTTGGTTGAGCATCACTTCAGTCACTCTGACTTAGTTCACTTGGACCCCACTTAACAGTACGGTGGTTCCTATGACTCAACAAAGAATAAAAGGAAACAACAAAACATCTAAGTCTTCGCGCTCCATAGTCTTCACACAATGTCTTCTCTTGTCATAGTCTTCAATAGGATTATCTTCATGTACCACCACTGTTGTCAATGTCTTCATACATTTTTAGGGGTCATCTCCGGTAGGTAAACTGAATCAATGAGGGACTACTACCTGTGTTATCCTGCAATTCTCACAAACACATTAGTCCCTCAACCAGGTTTGTCGTCAATACTCCAAAACCAACTAGGGGTGGCACTAGATGCACTTACGGATGTGTACAACAAGGTTGAGTGTGGTAAACAAAAAAGCAAAGACTCAAATCATACAAGACGCTCCAAGCAAATCACATATCATGTGGTGAATAAAAATATAGTTTCAAGTAAAGTTACCGATAGACGAAGACGAAAGAGGGGATGCCTTCCGGGGCATCCCCAAGCTTACGCTTTTGGTTGTCCTTGAATTTTACCTTGGGGTGCCTTTGGAATCCCCAAGCTTAGGCTCTTGCCACTCCTTGTGCCATAGTCCATCAAATCCTTGCCCAAAAACTTGAAAACTTCAAAACATAAAACTTAACAGAAAATCTTGTGAGCTCCGTTAGTATAAGAAAACAAACCACCACTTTAAGGTACTATAATGAACTAAGTCTTATATTGGTGTTAAACCTACTGTATTCCAACTTCTCTATGGTTCATACCCCCTGATAATAGCCATAGATTCATCAAAATAAGCAAACAACATACGAAAAACAGAATCTGTCAAAAACAGAACAGTCTGTAGCAATCTGTAACTTTCGAATACTTCTGTAACTCTAAAAATTATAAAATAAATTAGTGGATGTGAGAAATTTGTCTATTAATCATCTGCAAAAATAATCAACTTAAAATCACTCTCCAGTAAAAAAATGACAGCTAATATTGTGAGCGCAAAAGTTTCTGTTTTTTACAGCAAGATCGCAAAGACTTCACCCAAGTCTTCCCAAAGGTTCTACTTGGCCAAACACTAATTAAAACACAAAAAACACAATAATAGAAGTAGCATGATCAATTATTTATTACTAAACAGAAACAAAAAGCAAAGAAAATAAATTTGGGTTGCCTCCCAACAAGCGCTATCGTTTAACGCCCCTTGCTAGGCATAAAAACAAGAATATATCTAGGTATTACCATCTTTGGTATGCAATCCATAAGTGGCTCTCATGATAGATTAATAAGGTAATTTGATTTTATTTCTAGGAAAGTGTTCCATGCCTCTCCTTAACGGAAATTGGAATCTAATATTACCTTCTTTCATATCAATAATTGCACCACTAGTTCTAAGGAAAGGTCTACCAAGAATAATAGGACATGTAGGATTGCAATCTATATCAAGAACAATGAAATCTACGGGCACATAATTCCTATTTGCAACAATAAGAACATCATTAATCCTTCCCATAGGTTTCTTAATGGTACAATCTGCAAGATGCCAATTTAAAGAACAATCATCAAGTTCATGGAAACCTAACACATCACACAAAGTTTTTGGAATCGTGGAAACACTAGCACCCAAATCACACAAAGCATAGCATTCATGATCTTTAATCTTAATTTTAATAGTAGATTCCCACTCATCAGAAAGTTTCTAGGGATAGAAACTTCTAATTCAAGTTTTTTCTGCATAAGATTGCATTAAAGCATCAACGTTGTGTTTAGTAAAAGCTTTATTTTGACTATCAGCATGAGGAAAATTTAACACGATTGCAACAAGGAAATACAATCTATCAATGAGCAATTAACATAATTAAATTCATTGAAATCCAAAATAGTGGGTTCATTGCTCTGTAAAGTTTTGACCTCTTCAATCCCACTTTTACCAATTTTTGCATCAAGATCTAAAAACTCTGAATCATTGGAACGCATTTTAACTAAAGTTGACTCATCTCCAGTCCCATCTTTATCAAGATTCATATTGGAAAACAAAGATTTAATAGGAGACACATCAATCACTTTTATATCTTCATCTTTATTATCATGAAAACTAGAAGAACACGCTTTCACGGAGCAATCTCTTTTAGCACGCATCCTAGCGGTTCTTTCTTTGCACTCATCAATGGAAATTCTCATGGCTTTGAGAGACTCATTGATATCCTGCTTAGGTGGAATAGATCTAAGTTTCAAAGAATCAACATCAAGAGAAATTATTTCCACGTTTCTAGCCAACTCATCAATCTTAAGCAATTTTCTTCAAGCAAAGCATTGAAATTCTTTTGCGAATTCATAAATTCTTTAACACTAGTCTCAAAATCAGAGGGCATCTTATTAAAATTTTCATAAGAGTTGTTGTAGGAATTACCATAATTATTAGATGAATTACTAGGGTATGGCCTAGAAATAAAGTTTCCTCTATACACGTTGTTATCAAAATTGTTCCTACCAACAAAATTCACATCCATAGATTCATTATTATTCTCAATCAAAGTGGACAAAGGCATATCATCAGGATTAGAAGAAACACTCTTATTAGCAAACAATTTCATAAGTTCATCCATCTTTCCACTCAAAACACTAATCTCTTCAACCGCATGAACCTTTTTACTAGTGGATCTTTCGGTGTGCCATTGAGAATAATTAACCATAATATTATCTAGGAGTTTAGTAGCTTCTCCTAAAGTGATTTCCATGAAAATGCCTCCCGCAGCCGAATCTAAGGCCTCCTTTGGTTCATAGGGTAGGAATATCATAACAATAGGAAAATCATAGGAAGTGAGGTGACATGCATCTCATTTCCTATAGGGAAAAAGATGTCACTTGATTCATAGAATAGGATTTTTTTTCATTGAGTCTAGGCTAATGTTTTTTTCCTTTGAAATGTGAAGGAGTGATTCCTATCCTATATAGGAATAGGAATCCATTCCTACAAACCAAAGGGCTCCATAGAAATTTTTCCTACAAAATTCCTATCCTCTATAAATCCTACAAGATTCCTCTAAACCAAAGGAGGCCTAAAAGATTTCTAGAAGCAAAATTCAATCCAGCATAATTTTTTTGTATAATCATCCATAAATTCAAACCATGTGTAGGGCAATTACGTATCATTAATTTCATCCTCTCCCAAGCTTGTGCAACATGCTCATGATCAAGTTGCTTAAATTGATAATATCGTCTCTAAGAGAGATGATCTTAGCGGGAGGAAAATACTTAGAGATAAAAGCATCTTTGCACTTATTCCATGAATCAATACTATTTTTAGGCAAAGAAGAGAACCAAGTTTTAGCACGATCTCTAAGCGAAAACGGAAATAGCTTCAATTTAACAATATCATTATCCACATCTCTCTTCTTTTGCATATCGCACAAATCAACAAAGTTGTTTAGATGGGTAGCGGCGTCTTCACTAGGAAGGCCAGAAAATTGATCTTTCATGACAAGATTCAACAGAGCAACATTAATTTCAAAAGATTCAGCATTGGTAATAGGAGCAATCAAAGTGCTAATAAAATCATTGTTGTTGGTATTGGAAAAGTCACATAATTTAGTATTGTCTTGAGCCATTGTGACAAACAATCAATCCAACACACAAGCAAACAAGAAGCAAGTGAAAAGAGGCGAATGGAAAAGGGCGAATAAAACGGCAAAGGTGAAGAGGGGGAGACGAAACGAGAGGCAAATGGCAAATAATGTAATGCAAGGGATAATAATTTGTGATGGGTACTTCGTATGTCTTGACTTGTGCGTAGATCTCCCCGGCAATGGCACCAGAAACCCGCACGTTGGCGGGAGATCGGATCTTGACTTGACTTGGCGTAAACCTCCCTGACAACGGCGCCAAAAATACTTCTTGCTACCTCTTGAGCATGTGTTGGTTTTCCCTTGAAGAGGAAAGGGTGTTGCAGCAAAGTAGCGTAAGTATTTTCCTCCGTTTTTGAGAACCAAGGTATCAATCCAGTAGGAGATAACACACTAATCACCTAGTACCTGCACAGACGATTAAGAACCTTGCAACCAACACGATAAAGGGGTTGTCAATCCCTTCACAGCCACTTGCAAAAGTGAGATTTGATAGAGATAATAAGATAAATATTTTTGGTATTTTTGTTGTATAGATTGAAAAGTAAAGATTGCAAAATAAACTATGATAAAAACAGCTAGTTGACGGGAGATTAATATGATGGAAAATAGACCCGGGGCCATAGGTTTCACTAGTGACTTCTCTCAAGATAGCATATTTTACGGTGGGTGAACAAATTACTGTCGAGCAATTAATAGAAAAGCGCATAGTTATGAGAATATCTAGGCATGATCATGTATATAGGCATCACGTCCGTGACAAGTAGACCGAAATGATTCTACATCTACTACTATTACTCCACACATCGACCGCTATCCAGCATGCATCTAGAGTATTAAGTTCATAAGAACTGAGTAACGCATTAAGCAAGATGACATGATGTAGAGGGATAAATTCAAGCAATATGATATAAACCCCATCTTTTTATCCTCGATGGCAACAACACAATACGTGCCTTGCTGCTCCTGCTGTCACTGGGAAAGGACACCGCAAGATTGAACCCAAAGCTAAGCACTTCTCCCATTGCAAGAAAGATCAATCTAGTAGGCCAAACCAAACTGATAATTCGAAGAGATTTGCAAAGATATTAAATCATGCATACAAGAATTCGGAGAAGAACCACATATTGTTCATAGATAATCTTGATCATAAACCCACATTTCATCGGATCTCGACAAACACACCGCAAAAAGTATTACATCGAATAGATCTCCAAGAAGATCGAGGAGAACTTTGTATTGAGATCCAAAGAGAGAGAAGAAGCCATCTAGCTAATAACTATGGACCCGAAGGTCTGTGGTAAACTACTCACACATCATCGGAGAGGCTATGGTGTTGATGTAGAAGCCCTCCATGATCGATTCCCCTTCGGTGGAACGCCGAAAAAGGCCCCAAGATGGGATCTCACGGTACAAAAGGTTACGGCGGTGGAAATAGGGTTTCGTGGTGCTCCTCGATGTTTTTAGGGTACAATGGTATATATAGGCGGAAGAAGTACGTCGATGGAGCTACGAGGGGCCCACGAGGGTGGGGGCGTGCCTACCCCCCTGGGCGCGCCCTCCTGCCTCGTGGCCACCTCGTGGCATTCTAGACTTGTACTCCAAGTCTCCTGGATTGTGTTTGTTCCAAAAACTATCCTCGCGAAGGTTTCATTCCGTTTGGATTCTGTTTGATATTCCTTTTCTGCGAAACACTGAAATAGGCAAAAAAAACAGCAATTTGCACTGGGCCTTTGCTTAGTAGGTTAGTCCCAAAAATAATATAAAAGTGTATATTAAAGCCCATTAAGCATCCAAAACAGATAATATAATAGCACGGAACAATCAAAAATTATAGATACGTTGGAGACGTATCAAGTAACATTAACATCGGCGTCAATCTTCCTCTTAAAGATACATTTATTTTCAATGGCTTGCCGGTCATCGGGCAAGTCAACCAAAGTCCACTCTTTGTTCTCATACATGGATCCCATCTCAGATTTCATGGCCTCAAGCCATTTGCGGAATCTGGGCTCATCATCGCTTCCTCATAATTCGTAGGTTCATCATGGTCTACTAACATGACTTCCAGAACCGGGTTACCATACCACTCTGGCGCGGAACGCACTCTGGTTGACCTACGAGGTTCAGTAGTAACTTGATCTGAAGTTTCATGATCATCATCATTAGTTTCCTGACTGATCGGTGTAGGAATCACTGGAACTAGTTTCTGTGATGTAATACTTTCCAATTCTGGAGAAGGTACAATTACCTCATCAAGTTCTACTTTCCTCCCACTCACTTCTTTCGAGAGAAACTCCTTCTCTAGAAAGGATCCATTCTTAGCAACGCATATCTTGCCTTCGGATCTGTCATAGAAGGTGTACCCCAACAGTCTCCTTTGGGTATCCTATGAAGACACATTTCTCTGACTTGGGTTCGAGCTTATCAGGTTGAAGCTTTATCACATAAGCATCGCAGCCCCAAACTTTAAGAAATGACAACATGGGTTTCTTGCCAAACCACATTTCATAAGGTGTCGTCTCAACGGATTTAGATGGTGCCTTATTTAACATGAATGCAGCTGTCTCTAAAGCATAACTCCAAAACGATAGTGGTAAATCGGTAAGAGACATCATAGATTGCACCATATCTAATAAAGTACGGTTATGGCATTCGGACACACCATTACGCTGTGGTGTTCCAGGTGGCGTGAGCTATGAAACTATTCCACATTGTTTCAAATGAAGACAAAACTCGTAACTCAAATATTCGCCTCCACGATCAGATCGTAGAAACTTTATTTTTCTTGTTACGATGATTCTCTACTTCACTCTGAAATTCTTTGAACTTTTCAAATGTTTCAGACTTGTGCTTCATCAAGTAGATATACCCTTATCTGCTCAAATCATCAGTGAAGGTCAGAAAATAATGATACCCGCCGCTAGCCTCAACACTCATTGGTCCACATACATCAGTATGTATGATTTCCAACAAGTCAATTGCTCGCTCCATTGTTCCGGAGAACGGAGTTTTAGTCATCTTGCCCATGAGGCATGGTTTGCACGCACCAAGTGATTCATAATCAAGTGATTCCAAAAGTCCATCAGTATGGAGTTTCTTCATGCGCTTTACACCAATATGACCTAAACGACAGTGCCATAAATAAGTTGCACTATCATTATCAAATTTGCATCTTTTGGCTTCAATATTATGAATACGTGTATCACTATGTTCGAGATCCAACAAGAATAGACCACTCTTCAAGGGTGCATGACCATAAAAGATATTACTCATATAAATAGAACAACCATTATTCTCCGATTTAAATGAATAACCGTCTCACAACAAACAAGATCCAGATATAATGTTCATGCTCAACGCTGGCACCAAATAATAATTATTTAGGTCTAATACTAATCCTGAAGGTAGACGTATAGGTAGCGTGCCGGCGGTGATCACATCGACTTTGGAACCATTTCCCACACGCATCGTCACCTCGTCCTTAGCTAATCTTCGTTTAATCTGTAGCCCCTGTTTCAAGTTACAAATATTAGCAAACGAACCAATATCAAATACCCAGGTGCTACTACGAGAATTAGTAAGGTACACATCAATAACATGTATATCAAGTATACCTCTGTTCACTTTGCCATCCTTCTTATCCGCCAAATAGTTGGGGCAGTTCCGCTTCCAGTGTCACGTCCCTTTGCAGTAGAAGCACTCAGTTTCGGGCTTTTCTCCAGACTTGGTTTTATTCGCGGGATTAGCAACTTGCTTGCTATTCTTCTTGAAGTTCCCTTTCTTTCCCTTGCCCTTTTTCTTGAAACTAGTGGTCTTGTTAACCATCAACACTTGATGCTCCTTTTTGATTTCTACCTCTGCAGCTTTGAGCATAGCGAAGAGCTCGGGAATTTTTTTCTGCATCCCTTGCATGTTATAGTTCATCACGAAGCCTTTATAGCTTGGTGGCAGTGATTGAAGAACTCTATCAATAACACTATCTTCGTCAACTTTGCATCCAAGTTGAGTCATATGATTGTAGTACCCAGACATTCTGAGTAAGTGTTCACTGATAGAACTGTTCTCCTCCATCTTGCAGCTATAGAACTTATTGGAGACTTCATATCTCTCAATTCGAGCATTTGCTTGAAATATTAACTTCAACTCTTGGAACATCTGCTTTGCTCCATGACGTTCAAAACATCTTTGAAGTCCCGATTCTATAAGCCGTAAAGCATGGCACACTGAACTATCGAGTAGTCATCAGAACGAGCTTGCCAGACGTTCATAACGTTTGGGGTTGCTCCTGCAACAGGCCTGTCACCTAGCGGTGCTTCAAGGACATAATTCTTCTATGCAGCAATGAGGATAATCCTCAAGTTATGAACCCAGTCCATGTAGTTGCTACCATCATCCTTCAACTGAGCTTTCTCTAGGAACGCATTAAAATTCAAGGGAAATTTTTGTTTTTGCCAATTTTCCTTATGCCATTCTAGATTTTGACATTTCACTTTTGCCACTCTTAGCTTCTGACAATTATCACAATTGACATTCCGTGGCAAAAGCAAAATAATTTTATTTTATTTTGGCCACTTTTAGCTTTTGAAAAGTATCACAATTGCCACTCTGAAAATTTTATTTTTGCCACTCGAATGGCAATTGTGATAATTGTCAAAAACTAAGAGTGGCAAAAGTGAAATGTCAAAATCGAGAGTGGCATAAGAAAAAATGGCAAAATCTAGAGTGGCAAAAACAAAAAATTTCCAAAATTTAAAGGAATGGTAGCACGGGCCATTGATCTACAACGACATAGATATGCAAAAACTATCAGGACTAAGTTCATGATAAATTAAAATTCAATTAATCATATTACTAAAGAACTCCCACTTAGATAGACATTCCTCTAGTCATCTAAATGACCACGTGATCCAAATCAATTAAACCATGCCCGATCATTACCTAAGATGGAGTAGTTTTCAATGGTGAACATCTTATGTTTATCATATCTACTATATGATTCATGCTCGACCTTTCGGTCTCCCGCGTTCCGAGGCCATGTCTGTACATTCTAGGCTCGTCAAGTTTAACGCAAGTATTCTGCATGTGTGAAACTGTCTGACACCCGTTGTATTTGAACGTAGAGTTTATCACACCCGATCATCACGTGGTGTCTCGGCACGACGAACTTTCACAACGGTGCATACTCAGGGAGAACACTTGTACCTTGAAATTTTGTAAGGGATCATCTTATAATGCTACCGCCGTACTAAGCAAAATAAGAAGCATAATAAGATAAACATCACATGCAATCAAAATATGTGACATGTGTTGGGGAACGTAGTATTTCAAAAAAAAATCCTACGATCACACAA
Organism: Secale cereale; assembly: GCA_902687465.1. Lineage (NCBI taxonomy): Eukaryota > Viridiplantae > Streptophyta > Magnoliopsida > Poales > Poaceae > Secale > Secale cereale. The sequence goes on from LR738712.1 coordinate 11,914,967, forward strand.
GATCTATCTACTAGAAGCATAGCAACGAGCGGCGAGAGTGTGTCTACGTACCCTCGTAGAACGGAAGCGGAAGCGTCTAGTGAAGCGGTTGATGTACTCGAACTTCTTCGCGATCCAACTGATCAAGCACCGAACGTACAGAGCCTCCGCGTTCAGCACACGTTCAGCTTGATGACGTCCCACGAGCTCTTGATCCAGTAGAACCTCGCGGGAGAGTTTCGTTAGCACGGCGGCGTGGTGACGGAGATGATGAAGTTACAGTCACAGGGCTTCGCCTAAGCGCTGCAACGATATGACCGATGTGTGTTTCTGTGGAGGGGGGCACCGCACACGGTTTGGAAAGATCAACTTGTGCGTCTTTGGGTGCCCCCTTGCCCCCGTATATAAAGGAGCAAGGCGGGAGGTGCGGCCAGCCCCTATGGTGTAATGCCCAGGATGGAGTTATACCTCCTACGTGTCGAGGCACGACTTAAAGGCATAAATCCATCCTAGAATGATCTCAAGTTTGGTAATCTTTGCACATCTCATGTAAAAGAGGGGATTGTAAACATAAATAGTTGGCTTACACTCGCCACGTCACACAATTACATAACATGTCTCAATCATCATACATTAAGAATATCACAACCCTCTAAGGGCAAAATCCAAATGTCAAGATACCAAACTGAAATAAATAAACCACAGGCGGATCGAATCCTAGTAAGAGTCTCCACTACTGATCATCCGGGTATCGAACATAGTACCGACTACGCTCCTCGTCGTACTCCCAATCCAGCTCGGTGCCATCACCTGGATAGCTCACAACTGGACCTGCATCTGGTGTGGTGAAGTAACTGTGAGCCACAGAGGACTCAGCAATCCCGTTCCCGGGTAACAAGACTATTTAAGCCTTGGGAGAGGATAAGGCTGAAGAAAAGAATAAGTGTCTGCAGCAGCAACTAGCAACTAGCTTACGTGAGTGAGAGCGAGAAGAGAAAGCCTCGGGCGAGAAGTGATCACGAAGTGATCCTAGCTACAAGCTCCACAAACATAACCCCTCCGTGTTCAATTCCCGAATCCCTATTCGGAAATTGACGGTCACGTAACACACGCTGGTAGTGTATTAGCAACATTGTGTCAAGTTATCTACAACCGGATATTAACAAGCTCCCATCTGCCACATAACCGCGGGCACGGCTTTCGAAAGTTCAAACCCTGCAGGGGTGTTCCAACTTGACCCATTACAAGCCCACGATCCGCGGAGTCGCAACTCCAAAGTGGGAAGACCCGAGTATTCTCGGAATCCCGTGCTCAAGATATACCGAACTAAGGTAAGGCTAATCCAGCAAATCCTCCCGGCGTGTCGACACCCTGATAGTAGCCGCGCGTATCTAAGTCTCAGGACACGACCGGATGGGCGATTCTACAGGTTTTTACCAAACCTCGAGTTTCCTTGAGGTGGCCCCGCAGACTCCCCGTTTCGGACCAACACTCATGTGGAGCACTAGCCCGGGGTTGTTGATTAAGAAAAAGGGTTTATAACTCCCTATGCAAGTTTAGTTTGTTATTAGGCAAATAGTACCAATGTTGGGACTTGCTGGAAAAGACTTAGCACTTAGCGGTTTATCGAGGGGGTCCCATACACCCCAACCGTGTTAGGAACGCATAATCAAGGAACATAACACCGGTTTATACGGTTCCTAACGGCATGAGTGGAACAAATCACCAAGCAAAAGGCTTAGCCTTCCACCCTTGCCAATATATAGATGATTTCATTTTAAGCATTTATATAGTGTGATAAAACCCAACCAAACTTCAACATGAAGCAAGCATCTTCGATCTTCACCTGCAACTAGCAACGCTATAAGAAGGGCTGAGCGAAGCGTACTTAGCCAAGCAAGGGTTTGCATAGGTAGGTTGGTTAAACAGGGCAATGGTTTACAAGTAGGAGGCTGACAAGAAGATCATGGGCATCGAGGCAAAACTATAGAGCGGAACTACTAGCAATAGGCAAAGATAGTAATGTTATCGGGGTTCGGTCATCTTGCCTGAAGAGAAGTCGTTCGGATCGTAAGAAGGGTCCTCGTGCTCAACCTTGTTGGAAACCTCGTGCTCGTACTCGAACTCGGACTCTGCTTCCGGCTCTAAACAAAACAAACACACCAAGCACCAATCAACAAGATGCAATGCGCACTCGAAAAAGATGAATGCATGATGGATGCACTAAGGATGCACATGGAGCACGGAAATAGCACTCAAGCAAAACACCTCAAAACATGTTAACAATCTGGTATTATTAATCTACACAGAAAATCAATCAAGTTTCATATAAGATTCGCCGAAATCGGAGTTACGGGCTAAAAGTTATGCCCGAAACAAGAAATGAGCGAAAGCTGAAAATTACAGCAACATAGCAACTTCGGAGCACAAAACAATTAAGCTACAGCACTCAAATATCATGGCAAAGGACATGAACACAAACTAGACATATACTACAGCAACTAAGTCCAAAGGTGCACCCCCAACGGAGCCACGGTTCATTAGCAATGAACTTGGACATATTGAACTTGACGATAAAATTCTGGTAGCAGAATTTTATTGAAACTTTGGAGCAAAAGATAAACATGCTACAGCCACTTAAATAGACATGTGAGAACATGAATGAAAAGCGAACAATATATCCTACAAGGAACAATCAAGATCCACTCCAAAACTATCATGCTTTGTCCTAGAACATCACACGAACATGGCATCGGAACGTTACAGATTTCAGACTTAGTGAAAATCCACTAAGTCCTAAAACAGCAATTTCATCATGGCATCTAAAAGAGCATGTTTAAGTCACCTCGAAACTAAACATGTCAAGTGGTAAGCACCTCATCAAAGTACACATGATGGTGATTCCAAAACACACAAGCATGCTTCATGGAGATAAACACAACGATAGCAACGAGCTCAACAAGATGGCATTTCATAACAAGTGAAACAACATCACGGCCACATGGCACTTTGCAACGATGATAATCATGGCAAGAATAAATCTATCATGCAACCTAGCACATACAACATGTAGAGCATGGCAAGACGAACACGTGGACATGTCATTTGCATCAATCGGGCAAACGAGCTAAAAGATATCACATGGCAAAGATGGCATAAAAACATCAGATAGCAGCAGTTTATATCACGATGCACTCTTGCAACAGCAAAACAAGCACCTAGATGATCTCTAACATGCATGACAACAAGAGATAAAACGTAGAGCACAATCCCACGAACGTCTGGACATGCTATTTGCGCGAATCGGAGCAACACACAAAAAGATATAGCAGTTTGAATATAGCATCAGCACACAAATCACAGGGGACTTAGAGAATTGGGGAGACAACCTCAGATCTGATCTGGAAAAAAAACGACGGGCCGGCGGATCCGGTGCGGCCCGGCTGGAGGCAGAGTGACGGGCCGGCGGTGGCCTGCGGAGGAAGGCGGCGGCCTGCTGGCTCGGGCCCAGCGCTGGGGCGGCGGAGCCTGGCGAGCGGCGGCCCGCGGTGGCTTGGTGCGGTGCGGGCCGGGTGAGGCGGCTGGCCCACCTGCGTCGGCCTGGCAGGCGAGCGCGGGAGGAGGCGGAGGCGGATCTGGGCCGCGGAGGGGAACCGGGCCGGTGCTTCTCGGCGGCGGAGGGAGAGGAGCGGCCCACCCGGGTGGCTGGCGAGGCAGAGGGCAGATCGGCCCCTGCTGGGCCTAGGGTTGGCTCGCCCGAGAGGAGGAAGCCCAGGGACGACGGGATCGGTTCGGGCGAGGGCTGCGGCCTCGCCCCGAACGGCTGCGGCGACGATGTGGTCCAAGGAGCGGGCCGGCTCGATGCGGTCGAAGGGGAGGCTGGCGAGGCCGATCGGGCCAGCTGGCCTGGATCGGTCGGTGCGGCGCGCAGTTGGATCGAAGGGAGGGAGGCGGCGTTGACTTCGGCTCGAGGTGGTCGATCGAGGCTGCGGCGGATCTGGCTGGTTCCCTCGGGAACTGGCCAGACGGAGAGGAAGGGGATGGCTGGATCTGAAAAATTAGAGGGAGGAGTGGAGAAGAGGCTAGGGATGCCCAAATTAGACCTAGGGGTCTAATATATAGCAGATTTTTAGGGATAGGGGGGATTTAGGGGTGCTAGGAGCCCTCCGATCGCGATCTGACGGATCCGATCGCGGGGAAAGTTAGGATGGGCCTAGAAGAAGGTAGAAGACTGCAGTAGGGGTGTTTCTGGGACACAAAGTGAAGGCACTTTGGACTCACACGAATAACGGATGGGATAGCCAACGGAGTCCAAACGCGACGAGATTTGAGAGGCGGGTTGCACACAACAAAACAACAACACACACAACAACCTCGTTGCACACCGGTAACGTTACATGCCCAAACAACAAAGTAGGCCTACGGGACGTCACGGACACGTGAGGGAGCTCCGGAACGCGAAACGGACAACGGGAAGAAACGCGACGAACCGGATGCAACCGACAACACAAATGCAATGCGATGCACATGTCTACATGATAAGAATGAATGCCACACACTCACACAACAAAACGACGAAAACCCGAAAGACAAAGAACCCGGAATGGAAATAGATGAAGCCGGAGATATATTATATACCCAAAAGGGAAAGTATCACATCCGGGGCATTACAAACCTCCTCTACTACAAAAAGATCTCGTCCCGAGATCTAGGACTGGAAAAAGGAAGGGTACTCGGAACTAAGATGATCTTCTCGTTCCCAGGTAGCTTCTCGGTCGGTGTGATGTGACCACTTGACTTTCAGGAATTTGATGGACTTGTTGCGGGTCTTGCGTTCGCTTTCTTCGAGAATGGCAACTGGATGCTCTCGGTAGGACAGGTCTTGTTGAAGATCAATCTCTTCAAACGGAATCATGCGCTCAGGTGCCTTGAAGCATTTGCGGAGTTGAGACACATGGAAGACATCATGAACATTTGCGAAGTTGGGAGGGAGCTCAAGTTGATAGGCTAGATCGCCTCTTTTGCCAAGAATCTTGAAAGGCCCGACGTATCTAGGAGCAAGCTTTCCTTTGATACCGAATCTTTGGGTGCCTTTCATCGGAGACACACGGAGATAGACATGATCACCGATGTTGAAAGCCAAATCACGATGCTTGCCGTCATAGTAGCTCTTCTGACGCGACTGAGCGGCCTTGAGATTCTCACGTATGACTTTGCACATTTCTTCGGCTTCTGAGATCAAGTCATTGCCAAGAAGTTGGCGTTCGCCTGTTTCAGACCAGTTGAGAGGGGTATGGCACTTTCTGCCATAGAGGATTTCAAACGGAGCTTTGCCTGCACTTGCTTGAAAGCTGTTGTTGTAAGAGAACTCGGCAAATGGAAGGCAGTCTTCCCATTTCATGCCAAAGGAGATGACACAGGCTCTGAGCATGTCTTCTAGAATCTGATTCACGCGCTCGACTTGACCACTAGTCTGAGGGTGAAAAGCAGTGCTGAACCTGATCTTAGTGCCCATGGCGGACTGAAAGGAGTCCCAGAACCTTGAAGTGAACAAACTTCCACGGTCTGAGGATATCACTTGAGGAATGCCATGTAGGGACACAATTCTGGAAGTGTACAGCTCTGCCAATTGAGCTGCATTGATTGATTCTTTGACTGGCAGGAAGTGAGCGACTTTGGTAAGCTTGTCAATCACCACAAAGATAGCATCATTTCCTCGCTTGGATTTAGGAAAGCCAGTGACGAAGTCCATTTCAATGTGGTCGAACTTCCACTCGGGAATAGGAAGAGGTTGGAGAAGACCGGCTGGACGTTGATGTTCTGCTTTCACTCTTCTGCAAACATCACATTCGTTCACGAATTGGGCAATTTCCCTTTTCATGCGTGTCCACCAGTAAGACTGCTTGAGGTCTTGATACATCTTGGAACTGCCAGGATGAATGGAAAGGAGAGAATCATGAGCTTCTTCCATTATGAGCTTCCTGAGATCACCTTTGGGAACAACGAGTCTGTCCTCGAAGAACAAGGTATCTCTCTCATCAACACGGAAGCACTTGTATTTTGGAGTGCCTTTTGGAATACCATGTTTCACCTTCTTCACCATGGTATCCCTGAGTTGGGCCTCACGGACTTGATCTTCCAAGGTAGGAGCAATTTGGAGATTTGCAAGAAAACCCTGCGGAACAACTTGGAGGTTGAGTTTCCTGAATACTTCACAAAGCTCAGGCTGGTACGGCTTGATAAGAAGGCTGTTGCAATATGCCTTTCTGCTCAAAGCATCTGCAATCACATTCGCCTTGCCAGGAGTGTATTCAATGCTGGGATTATACTCTTGGATCATTTCAACCCAACGAGTCTGACGGAGGTTCAGATGCGGCTGTGTGAAGATGTACTTCAAGCTCTTGTGATCAGTGAAGATGCCGACCTTTCTGCCCAACAACAGATGTCTCCATGTAATCAAAGCATGTACCACAGCTGCTAGCTCGAGATCATGTGTGGGATAGTTCTTCTCACTTGGCTTGAGCTGACGAGAAGTGTATGCCACAATTCTCTTCTCTTGCATAAGCACACCACCAAGATCTTGAAGAGAAGCATCACAGAATACTTCATAGGGCTTGGTTTCATCTGGAGGAGTCAGAACTGGAGCAGAGACAAGCTTTTCTTTGAGAGTTTTGAATGCCACTTCACACTCTGGAGACCAAAAGTATTTGACATTCTTCTGCAGCAAGTTGGAAAGAGGCTTGGCAATCTTGGAGAAGTTCTCAACAAACCTTCTGCAATAGCTGGCAAGACCCAGAAAACTGCGGAGCTGCTTGATGTTCTGAGGAGCTTCCCAGTTGACAATTGCTTCAACTTTCTCGGGATTAACCGCAATACCGTCAGCTGAGATGATGTGGCCCAGGTACAAAACCTTATCGAGCCAAAACTCGCACTTGGAGAACTTGGCATAGAATTTATGCTCTCGGAGTCGATCAAGAACCAGACGTAAGTGCTTTTCGTGATCTTCTTCATTCTTGGAAAACACCAGAATATCATCCAGATACACAAGCACAAACTTGCCAGTATAGGGGTTGAAGATGTAATGCATCATCCTCGAAAAGGTAGGAGGAGCATTGGCGAGACCGAAGGACATGACGGTATACTCGTATGAGCCGTAGCTCGTTCTGAAGGCCGTCTTGGGAATGTCTTCCTCGCGAATGCGAATTTGATGATAGCCCATTCGGAGGTCAAGCTTAGAGAACACTTTAGCTCCTTTGAGCTGCTCGAAGAGTTCGTTGATGTTGGGGAGCGGATACTTGTTCTTTATTGTCTTCTTGTTCAATGGCCGGTAGTCAACACAGAGACGCTCCGTGCCATCTTTCTTCTTGACAAATAAGACACCACAGCCCCACGGAGACGTACTAGGCCTGATGAGACCCATACTCTCCTGCTTATCAAGCTGCTTCTTCAATTCCTTCAATTCATCCGGAGAGAGCTTGTAGGGACGCCGGCATGCTGGCTCAGTACCCTGCTCGAGTTCAATGACAAATTCCACCTGACGGTGTGGAGGCATGCCTGGAAGTTCTTCAGGAAAGACGTCTTGATATTCGTTCACCACCGGAATTTGAGATATGGCATTAATTTCGCCCTTATCATTGAGAGAGAAAAGTCTGATAGTGTTATCCCTGGAGGCGAAGATAATCACATCTTCATCAGAATGAGTCATCTTGACTTCCTTTTGAGCACAATCGATGTGAGCATCATGCTGAGAAAGCCAATCCATTCCGAGGATGAGGTCAATGTCAGAATTGCCGAGAATCACCGGTTTAGCCAGAAAGCGATAATCTCCCATGCGAATAGAAACATCCGGAGCATAGACACTAGAAGTCATAATCCTGCCCGGAGAAACAACTTACAACTTCTGAGGCAAATTTGAAGTGACAATATTGTGCTTGGATGCAAATGGTTGAGACATGAAAGAGCATGAAGCACCCGAATCAAACAAAACTTTAGCTGGAAAAGAGTTCACTGGAAGGTTACGCAAAATGACATCAGAAGAATTCTCCGCTTGTGCTGCATTCATCAGATTGACCCTTGCTGCCTTTGGATCATGCTTGACCATAGCGGTACCGATAGGTGGAGGAGGTGGAAGACGCTTCGGATTCGGACATCTGTTGGCATAGTGACCTTTGTGAGTGCATTTGTTGCAAGTCACTTCTGAGAGAGGACGGAAATGAGAACCACTTGACTTGGAGCCTTGAGACTGAAACTGCTTCTTCGACTGGTTGCTCGGGTTGGGTGGGTGGGAGAAACCACGTCCACTAGAGTTCTTGTTGTTGGAGTTGTTGGAGTTGTTGTATGGAGCTCGAATCACTGGAGGAGGAGGAAGCCAGAATTTCTGATGCTTTGAGACCATCTGAGACGATGAGGAAGAGTGAACGGCATCTCGAATTCTCTTCTTAGAAGCCTCCATCTTGAGCTGAGCTGCTTCTTGTTTCAAAGCCATGTTATAGAACTTGTCGAATTCATCGGGCTCGAACAAGGTGAGAGCAAGCTGAAGCTCATCTTTGAGACCTCCACGGAACTGGTAGATTTTACTCTTGGCATCAGGAATGTCTTGCTTAGCATAACGAGCGAGGTTTTGGAACTTGACATTATACTGATAGACTGTCATGGAGCCCTGCTTCAGGTTGCGGAATTGCTCACGCATACCCTCGATGACACTTGTAGGAATGTGGTGCGAACGGAAATCCTTGCAGAAATTCTCCCAAGAGATCACTTGACCCGGCCTGGAGTCTTTGTACTGCTGCCACCAATCAGCTGCTTGATCTTTCAGTTGGAAGGCTGCAAACTTTACATAATCATCTTCCTTCACGTTACTGCACTCAAAATGCTTCTTTATGTCGGTTAACCAATCTTCAGCATCAAGAGGGTCGACACAGTAACTGAAAGCTTTAGGATTGTTGGCCAAGAATTGGTTGAGAGTAGCATGGTGCTGCTGGTTGAAGAAGTTGCCTTGGTTCCCTGGAACACCCTGATTAGCTTGATTAGCTTGCATCTGCTGCATCATCTGCATCAACAACTGGGTGTTCTGAGCTGTAGTCTGCATAATTGCTCTCCAAGCCTCAGGCGGAGGAGGAGGGGAAGGAGGACGATCTGGGACCTCTTCCACCTCTGGGTTAGCGTTGGGAACCTTTTTCGGAGCCATCCTGTAAGAGATGACCACGAATCAGCAATTGATTGACAAAAGGTATAAGCTGAATCATTGGAATGAATTGCAACAAGTCTTCACAATAATCATTCGAACAATAAGAACGAATGAATTCATTCGAACAAGAGGAACGAATGAAATTCTCAGTTAAATGATAACATCAATCTTCACGAGAAGCCACATAGGGATCAAAAGGTAAAATAAGAGAAACAACAAGGTACAGACGGGAACAAACACAAGAGAGGAGTTTCGTTCTAACATCTTTGTGCTGAAAGCATATGAACGCGTTACGAAAAGGTTTTGCAATCCCCGGATCAGCATAGCCAAGGACCCTTTAAGATGCAAATCCTGATAGTAACATCGGTCATAAACCACTTCACTCAATGTAGAACCCCGAACTCACTAACCTGCATTCGTTGGAAGAATGCCTACGATCTACTGGATAAACCCACCTATAAATTTCCGAAAGATTCCAGTTATGCAATCAGGTGTTGGGGATACACGGGAAGCACCGTGCAATCAACTCTAAACCTACATCCAGGTGTATCCATCCTTCAACACATAACCAGTCTTTCTCGGAAACTGTGTACCTCGGACCTTCGAAAAGCATCCACTATAACAAGCTATGGCAATACTCCCGAACTACCTCCCCAGTATTGGGTGATGTCGGGGTTATCTTGCCACTGGCCGTATAGGAGAGATTTTCGATGTCAGCCGTCTTAAGTATTTAGTACTGCCGCGATATGCTTGTGACAACAATACCCCGAAGCTCAACTCCCCGGGAACAGGAGGCATCGAGAACAATATCCTTGTCACAAGAACATCGAAACAATCCCAGAATACTCGCGGGATTCCTAAAAAAAATGTGCAATTTTTGAAGATAGGAGAGACAAGAGTAGTCGTCAGGAGTCCTCACCAGAGAGAAAAGGGATGAGAAGCAAAGAAATCCTACTCTCCGATATAATATAGGACTCAAAAAGTTTTCAGTGTGTGCCTAGACTCGACCGTCAACGATTCGATCAAACAGTGGGGGCTCCTAGGTCGGAGAAGGCTCTGAATACCAACTTGTAATGCCCAGGATGGAGTTATACCTCCTACGTGTCGAGGCACGACTTAAAGGCATAAATCCATCCTAGAATGATCTCAAGTTTGGTAATCTTTGCACATCTCATGTAAAAGAGGGGATTGTAAACATAAATAGTTGGCTTACACTCGCCACGTCACACAATTACATAACATGTCTCAATCATCATACATTAAGAATATCACAACCCTCTAAGGGCAAAATCCAAATGTCAAGATACCAAACTGAAATAAATAAACCACAGGCAGATCGAATCCTAGTAAGAGTCTCCACTACTGATCATCCGGGTATCGAACATAGTACCGACTACGCTCCTCGTCGTACTCCCAATCCAGCTCGGTGCCATCACCTGGATAGCTCACAACTAGACCTGCATCTGGTGTGGTGAAGTAACTATGAGCCACAGAGGACTCAGCAATCCCGTTCCCGGGTAACAAGACTATTTAAGCCTTGGGAGAGGATAAGGCTGAAGAAAAGAATAAGTGTCTGCAGCAGCAACTAGCAACTAGCTTACGTGAGTGAGAGCGAGAAGAGAAAGCCTCGGGCGAGAAGTGATCACGAAGTGATCCTAGCTACAAGCTCCACCAACATAACCCCTCCGTGTTCAACTCCCGAATCCCTATTCGGAAATTTACGGTCACGGAACACACGCTGGTAGTGTATTAGCAACATTGTGTCAAGTTATCTACAACCGGATATTAACAAGCCCCCATCTGCCACATAACCGCGGGCACGGCTTTCGAAAGTTCAAACCCTGCAGGGGTGTTCCAACTTGACCCATTACAAGCCCACGATCCGCGGAGTCGCAACTCCAAAGTGGGAAGACCCGAGTATTCTCGGAATCCCGTGCTCAAGATATACCGAACTAAGGTAAGGCTAATCCAGCAAATCCTCCCGGCGTGTCGACACCCTGATAGTAGCCGCGCGTATCTAAGTCTCAGGACACGACCGGATGGGCGATTCTACAGGTTTTTACCAAACCTCGAGTTTCCTTGAGGTGGCCCCGCAGACTCCCCGTTTAGGACCAACACTCATGTGGAGCACTGGCCCGGGGTTGTTGATTAAGAAAAAGGGTTTATAACTCCCTATGCAAGTTTAGTTTGTTATTAGGCAAATAGTACCAATGTTGGGACTTGCTGGAAAAGACTTAGCACTTAGCGGTTTATCGAGGGGGTCCCATACACCCCAGCCGTGTTAGGAACGCATAATCAAGGAACATAACACCGGTTTATACGGTTCCTAACGGCATGAGTGGAACAAATCACCAAGCAAAAGGCTTAGCCTTCCACCCTTGCCAATATATAGATGATTTCATTTTAAGCATTTATATAGTGTGATAAAACCCAACCAAACTTCAACATGAAGCAAGCATCTTCGATCTTCACCTGCAACTAGCAACGCTATAAGAAGGGCTGAGCGAAGCGTACTTAGCCAAGCAAGGGTTTGCATAGGTAGGTTGGTTAAACAGGGCAATGGTTTACAAGTAGGAGGCTGACAAGAAGATCATGGGCATCGAGGCAAAACTATAGAGCGGAACTACTAGCAATAGGCAAAGATAGTAATGTTATCGGGGTTCGGTCATCTTGCCTGAAGAGAAGTCGTTTGGATCGTAAGAAGGGTCCTCGTGCTCAACCTCGTTGGAAACCTCGTGCTCGTACTCGAACTCGGACTCTGCTTCCGGCTCTAAACAAAACAAACACACCAAGCACCAATCAACAAGATGCAATGCGCACTCGAAAAAGATGAATGCATGATGGATGCACTAAGGATGCACACGGAGCACGAAAATAGCACTCAAGCAAAACACCTCAAAACATGTTAACAATCTGATATTATTAATCTACACAGAAAATCAATCAAGTTTCATATAAGATTCGCCGAAATCGGAGTTACGGGCTAAAAGTTATGCCCGAAACAAGAAATGAGCGAAAGCTGAAAATTACAGCAACATAGCAACTTCGGAGCACAAAACAATTAAGCTACAGCACTCAAATATCATGGCAAAGGACATGAACACAAACTAGACATATACTACAGCAACTAAGTCCAAAGGTGCACCCCCAACGGAGCCACGGTTCATTAGCAATGAACTTGGACATATTGAACTTGACGATAAAATTCTGGCAGCAGAATTTTATTGAAACTTTGGAGCAAAAGATAAACATGCTACAGCCACTTAAATAGACATGTGAGAACATGAATGGAAAGCCAACAATATATACTACAAGGAACAATCAAGATCCACTCCAAAACTATCATGCTTTGTCCTAGAACATCACACGAACATGGCATCGGAACGTTACAGATTTCAGACTTAGTGAAAATCCACTAAGTCCTAAAACAGCAATTTCATCATGGTATCTAAAAGAGCATGTTTAAGTCACCTCGAAACTAAACATGGCAAGTGGTAAGCACCTCATCAAAGTACACATGATGGTGATTCCGAAACACACAAGCATGCTTCATGAAGATAAACACAACGATAGCAACGAGCTCAACAAGATGGCATTTCATAACAAGTGAAACAACATCACAGCCACATGGCACTTTGCAACGATGATAAGCATGGCAAGAATAAATCTATCATGCAACCTAGCACATTGAACATATAAAGGATGAGCTGGTGCGCCTAACTAGCGGCACCAGCCACGTCTCCTTTTATTCGCTGTGAACAGTTAACATGAGCAACCGAAGGAAAAGGGAAACCGCCAGCGAGCGAAGGAAACGAGCCCGCGTCCCACTCAGTCGCCCCCTCCCCCTCCTCCCACCCTAGCCGCCGCCGCCTCCTCCCACCTCGGCAACCCCCCTCCCCCCTCGCCCCCGCATCTCGTCCGCCCCGAGTGCGGAGGCGAGCTTCGACGGTGGCGCTGGCTCGAGGCGTGGGAGTGGCCGATATGGGGTCGGTTGGATCGAGGCATTAGAGCGACGGATGTGGGCGTCGACCTGCGAAGAGGAGATAGGAGCGGTGGTGGCGGCGTCGAGCTGCGAAGAGGGGCCGCTCGGGCGCGAGACCACGGAGGCGGGAGCGGCTGCTTCGGCCCCGTCCGTCTCATTCACCGACGACGGCCTTCTCGGCCTCAACATCAAGGGCCCTTCCGCCTCCCTCCGCGTCTATCGTGCTCCATCTCCCCCCCTTCCGCTCCTCTGCCTCCACCGCTGGCACCTCATCTTCCCATCCACGACCAGATAGAGGCTGACAAGGGGAGGAGGTGCCAGCGGGGAGGGGCACAAGTTGCCCCCAGATACTTCGCCCCTCCACCTCAACCCTAGGGCTGCCTTGGAGCAGATCAGGTGGCCCAGAGATGACTCCCGTTAGAGGAGTAGGAGGTTGAGGGTGAAGAAGCATTGGGATGAGGACATGGCCTTCGGGAGTAGAGGACCAAGCAGGAGGGGCGGGTCACCAATTGCCTCCTCCCTCTCGCAGGGGCCTCCACAGATCCATTGCCCCTCCACCCGGGCTGCCATGGAGCGGATCAGGTACAAGATGCTCAGCCCGAAGCTCATCCAACCATTCAACTCGCCCTGACACCACCTTCTCTCCATCCTTGACCCCCACTGCTCAGGGTCGCATCCGTGCCCCATGTGAGTGAGGTGCATCCGCCTCAGGCTCTTTATTCTAATAATTCCTACATTTTTTGGTGAGGGATGTTGGAATGAAAAAAAAGGTTAATTGTTGTTGCTGATTTTGGTGGTTTGGACATGGATCTGAGGGTGGACAAGGTTCATTAGAAGGGTATTTAGTGGAGGGAGGCGTTCAGCATGCACACTACATGTTTGATGAAATGCAGGTTGTTGTGGCCATGCCCAAATTAGCCACTTGAATAGATTGATATTTTTAACTAATCCCTCTCGAGCTTCTTAGTCATGTTCAAGTCTGATTTTTTTTCCCTATGTGTTTCAACAGGTGATGGCATTCTGGCAGTACTCATGTGGTCGTTGATTATAATGGTGGCTCATGTTGTTAAAAAAATGTGTTCTTTACATATTTTAGATGATAGAAATTTAAAATAGGTAAGCCAATAAGCGATGTTTCTTCTTTGCTTCTCTAGCTCTCATGTGCCACATAATTCTTTCCACCCAACATACTACTGGTTGCCTGGAGAAATACATGTTTGTGTGTGGTCAATCCAGTTGTTGATGCTTTCATATATGTACTTTGTGATTTGCCAGACCATTCATTCTTGTTGCTGGTTGATGAATGAAAGTTAATTGATCCATGGTTGCAACATGCATTAAGCCGTCTTTCCTTATGCTTGTGATGGTGATTTGCTTGCTACGTGCTCCTTTCGAAGAAATAGAAGTCGGATGTGCCCAGTTTTCTTGCTTTCTTATTAACGATACTTGTTTCGGTACCCAGTGTAACATGTAATTGTCGCTTGCGTGTGCACAAGCTAATATCTGCTGCTTTGATATATGTGATTCATAATTTAGTGGAACGCCTCTTGTTGTTGCTTCAGTATGTGTCCTTTAGAATCCAACACAATGTCGCTTCCTTTCTACAAGTGCATAGAATGATTCTTGTTGCTCGTTAATACATGCAGATTAGTGAACCATACAAGTGCCTTTGATTTCAGTGTCCAGTAGGTATTTTGTTTGCTCTTCATTCATTTTGTCATCTATTGGATGTTCTGTAGCATGATGTATTTGTTCTTTTTGTTCCATGGTAGCCGTCGGATTTCAACCACATTAGTCTCTAGGTTGTTCGTGCGCTTGGGGATTTTGGGTGCTTTGTCTCCTTTACTCGTCTTGTCGTTTTCTTAAACACTCTCCCTCATGTAGGTCAGTGGTTCCTTCTGTTTTGTAGGTCCTTTGTAGTTCCCTTCACTTGCCTTGCTGGCTATTGCTCTGTTAGCTCGCCATGTTCCCCGTCTTGCTGTCAAGGTTAGTGTTCTGTGCCTCAGTTTTTTTGTTTTCTTTCCATTTGTTTCTTTTCATTAGTTACTGTTTTATTTCCTTTTAGTTTCTGAATATGTATATGTGCCATGTTATATGTTCTAGGGTCTTTCTTATTTTTATGCAAAAGGAATACTAGCAACCTATTATTCTGCACCGCCCTTGAATGAATATGATAAGTCTTTAGTCTAGAAAGAGTAGTGCATTGGTGGCCTGACAAGTATATCCATCACTGTTTGGAGCTCTTGGTAGTATTTGTATCTTCTCTGGATAATACATATTTGTCCATTTGTACAGGGAATAGAATAATTAAACCTCGTGGTAGTTACTAAATCCTAATCACCAGGCAACAATCTAATGCAAATCCAAACAAACGTGTAGTTTATCCAACCAGAAACCATTTATTTCTCCTTCAATTTTGTATCTTTGCTTATGATGGCATGCTACAATCCAACAAAAAAAATGAGTTGATACTAATACGCCGAGCATTTTGTATCTCCAGGTGGGTGTAGTGAGTGCATATAATGCATGTCGATCAATTTATCCGTGGCATATGTGTCACATGTACGGCACTGACAACATGTGAATTAGTCCTCAGTCAAAGTATTTTACGTATCCCCCTCTGTATCCTGGATGCTTATGGTGGTTGCTTGCCATCATCAGAGCAAAGACTGCAAGAAGAAATTTTAGAAGTTACCACCTTTGAGTTGGTTTCTTCTTTGGAAATTGGCTAAATGATTTGTCTTTGTAATATCACTTTATACAATTTTATCCATTTTTTCAGTGGAACTACTGTTTCAAACTACAATTCAATATATACGTGGTGACCAGTGATTGCTCAAGACTGAACGTGAACCCTCTACCGCATTGTCCAGAGAAGAATGCGGCAGCACAATGGCTACATCACCTGCCTGTTGTTAGTGATAAATTTGCTATGGATTTATTTGGATTTGCTTTATTTGTGATAAAGTTTCAGAAAATCGATCCAACGTAAGATGATGATGAGCAAGTAATGCATGTGTATCTTAACACTGATCTTAACCCACTGTTAGCCTTGCAAATAAGAGTTCAGGCCAAAATTATGATACGTTGCTGTTTAATTATAGACCACTGAACTTGATATTTATGTAGCTATAAAGTTTGGCCCTTCTTTTCTCTAGACGTTTGATTCATACCTGCATCCAGTGTGTTCACATGATTCCAATAAATTAGCTCTATCTAATTTTGCACTGTAATGCACTTGATATTTGTGTTTGTTTCAGATTTGCATAGAGAAGCCTTGGTCAATACTCGAGTGCTATATGTTTTTTTCCTTTGTTTGCCTCCAGCTATTTGTATTTTGAGAATCATTCTGAACCCGGGGTTCAGAGCAGTAAAAAAAGATGATTTTGTTTCTAAATTTTGCTTTGTCTATAATGGATGCCATTTTTGACAAGTAGTTTTATACCATGTCATATTTTAATTTTACATAGCTCGTGCTCTGAAAAAGTAGAAGTGTGATTTTGTTTGACCAAGTACACGGACCCTGTAGGCCTTCTGTTTACTGGATTTCTTCTTCCTTCTCTCTAGCTTTTCATTAGCCATATCACCACATTTGCGGCTTCACACCAGATTTGATTTAGTTGATTAGTAAATGAGCAATGGTGAGGTAATTCCAAATCTGAAAATTAACTGCATACATTTTCCTACCTTCAAGGGGTTGCTCTTTGATTCACAGTAAAATCGGCTTCTTCACCAATGGAGGAGGTTGACACTACGGAGTGTATATGGACAGGGTTCTCCAGATTTTGCATTATCAGTGAGCAGCCTACCTAACGTTATGTTCCTTTATACTGCCAGACCACTGCGATGCCATTTTCCTCTTATCAACTACTCAGGGGTTGTGAGCAACCTACCTAAGGTTAGGTTCATTTATAGGAGTACAAGAAATTTAGTATAGATCGATACCAAACATTCACATTACACAGGGGTTGCTAAATGTGCAAACATGATGCCTTCTTTATGCTTTAAGCCCCTTTAGTTTCAGTTATCTCTCATCAAACATGATGATTTCAATAGATATACAAGTACAGGTTTTGAATTTAATTAGCATGTGTTCTTCTTCTGTTTTAGATAGGTAAAAGATCGCTGGCAACTGACAAACTTGCTAATAACTGGTACCTTGCAGTCTGTTATATGATTTCTTTTTTTTAATAGATCAAGAATATGGCTATCATTTATCCCTAGGCCAAGACATCATAGATTGGATTATAGTCAAAGCTCTTAGCGGTATCATAGTACTAGCAGGCAGGCTAAACTCTATTTTGCATGCGACCTAAAAATCCATGGGAGAAAAAGTTCTAGACACTAGATATAACTTCGTTATGATACATGTCTAATTATTTTCTGCCTCTGCATATTCATCGCCTTCATATAGTCTCAGTGTACGTGTATAATAATAATTTTGTTTATTCTGCCACTAGGAGGCAAATGGCACAACAGTTTGGCCACAGATTGCACGGTGTTCAAGCAATTTAATCATGTAGTTGAAGCCAATTTCACTCCTGGATCAACAGCTGAAGACAACAATCTTAACCACATTCTCTTGCATGTGTAATATGTTGTAGAACACCTTGACGATGCATCCTTACAGTCCGAAGACATTCTCCAGAAAATAAACAAATATTATTGGGGCTTAGATGATGAGTTTATTGATAAGGAAGACATGTGGCCCTTGACCAGTGAGATCCCGGCAAACACACCTACCATGAAGGGCTGCTTGGACGATGAGGTGATCTTTGATACTGATGGTACATGAAGTGATGATTACCTTCCACAAGGTTATCCATTCATCCTTATCTAGCTATTTTTACACACACATTCTATGCGAACAATAACTAACACTGCATATTCCTACACAGGTCCATGCATCGCGCTGAAAAGGAACTGCGATGGCAAGGCGTTTCGATCAAGCTTTCTGCTTCATATGGTTAACTGGATAGTTTGGTTATCTGCTTTATAGCTTATTTATACTGTTTCTATAAACTCATGAGTTTAGTTCATGGTAAGCAAAGCAAAGCTAAACTCATGCCTTTCTTTTGGCCTATGAACCTACCATCAATGTAATATATAGCGCTATGTATGAACATATACCTAAATATCTATTCGTACATATTCTAATGAAAGCTTGGTTCGCACTCGCCCTTTGCGCCATTGGCGCAACGGGTCATCTAGTACAACATGTAGAGCATGGCAAGACGAACACGTGGACATGTCATTTGCATCAATTGGGCAAACGAGCTAAAAGATATCACATGGCAAAGATGGCATAAAAACATCACATAGCAGCAGTTTATATCACGATGCACTCTTGCAACAGCAAAACAAGCACCTAGATGATCTCTAACATGCATGACAACAAGAGATAAAACGTAGAGCACGATCCCACGAACGTCTGGACATGCTATTTGCGCGAATCGGAGCAACACACAAAAAGATATAGCAGTTTGAATATAGCATCAGCACACAAATCACAGGGGACTTAGAGAATTGGGGAGACAATCTCAGATCTGATCTGGAAAAAAACGACGGGCCGGCGGATCCGGTGCGGCCCGGCTGGAGGCAGAGTGACGGGCCGGCGGTGGCCTGCGGAGGAAGGCGGCGGCCTGCTGGCTCGGGCCCAGCGCTGGGGCGGCGGAGCCTGGCGAGCGGCGGCCCGCGGTGGCCTGGTGCGGTGCGGGCCGGGTGAGGCGGCTGGCCCACCTGCGTCGGCCTGGCAGGCGAGCGCGGGAGGAGGCGGAGGCGGATCTGGGCCGCGGAGGGGAACCGGGCCGGTGCTTCTCGGCGGCGGAGGGAGAGGAGCGGCCCACCCGGGTGGCTGGCGAGGCAGAGGGCAGATCGGCCCCTGCTGGGCCTAGGGTTGGCTCGCCCGAGAGGAGGAAGCCCAGGGACGACGGGATCGGTTCGGGCGAGGGCTGCGGCCTCGCCCCGAACGGCTGCGGCGACGATGTGGTCCAAGGAGCGGGCCGGCTCGATGCGGTCGAAGGGGAGGCTAGCGAGGCCGATCGGGCCAGCTGGCCTGGATCGGTCGGTGCGGCGCGCAGTTGGATCGAAGGGAGGGAGGCGGCGTTGACTTCGGCTCGAGGTGGTCGATCGAGGCTGCGGCGGATCTGGCTGGTTCCCTCGGGAACTGGCCAGACGGAGAGGAAGGGGGTGGCTGGATCTGAAAAATTAGAGGGAGGAGTGGAGAAGAGGCTAGGGATGCCCAAATTAGACCTAGGGGTCTAATATATAGCAGATTTTTAGGGATAGGGGGGATTTAGGGGTGCTAGGAGCCCTCCGATCGCGATCCGATGGATCCGATCGCGGGGAAAGTTAGGATGGGCCTAGAAGAAGGTAGAAGACTACAGTAGGGGTGTTTCTGGGACACAAAGTGAAGGCACTTTGGACTCACACGAATAACGGATGGGATAGCCAACGGAGTCCAAACGCGACGAGATTTGAGAGGCGGGTTGCACACAATAAAACAACAACACACACAACAACCTCGTTGCACACCGGTAACGTTACACGCCCAAACAACAAAGTAGGCCTACGGGACGTCACGGACACGTGAGGGAGCTCCGGAACGTGAAACGGACAACGGGAAGAAACGCGACGAACCGGATGCAACCGACAACACAAATGCAATGCGATGCACATGTCTACATGATAAGAATGAATGCCACACACTCACACAACAAAACGACGAAAACCCGAAAGACAAAGAACCCGGAATGGAAATAGATGAAGCCGGAGATATATTATATACCCAAAAGGGAAAGTATCACATCCGGGGCATTACATATGGCGCGCCCTAGAAGGCCACTCCTACTAGGAATACTTCCTCGGGGGGTTCCGGTAACCCCCCCCCCCCCGGCACTCTGGTTTAATCCGAAACTTTTCCGGAACACTTCCGGTGTCCGAATATAGTCATCCAATATATCAATCTTTATGTCTCGGACATTCCGAGACTCCTCTTCATGTCCGTGATCTCATCCGGGACTCCGAACTACCTTCGGTACATCAAAACTCATAAACTCGTAATACCGATCGTCATCAAACGTTAAGCGTGCGGACCCTGCTGGTTTGAGAACCAGGTACACATGACCGAGACTCATCTCTGGTCAATAAACAATAGCGGAATCTGGATGCTCATATTGGCTCCTACATATTCTACGAAGATCTTTATCGGTCAAACCGCATAACAACATACGTTGTTCCTTTTGTCATCGGTATGTTACTTGCCCGAGATTCGATCGTCGGTATCTCGATACCTAGTTCAATCTCGTCACTGGCAAGTCTCTTTACTCGTTCTGTAATACATCATCTCGTGACTAACTCATTAGTCATTTGCTTGCTAGGCTTATTATGATGTGCATTATCGAGAGGGCCCAGAGATACCTCTCCGACACTCGGAGTGACAAATCCTATTCTTGATCTATGCCAACACCACGAACACTTTCGGAGACACCTATAGAGCATCTTTATGATCACCCAGTTATGTTGTGATGTTTGATAGCACATGATAACCCTCAACCGTAAGGGATCGAGATAGTCTTCGCGGGTAAGAATAACCCAATTTATAGATTCGACACACGGGGAGCCAAAGAGTATTTTTAAGCTTTGACAGTTGAGTTGTCAATTTTACCGCACCTGAAATATACTTACTTGCAACAAAAGATAAGTGGTAACGGTGATATGATAGTGATGGTGGTGACAGCAAAAGTAACAACTAATAACCAGCAGGATTGAAACACTGTAGGCTAGGGAGATGGATGGTTGGGCGCTGCATGGATGAGATACATCATGAATATAACTTGGGGCAAGGCACACAGAAAAGTAATGATCATCTAGGCAAATATCAAACATTAGGCATGTATCCCACAGGTAGTTGTACGTGCTTGCAATAAAAACTTGCACAACATTTTTTGTCCTACCATCCCGCTACGAACGGGGCCAAAAGAAACTTATGGAGATTAAGGTACTCCTGTCAAAGAGCACCGGAACAAAGCAATAAACTCAATGGATACATGGAATCCTCAAATTATGGACCATCCCCTTTGGTGTCCCAAGCTGTCACCTTTGGGATCGCCGGTTCCGGACCATAATAGGTGCAAACAACTCATAGATAGGATCAAGAACACAAATATATTCATGCAAACACATAGGGTTCAGATCTGAAAACATGGCACTCGGGCCCAAAGTGACAAGCATTAAGAGCAACAAGTTGAAGCAAAGATGATAAACACCAAAGTAGATGATAGGCAACATGCCCCCAACAATCTGATAAACTATTACATGATCTAACTCATCCAATCCCTACCATCCCCTTTGCCTACAACAGGGAATTACTCACACATGGAAGGAGAAGTCATGGAGGGAGGATGGAGTGGTGATGATGATGACGATGGCGACGATCTCCCCTCTCCGAAGGCCAAATCAGCCTCCAGATTAGCCCTCCCGAAGAAGAAAAGAGGGTGGCGGCGGCTCCGCAACGCAAACTGGAAAAACGACTTCTGTTCTGGGGGTTTCCTCGCCACGGGAATAAATAGGAGCCAAGGTAGGGCACCAGAGGGGGGGACCCTCCCAGGAGGCCTCCTGGCGCGGCCAGGGGTGGGGCCGCGCCAGCAGGGCGCCTGGGGCCCCCCTGGCTGCCCTCTGGCCCCACTTCTGGCACAATGGCCCTTTGGGTGCGTGGATTTTCTGTGATTTTTCTTGGAATTTTCTGAGACACCTAAAAATCCATTTTCCTGCACACAATAAAACCATACAGGCAGCTCTGCTGAAAACAGCGTCAGTCCGGGTTAGTTTAGTTCAAATCATGCAAGAATGAGGGCAAAACAATAGCAAAAGTGTTTGGAAAAGTAGATACGTTTGAGACGTATCAACTCCCCCAAGCTTAGCATATTGCTTGTCCTCAAGCAATTCAGTTCAACGAACTGGACGCGACAAAGAAAACTTTGACAAACTCTTTTGCTTCATTAGATGTATATAAGCATGTACTACGAAAAGAGTCTAGCAAGTATTGAAACAATGCTATAAGGACAATGCACGAAGCAATCCTTCTTTCAAGTGACCAATCACAAATAACTAAAAGTAAATAATATGCCACTGAAAATCAAGACAAGATTACATTGCACATAGCTTGAACATACTAGAGTGGTATCTCGCTAGCCTCCATGAGTGAAGCAAAACATAAATGCAGAAACTCCTCCAGAGTTTTAAAGGAGACTAGAACTAAGAATTTCAGAATAAATAATACCACAAGCATGCAGAAGACAATGTAATACTTTGGGACAATGCACATTACACTCAGAATGACAATTATGCTCTCCTAGTTGGTGCTTTGAAGAAAGAAGGTGGAGACTCTCGAACCGTGGAATTTGATGGCGAGGTTGAAAACCCGTGGTTGGAAGCAAAGACTAAACATGTACCGGAGCTCTTGGTTTTGAAAACAGAGGTAAAAATGATTTTGGAAGGTGCATATTTCGTCAACGAATGCTAGTAGACAACCCAATCACTTCTTATGCTAGACATGTTTCAAGGAACGGCTCCCAAGATGGGGACGATCACATCCCCTTAATCTCCTTTGTTTATCACTACCAAAGTTTTCTGATTTCTCATAAACAAAGCGTGAAGGAGGGTTTGTTGGTTGTGATTATCTTTTGTGAGCTGGGCGCACTCATGCCAGTCCCTCCTCGTATTAGGGGTTTGCAGATTAGACATGCAATCCCGGGATAAAACATGTCCAACATAAGAAGATCATGAATTACCTGCTACTTCCTCATGAGCTAAAACAGAGGCACAAAACAGGAGTAAATTTGAATAATTTCGAGATGGTACAAGAAAGTCTTCGTTAGGATGGCCGGTAAATACCACATAGGAAGGTATGGTGGACTCATATGGATTAACTAGTTTGAAAGGATTTGGATGCACAAGCAGAATTCCGCTTAGTGCGAGCGAAGGCTAGCAAGAGACTGGGAAGCGACCAACTAGAGAGCAATAACGGTCATAATCATGCAGAGCGACAAAGCAACATTGAATTGGGCATGAAAGTGATATAACTATTTTGAAACTCAAAGATCATCAAGGCAAAGCAGACTTTTTAGTCTTAAACATGTATAAACATGTGCCAAGTCAATCCAAGAATTCTCCAAAGGGAAATACCACCTTAGTATACCAAACTATGAACAATGCAATGCATGTAAATCATTTCAATAACACATTATATACTCTAGCTATTTGAGATTAGCCACAAGGAAAGCATGAACCACTGGGAAAGCATTGTAAACATAGCACTATGTCGCTACAAGCTGGTCTCTAGATCATAAGTACAGGCATATGTACAAAAGTAGAAACAAGAAGAGTTCATACCGGTTTTCCTTGTTGCTTCCCTTCCGTCGATCTTCGTCATTACTGCCTTGTCACTTGCACGATCGAACGTAGGAAATATAATTAAATGCCATCACGGACTCGAGCTGAACTCTGAAAAGAAAGCAAACTAAAGAGAGAAAGGAAATCTTTTTGGGTTTTTTTTCAAAGGTTGAACGAAAGCAAAAGAAAGAGAAAATCTTTTTGTTGTTTTTGCAAAGAAAGAAACAAAGAAGAACGGGCAAAAACTTCAAAAAGATTAAAGCGAACAAAAATAAAACGGATAATACAATGGAAAAGTGGGAAGGGCATGTACTCCCCCAAGCTTAGGCTTTTGGCCTAAGTTGGTAGTAGCTACTGCCCCCAGGAGCCTCCTGCTCCGGGGTGGTACTGGTGAGTCCAAGGGTCGTATAAGGATTCCGGCGCGTACACCGAAGTCCTCGGATCCTCCCACGAAGAAGGGTCCGCACTCCAAGCAGAGGAAGACCCTTCACCAAACTGGGTGACGGTCCTCCCCCCCTGAAAAGGTGGTAACTCACCGTGCTCCTCCTCGTCGGGCACAACCCCCTCCATGGGGTTATGAAACTGATGCTGGACCATGAACTCATCGAACTGGATAACATCAAAGGACCATCCGTTCCTGCGAGAAAAATCAAACAAAAGAGGTGCAGGTAGACGGATCTTGCGTTCCGCGGTAGTTCCGAAACGCAAGATATAAACAAGGTTACCAAACTCAGAAGTCATGGTAACAAACTTATGCCTTTTCATAGCAGCAAGATCAAAACTTAAATAAGTAAAAGGCTTATCATCAGGGTGTGGGGTGCCTTTAAGATACTCTAAGATAAGTGTGGCATAAACGCCACCAAATAAATCTCCCTTGTTACCGTTCATAGCAAGGCGTCGAGCAATTAAGGCACCCACATTATAATCAAACCTCCCTGAGAGGGCGGTTGCCAGGATAGCAATATCCGGCGCAGAAATGCTGCTCGTGTTGTCACGAGCTAACACCCCTCTAGCAACATAATACGCAAAATACCTGAAGTGAGGGAATAAGATGCTGGAGATTTTTGACCGATGAATATCTCTCGTATCCATGCTGCAGAGAGAGTTGAAGACGGTTCTCAGCTCGGAGGGCTGAGAGGTCATCTTCGCCGTTCGCCCAACGTTTGGCACACCTATTATTTCACAAAACTTTTCCAAGGGCATGGTCAAAAGATTATTGTAAATTTTAAACTCAATAGAACTAGTATCAAGGTTATATCTAAAACTGTTAATGAAACGGGAGGTGAGTTTTTGATACTGAGCAACACGGCACGTGACGAGCCGTGTCAGACCTGCATTAGCACAAAGGTTATAAAACTCATCCTTAATTCCTGCAGCTTCAAGGAATTCATCACATGGGAACATCATCGCACGTGCTGGATTTGTGTCTTCCAACAACTCTAGGGGCACATGATCTTCATTGTAGCTCACCCTAGCAGTCGAGGGTGAAGCTGCGGCTCTAGTAACTCGATCGGAGCGCGCGGGCTTCTTCTTCTCAAGCCACCCCTTTGCCCTTCCTAACAAACTCATTTCTGAAATTTTTGGCAAATTACAAAAACAAGGATTTAAACAAAGTGGGTTAAGGCAAACTACTCAACTCACTTACCTAAGGCATAAACTTGCATCAAAACTTGGAAAATAAATTTCTACACATGCATGCAAGCTCATCTACACAGCACCAAGAACTACTAAATACTCACAAATGAAGCCACCAACCAAAAATCTAATTGGAGGGGTGGAGGAGTTACATACCAGGGAGTATTTGTTCAAAATCTCAGCTCGAATGATAGGCTGTAGAGAGAGATCGGAAATTGCCTCCAAGAACAGCAAGAACGCAAGAACAGGTGCAGAACTTGTGTTTTCGGAGAGAAAGAGAGAGAGAGGAAGAAGACTCACCTGGAGGCGGGACCTGTGGGCCCCAGGCGCCCTATGGGCGCGGCCAGGGGGCAGGCCGCGCTAGCTGGCCGCCTGGGCCACTGGTGGCCCCCCTGGTCAGCCCCAGGTGCCTCTGGGTCACTCCCGGCATGGAAATTTTAATTTTTATTTTTCTGGAATTTTTCTTAAAACTTCACTGTTGAAAATTTTTCGAAGTTCAAAAAGCTGCAAAACTTTCTGAAAACTTAAAGCAGTGATTAGTATTGTGAAGCTTCAAAAACACAAACACTTGGTACAGCAAGGAGAACAAAAGCTAAAACAAATGAAAACATAACAAGCTCAACTTTTTACCTGTATAAAACATGCTCACTAGTAAGGTTGATCAAGTCTTACCAACAAACCGGCGATATATAGAGCAAAAAGTCCCACCTCTTACGAAGTGATCATTGCACCTTTACTTTAATGGACATTGTCCCCACCATAATAGTTTTGTATTTGTGGTGCACATGTAGTGGACAGTCCCATTCTCCAATCTTCACGGTCTCGATATTTTCTATAGAGTTGAGGCCATGCCTCTTGTCGGTCTTCTTTGGAAAATACACCGTGTGTTCTTTATCATTCACATTGAAGGTAACCTTTCCTTTATTGCAATCAGTAATAGCACCTGCGGTGTTAAGAAAAGGTCTACCAAGAATAATGGACATGCTCCCATCCTCGGGCATGTCAAGCACGACAAAATCAGTAAGGATCAAACAATTAGCAACTTCTACAGGAACATCCTCACAAATACCTATCGGGACGGCTGTTGACTTGTCAGCCATCTGAAGAGAGATATCTGTAGGAATTAGTTTCTCTAAACAAAGCCTCTTGTAAAGAGAGAAAGGCATAACACTCACTCCTGCTCCAAGATCACATAAAGCAGTTTTGACATAATTATTCTTTATGGAGCAAGGAATGGTGGGTATACCTGGATCACCAAGCTTCTCAGGAATCTTGCCACTGAAAGAGAAGTTAGCAAGCATAGTAGATATTGCTTCATTAGGAACTTTTCTTTTATTAGTAACAATATCTTTCATATATTTTGAATAGGGAGGTAACTTAATAGCATCAGTCAAAGGGATTTGAAGAAAAAGAGGTTTCATCCACTCACAAAACTTATTGTAATGCTCTTCTTCTTTAGATTTGAGAGACTTACCTGGAAAGGGCATGGGTTTCTGTATCCATGGTTCTCTTTCCTTCCCATGTCTTCTTGCGACGAAGTCTTCTCTAGTGTACTTCTTGCGTTAGTCAGGTGCTTCTTCTTCTCGAACTTCAGGCGGATCATTCTTCTCCTTATCCTTATCTTCAGGTTCAGCACCGTCTTCAGTCTCAGCATCGGAGGTAGATATACTGTTGGGATCAACAGCTGGCTCTTCACTTGTAATAGGATCATTGGAATTGTCAGCCTCCTTGTGTTTCTTCTTCTTCTTCTTTGGAGAGCCAACAATTTCTTCTTCCTGCATTTGAGAATCTTGCTCGATTCTCCTCGGATGCCCCTCTGGATAGAGAGGATCTTGAGTGCTAGTTCCTCCTCGGGTCTTAATCCCGAAGGCCTGTAAATCATCTTGTTTGGTATTGTTAGCAAGCAAATCTTTTTGCACATTAGAAATTTGTTCAAGCTGAGTTTGAACCATATGAAAATGCTTCACAAGACATTTAACATCATTAACTGTTCTACCTAGAACATCAAGCAAACTTTTGATAGCAAGGGAATTATCATGCAATTGACTTTGTATCCTCTCGTTAAAATGACTTTGCTTCATAATAAAATTATCAAGCTCATCTAAACATTGATCAGGAGGCTTACCATGAGGGATGTCACTTGCGTTGAAATCTAAAAGAGAGTGTACATCTACCATAGGAGGGTGAGTGGTAGGCTCACACAACTCCTCAATAGGGGGTAGATTCTTCACGTCTTCAGTTTTAATACCCTTCTCTTTAATAGACTTCTTTGCTTCTTGCATATCTTCGGGGCTTAGAACAAGCATGCCCCTCTTCTTTGGTGGTCGAGGTGGTTCAGGGACGGACCAATCTTCATGGTTTTTGGCAATCCTGCCCATCAATTCTTCTGCATCGTCCGGTGTTCTTTTCCTGAAAACACAACCAGCACAACTATCCAAATAGGACCTGGATTCATCACTTAGACCAGCATAAAATATATCGATTAATTCATTCTTAGGGACTCCATGTCCTGGTCTAGCCTGGATCAGACTACAGTACCTCCCCCAAGCTTTAGGGAGGTGCTCATCCTGCAATTGTTTAAAGTTATAAATTCTTTGTAAAGCAGCATGTTGCATATGAGCAGGAAAGTACTTATCAACAAAAGAGTGAGCTAAGTCTTGAGGACTCTTAATGGAACCACATGGTAGTGCATCATACCATGTTTTAGCACCTTCCTTCAAAGAGAAAGGAAGAAGCTTAGTCACATAAAAGTTTCGTATCTTTTCATTCGTGGTAAACAAGCCAACCAACTCAGTGAGTTTGGTCAGGTGTGCAATAGCATCATCATTTTCTCTGCCATAAAAGGGGTCAGCTTCAACCATAGATATAAGTGAAAGATCAACAGAGAAATCATAATCAGGATCATTGATGCATATAGGAGATGTAGCAAATTCAGGATCAGGAACAGTCTTGTTCTTCAAGGAGTGTTTTTCAAGCAGCTTCTTAATAGCTTCAGGGTCAGAGTCGGCAAACTCTGTCAGTTCCCTGCATAAATCATCATCAAGCATAATGTAATCATCATCAAGGAGTCTCTCCTTGAGTTTACTCAAATCAGGATAATCATAAGTTCCACCAATAGGGTAGCGAGTAACAGGAATTTCAATTCCAGATTTTTTTGCAACAGCAGCGATCTGTTTCTCAAGAGCATAACCAAGTGAACCAATATCATCAAGAGTAGTAGAAGCATCATCAAAAGTATCGGACATAGTAACAGATTCAGTAGAAGCATCATGTGGTGGTGGTGAGGCAAACTTACTCATAACAGAAGGTGAATCAAGTGTAGCACTAGTGTTCAGAACAGTACCTCTTCTTGTAGTGGATAGTAAGATCGGAACCTTGGGGTCTCCTTTCTTACCCATAGCGGATGAAGTGCAGCAGGTAGGATACTTCAAGTAGACTTGTAAATATTGCTATGCTCCCTGGCAACGGCGCCAGAAAACGGTACTTGATAACCCTCAACCGTAAGGGATCGAGATAGTCTTCGCGGGTAAGAATAACCCAATTTATAGATTCGACACATGGGGAGCCAAAGAGTATTTATAAGCTTTGACAGTTGAGTTCTCAATTCAACCGCACCTGAAATATACTTACTTGCAACAAAAGATAAGTGGTAACGGTGATATGATAGTGATGGTGGTGACAGCAAAAGTGAACAGCAAAAGTAACAACTAATAACCAGCAGGATTGAAACACTGTAGGCTAGGGAGATGGATGGTTGGGCGCTGCATGGATGAGATACATCATGAATCTAACTTGGGGCAAGGCACACAGAAAAGTAATGATCATCTAGGCAAATATCAAACATTAGGCATGTATCCCACAGGTAGTTGTACGTGCTTGCAATAAGAACTTGCACAACATCTTTTGTCCTACCATCCCGCTACGAACGGGGCCAAAAGGAACTTATGGAGATTAAGGTACTCCTGTCAAAGAGCACCGGAACAAAGCAATAAACTCAATGGATACATGGAATCCTCAAATTATGGACCATCCCCTTTGGTGTCCCAAGCTGTCACCTTTGGGATCGCCGGTTCCGGACCATAATAGGTGCAAACAACTCATAGATAGGATCAAGAACACAAATATATTCATGCAAACACATAGGGTTCAGATCTGAAAACATGGCACTCGGGCCCAAAGTGACAAGCATTAAGAGCAACAAGTTGAAGCAAAGATGATAAACACCAAAGTAGATGATAGGCAACATGCCCCCAACAATCTGATAAACTATTACATGATCTAACTCATCCAATCCCTACCATCCCCTTTGCCTACAGCAGGGAATTACTCACACATGGAAGGAGAAGTCATGGAGGGAGGATGGAGTGGTGATGATGATGACGATGGCGACGATCTCCCCTCTCCGGAGGCCAAATCAGCCTCCAGATTAGCCCTCCCGAAGAAGAAAAGAGGGTGGCGGCGGCTCTGCGACGGAAACTGGAAAAACGACTTCTGTTCTGGGGTTTCCTCGCCACGGGAATAAATAGGAGCCAAGGTATGGCACCAGAGAGGGGAGGACCCTCCCAGGCGGCCTCCTGGCGCGGCCAGGGGTGGGGCCGCGCCAGCAGGGCGCCTGGGGCCCCCCTGGCTGCCCTCTGGCCCCACTTCTGGCACAATGGCCCTTCGGGTGCGTGGATTTTCTGTGATTTTTCTTGGAATTTTCTGAGACACCTAAAAATCCATTTTCCTGCACATAATAAAACCATACATGCAGCTCTGCTGAAAATAGCATCAGTCCGGGTTAGTTTAGTTCAAATCATGCAAGAATGACGGTAAAACAATAGCAAAAGTGTTTGGAAAAGTAGATACGTTTGAGACGTATCAGCACACAAGATGTTCCTCCGGTATTCGGGAGTTGCATAATCTCATAGTCATAGGAACATGTATAAGTCACGAAGAAAGCAATAGCAGCAAAACTAAGCGATCATAGTTCTAAGCTAACAGATGGGTCTTGTCCATCACATCATTCTCCTAATGATGTGATCTCGATGATCAAATGACAATTCATGGCTATGGCTAGGAAACATAACCATCTTTGATCAATGAGCTAGTCTAGTAGAGGCATACTAGGGACAAACTGTTTTGTCTATGTATTCACACATGTACTAAGTTTCCGGTTAATATAATTCTAGCATGAATAAAAGACATTTATCATGATATAAGGAAATACAAATAACATCTTTATTATTGCCTCTAGGGCATATTTTCTTCAGACTCCCACTTGAACTAGAGTCAATAATCTTGATTACAAAGTAATGATTCTAGCACCCATGGAGTCTTGGTGCTGATCATGTTTTGCCCGTGGAAGAGGCTTAGTCAACGGGTCTGCAACATTTAGATCTGTATGTATTTTGCAAGTTTCTATCTCTCCCTCCTTGACTTGATCGCAGATGGAATTGAATCGTCTTTTGATGTGCTTTGTTCTCTTGTGAAACCTGGATTCCTTCGCCAAGGCTATTGCTCCAGTGTTGTCACAAAAGATTTTCATTGGACCCGATGCACTAGGTATCACACCTAGATCGGATATGAACTCCTTCATCTAGACTCCTTCATTTGCTGCTTCTGAAGCACCTATGTATTCCGCTTCACAGGTAGATCCCGCCATGACGCTCTGCTTGGAACTGCACCAACTGACAGCTCCACCGTTTAATAAAAATACATATCCGGTTTGTGACTTAGAGTCATCTGGATCAGTTTCAAAGCTTGAATCGACGTAACCGTTTATGACGAGCTTTTTGTCACCTCCATACACGACAAACATATCATTTGTCCTTTTCAGGTACTTCAGGATGTTCTTGACCGCTATCCAGTGATCCACTCCTGGATTACTTTGGTACCTCCCTGCTAAACTTATAGCAAGGCACACATCAGGTCAGGTACACAGCATTGCATACATGATAGATCCTATGGCTGAGGCATAGGGAATGACTTTCATTTTCTCTCTATCTTCTGCAGTGGTCAGGCATTGAGTCTTACTCAACTTCACACCTTGTAACACAGGCAAGAACCCTTTCTTTGACTGATCCATTTTGAACTTCTTCAAAACTTCATCAAGGTGTGTGCTTTGTGAAAGTCCAATTAAGCGTCTTGATCTATCTCTATAGATCTTAATTCCTAATATGTAAGCAGCTTCACCGAGGTCTTTCATTGAAAAATTCTTATTCAAGTATCCTTTTATGCTATCCAGAAATTATATATCATTTCCAATCAACAATATGTCATCCACATATAATATCGGAAATGCTACAGAGCTCCCACTCAATTTTTTGTAAATACAGGCTTCTCCAAAAGTCTGTATAAAACCATATGCTTTGATCACCTCATCAAAGCGTATATTTCAACTTCGAGAAGCTTGCACCAGTCCATAGATGGATCGCTGGAGCTTGCACACTTTGTTAGCACCTTTAGGATCGACAAAACCTTCTGGTTGCATCATATACAACTCTTCTTTGAGATATCCATTCATGAATGCAGTTTTGACATCCATTTGCCAAATTTCATAATCATAAAATGCGACAATTGCTAACATGATTCGGACAGACTTAAGCATCGCTACGGGTGAGAAAGTCTCATCGTAGTCAACTCCTTGAACTTGTCGAAAACCTTTTGCAACAAGTCGAGCTATGTAAACAGTAACATTACCGTCAACATCAGTCTTCCTCTTGAAGATCCATTTATTTTCGATGGCTTGCCGATCATCGGGCAAGTCAACCAAAGTCCACACTTTGTTCTCATACATGGATCCCATCTCAGATTACATGGCCTCAAGCCATTTTGTGGAATCTGGGCTCATCATCGCTTCCTCATAGTTCGTAGGTTCATCATGGTCTAGTAACATGACTTCCAGAACTAGGTTGCCGTACCACTCTAGTGCGGAACGTACTCTGGTTGATCTACGAAGTTCAGCAGAAACTTGATCTGAAGTTTCATGATCATCATCATTAGCTTCCTCACTAATTGGTGTAGGAATCACTGGAACTAGTTTCTGTGATGTACTACTTTCCAATTCCGGAGAAGGTACAATTACCTCATCAAGTTCCACTTTCCTCCCACTCACTACTTTCGAGAGAAACTCCTTCTCTAGAAAGGATCCATTCTTAGCAACGAATATCTTGCCTTCGGATCTATGATAGAAGGTGTACCCAATGGTCTCCTTTGGGTATCCTATGAAGACACATTTCTCCGACTTGGGTTCGAGCTTATCAGGTTGAATCTTTTTCACATAAGCATCGCAGCCCCAAACTTTAAGAAACGACAACTTTGGTTTCTTGCCAAACCACAGTTCATAAGGCATCATCTCAACGGATTTAGATGGTGCCCTATTTAACGTGAATGCAGCTATCTCTAAAGCATAACCCCAAAACGATAGTGGTAAATCGGTAAGAGACCGCACCCTATCTAATAAAGTATGGTTACGACGTTCAGACACACCATTACGCTGTGGTGTTCCGGGTGGCGTGAGTTGTGAAACTATTCCACATTGTTTCAAATGAAGACCAAACTCATAACTCAAATATTCACCTCCACGATCAGATCGTAGAAACTTTATTTTCTTGTTACGATGATTCTCTAATTCACCTGAAATTCTTTGAACTTTTCAAATGTTTCAGACTTGTTCTTCATCAAGTAGATATACCTATATCTGCTCAAATCATCAGTGAAGGTTAGAAAATAACGATACCCGCCGCGAGCTTCAACACTCATCGGTCCACATACATCAGTATGTATGATTTCCAACAAATCTGTTGCTCGCTCCATTGTTCCGGAGAACGGAGTTTTAGTCATCTTGCCCATGAGGCATGGTTCGCAAGCAGCAAGTGATTCATAATCATGTGATTCCAAAAGTCCATCACTATGGAGTTTCTTCATGTGCTTTACACCAATATGACCTAAACGGCAGTGCCACAAATAAGTTGCACTATCATTATTAACCTTACATCTTTTGGTTTCAATATTATGAATATGTGTATCACTACAATCGAGATCCAACAAGAATAGACCACTCTTCAAGGGTGCATGACCATAAAAGATATTACTCATATAAATAGAACAACCATTATTCTCAGATTTAAATGAATAACCGTCTCGCAATAAACAAGATCCAGATATAATGTTCATGCTTAACGCTGGCACCAAATAACAATTATTCAGGTCTAAAACTAATCCTGAAGGTAGATATAGAGGTAGCGTGCCAACGGCGATCACATCGATTTTTGAACCATTTTCCACGCGCATCGTCACCTCGTCCTTAGCCAATCTTCGTTTAATCCGTAGTCCCTGTTTCGAGTTACGAATATTAGCAACCGAACTGGTATCAAATACCCAGGTACTACTACGAGCATTAGTAAGGTACACATCAATAACATGTATATCACATATACCTTTGTTCACCTCGCCATCCTTCTTATCCGCCAAATACTTGGGGCAGTTCCGCTTCGAGTGTCCAGTCCCTTTGCAGTAGAAGCACTCAGTTTCAGGCTTGGCTCCAGACTTGGGTTCTTCGTGGGAGTAGCAACTATCTTGCTATTCTTCTTGAAGTTCCCCTTCTTTCCCTTGCCCTTTTTGTTGAAACTAGTGGTCTTGTTAACCATCAACACTTGATGCTCCTTTTTGATTTCTACCTCCACAGCCTTGAGCATGGCGAAGAGCTCGGGAATTGTCTTTTGCATCCCTTGCATGTTATAGTACGAAGCCTTTATAGCTTGGTGGCAGTGATTGAAGAACTCTATCAATAACACTATCTTCGTCAACTTTGCATCCAAGTTGAGTCATATGATTGTAGTATCCAGACATTCTGAGCAAGTGTTCATTGATAGAACTATTCTCCTCCATCTTGCAGCTGTAGAACTTATTGGAAATCTCATATTTCTCAATCCGGGCATTTGCTTGAAATATTAACTTCAACTCCTGGAACATCTCACATGCTCCATGACATTCAAAACGTCGTTGAAGTCCCGGTTCTAAGCCGTAAAGCATGGCACATTGAACTATCGTGTAGTCATCAGACCGCGTCTGCCAGACGTTCAAAGTGTCTACATTAGCGGGAGGGGGCTTATCACCTACGGTGCTTCAAGGACATAATTCTTCTGTGCAGCAATGAGGATAATCCTCAAGTTACAGACCCAGTCCGTGTAATTGCTACCATCATTTTTCAACTTAGCTTTCTCTAGGAATGCATTAAAATTCAAAGGAACGGTAGCACGTGCCATTGATCTACAACAACATAGATATGCAAAAACTATCAGGACTAAGTTCATGATAAATTAAAGTTCAATTAATCATATTACTAAAGAACTCCCACTTAGATAGACATCCCTCTGGTCATCTAAATGATCACGTGATCCAAATCAACTAAACCATGTCTGATAATCATGTGAGATGGAGTAGTTTTCAACGGTGAACATCTTGTGTTGATCATTTCTACTATATGATTCACGCTCGACCTTTCGATCTCCAGTGTTCCGAGGCCATGTCTGTACATTCTAGGCTCGTCAAGTTTAACCCGAGTATTCTGCTTGTGCAAAACTGGCTTACACCCGTTGTATGTGAACGTAGAGCTTATCACACCCGATCATCACGTGGTGTCTCGGCACGACGAACTTTCGCAACGGTGCATACTCAGGGAGAACACTTGTACCTTGAAATTTTGTAAGGGATCATCTTATAATGCTACCGTCGTACTAAGCAAAATAAGAAGCATAATAAGATAAACATCACATGCAATCAAAATATGTGACATGATATGGCCATCATCATCTTGTGCTTTTGATCTCCATCTCCAAGGCACCGTTATGATCACCATCGTCACCGGCGCGAC
The DNA here is from genome assembly GCA_902687465.1 of Secale cereale. NCBI lineage: Eukaryota > Viridiplantae > Streptophyta > Magnoliopsida > Poales > Poaceae > Secale > Secale cereale. The sequence goes on from LR738712.1 coordinate 11,949,998, forward strand.
ACCTTGATCTCCATCGTAGCATCATTGTCGTCTCGCCAATTATTGCTTCCATGACTATCGCTACCGCTTAGTGATAAAGTAAAGCAATTATATGGCGACTGTATTTCATACAATAAAGCGACAACCATATGGCTCCTGGCAGTTGCCGATAACTTTACAAAACATGATCATCTCATACAATAATATATAACTCATCATGTCTTGACCATATCACATCACAACATGCCCTGCAATAACAAGTTAGACGTCCTCTACTTTGTTGTTGCAAGTTTTACGTGGCTGCTACGGGCTTAGCAAGAACCGTTCTTACCTACGCATACAAAAACCACAACGATTTTTCGTTAAGTATGTGTTGTTTTAACCTTCACAAGGACCGGGCGTAGCCACACTTGATTCAGCTAAAGTGAGAGAGACAGACACCCGCCAGTCACCTTTAAGCAATGAGTGCTCGTAACGGTGAAACCAGTCTCGCGTAAGCGTACGCGTAATGTCGGTCCGGGCTGCTTCATCTCACAATACCGCCGAAACAAAGTATGACATGCTGGTAAGCAGTATGACAATTATCGCCCACAACTCATTGTGTTCTACTCGTGCATATCACCTACGCATAGACCTGGCTCTGATGCCACTGTTGGGGAACGTAGTATTTCAAAAAAAATCCTACGATCACGCAAGATCTATCTACTAGAAGCATAGCAACGAGCGGGGAGAGTGTGTCTACGTACCCTCGTAGACCGGAAGTGGAAGCGTCTAGTGACGCGGTTGATGTAGACGAACTTCTTCGCGATCCAACCGATCAAGCACCAAACGTACGGAGCCTCCTCGTTCAGCACACGTTAAGCTTGATGACGTCCCACGAGCTCTTGATCCAGTAGAACCTCGCGGGAGAGTTTCATCAGCATGACGACATGGTGACGAAGATGATGATGTTACCATCGCAGGGCTTCGCCTAAGCGCTGCAACGATATGACCGAGGTGTGTTTCTATGGAGGGGGCACCGCACACGGTTGGGAGAGATCAACTGATCAACTTGTGTGTCTTTGGGTGCCCCCTTGCCCCCGTATATAAAGGAGCAAGGGGGTAGGTGCGGCCAGCCCCTATGGCGCGCCCTAGAAGGCCACTCCTACTAGGAATAGGATTCCAATCCTATTCCTAGTAGGAGTCCACCAAGAGGTAGAGAGGGGGAAGGAAAGAGAGGGAGAGGGAAAGAGCCCCCCCCCCCCTAGTCCA
>LR738712.1:11951323-12008708 GCA_902687465.1 Secale cereale
CCCCCCCCGGCACTCCAGTTTAATCCGAAACTTTTCCGGAACACTTCCGATGTCCGAATATAGTCATCCAATATATCAATCTTTACATCTCAGACATTCTAAGACTCCTCGTCATGTCCGTGATCTCATCCGGGACTCTGAACTACCTTCGGTACATCAAAACTCATAAACTCATAATATCGATCGTCATCAAACGTTAAGCGTGCGGACCCTACGGGTTCGAGAACTATGTACACATGACCGAGACTCATATCCGGTCAATAACCAATAGCGGAACCTGGATGCTCATATTGGCTCCTACATATTCTACGAAGATCTTTATCGATCAAACCGCATAACAACATACCTTGTTCCTTTTGTCATCGGTATGTTACTTGCCCGAGATTCGATCGTCGGTATCTCAATACCTAGTTAAATCTCGTTACCGGCAAGTCTCTTTACTCGTTCCGTAATACATCATCTTGTGACTAACTCATTAGTTTGTTGCTTGCAAGGCTTATTATGATGTGCATTACCGAGAGGGCCCAGAGATACCTCTCCGACACTCGGAGTGACAAATCCTATTCTTGATCTATGCCAACACCACGAACACTTTTGGAGACACCTGTAGAGCATCTTTATGATCACCCAGTTATGTTGTGACATTTGATAGCACGCAAGGTGTTCCTCCGGTATTCGGGAGTTGCATAATCTCATAGTCATAGGAACATGTATAAGTCATGAAGAAAGCAATAGCAGCAAAACTAAGCAATCATAGTGCTTAGCTAATGGATGGGTCTTGTCCTTCACATCATTCTCCTAATGATGTGATCTTGTTGATCAAATGACAACTCATGTCTATGGCTAGGAAACATAACCATCTTTGATTAATGAGCTATTCTAGTAGAGGCATACTAGGGACAAACTGTTTTGTCTATGTATTCACACATGTACTAAGTTTCCGGTTAATACAATTCTAGCATGAATAGAAGACATTTATCATGATATAAGGAAATACAAATAACATCTTTATTATTGCCTCTAGGGCATATTTCCTTCAACATGATATGGCCATCATCATCTTGTGCTTTTGATCTCCATCTCCAAAGCATCGTCATGCTCTCCATCGTCACCGACTTGACACCATGATCTTCATCGTAGCGTCGTGGTCGTCTCGCCAACTATTGCTTCTACTACTATCAATAACTCATAGTGATAAAGTAAAGCAATACATGGCCTTCGCAATTCATACAATAAAGAGACAACCATAAGGCTCCTGCCGGTTGCCGATAAATTACAAAACATGATCATCTCATACAATAACGTATAACTCATCACGTCTTGACCATATCACGTCACAACATGCCCGGCAAAAACAAGTTAGACGTCCTCTACTTTGTTGTTGCAAGTTTTATGTGGCTGCTACGAGCTTAGCAAGAACCGTTCTTACCTACGCATACAAAACCACAACGATTTTTCGTCAACTGTGCTGTTTTAACCTTCACAAGGACCGAGCGTAGCCACACTTGATTCAGATAAAGTGAGAGAGACAGACACCTGCCGGTCACCTTTAAGCAACAAGTGCTCATAACGGTGAAACCAGTCTCACGTAAGCGTACACGTAATGTCGGTCCGGGCCGCTTCATCTCACAATACCGCCGAATCAAAGTATGACATGCTGGTAAGCAGTATGACTATTATCGCCCACAACTCATTGTGTTCTACTCGTGCATATCATCTACACATAGACCTGGCACAGATGCCACTGTTGGGGAAAGTAGTATTTCAAAAAAAAAAACCTACGATCACGCAAGATATATCTAGGAGAAGCATAGCAACGAGCGGGAGAGTGCGTCCACGTACCCTCGTAGACCGGAAGCAGAAGCGTTTAATAACGCGGTTGATGTAGTCGAACATCTTCGCGATCCAACCGATCCAAGCACCGAACGTACATCACCTCCGCGTTCAGCACACGTTCAGCTCGATGATGTCCCACGAACTCTTGATCCAGTTGAGTGTCGCGGGAGAGTTTCGTCAGCACGGCGGCGTGGTGACGGTGATGATGAAGTTACCAGTGCAGGGCTTCGCCTAAGCACTGCAATGATATGACCGAGGTGTGTAACTGTGGAGGGGGGCACCGCACACGGCTAGGAACAATTGATGTGTATCCAAGGGGTGCCCTCCCCACGTATATAAAGGAGGGAGAGGGAGGAGGCGGACGGCCTAGGGAGGGGCGCGCAGGACTCCCCTTTCCTAGTAGGAGTAGGAGAAGAGGGAAGGGAAGGAGAGAAAGAGAAGGAAGAGGGGGCGCCGCCCCTCCCCCCTAGTCCAATTTGGACTAGGCTTGGGAGGCGCCCGACCCAGCCCTAGGCAGCCCCTCTCTCTCTCTCCCCAAAAGCCCAATAAGGCCCATTTACTCCCCGGGGGTTTCCGGTAACCTCTCGGTACTCCGGCATTTTTCCGGTGACCCCCAGAACCCTTCCGGTGTCCGCATATAACCTTCCAATATATCAATCTTTATGTATCGACCATTTCGAGACTCCTCGTCATGTCCGTGATCACATCCGGGACTCCAAACTACATTCGGTATATCAAAACACATGAACTCATAATACCGATCATCATCGAACGTTAAGCGCGCGGACCCTACGGGTTCGAGAACTATGTAGACATGACCGAGACTCATCTCCGGTCAATAAACAATAGTGGAACCTAGATGCTCATATTGGTTGCTACATATTCTACGAAGATATTTATCAGTCAAACCGCATAACAACATACGTCGTTCCCTTTGTCATCGGTATGTTACTTGCCCGTGATTTGATCGTTGGTATCATCATACCTAGTTCAATCTCATCACCGGCAAGTCTCTTTACTCGTTCCTGTAATACATCATCTTGTGACTAACTCATTAGTCGTTTTCTTGCAAGGCTTATTACGATGTGTATTACCGAGAGGGCCCACAGATACCTCTCCGACACTCGAAGTGACAAATCATATTCTCGATCTATGCCAACACCACAAACACCTTCGGAGACACCTGTAGAGCATCTTTATAATCACCCAGTTCCGTTCTGATGTTTGATAGCACACAAGGTGTTCCACCGGTATTCGGGAGTTGCATAATCTCATTGTCATAGGAACATGTATAAGTCATGAAGAAAGCAATAGCAGAAAAACTAAACGATTATAGCGCTAAGCTAACGGATGGGTCCTGTCCATCGCATCATTATCCTAATGATGTGATCACGTTGATCAAATGACAACTCATGTCTATGGTTAGGAAACTCAACCGTCTTTGATTAACGAGTTAGTCAAGTAGAGGCATACTAGGGACACTATGTTTTGTCTATGTATTCACACATGTATCAAGGTTCCTGTTAATACAGCTCTAGCATGAATAAAAGACATGTATCATGATGTATAAGGAAATATAAATAACAGCTTTATTATTGCCTCTAGGGCATATTTCCTTCACTATACAGCCCGCCTATGAGGAGTGTGTCGCTAGTTAAGAATAACATACACACTTATCCATCATGGGTTGACCGACTTTCCTCCTCTTAAGAAGATAATGTGTGATTTTTTCCTTTATTTTTGTTTTATAATTTTTAATTAGTTTTTTTCATGTTTGTTTTAGTTTTTGATTGTTATTCTTTTATTTTTTGCATTTCATTTTTCACATTTTAATTCATGAATAAGCTTTCTAAATTTGGAGCCTCCTAATGCGTAGGGAATTGTGGATGTCACCATGGGCCCCTCCTATATGACTATGTGTGAGTGGTTAACAGTAACACACACCTATCCGTAATAGGAATGTCGAGCTTCCGATTCATCTCTGCAATATCCTCGGAGACGGAGCTCGGAATCGAGGACGAAGCCTGCACATAAAAGCACTTTGGTTATCCCCACAATTGATCTATTGCCACTTCGGGCGGACTCCCTGCAACACTCGGCAGAGTCCGGGGGGCTACTCGCTATGCTCCTATCCTATTTGACCCCATTTTCTTGAAACCAACTTTGGGCTCGGGGTTATTCACTGACTATGCCGTTTAGAAGGCTATAGGAAGATGTCCTCAGAAAGAGATGTAGATTTGCAAAGTAAAACGCAAACAAAAATTATTTTTACACGGGAATAAAAGTGTACCTCGAAGCTCGTGACAAGACCCTTGAAGACCTCATGCAATCCGGCCCCCGTGGACCGGAAGCCCCGCAGTTCCGCACCTATCAAGGCACGGTGCTCTTCCTTGAGGGATGAGCCCTTCAAGGTCTCCTCCATCTCTCGGTCCACCCCATGGTAGCCCACTCTTGGGCATGGAACGGAGGTGGCAAAACCTTGAACCCAAGCACTTGGATGATGGGTGGAGGAGTCTCCGATGGCGGCGTTGGACCCAGAGCGGATGTTAGCTAGGCCGATGACCGACTGAGCCCCTATTCGATGACCTCGGGGATCTCATCCCCTTGGCCTTGTGAGGCTGAGGTTTCAACCTCTGCCATAATCTCTAAACCCCCGGACCCCGTCGTGTCAGCTTGGGGGACCGGATTAGATGTTGCTTCCCCCAGACCGTCTTCACCTGGGGGAGGGTGTGCAGGGTTTGGTGACCCACGGACACAAGACAACCTGTTGGAGGAGTCGCTTGGGCACACCTTTGGTGGGCTGTATAAAGGATGGTTTTATAAGCTTACTCCTATTGAAAAAGCCTAACGGAATATAAATGCAAGGATGGATAACATACCCTCGGGGCGCCGGTTTCTTCCTCCCCATGGCAAAGGGGTCATCCTGTAACTCGTCGGAGAGCATGATATTCTCCGACAAGTTGCCGGCGGCCTCGACCAAGGTTCTTCGTGACCTCTATGGGCCCTTGTGCCGCATCCCGGCTCCGCCGTCCACTGACACCGCCCTCTTCCCTTTAAGGGGAGGGTTATCCTTCTTCTCCTCCTCCTCCGCATCATCTTCGTGGGTGCCGGAGGTATGGGTGTCCTTGGACTAGGCGACCAAGATCTCCCGAGTCCGAAGACCCGCCCTGCCCTTCTGGGTGTTCGGCCCCTTGGGCACCACCACATGCGGCTCCTCGACAAGGTGCGTTGTGAGCAGGGGAGTACTTGCCTCCTCTGGCAGTGGAGCTCAACATTGCATTTGCTTCATCGTGGCCGTCCACTTCTGCAATTGTAAAATGGGACGATTCCTTAAGATTTGTCTCACCTTTCAGGAAAAAGAGAATATACACGTATATGATAAAGCACTTACCGGTGGGGCTCCGTAGCCGATCTCGAAGCCGAGGTCCTCCCCCTTCTTAGGGATCTTGTCCTTGGATAGCTTGAGGAGTCGCATCCACATGCCGGCCAGGGTAGAGCGGAAGAAGCACAGAACGGGCCCCGCATCCCCCGATTTGTGCTCCCACATCGGACTGGCAAGGAGTTGGAGCGGGAGGATGCAGCGGTGTAACATCACGTTGACCACGTCGGCGAGCTAGAGGTCCTTCCAAGTGGACCACCACCTGATCTTCTTGATCAACGCCTCCACCTCGCCTGGGTTTCCCCAGACGACGCCCTTCTCCTTCCAGGACTTGAGCTTCTTTGGGGGCCCGGCCGAGAATGCCGGGACCTCAGCCTGGCCAGGAGCGAGTGGCTCAGTGACGTAAAACCACTCTTTTTGACACTCCTTAACCATATCGATGAAGGTGCCCTTGAAACATTCAACGTTCTGGCTCTGGTTGACCATGGCCCCTTGGCGCTCCGCCAGATCGGAACCGCTAGACTTCGGCTTGACACCAAAAGTCTTGAGCCACAGGCCGAAGTGCAGCTCGCAGCGGAGGAAGGCCTCGCGTACTGTAATGAAGGAGGTGAGGCGGATGATGGAGTTCGGGGCCATGTGGTGGAAGTCGAGCCTGTAGTAAAACATCATCCCACGCATGAATGGGTGCAGCGGGAACCCCATGCCTCGAATGAAGAGGGGGCGAATACTGCCCGCTCACCTTGGTTGGGAGCGGGCACTTGCTCATTTTCGTCTGGAGCGCGGACGGCGATGTTGGCGAGAGGTATCTCGTGCTGGATAGCTCTAGGATGGTGCCATCTATCACGATGGAACCACCCCAATGCCCCTTGAGGGTATCGGCCATGGCTGGATGGGGGAGCTCGAGAAGAGGAGTGATAGATTGGATATGTGCGCTAGAGCTAGACGAGGCTGCAGGCGGGGGAAATGAGAGCGTGGTTGCTTGCGTTGTTCTCTTTTTACTCTTATAGGTTGTTGAAAGGCCAAGAGTCCCCCTTGCCGCGCCAATAAAAACGCCACTCTCCCGTAAAATATGTCGTTATGCACATAGGGAAAAACAAAATCTTGATGATATCCCGGAAGAAACAGGCACGATCTCCACCTTGATGGGACGCGCTAGTAGAAAACTGCCTCGGGCCACGATTTAGGGTGAGCGGTAACTGCCCGACCCGTTTCTGGAGTGCGTCGCTTCGATAAAGTTGTCAAACTAGGTGGCACTATTCACACCTACGTGATCAGCCTTCGAGGCTAAGTTACCCTACTTCCTCGGATAGGGTTTGAATTCGGCTAGGACTGTCTCGAAAGACGTCGCTCTTTAAGGAATAGCTTAGAGGCTTTGAAGTCACAAAAGGGAACTCGTCTAAAAAGCCAGGGACTTCGGGTCTGAGGTTATTTTCATCAAGAAAATCGTCCTCGGCATAGAAGACCAGTTCGGCGGCTACTGACGGTGTCATGGAACAGGGGGTGCTGACCTAGCCGTCCTAGGCTCCCCGGATGGGCCGACGGGCCTCAATTCTTTTCAAGATAGACACCGGAGGCTGCACGACAAGGCATGATCAGAACATCATCTGTCGTGAACTTGCCATACCCCAAGATTTCTCCTACCTAGATACCGACCTTGTTACCCTAGATATCCTGCCTGGCGTGTATATAAGCCGGAGGGTTTAGCCCATAGAGGGGACATCAACGCAATTTCATTCACTTAGCCCTAGGGTCTCAACATCTCGTGGTATATCAACTCTATACTTGATACGCGTTCATCATTATAAACAAGAACAGGACGCATGGTTTACCTCCTTCAAGAGGGCCCGAACCTGGGTAAAACACTGTCCCTTTGTTCATGTTACCATCTGTCTGAGATCTACACTCGGGACCCGCTACCCCGAGGTCTGCCTGTTTTACACCGACAGAGGAGGAGGAGGAGGAGGAGGAGGACGAGGAGGTTGAGGAGGAAGAGGACGAGGACGAGGACGAGGAGGTTGAGGAGGACGAGGAGGAAGAGGATGTGGGGGACGCTGGCGACGCGGATCTGCAGATGGAGCAGCAAGCCATCCTCGATTCCCTCATGTCGGAGTTGGCTACGGAGGCCAGGCGCCATCGCCGATCGGAGATGGAGGCGCATCACGCGGCGGAGGAGGCGGAGATGCTCGCCTACATGGATGAGGTCGAGCGGGAGGAGGATGAGTCGGAGCCCTCCTACCCGCCCTTCCAACCGGCGCCCGGCACCGCCGTCGTGGACATCTTCGACGACGAAGAGTGGCTAGGGCAGTACTCCCTCCTTCCCAAAATATAAGGCGCACCTGATTTTGCACAATCTTTGATGCATGCTTTGACCATTGATATATATCAGAATACATGGATTGAAGATGTGTCAATAGTATCATCGTATTTGCTTTTGCAAAACAATTCTATTTCATATGCCTTTACAATAATTTTGTAGGCATATAATAAGTGAAAATCATAGTCAAAATTATGAGATGAACAACACAAAAGTCAATGCGCGCCTTATATTTTGGGAAGGAGGGAGTACATACTCCGTCCGCAAATAAGTGTACATCTAGCTTCTGTTCCAAGTCAAAGTTTTAAATTGTTGACCAACTTTATAGAAAAAAGTAGTAGCATATATGACATCAAATTGGTATATAATGAAAGTATATTTCAAAATGAATCTAGCGGTATTAATTTAGTGCCATAAATGTTGCTACTTTTCCCTATAAAGTTGGTAAAAGTTTTAAAACTTTGACTTAGGACAAAAGCTAGATGTACAATTATTCGCGGGCGGAGGAAGTACTATGTGAGAGTCGGATACAAAATGTTTAATTGAAGACATGACCGATCACTGTTTACGGACGCGCTCGGACATGTTCGCGGACGTTTGAGGGGTTAGATTTGCAAAGTCCTGCTCTAAGAGCATCTCCAACAGTGGCACAAAAAATCGGCGCCCAAAAAAAGTTTTAGTGCGCCACTGTAGCACTTTTAGCGCGCCGGACCCAACATTGCTTTAGCAGATGCCCAAAAACGCGCGCCCAAAAAACCACGCAGTGTAAATTGTGAAGCGCGCGCAATCCGGCGCCTCAAATTTACAGCTTTAGATGGCGCTTTTCAGCGCGCGCCCAATCCTTTTGTGCGCCCGCACTATTTTACAGCTTCTGTTGGAGCTGTCCGGCGCCCAAAAAACTTGAATTTTAGCGCGTGAAGCACTTTTTGGGCGCCTGTTGGAAATGCTCTAAGTATCTGCTATCTCTCGCGCGCGCCCGACTTCAATCAATCAATCAAAAAGAGCAATGAAAAGAAATTCGCTCGCGCGCGCCCGCGTGCTTCTGTTGGAGGACGGTAATGGTACCAGGCACGGCATGTTTGGATACGCCCCGGTCCCTTTTCTACTGGTTCCTTTTCATCAGTTATATCATATTATTACCTCGCCGCAGTACAGTACTTACGGGGACCGGGAGCAGGACCGGCGTCACGTAGTACGTGATCGAGTATCGTACAGGAGCCGGGGCGAGCACGCATGTAGTATCGCGTACGTACAGTACAGCGCCATCAATGTCGTCGTTGGGTTCTTCATATGCCAAGCAACGCTCTCTCTCTCTCTCTCTGGCAGTCTCTGTATCGTCATGCATAATGGTGGAACTGTAGCGTACTCCCCGTGGGTTTCAATTCCCACAGCACCGTAGCTAATTATGCCCGTATCTTCAGCCCGCTGCAGGCCAGCGTCTAGCAGCTCCGCTCTACGGCCGGTGGGTCACGGCCTCTGTTTCGTTCGAGTAAATACCGTCGACGTACGCACACCCTTTTTTTTTGGCCTTTCGGAAAGTAGGCAGGTAGACAGCACGGCAAACACGTCCAAATCGTACTGTACTAGTACGTATTTTGGGCAATAATTCGACGAGTGATGCGACGCAGAGGCTGCCTCGTTTCAGTCCGGGTTTATTACGTGTGCATGCCACGCTTGTCGTGGATACCTTGACAGACAGGCCCCGGGAGAACAGTACCGTACCGTAAATGCGGCACGCTGCCATGCTCCCTCCCACGGGGCAGAGGCGGAATCAGGATTTGTCAAAACCTGGGGCTAAAACTAGCTGACTAAATATAATGTCAAATACCACGCACATCAATGTGCGTTATAAGTATGCCACAAAATCACTTTCAAACGAAATATAAATTCATTATTATCACGAGGGGAAATTTCATAAAACAAAGTTTAACAAAGTGCATCATTGCAAAAATTGGTCTAGTACCAAATTAGTGAAGACTTGCCTAATTCAAGGCCATCGTTTCTTCACCAACAATAGTAGAAGGACCTTGATCGGCAAACATAAAATCAATTGTTTAAAATCAAGACAGTGGAGATCGAATAAATCAATTGTTCATATGATTTTTTGTAAAAAAAAATATTATAGCATTACCACGAAGTGCACGAGGTAGTAGCCACATTCTGTAGGTAATACATCTGTGTTTGTATTGTTGGATGGAGACTGGTTGGATGTCGATTGAAAAATAAATTCACTGAGTTTGCCTGATATAAAGACTCTAGGGGAAAAGAATTAGATGATATAGAGTTAGTACTACATATTACCTGTGCGCCAGAGTGTGCGTGCACCGTAATTTAGCAATAGTTCGAGAAGATCAGAAGGAGACTAGGAGAGGCAGGTGGTTAGGACGCCGGATCCGGCAGCCGGCGCGGCGGTGAATCGCGGCTTGACGAACTGACGACGGCGGCGGCGCAGCCGCGCAGCGCATGGGCGCTCCCTTTGAGAGAAGCGAGGGTTTCTCTATTGCCGATCGGGAAAGGGATTTTTTTTTTTTCTTGGTGAACGAGCGACATATCGAAGCGTCAACGTGTTCTGATCGATCCATTTTCTGGCTGCGCGCTTGATTTTCTGTTCTGATCGGTCCACTTGAGTTGCCCTAATGGGCTGAAGCCTTTGTACATCTACGTAAAGCCTGGGGCTAATCTTCTCTGTATCCCGAATTCTCAAATATTCGCTACCATATGTATATGTGCTAGTTGGGCCACGCCTGGGGCTACAGCCCCAGTTGCCCCAGGCCCAGTTTCGCCTCTGCCACGGGGTCGCGACGGGGTTGTGTCTGCGGCCTGCCCGTCCGCACGGGGTTTGCACGAACAGCGCGTACACTGTCGCGCCGACGACGGGGAGCTCGCTGCACGCCGTGTGACCCGTTTTGGCAGCGGAGATGCTATCAGTCTCGGGCGCAAAAACGAGGATGTACTCCACTGGCACGTAACATCTCGGGATTTTGCTAGCCGGTACAGTTTCCAGGAAACCTGCATGCAGATTCTGCTGCAGGATATCGATCCTCTGCTACAAACGCATGCACCCCGGCATTGGTATCAGCAGTTCAAACGAACTGACGTTCGCAGTATCTCTGGTCTATTCACACGTACCCAGTACAACGTTACGCTATTACATACTGTACTGTAATGTTCTTCATCTCGGCACAACAACAACAAAAAACACTGGCGTGGCACGCAACTTTCCTTCCGGGTCCAACCAAAACGGCAGGTTTACTTACGGTGTGCGTAAACCCTAGCAAGCAATGTGTTATTGCTCCTCAACGTGTACGTCGGTTTCGTCGTATATCTCCTCCTGCGCACCACAAATATAACAGAAACAGTTACTATGGTACTGAAAAAGAAAAACAGTCTACATACGTGCTTGAGCTTAAACCAGCCATGGTCTACTCCACACTGATTAACACTTATGTACAGCACATGGTTGAGACACTTGTTTTGCGACGACGGAGGGGTATTATCTTGTTGACAAGGAGAACCATCATTATGAGTGTGGATTTGAAATGTCACTTATACTGTATCATCCTTCGTAACAAGTAGTGCAAGTCGCGTGCGTTGGACAAGGCAGGTAAAAACGACGAGCTCTTTGCGAGAACTAACCTGCAGCAGCTCTTCAATGACATCCTCCATGGTTATGATCCCGACGGCTTCTTCATCCTCGCTCAGCGTGGGCAACGGCTCCTCGTGCACCTGGAGAACGTCCGACTGGTCTTTGGACCACTTCCCCCTCCTGCTTCCCGTGTTGGAGTTGAGGGTGTTGGGGTAGCTCTTCCACCTCCGCAGCGGAGTGAGACTCTTGGCAACCTTCTCGCCCTGCTTCTCGTCGATGGCGATGGCGACCTCTGTTTTCCGCACCAAAAGGAAGGAGGACAAAGAGAGACTGAGAAAACTAGATGGCGGCAGTTCACATATGCGCGCGGCATGCAAGTTCGCAAGAACTACGGACTGCCTTGGAGCTGCTCACCAAGAGATTCACCGTCGATGCTGGGCTGCTTGGCTGGGTAGCTTGGAATGTTTTGCTTTATGACAACCGCCATGTGGCTGTGGCCCTTCTGGAATTCGTTTAGGATGTCATATAGGGGCATGTCTTCTGAAACGCTGAATTATTTAACAAGGTGCAGAGATGTAAGCTGTACATACAAATACTTGGTACACAACTACAGAATTTCCAATGAATAAAAATACATGCCCTTCTGTTCATGTATTCCCCTTCACTCATTTCATTGAGAACTTTCAAAAAAAAAACAAGATATGATCATAACTGTAACATGACAATGACAACAAAACTCGTCTACAACTCTAGTATAGACCATCTCTGTTAATTCTGAATCCACCTTAAAGTGTTATTTAACAGGAGAAAATGAGTTTACTTGAGCAGATATATGAAGCAAGTATGAGATCACTTTGTTTGTATTTTGACTTATATAGATCAGCCAGTGACAGCCCTTTGTATTTAAATTACAGACCAGTGATTCACAGCCATTAATAGTTGCATAGAACGGGAGTTGCTCGACTATATTAAACAGCTTAAATATATACATAAATTTTTTAACTAATACCGTACCGAGGAATTTTGCGGATGGTTACGCTCTTTATGGGAATCTCATCATCAGGGTTAATGGATAATAAATTCTTCACCTGAAAATATATAGCAAAATGTAGATGAGTACAATACAGTTGCCCACATGAAAGGTTACCAGTTATATTATACTATATAAAATAATACAAAATAAAAAGCAAAAATTTTAACCACATTATAACAATATGTCTATATCTATATTACATGCATAATTTACAGAACATATTTGATCAGATAGACAAGACAACTACAGCAAAAGCACCACTTCTTATAAAAGGTGCAAACACAAGTGTCAGTAGTACTGTCTGGTTTAAAGTATTCTTACAGCTTTACATGTCCGTACCTCATATAAATTAGAAGTTGAACTACTGTTAATGATTAATAACAAAACAGTGCAGTATCACTATATGATGGTCAAGGATAGCACGCAAATTTAATGCCTTCTTTCACAGAGCATGCCACTTGTGCACCTTAAGTTCTTAATGCGCAGTCACCTCTCTTGCAGATAATATGCAATCCTAGTTCAAATGCAGGTACGCGGATACAAAAGCCTCCAATCCGATCAGACTCTAAACATGAGTCATACAAGTATCAAACTACTCGACCCAGGGCTGGCAACCCTAGTGCCCACCAATTTCCTGCCTTTTACCTACAGAATAACTCGTGGATATCTATCTGGCCAGAAACTAAGGATCCTGGTCGATTTTGTTAATCCTGTTCTGCTCAAATATCATTGTCCAACAAGACACAAACTGGTAGGTGCTAATTCCAAGGAAATAGAAAATACTAAAACCTTTCATCCAAATAAAAAACTCTGACAAAATTGCATATCAATTCGAAAGCAGAATATAGCATTACCAATATCAATCCAATAATGTTTGTATCCTTTTCGTAATAAACTGGCACTCTGCTATGGCCTTTCTCAATGACCTCTTGCATTAGTTTCCTGCACAAAAGAGAACACAAATATTGGACTGTGTGCTATAAACAGAACATCATGCTTTTTAACAAAAGAAAAATATGCATAACTGTAGCCAATGTTCAATCGAATTCTTGTTAAATAAGACAATCCAGTACCTGTCGAGCTTTGCATTTATATCAATCACAAATGTATCACAAAGAGGTGTCATAGCATCTTTAGCTTTCTTTTCACTGAGCTCAAGAGCTCCAGCTATTATAGTAGTTTCGTCGTGGGTTAACTCTCCACCTTTACCAGCCTGTTAAATAATAAGACAAGACAGTTCAAAACTAGCAATGCAGGCAAAACAGGATAAAGTGGCATACCTGGTGAATAAACAAATGGTGACACGGATTACTTAGGGTGTGTTCAGTGAAAAATATACTGGCTTGCAAAAGCAAAAAATATACACTAAGATGCATCAAGGTAAGCATATGTAATCATATATTTATCAGGAACCCATTGTTCACACTTGTATCACTAGTTGATCTTCCTTGTGATGAAGCAGCATGTATCCTGTTTACTTGGTGACTAGATAGTCATGAATCAAGTTCGTTCTGCTAATAAATTTTAGACCAATCCAGAAAGTAAACGTATCAACCAGCAGATCTCCATGGTTTGGAACCTCTGGTTGGGATAATGGATTATACATGTTTTTGTAGCTACAATCACATGATATATCATCCAAACTAGCATCTAGAACCCACATGTCACGTTCTGTGAAATCCATCCCTATCAATATTTATAGCTACTTGTGAATGTGAGCTTCTCTGTATCCTACCACAGAACAACCACCGTCTGCACACAATGATATTCTCAGACTTCACAGGTTGCTCACATATTCTCTGTTTCATGCGGAAACAATGTTGGCTGAGTATATCACTATGTTTCGAAAACGCTTACAGTATCTAAGAAATGTAGATTCCATTTAAGATAACAAACAAACTTCTCCATGAAGGTGTCCAAAATTGCATATATATGTGTGGGACCCTACATCATGTGTCCTAGATAGACGGTGCACAGGAAGAGAAAAGTGGGCCTCAACATCTACTTAGATATAGATAGAGAAATAGATACATTACAACTGTCTAATGTCCACGTAGTCTCAGAGTATTTCAATTTACAAGATCAGATAATCAGTTATGTTACCTCATTTCCGTGCAGTGTCACAAGTGTTTTTAGCTCAGCTCTACGGAAGAGTGCCGCTTTACCGTGACCAAGCACATGGTCCAGCAGCTGAAACGGAAAGGGCAAAAGTTCAAACCATGCATGTTCGAGAACCAGTCCAGTAGATAACCACACCGAGTCTAGGAGTATAGTAGTACCTTGGCAATTGGATATGCAACAGGAAAGCAAATCCAAACAAGAACTCGGACTAGTGGAGCAACCGAGGCACCAATTGCCAGCCCATACCGTGAGCAGATAGATTGTGGTATGATCTGTTTACACCAAAGTATTAGCATATCATACCATGCATTTGAGCATCACAGGTAAGGTAAAGTTTTTACCACTCACCTCGCCAAACAGCAGGATCAATGTCACCGAGATCAAAACAGCACCCCAAGCAGTCACCAGGCTATCAAGGAAGATTGGCAATGCCTGATGTGCATCAAGAAGTATGTTATCAGCTACTTGATTTATATAGAGGGGGTGGCTTGAAAATCAAGAGCAGTACCTCCATAGCCGCCGCATTGCAGATCAGAAGAGTGCATAGCAGAAGGTGCTGGTTTTTCACGACGGGCAATATCTTAGCTGCAAAAGGAATACTATTATTAGCACCTAAGACACGGCATCAGATGTCTCCATTTGCATTTGGAACATGTGCCTCATTAAGAAGAAGGTAGTGGGCGTGTTTCGCATTTGAATCAACTAAAGAAATAGGCCTAGAATTCATCATCAGTCTCCGATTATACCAGGGTTGAATAAGCCACACACAAAAACCCAGGGTTATAAGAAGACCAGAGGAGTATTTATTTCCCCCTAGCTTGTGGTGACAGACGCCATCTCACATAATTTTCCATTGCCCCCCTTGTGCTGCGCCAGTGCTATCTACGACCTCTCACTTTCCGAAGGAACAAGCCAGCGCGCCGAGTGTACCATGTGTCACTATCTCTATCTACTTGAACAGGACGCGAACAAACCAACGAGGTGACCAGGCCTCCCGATGAACAGCATGAAGTTATCGAAGAGGACAAAAGGGAAAGAAAAAGAGAACATAAGCACTCCTACAATTTCCGGGACTTCCGGTCCACCGCCGAACAATCCTCTAGTAGGTCTGGACACGGATCCCCGTGGATGAAAAATGATACTGTACGATTCACCAGCCCCCAACATTCACCGGATGATTTTGTCGGCGGGACGAACGCCTGGAAGCTGTTCGACGAAATGGCAAGCCGGCCCGGGAAACGGGGAACAGAGCAAACCCCCACTAAAACGGTACCAAATCGGTAGTAGAGCGCGGAGGGGGAATGGGGGCGGGGAGGGGGGAATGGCGGCATGACCTGCGTACTTGCGGTCCTTGTCGGTGCCGGACTTGGCGAGGACCTCGAGGTCGACGAGGCTGAGGGACATGAGGCCGAGGGTGAGCCCGGACATGAGCCCCGCGAAGAGCACCAGCACCACGATGATGGCGATGTGCTCGAAGAAGGGGCCGCCGCAGCAGCGGTACTCCACCGCCATCCGCCGCCGCCGCCGCCGCCGAGCTTCTCTCCTTCCTTCCCTCCCCCGCCACGCCTCTCCGCCTCCTCCTCGAAGTTATTGAGCTCGGTTTTTTCTCCCCTTTTTCTTTCCAGGGACAGGGAGCCGTTCCGCTATTTGGACTGAGCGTAGCCTGGGCGTGTGTGTGTGATGTGCGTGTGGAGAAGACGAGGAGGGGGTGGGGACGCGTGTCGCTAATGACATGTGGGCCAGGCCCGTTCGTCCTGGGGGTCCCTGGCTGGCGGTTGGGTGGGCCCACCGGACAGCGAGCGGGAGTGTTCGTGTCCGATTCGCGCTGCGGAAATAGCTGGAAGCGCCTCCGTGGACCAGTACCAGTTTGTTTATGGGCTGTCGGCATGTGCCGGTGCTTCCGTGGGAAGGGTCCATGGACAGCCTTCATTCCATTCCACCCATCCAACAATTTCTTTTCAATCATGATATATACACCACATCACGTGACACACGATGATAAGCAATTCAAACAATTCAAAATTCAAAAACAATATACAAACCATGAATAAGTATACCGAAACCATAAAACAAGGTCGGACAGCCGAAACAACCCTGAATAGCATACAACACGAACTCAAGGAGGATAGCAACCACATCACATCAGCACACGGGGACTACAACAAAACGCAACTCACCCCGCTCAACCTCCAGTCACGAATGATGAAGAAACATAACACAAAGTATCAAGGCCGAGTCACAACCAAACCGAACACCTCGCAAGCGGCCCTAGCTAGGAGTCGGACCTAGTGATGTCAAGGCTATATACTTATGCGTATATGTATATACACTATTGCTAATCACAAGGCTATTAATGTAACTAACTCAGGCTTTATAATGTCACTTCACATCACAAATTAGGAGTAGCATCGCCACTGATCGGAACCACGAGCCTAACAATAAGTAATAGCTGAATCGACGCACCATTCATCCAAAGTGACTGAGAGAATAGGCAGGCGGACAGTGGGAACCAGTTAGACCCGAGACCATGTCGTCCCAGTGGCGTCGGAGATGGAGTACATTGCGCCCCATAGGCCCAAGCCCATAGCACCGAACACCACCAAAGCAACTGCCCCAAGCCTCGCCGATGAGGCTGACCAGGCATCCAACTCCAGCTTTCGATCATATAGACTCTATGGGCACCCAGGCAGCGCCTCCAAGGAGGAGATGACACCATGGCACCGCCGCTGCCTGGCCCGACGAACCAAACCTAAGGTTTCCTCCGGTGCACAACTAGAAAAATGGATTAGGCCAAGACAATGCATCCAAGGAGGAGACCTGAGCTGCCTGCTTGGACTGCTGTCGTACGGTTGCCATCTATGGGAGAAGCATCGGCGCGCGCCGACCAAGGCCACTCTCGCACCAGCTTTAGTATTGTATATATTGATCTAATTCCTAAGGATTGTTAGCACCATATAAGGTGGGTGGGAAGATAGCATCTTAATCATCTATTATCTTATTCCTTTTATTTAATTTTTTGTAAATCGAGTGAGCCCTATGATATATTTAGGTAGGTAGGTAGGTAGGCATGCTTAGGCTAGCAAATTTGATCTACTTTTTATATTGTCATCAAACTGTTTCAAGAGCCACAAACTTGATCTAGTACCTTTTTATATTGTCAAACTTGTTACCCGAGCCACCGAAAGCGAAGCGAAGAAATTGGCAACCACGAGAATGACGGCCGACGGAAATAGGAGTATACTATAGAAAGGAGGATAATAATAATAATAATAATAATAATAATAATAAGCTATACTAAAAGAAGAACGTGTGGTGTGCTGCACATGTGACACAATACAAAGCTGGCCTATGGACCGGCTCCACGACGCTGGTTCATTGCTTGCATGCCCGGCGCGTGTGCATGATTCGACGCATGGTGCCCCGCGCACGTCGGCCGTTGCGATCCTACTACGTGCTGGATCCACCGTACGTGGCCGGCATCTTTTTTTTTAAGGGAAATGGTGGCCGGCATCTGATGCCGCAGCAACGACCACCTACGACTACGAGGCTGCACCGCGCTACTAGTAGTAGCTAGCTAGCATCGTGGGCTGTTTCCTTTTTACTCCTCCGTTTCTAAATACTTGTCTTTCTAGACATTTCAAATGGACTACAATTACGAATGTATGTAGACATATTTTAGATTGTAGATTCATTCATTTTCCTCCGTATGTAGTCACTTGTTGAAATCTCTAAAAAAACAAATATTTAGGAACGAAGGAAGTAGAATGTACGGTGCGCACGGCGCACCCGACGTCTCCATGACTAATGTACGCTCGTACTCCCTCCGTCCGGAAATACTTGTCATCAAAATAAATAAAAGAGGATGTATTTAGATGTATTTTAGTTCTAGATACATCCCCTTTTATCTATTTTGATGACAAGTATTTTCGGACGGAGGGAGTACCTAACATCGACGCACACATCAAACAAACTACGTTTTTTTTTTTTGCGGGGTATCAAACAAACTACGTTGGCAGAAAGGAGAACCATAAAAGGATTGAAGCCATGCCAAAGCGAACTGAGAAAGAAAAAAGTGCAAAACAATCGAATCGTTGATCGAAAAATTACAGCAACGACCGTCCACACTGATCATCATTTCACGTCACAAGGACATCAAGAAATATTCTCTAGCAGCAACACCTAAGGAACAACGCTCAAGCGTTGCGGTTGTCAGATCCAACCATCGAAAGCTAGACTCTGAAGAACTAGACCTCCCCTCCCGTGTCGCTCACACGAGCAACCGGGGGAAGGGTTGGCTAACCCAAGTGATGCCGCCAGGCCGGCCTCCCTCCCCTCTCCCATCCCTTGTTGCCATCGATACATGAGTATGAGTAACATTACACATATCAAGACAAAATGAATCTACAACCTAAAAAATGAAGTTTTGTATGATACTCCCTCCGTCCGGAAATACTCGTCATCAAAATGAATAAAAAGGGGTGTATCTAGATGTATTTTAGTTCTAGATACATTTCCTTTTATCTATTTTGATGACAAGTATTTTCGGACGGAGGGAGTACCACACATATATTACTCTTCGTTATAGAGATAGTAACATAGACTAGTAACATATGCATGTTACTACTGTAAGTTACTCTCCACTGTGGTTAGTCTAATGCACCTAGACACGGAGGGAGTACTAAAGGCAGTGTTTTATACATTTGCATAAAAAGGTACGAACTTGCAGATGCAGTTGAAAATAGATCGTGTCAATTCATCTTGTGACCACATAATATGCCAACAAGTTGTTGTAAAATACCTTTGTATGCTTATTATTGTAGTTTTAGACATTCTTTTATTTTTCTTCAACAAGGAACATAAATACTTCTAGTATAAAAAATCCTGAACCTCCAGAAAATCTACCTTGATGATTGAGAACTAACGAGTATATTTGCCGAAAGAGTGCACCACACTTCATATATAAACTCAAGGTGTACTTGTTAGATCAAAACCAATTGTCAAGACGATAAATTAAAGCAATGTGAGGATTTCAGATAAAATATGATAACATTGGTAGAAAGTAGTAACCTTTTGCATGTTAATTTAGTTAGGGAACTTGCATACCATTAGAACAGTGGATTTGCACTGTTTATGTATCTTATGTACGTATATATTTTGCAAAAGCTTTGTTATGATATTTCTTGTACGAGTAGGCTATGACTTGTGTGAAACCACCGCTACATCGCCAGTTATCATTGTTTTGACGAGTGGGGCAACACAAATTATTGTGGAAACCCAGGGTTAACTTTGTCCAATTTTAGGGTTTGGAGATAAACAATGTACTTCGCTAACGGCGAGAAAAAAAATCACGTATGATTTTTTTGCTTTTGACATATCCTGCTCTTTATTCGAGCCTTCTTCGCCTGAATTCGCGAAGAGACGGATTCCCACATGTATAAAGTCTAAAGAGCCAAGCAGCAAAAGTCATTCCTTAGAGGGAAAAAGCAGCCAATAGCTTATGTGCAATTATGCAGCGCTTTCCAGTTTCTAGGGGCAGGTAGCTAGTGTTGCAGCCAATTTTCTCTGCCCGCGCGAAAAGACAGAACGAGCTTAAGATCACGTTGATATATGTAGCCACCTTTTAGTCGCTTATTTTTCCTGTCTCTCAACGTTACAAGCAACTATTCCCGCCAAAAAAAAAAACAACTAAATAGGAGGAAAAGGGTACGTTGGCACTGAAAATAACGTATTACTACCACAAATCATCGTGATTTTGACTTCTAACCACACCCTGTCCTCTCTGTAGTTTTTTTTTTTTTTTGAGGTTCTCTCTGTAGTTTCTTTTTTTTGAAACTTCGGCCTCTTTATTAGATCAAATAATCATTACATCATCCACTAACCATCTAACGATAGACGCCGGCGGCTCCTCAACCCACATCGCAGGTGGGTTTGAGATCGCCAACCTAGCTAGTTCATGAGAGACACAATTCGCCTCCCTTGGGCAATGGATGAAAGACACCGAAGTATACCCAACTGTCAAGACACTACAATCCGCGTATATTGCCGCAGCTCCTGTCGCCGTGACTCCGCCCGAGTTCATTGTATTAATCACTTCCATGCAGTCCGCCTCCACCATGAGCCTGGTAACGCCCATTTGTTGTGCCAGTAGGAGCCCATGTCGCAAGGCAAAAGCTTCAGCTGTTGCCGCATCCGATACATGATCAAGTTTTTCATTGGACGCAGCTATGAAACCCCCTCTGTCATCCCTCATCACTGCCCCGACTGCTCCACTGCGCGTATCTGCATGAAAAGGCTGCATCAACGTTGAGTTTAACATGTCCCTCCGTCGGTTTGGTCCATCCTTCCTTTCGTCCCCCCGCTTCCCTCTTCTTTGCCCGGATGTAGCTTGCAGCTAGGGCTGAAATTGACATGGCTGACCGGGCCGGTACTTGAACCTCTTCCCCATGAACCTGTTGCCTTCTCTCCCACCAGATATACCAAATCCCAACGAGAATTAGTGTCTGGGCGCTCACCTCTGGGAGCAAGCTTCTCTTCGGTGGTGTACATAAAATATAGTCCAAGACCGATGATCCCGCTCTGTCCACAATTGCCGCTTCCTCCATGAACCCATCTAACCTGAGACACCTCCAGATCGCTGCTGCTCGTGGGCATGTAAACAGCGCATGCTTAATGTCCTCGCACCCTCCAGCACACATTGGGCAATTTCTGGGCATAGCAATATGTCTATTTGCCAAGACTCCGAAGCATGGAATGAAACCATGTAATACTTTCCACGCGTGAATCTTGATCTTGCCCGGCAGTGAAGAGTCCCAGAGCTTCGCCCAAACTGGATACTGCTGCGATTGTTGTCCTTCCGTTCTTGCAAACCAGCGTCCGAACTGATGTTCCCACTCCGCATGATACGCTGATCGTACTGTAAACATGTTGTTCTTGGTAAATCTCCATGCCACAAAGTCCTCCATCATCCCATGCGGCGCGAGCGGGGTCGCTAGGATTCTCTCCGCATCGACCTGCCAAAACATCTCTGTAACAAGCTCGTGATCCCATACTCCTGTCACCGGATCAATCAGATCAGACACTTTGGACAACAAGTTTGCACCTCTTGGAGTCACTATACGACCATCTGCACTTTCTGCAATCCATGGGTCAGTCCAAATATTCACCTGAGAGCCATCTCCGATCCTCCAAATAGCTCCTCTTTTGAAAGTGTTAATACCCGCACATATACTCTGCCACGTAAAAGAACTCCCGCTCTTCATCTTCGCCTCCAAAAGCTTTCCATCAGGGTAATATTTCGCTCTCAAGACTTGGGCACATAGCGACTCCGGATTCTCTAGCAATCGCCAAACCTGCTTGGCCAACAGTGCAAGGTTGAAGCTATGAAGATCTCGAAAACCCAGTCCTCCTTTGTTCTTCGGTAAGCAAATTTTCCACCACGCCGCCCAGTGTATCCTCTTGTGATTGTCGTCGTCGCCCCACCAGTATTTTGATATAGCATCCGTCATCCCTTTGCATATTTTCTTCGGGATATTGAACACCGACATCGCAAAAACTGGCATTGCTTGAGCAACAGCCCTTATGAGGATATCTTTCCCTCCCATTGATAGTAATTTCTCCTTCCATCCACACACCAGCTGGTTGATGCGTTCTATAAGATATTCGAAAGCATCACTCCTGTCCGCGCCGACCATTGCAGGTAATCCCAAATACCTATCGTTCATAGCTTCCGTGAAAATCCGCAAGTTCTGACATATAACCACCTTCTCCTCCACTGCCAAGTTTGGGCTAAAGTACACGCTGGACTTGGCGTCACTAACCAACTGTCCAGAACTCTCACAGTAAGCATCCAACACCTCCCTGAGACATGCTGCATTCGCCGCATCAGCTCTCATCAAGATTAAGGAGTCGTCTGCAAATAGCAAATGCGATATTTGCGGTGCTTCTCTGCTTACTCGTACCCCAACCAGATTACCATCGTTTTCCTCTCCTTGTAGCAAGCTTGACAGGGCCTCTGCACATAACAGGAAAAGATACGGCGAAAGGGGATCTCCTTGCCTTAGCCCTCGCGAAGGATGAAACACCTCCGTACTAGATCCATTGAAGCTCACATTATATGAAACCGTAGACACGCATGCCATAATCATTGTTACCCACTTAGAATCAAACCCCAGCCTCTCCATCATTCTTTTCAAGAAACACCACTCCACCCGATCATATGCCTTATGCATATCGAGCTTCACCGCACACAGCCCCGATTTTCCTTTCTTCCTCTTGATGGTGTTCATACATTCATACGCAATGAGAATGTTGTCCGTGATCAATCTCCCGGGGACAAAGGCGCTTTGTGTCGGGCTAATTATTTCTGGCAGAATACCTTTCAACCGATTAGCCAACATTTTTGAAATAATTTTGTAGGCCACATTGCATAGGCTAATCGGTCTAAATTGAGTAATATTAGTCGGTGCAGCCACCTTAGGGATCAACACAATAGTTGTGCTGTTCCATCCTTCAGGAACCTTATTATTGTTAACTGCATCCAACACTTCCTGCACCAATTCATCCTTAATCATGCTCCAAAACCTCTTGTAAAACGCCGCATGCAATCCATCCGGCCCTGGAGCCTTGAAGTCTCCAATACTGAAAAGAGCTCGGCGGACATCTTCTTCATTGAAAGGCGCCAGAAGAGCCTCGTTCATCTGCCCTGACACTTTCGGTGTGACTTTCTGAATCACAGCCTCATTTGGTACATCCACCTGCGAGGTAAACAAGTTAGTAAAATATGCTTGTACGATATTCTCCATCTCCGTTTGCCCTTCTTGTACCACTCCTTGTTCATCTTGTAGGCTTTTGATAGTATTTCTCTTCCTCCTAGCCGAGGCATACATGTGAAAGAAGCTGGTGTTCCTATCCCCATGTCTCAACCAATTTGCTCTTCCTCTCTGCACCCACTCTATCTCTTCCTGTTCCAGGAGGTTCTCAATAACCAACAATATCTCCTTCTGTCTATCTATAGCTGCATCCGTCGCTGGCCCCCTCCGTATGTCCTCCAATTCTGCTTTGAGTGCAGCCATCCTCTTCTGAGGTTTCTTCAGTACTTCTCTATCCCATTTATGCAACTCTGTGTGCACCGAATCAAGTTTGGCCTTAACAGGCCCCATCCCTAACATCGCCGCCTTTTGCCATGCCGTTCTTACCACCTCCTCCACAGTCTCCTCCTTCAGCCATCTTGCTTCGAACCTCCTCTTCGCACCTCTTGGCCTATTCTGTTCTGCATCAAGTTCAGTGTTCACCACCAATGGACGGTGGTCCGATTTTGTCATTTCCCCATTCAGCACACCCGCATGTGGAAACATTATATGCCACTGAGAGTTACACACTGCTCTGTCCAACCGCTCCTTTATATTCCCTCTACTCCACGTAAAACTGTCACCCAGTGCTCCCATATCATCCAAGTTACAGTCAGCTAAAGCATCTCTGAATCCCTGCATATGGCGTTGCTCCCGAGCCACTCCCCCTTCCTTCTCATGGGCGAAGAGGATCTCGTTAAAATCTCCAAATACTATCCACGGCACATCCATGATCTGGTGTAATGATCGTAGATACTCCCATGACTTATGTTTATGCTCTCTTGCCGGTTCTCCATAGAAACCTGTGCAGCGCCACTTCCTTCCATCATCCACCAAGACATCAATAAAGTTCTTCTTAACATCAAGTTTTGTAATATTCATCCCCCTTCTCCAAAACATCACTAAACCTCCCGCCCTTCCATCACTTGGGTCAACCAACCTCTCTTGAAAACCTAGCTTCCTCATCAACTTCTCCGCCCCCGCGTCAGACAGGTGTGCTTCAGACAAGAACATCACATCTGGTTTATAGCACCTCTGGACTTCCAGAAGTGCCCGAACTGCCCGGGACTGACGCATCCCGCGGCAGTTCCAGCCTAGAAGAATCATTGGGCCTGGCGGTCCCCCGAGCCAGGGGCCGCCAATGTTGCCAAGTCCATAATCACTGTCTCATCTACCTTGTGTCTCTTACTACCTTGCGAGTTAGTATCCTCCTCCCCTCCCTCACCATCCACTCTGCAATCTCCATGCTCCTCGCACTCGTTCTCCACTCTACCATCAGTCAGCATCAACTGTGTTCCGGTTCCCTTATTCTTCTCATCGAACTCCAACCGTCTTTTAAACGACCCGTCCGAGTGGGAAACGCTCGGATGCTTTACCGGGCTGCTCGCCGTACTCCGCAGATCATCATCGCTTCTTCCCTTAGCTGCCTGGTTCCTCCAACTTCCACCCCCTCTACCCCCTCTTCCTCCCTGAGAGGCCTGTTGCCCTCTTCCTTCCTGGCTCATTTGCGCCCAGTATTCCTCTCTTCTGAATTCCTGCGCAATCAAGGATAGAGGGTATATAATGGCCTCTTCCTCATGTATCCCATTACCATGCTCCTTGGCTACATGACTAACCAAGCCACAAACACCACAAAACACCGGCATCTTCTCATATTCAAAATCAAAAAACACCTTCTTCTGTCTTAAGGTAAGGCTAGCACATCTCGTCAAGGGCTTCCTCACGTCCAAGATGACTCTCACTCTAATCCCTCCACCTTGGCCCTTGACTGAACGCTCATCCACCCCCATCACCACCCCAGCCTTCCTCGCTAATTGTTTTGCAATGCTAGCAGACCGCATCTTCTCCTTCAGTCCCATCACCCTCACCCACACCTGATAGGTATAGAGTTCAACCTCATTCACCTCCGACCACCCATCATACGGCGCCATCAGCACTGGGCAGTTCCTGAATATCCATGGACCATCATTCATCACCTTCTCCCAATCTCCCAAGCAACTCATCTGAACCGAGAACAGGTTATCCTCGATCGCCCTAAACTCCACTTCCTGAGCCAAGTTCCACGCCGACCTCATAGTGCCGTAAAAGGCCCCATGGCTGAACTTTTTATTGGTATGAACCCTAGCCAGTGCCATGAACTCCGCATCCTTCTCCAGTTCTTCCAGATCTTCTTCTAGTACCACATCCTCCTCCTCATCCTCCCTTAGGTTCATATACTTCAGCTTATCATTCAGTGACTCCTCCTGTGATACCCTCGTTCCATCGCTCGGCCCTTCCGGTCCCCGGGTTCCTTTCGCCGGCGCTCTTTTCCCCTCCTGCTCTTCCATCCTCTGTCCGTCAACCCTAGACGTGGACGAGTCCGCACTCGCCATAATCGCTTCGCCTGGGGCAGTTGTTCTCCTGTGGTGCACCTCGCCGGACCGTAGATCGGATCAAAGATCCAATCTAGCCTCGCCGTGGTTAAGAAGTCTCCTCGGCCGCCGCCTAGGAGCCAGAAACCCTAAGGGGTACGTGACGTCTTCTCTCTGTAGTTTCTTAAAGGCTATGAACATGACAGCACAAGGGTAACGAGTTATAGTCAATATTGAACCGACGATTATTATTGATGCAGATTGATAATGACGTGAGGTGCTAAAGCCTAAAGACATCGGTGAAGCTACACACTTTGCATCCTGTGAACCGCACGTATATTTTCCTCATGCAGGTTTTGTTTGTCTTTACTAGTTTGGTCACCGATCGTCGACCGACGTATGGCTAAAAACTACTCCCTCTGTAAACTAATATAAGAGCATTTAGATAACTAAAGTAGTAATATAAATGCTCTTATATTAGTTTACGGAGGGAGTACTCCTCAGTTCCTAAATATAAGTCTTCCTAGGGATTTCAACAAGTGACTAAATACATAGCAAAATGAGTGAATCTACACTCTAAAATATGTCTACATACATATTTGTATGTTGCAGTTCATTTAAAATATCTAAAAAGACTTATATTTATGAACGGAGGGAGTATGTACAAAGCGCGTGACCATCAATTTACCGAAAAAGACTCTCGTCCCATTTTATAAATAAAGTAAATCACCACAGTTTGAACACTTAAGTAGACGAGAATGATTCGCATTAACCTTGCCATTTCTCTCTTGCTTTCTCCCTGGGGGCGTGGACTGATGCGGTTGCATCGGCTCACTGGCTGCACTCCTTGTCTTGAGTCTTGACTCTTGAGCGCGCGGCAAGGCAAAGAAGACCATCGTGTACATGTTCTCTGTTCTGATAAATAAGTGTAAAAGTTAATTTGTTTTCCACATAGGACACACAAGTCATTATCATACAAGTTTGTAAGAGCATCGGGGACAGCAAATCCGACCCCTCAAATGGCCGGACGCGTCCATAGACAGTGACCGGTCACGCTTCAAATTTGCCCATATGCATTCGGATACCTTATTACTAGAAACCTAAAATCCGTACATAAACATGCAAACGATGAAAACTGTTGAAATATGAGGGTGTACCTTGGGTCCATCTAACAATTTCGGAAAATCTTTAAGGGCTTATGTCACGGTCATGGAAAGTTTAGTCTTACCTTGCTAGCTGGACATGAGTTGGACCTCCTTATAGGGGATTCTCTTCCACGCGTTACTCCTCCTCCGCCTCCGCCGCCGCCCGTCGCACCTCGGGTTGCGGGAATGAGTCGAGCTCACATCTACGCGTCAGATCGTATGTATAACCCATTTACCCTGCTCATGTTTATTTTCGTGTTAGCCATACGAGCATTATGTGTAGATGTGTCAACTATTTACATAGTGCATGCTTATCTAGATCGTAATCAGTATGTACGTCATTAATTCTGTCAATACCATGTTTATGATTATTTTTTGGATTAAATTAATCAAAAAACTGCCTATTTACTCAGCAATCCAAAACCTAATTTGTGTAGTCATTTTTTGGCCAGTGGCTTTGCCGCTGCACTGAAACCTGATAAGTTTACCGATACATACTTTAAGCGTTGGCAGACCAAAACCACCCTATGGCTCACGACAATAAACATGTTCTGAGTCTTCGGTGTCCCTTCCACGGAAACAATTGCTCCTGGACAGGCGAAGCCATTCAAGGAAGCCACCGTCGTATTCCTTGGAGCAGTTCTGAGCGTGATCGAAGATAAGTTGGTTGACGCATATTTACATGTGCGGGTTGCCAAGGACTTGTGGGAGGCGCTCGAATCTAAGTTCGGCGCCACGGATTTGGTGGATTCCTTGTCACGCTTCGCCACTGCATTTGGGTAAGGTAATTTATCTACTGTAAGTGTTTCGATCCACCAATTCGTGGGTGAACACTGATGCAAGTGTTCATGTGTATGCCGACATTTCATTATTTTCTTCGTAACAGGCTCTAACAGTGGTACTCAGTTCCCTGCGTGGCTGCAGCAACGGCAGAGAGGCCAGCCAACCGCAACCCCACCTCGGCCTCGTGGGTTCCCACCCTCGCCACTTTTTCCGGTAGGAAAATCTTCCTCTCGTGTCTTTGACTCCTCGCCTCGCTCGCCGGTCGCCACACAGTCGTCGTGCGCTTGAGTCGCTTTCCCTTTTCTCCTTCTCCCGGTTGCCTCCACCTCCACCCACCAAATCCTTCCCATCGATCGAAACTTCCACCTCGGAACCCACCGAATCCTCTCACGATCGCCAACAACTGCTGCCCGCTCGCTATACAACCATCGCTCCCCAACCCCCATCCCCCAGCGCCCCAATCCGGCCATCCTCCGCCGCCTCCCCGCCCCATTTCTCCCCGTTCCGGCGACCGACTGCCCAGGCCGCTTCGCGCGCGCGGCGGGCGGCCCCGGATTCGCGGTATCTCTCTCTCGCTCCACCTCTCTCTCTCTCGTTCGCGCGCGCGTGTCCGCGGCTCCTCGTTCTCTGAATTTTTTGCTGTTGCTTCTGGTGTTTGGTGGCGCAGGGTCTGGAGGAGGAATCCAGCGGCATTGCCGGATTCGGCTCGAGCCCAGTCGGAGGAGGTGTCCGACTGACAGGACAGGTGAGCAATACACTCTTCGTGCGGGATTACTGGTTGAATTCGGGTGCGGCGGGAGTCGAGTCTGGTAGGCGGATTTGGTTGTTGGTTGTGCGTGGCTTGCCAATCTTAGTAATATTGTGCGTGGTGATCTGGCGGGAGACGGCGGAGTGCACTCCCGGCGTTTGATTTTGGTTCGATGCGCGTTTTTGGACTGGGTGAGGTGTTTCTTAATTTGGCGGATTAGGTGATTTGGCTATTCTAATCTCAGCCTGCTAACTTCGTTATTCAGTCAAAAGAAGAGGAAAGTGCAACTGGATTAGGGCGATAATAATCTATTATTAGGATGCCACGCTGCGGCCGGTGGAACGCCTGAACCTAACCTATATGTTATGTTCAGTAAAGCAGATGCTGTGGACACTTCTAGTTGATCAACCCTTGGTTATATTCCAGCCCAGTCAAAAGATGGAGAATAAAACTGGCCTTCTGAACCCGAACCAAAGTGCTTTGGCAATTGGCTATTCTAATCTTACTATCTTAGCCTGCGACACCGCGGATAGATTGAGTGCCTGAACCTGATCTGTATGTTGAGTGAACTAGACGCCATGGACCCTCCCGGTCGATAAACTGGTTACTTCAGTTCAGTTAAAAGAGGGGGAAAAAAAAGGAGAACTGGATTTGGGTGATATTCTAATATTAGGAC
This sequence comes from Secale cereale, assembly GCA_902687465.1. Classification (NCBI taxonomy): domain Eukaryota; kingdom Viridiplantae; phylum Streptophyta; class Magnoliopsida; order Poales; family Poaceae; genus Secale; species Secale cereale. Next base: position 11,980,142 of record LR738712.1, read on the forward strand.
GACACGTTGCGGGCAGATCGAATGCCTCAACCTATGTGTTCAGCAAAGCAGATGCTATGGACTCTTCTAGTTCTAGTCCATGAACTGTTTGGCTTTTGAAGCTGAACAAACAGTATGAATTCTGAAGTGTTTAAGGGCCTGTCCAAGTGTTTAAACATTTTTCTGGCTGTAAAGTGAAATTGCTTAACTCACTGACAATGGCCAGATTGTTTTATCCTTTTGATTCTTCATTCATGTCTCCCATGGGATCTGTCAGATATATATATTCCATTCTGTACTGTTTTACACTACAGTCAACCTCTTGCATCTAAGATTCACAGCTTTGTTTTAATCAAGCACTTCATCTGCTCCAGTCATATACTGATAAACAATGAAGCCACCTTGCTCCCTCTCTTTTAACTTGCAATGGATCCACTTTGTCTTTGCCCTATGTTAGCATTTTCTTCATGTGGTGTTTAATGGTGTAGGGTTTGGAGGAGGAATCGAGCGGCACCGCTGGATTCGGCGGCACTCATCGTGTTGGAGGAGGTGTCTGACTGACAGGTGAGTAATACTCTTCGTGTGGTTAAAAGTCGTGATGAGCCGAGTCTGGTAGACGGATTTGGTGCTATGCTTGTTAGTTGTCTATGCGCGGTATGCCAATCTTAGTAACATTGTGCATGGTGATCTGGCGGGAGACGGCTGAGTGCACTCCCGGTGTTTGATTTTGATTCGTTGTGTTTTGGGTGAAGTACTTCTTAGTTTGGTGGGTTAGGCGATTGGGCTATTCTAATCTTAGCCTGCGATGCTGGGAGAACCTACTCTGTAGGTATGTTGAGTGAGCTAGATGCCATGGACTCTCCCTCCCAGTCGATGAACTGGTTGTTTCAGTCAAAAGAAGAGGAAAGTGCAACTGGATTAGGGTGATAATAATCTAGTATTAGGATGCCATGCTGCGGCCGGTGGAACGCCTGAACCCAACCTATATGTTACGTTCAGTAAAGCAGATGCTGTGGACTCTTCTAGTTGATCAACTCTTGGCTATATTCCAGCCCAGTCAAAAGATGGAGAATAAAACTGGCCTTCTGAACCCGAACCAAAGTGGTTAGGGGATTGGCCCGTTTCTAATCTTAGCCTGCGACACTGCGGATGGATTGAGTGCCTGAACCTGATCTGTATGTTGAGTGAACCAGACGTGATAAACTGGTTGGTTCAGTCAAAAGAAGAAGATCAAATAATTGGATCTGGGTGACACTCTAATATTAGGACGCCACGTTGCGGGCAGATGGAATGCCTGAACCTGCATGTTCAGTAAAGCAGATGCTATGGACTCTTCTAGTCCATCTGGCTTTTGAAGCTGAACAAACAGTATGAACTCTGAAGTGTGTAAGGGCCTGTCCAATTGCTTAATTCACTGTGACTCGTTGACAATGACAAGATTTCTTTATCCTGTAGATTCTTCATGTCCCCATGGGATCTGTCAGATACATATTCTCTTTTTTAAAGTTTGTCAGATATATATTCCATTCTGCACTCTTTTACACTACAGTCAACCTCTTGTATCTGATATTCGCAGGCTTTGTTTTAATCAAGCACTTCATCTCCTGCAGTTATGTATATAAAATAGAGGTAAGATCTGCATCATGCATCCAAGAAAAGGGTGATGATGCTTGCGTAGTTACAATGCAGTAACACAAATACGGCAGAACACAGCTTGGGATAAATGCACGCACATACACAACTTATATAGCTTGAAGACTTCAACTAACCGGCATAATCTGCAGAGCCACCTAAACTTTCTTCGAGACCTAGTTTTGGGTGAGGATCCATCATTTGTTTGGCCGCTTTTTTTTTCGTCTTGGGAACTCAACCTTGATAGAAAGTTTGTATAAACATATGTACAAATAATTAGGGGCTTCTTTGTATCCACAATAATTATTCAGATAACTACTTGAGAAAATATATAATACTTTGAAATTTAAATCCCACCGCATCTAGACCCATTTCAAATCTCAATTTCACACTGAAATCCCCCCAATCTACCTAGCAGCCACTTGTTTCCACCTCATTACAGGCTCCTGCAGTCGCCTTTGCACGCCTACACTCTTGTCTCGTATTTCGGTGACCCCTATTGTTCACCATCCGTGGCAGGCTAATATTTTCCCAATAAAAATGCTTGTCATCTGAGCCATATTCGTTGGGCTTGATTTGAGTTTGGATCTGAACTATATTTTCTCTACTATAAATCTTCCCCTGCCTAATGCCAGTTATTTTGCTCCAAAATTGGTTACTCTTGTTTGAATATTTGCATGTCCTTGGCAATTGATGCTTCTACTGTTCATTTAGCATCGCCTCATCTTCTATATTGGGCTGCTCGCTTTAAGTCAATCACGTGGATTTGATTTTTCAGTCTTCGTAAAATTGATCTGTTTGACAAGAAAATAAAACAGAGAAGTTCAATATTAATCTGTAGTATTTGCTCAATTTTCAAGAGGGTTTCCTGTTAGTTCTACTCTTCTTTATCTTCAACACTCATGTTTTAGTTTCTTTTGTGCACATTGGAAGAATGTGAATGCAGAATTAATTCAAGATAATGTCTGTAAATCTTTTATATATGTTATATGAAATTTCATAACCCAATTTTTTCCTGCAGGCACCAACAGAGCTATGAAATATTTTGTATTCAGATGACATAAGGAGTATTAAGTCTTGTATATTTGTTTAGAAAGAGATGAAAGTTGGTGCTCTTCTGACCTCTGCTGGAATCAACATTGGTCTCTGTATACTTTTTCTGTCATTCTATTCCGTTCTGAGAAAGCAGCCACAAAATGTTAAGGTCTATTTTGGGAGAAGGATTGCTGAGCAGCATAAGCGGCTCCGAGGGGCTTTTATTTTGGAGAGATTTGTTCCATCCCCTAGCTGGATTGTGAGAAGTCTGCAATGCACGGAGGATGAGATCCTATCTACTGCTGGGTTGGATGCAGTTGTTTTCAATAGAGTTCTAGTATTTAGGTGCATACATTTTTACTTTTGCTTTCTTTGCCTCTCCAATATTTACTGTTCGATGTTTATGAGAGATATCTTTTGAGTTGTGCCAAGTAGAAGGTTCACTTTTGAATATAGCAACATGCTGATGTGATTTTTTAAGCTATATTGCTTTCACTTCTAATCATTGATATGTGAGCGACATGATTTTCCTCCTTCAAACTAGAAAATTTATAACATTTTAGTATGAAAACCCAATAAGAAAATCGAATTAACTTTGTATAATTGCAGAAAAATAGGAATGTGATCTGATATCTTAATGTAGAGATGAATAGAAACAACAAACTTACTAAATTTAAGCACCTCCTAGATCAAAATGAAACCGGTAGACTAACTAGTCAAACGGACAATCTGAGGGATGTTTGTTACAGTTTAGTCCAATTTAATTACTTCTGTGTCCACAAGCATTATTTAATCGCCACCATTCTGGGTAGATGTGGGTTTCTTCTTTTTACAGATGATGTAAACATCTGTATACTAAAAGGAAACGTTATTATATTAGAAACCTCTTTGCTATACTCCTGCTTATTGTATATCCTTCCACTTCATAGTTCCAACATCCAAATTCTGTTAGCTGATGTATATGTTTTTTTTTTCAACAGCATACGCATATTCTCATTAGCTGCCATTCTTTGTTTATTTGGAGTTCTCCCCTTGAATTATTTTGGACAAGATATGCGTCATGAACAGCTTTCTTCAGCATCATTGGAGACATTTACAATAGGAAATATGCAAGAGAAATCAAGATGGTGAGCAATCAAGCTTTTCTTATTTGGTTGTGAGGAGGCTAACTTGATTAGTTGAATATGCCATCTTATATGCTTTATCTTTTGTTTGGCTGATTTATACCATGTTCCGGTGTTACCTTTGATCTAAGTTACTAGTTCTGTGTTTGTCGTACAAACTGGTCACATAATCATTTAAACAGATTTCTTCGGAACTTATAAATACTCGTGGATTTTGCTTGGTCGTAACTGCAGGCTCTGGGTTCATTGTGTCGTTCTGTACATCATATCTGGTGTAGCTTGCTTTCTTCTATATATGGTACGCGCCAGTAATTTGGCCATACAAAATTACTTAAATGTTCAATTACCTTAATCTTCAGGAACCTTATTTGTATTTTTTTACACTGTTGCTCTAGGAGTACAAGCATATTGCTAGACTGAGGTTACTTCATCTTGTTCGAACAAAGACCAAACCTAGCCACTTTACTGTCCTTGTTCGTGGGATACCAAAGTCAACTGATGAATCATTCAACAGTGCTGTCGAGACTTTCTTTACGACGTACCATGCACCGAGTTACCTATCTCATCAAGTTGTTTATAAAGTTGGGAAACTTCAGAAGATAGTGGTAAGCAATATCTATAGTTACCTGATATCTGAACTTTACCAAATTTCTATTCTGGTTTGTGGAAATATAATGCTACCACTAGAGACTCCTGATTAAATATTGTTGTACTTAAGTCTTATCTCCGCACTATCCCGTAAAAATGAAATACTATTGAAAAAGTTCGATAGCCACTGATAAACAAAAGTAGATCAGTGGCAGAGCACATCCACGAGCAACGTCGTCATGGCCATTTAAGGCAGCCCAGGGGTGCCATGGTGATAGTTAGGCGTTAAAGAAGAATAATATACCACATGGCAGAAAACATGGAACTATACCTGATATGACAGCATATTAGGAGATTTAGCAACTTAAATAACAAGTAAATCAACATAAGGGCAGCACCAGTAAACATCTATTAGCAACTAGCAAGTCCATACCATATGACAACTATGCAGCAAACTAATACTCCTATGTTGGTAGAAATAGAATCTATCATGGCATGACATGACTTCCAACACATGCCCTCGAGCCTCAAATCATTTTGTGTAGATGATAGAAAGTCTTCTTTCGACTTCAGCTTCATCCTCCTCATCTATATCTAGTTCCATGGCTTTAAATATCCCTCTGTTTAAGTAGTTGTGATCTCTTCCCTAGGACTACCTGTCACCAATAATAGTTTGCAACACGCGTAATATTTGTAGTTTTTTAGAGCAACGCAAACCACCTTTATTCAACCAGTAAAGGATAACTACAATCTCTTTTCAATGAAATGAAACGCAAAGGTCCCTTGCGTTTTCTCGAAAAAATTACCATAAAGAACGAGATTACGAGAGGCCGGTGAGCTGTTTGACCAGCACCATCTTTGCATATTGCTACTGGCTTATCTAGCACATTCATGAGACATAACTTGGGAAATAATGGAACTCTTAAAACTCATGCTAAGCTCTTTGCATAATCTGTAGTGCAACTGCGCAGGACAATATGCCGAACTAAAATTCAGAATAGGCTCCGTACAAGTTTTAAGTGTACATGTATTTCCTTTTGTTGGGTAATTCAAAACTATTATACATGCAACACATGCTCTTAGGATGCAGGATCATTCCTTTTCTCGGCCATCCATTTTTCCTATATCATGGGGGAACTACTTTCAGATCTTTGAATCAATAGCCTCACTGCATGTTCATATAGTACTATATGTTTGTAGTGATAACTTGTATCCTTACTTTTCAGATGGGTGCAAAGAAGGTTTATAGGAAGTTCAAGCATTTCAAGGGTACCACAGTCGATCAGACATGCAGATCCGTGACATATCGATGTTGTCTTTGTGGGGTGTCATCAAATTCGTTCCAGTTGTTGTCCACTGAAGAGCAAGAGAGAGAGAAACCTTGTGTGAAAACTTCAAACTTGAACTTACCTGCTGAGGTCAACTAGCTATCATTTGGTTCTTTGCTTACTATTATCCTCACTAAACTATTCTAATCTACTAATTTAATTGTGCTTACTGAAAACAGGAATGTGCTGCTGCTTTTGTATTTTTCAAAACGCGGTATGCAGCGCTAATTGTATCCAAAATTCTCCAGACATCCAATCCTATGAAATGGATCACTAGTCTGGCCCCAGAACGTAACGACATGTACTGGTCAAATCTTTGGTTACCATACAAGCAGCTTTGGATTCGCCGCATAGCTACACTTCTTGGATCTATTGTTTTTATGTTCATTTTTCTTGTACCTGTGACATTTATACAAGGTCTAACTCAGCTGGAACAGCTGCAGCAAAGGCTCCCTTTCCTGAAAGGGTTATTGAAAGGGTAAGTAATCTTAACGCTTATAACTCACCTTGTTACCCCTTTTCGAAAAGAAAAAAAGAAAAAGAAAAAAAAATGCAGTGTCTAACTCAGTCGGAGCAGCTGCAGCAAAGGATCCCTTAATGTGTATTGACAATACAATGTGCATTAATCAAAATGACTCAATTTGTTAGTAGGATTTAATCTAGGGTTGAGTATCTGAGATAACATTCAATTATGAGGCCTTCACATTCTCTAAAAACGCTATCACAATTATGGCGGTGGTTCAAATTAATAGGTATAGTTTTGAGGCATATAATTCATATTTTGTCGGTCCAATTCATGATTTAGGAATGCACGCGTGCCTTATAAACCGGACGGGCGGGAGTACTGAAGTGTGGAGATATTGTAGTCTTTAATTCATCTTTACAGCAAAATTTAACGATTATTAATTCTTCTGCAGGAAAATCATGACCCAGCTAGTAACTGGATACCTTCCCAGTGTGATCTTGCAAATATTTTTATATACTGTCCCCCCAACCATGATGTTATTTGCGACACTAGAGGGACCTATTTCTCACAGTGAAAGGAAGAAAAGTGCCTGCTGTAAAGTATTATACTTCACCATTTGGAATGTCTTCTTCGTCAATGTCCTATCAGGTTCTGCAATTAACCAAGTGAATGCCTTGTCAAGACCAAAGGACATTCCAATGGAGCTTGCCAGGGCAATTCCTTTACAGGTGAATCACATATTTATGTTCTGTTGTTTATGAAGATGCAAAATACTCCCTCCGTTCCTAAATATAAGTCTTTTTAGACATTTCACTAGCTGACTACATACGGAGCAAAACGAGTGAATCTAAACTCTAAAGTATGTATATATACATCCGTATGTAGTTCCCTAGTGAAACCTCTAAAAAGACTTATATTTAGGAACGGAGGGAGTATAAATATTTAACTAGGTATATACAGTGTATTTATTTGTTTTTAGGTTGAGTTTCTCCAGGTGCTCACTGCATTTTATTGATGACTTCTTTTTTACTTCCATTTCAGGCTACCTTCTTTACCACCTATGTTCTGACTTCAGGATGGGCTAGTCTGTCGTCCGAAGTTATGCAACTCTTTGGTCTTATTTGGAACTTTGTAAGGAAATATATTCTGAGAATGAAAGAAGATAGCGATTGTATCCTCTCGTTTCCGTATCACACTGAACTACCAAAAGTTCTGTTGTTTGGACTATTGGGCTTCACATGCTCTGTGCTAGCACCTCTGATCTTGCCCTTTTTACTACTGTACTTCTTTCTTGCCTACATTGTGTACCGAAATCAGGTGAGTAACTAGATATAAACTTCAAACATTTAATTTGTTTGTAAACGAAGTTCTTATTTGAAGTGCACATGCATAATTTGGTCTATAATTATGAATAAAGTAAAAAATATATGTTCGAATGTGTATGCGATCATTTTGTCTGAAATTATTCTTTTATAATGGGCGAAACTGGAATTTGATAAATCCTCATGTGCTAGCTCCATTTTAGGTGAAATGCAATCTTTGTCTTGGATATACCATTTGATATGTTTTCTCTGGTCTTGTATAACTTTATTGTGATTAGATATCTTTTACTTAGTTATTTAGCCTGAGTTTTAGGATAACTCAAACCGTTTTCCTAGTTCGTGATTTTGTTTACACTACAAAATATTCGTGGAAGAATGTCCTCTGTGCTCCTGTAACCTAATGGGTTGGTAATTTATCATTTTCAGTTCATCAATGTTTATTGCACAAGATACGACACAGGCGGTCTATATTGGCCAATTGCATACAATGCAACAATATTCTCTCTGGTGCTCACCCAGATCATCTGCCTTGGTGTCTTTGGCCTGAAAGAATCCCCAGTAGCTGCAGGCTTCACTGTACCTCTTATCATCATCACTCTTTTATTCAACCAGTATTGTAGAATGCGTCTTCTGCCGTTATTTGGGACATTCCCTGCACAGGTTAGTATAAGTTTGTAGAATTCAACCTACATGAAAGCAATTAACATTTTTATGCTTTCAACTGGGAGTAGGTAGCTGGCATGTTTTATGTTCTGAATACCTGACACATCTCTGAATAGGACATAGCAGTAGTTACCACTTGAAATGGATGTTGTTATGTATAGATCTCACTTGCCATTATTTATTGTTGGACATGCTCAGGTTTTGATAGACATGGACAGAGAAGACGAGCAATCGGGCAGAATGGATGAGATTCACGAGGGCCTTCATGCCGCTTACTGTCAGTCCACCGACACGGAATCCGCCGATGACATATCTCTGGAAAGAGTTCAAGCTGTCAGTACAACAGATGACGATGGCAGCGGCAGCTCAGGCGAACCTAGCGGCAAAGAAAGTGTCGGGCAACCAGTAACCGACTTGTCTCACCCGACACTGAAAGGGCTCCCCGTTGATCGGCTACGGCACGCGGTGAGATCACTCGGTTTCATGATCAGATTGCAGAAGAGAGGCGTATCAGCGTAAGCCGTGGTTGGTGAATGTACAAACCGCATACAATGTGCACATAGAACAACACAGAGAGACCAAGATACAGATACGGAAATCACGCGGCTCCAAGGGAAAAAAAGTGGAGTGTTACCTGTTTTCTATTTCTTTTGAAAGTCGATTGTATTTGCTTGTTTGGTTGCAAGGGCGCAATTTTGTGTTTAAATCGACGCCTGCGCAACTTTTCAGGCCATGCACGGACCCTTGAATTGCTTGCTGGGACTTGCATGCTCTGGTGATGCAATGATCAAGCTAGTTTAGGTGTGATCTGGGAGTTATACCGGTTATTGTGAAAGAAAGCAATCCATCCATGCCTTTAGAAAATTGGTGTATCGGGCGTATCCCGGTATCGCGTATCCGATATCAAAGTATCCATGCAATGTAGGCTAGATTTGTCGTCTTTATTACTGGAGATGCTTTATTACCAGAGAGTACTAAAACCACGACAAGTATTTTGAAACACAGAAAGTACTAATCATAGCTAAACCACGACAAGTATTTTGAAACACAGGAAGTACTAATCATAGCGCTTGTCGTCTTTATTACTGGAGATGCTTTATTACACGGGTCCGATTTGTCGTCTTTATTAACTACTAGAGATGCTTTATTTTCATTTTCTCGAATACTAGAGATGCTTTATTACTTGAGAGTACTAAAACCACGACAAGTATTATGGAATGGAAGAAGTGCTAATCATACTATATAGCTAGATTTGTCATGTTTATTACTAGAGATCCTTTTCGTGACTTCTGTGGTTATTATTCTGTAGAGGGGATTGTTGATGTTGAGAAGGACTAGAACCAAAAAAGATAATGACATTGGCGTCGAGAACTTGAGATGCCCCTCCTAACAACACTGGCCTCCAGCACGAGTCACTTTCAAAAAAAGCCAGTTGGCCTGCCCCCGAGACTTGCCAACAAGTATGCATGTCTATTGCAACAGCACAACACTAAAAAAATTGTATTATCATTCGTTCTTCCCAACTGCTATCCAAAACCTGGCTTGGATTCTAGTACAAAACGCCGGGTCACAAGCGCCGCGAGTCGCGATTAGAATAGCCATTGCTGGCGCTCTCCAAGCTAAAGGTCGGCCCGCCCGTGAGAGCCCATCACACAAATCATAGCCCTTAATTTGTCTTGGCTCTCCGGCTGGCGGCTCCCAAGCCAACATTTTCTACAGGTACAGGTACGCATGGAAGTCGTGGTCTGCGCCCTGACCACTGCGCTGTAACCTAGCGCCAATGTCGTGATCACCGGTAGCATTGTCACGCAAACTGCGACGAGACCCGCCTGCTCCTGCTCGTTGACGAGCAGAGCAGAGTGCTGCGGTTGCTGCCCAGATCAAGGTCAGATACGCACCAGGACACCACCACGCGCGCCGATTGCCAATACATCATCCAGGAGAACTCTCGCTGCTGCTGCTGCTGCTAGCCAGAGAGTTCGATCAAATCTGCGTGCAGCAGCAGCATCTGCAACCGTATTGCCGGCAGTACACGGTTAGCCGCCGGTGGATGTGCGTACGTGCGTGCGCGGTTCTGTTTTGGGCTCCACGATCCTATCTCCCACATGCCTGCTACAAAGGCGAAACCGAACGCAGAAAAGGACACGCCGGCCTGATCGAGACCCCGGCCGTCACATCCGTCGTCGGCCGATCAAACCTTGCCCAACTAACCCTGCTTGCGCCGCTATAAAACACCTATGTATAGGTGCTAGCACCACGTCGTACCCGCATACCACCGAACCAAGAACCAGACCTCTCGACCCCACCTTGAGCATGCGCTTCGCGTGCACGGCGGCACCACCCTGCTACCACCTCGGCTCTTCTTCTTCCTCCTCGGACCACGCCGTCTCTTCGTCTTCTTCGTCTCACACAGATTCCACTGGGAGCTAGAGTGATTCACTGACCTCTGGCTGGAGATGGGTATAGGGATGGAGCCAGGAGCTGTAGCGGCGTGCGGGGCGGTGGCCTTCTCCTGGGAGCAGGAGCCGGGGGTGTCCAAGGAGAGCCCGGCGGCCAAGGCGAGGAAGCCATCAAGCGGAAGGACGGCGTCGGACAGCACCAATAACACGGAGGCGCAGCCGCACCAGCTGCGCGTGCCGCCTCCTCCGGGCGGTCCCGGAGCGCCGTCCCTGTCGCCGCCGATGAAGGCGGCGAGGAGCAGGTCCAGCAGACGGGGCGTCCGGCCGGAGGAGGACCCGTTCCTCGCGGCCTACGTCGCCTGCACGGCCAGCGGGAGGAAGACCGGTAAGGGGCACAACGAGGCCCAGAAGATGCTCCGGTGGGCCGGGCTTCGGTTTGCTCTCGGGCTTGGCCTCTCTTGCAAGACCTCTTGTGGTGTTGCGGAGCAGAGTGTCGTCAGCTTGGCTAAAAAAAGCTGAAACGGATGGTCATTAGATTGGCTATTTCTGGTGTTTTTTGTGCTATACGATTTTTTTTTGTTGCCATTTTGTACTACTGCCGATGTCCTGTTGTGCACATCATATTCGTAATTCGTTAGTGGATGAGAAGTAATACCAAACAAATCAGAATCCTGGACTCTGGCGTTTTAAATTCACTCACATGTTTTTTAGAGTGCTATAGACCTTTGGTGACAAAACTTGTCTACGAATGAGCACGTGACCAACTTCTGAACTTTGGTGACAAAACTTGTCTACGAATGCCACAGATTATACCGAGATACACACACTCTTTTTTTGTTCGCACTCATAGTTGTGTAAATATGGACATCAGATTTCAGTCTTGTTGCAATCTTAACACCCCACCAAGAGGTGGCTTTTTGGCGTTGCAACATACGTTAAATTCTGAGGAAAATGAAGTTTGGTTGCATGAGCATAGGAAGTATTATTTGTAGGAACAATTTCAATTTTTGGAAATTACATGAACATTTCATTTGACGTACTTGCACGCCTTATCTAACTCATATGAACATTTTCTATATATGGCGGGACACGTGTTTATTAAAGTTCTATTTAAATAAAATAAAATAAAACATATACAAGTCTTTATCCATTTATGGTTTTACTAAAAAGATACTTCTTTTCATCAGCTTCAAGATAAATGCACTAGAATTTTAGACCGACGTCTAAAACTATCATACTAAAGCTACAAAAACAACTAGAATAGAAACATATGTATTGAAGTTAGAACTTACGTAAATATTTTTAACCATAGATGAAAATATTTTTCCATTCATGGTTTTGAAAGGAAAATTCTAATAAAAATATGTTTTATTTGGCTCACCGGCATCCATACCTTACCACATCGACAAAAAGAATTATTCCCTCCTTTCACAAATATAAGATGCTCTATCCTTTTTCTGATTCGGTTGTGTGTTTGTTCACTCATTTCAGCCTATATGTTGTTCATATTAAAATATCCAAAACAACTTATAATTATGGACAGATCCTGCATAATGCAGTAGTTGGATCGCTAAGTTGTAGACGTTGAAGCATGAAAAGATAAGAAAACACACTGAACGGCACAAAGTAAAACATTTAAGGGCCTGGCCTAACACACAAAGAGGTGCGCGGTCTTTCGTTCAGTGGTACAAAAAGAATGCTGCAAGAGCTATATACCCGCGACAGCTATATCTCGCTTAATGTAAGAATAGCTATCGCCTCGCCTAAAGCACTTCCTAGGGTGTATAGTACTGGGCGGCATGTTATCGGTCAGGGGTTTGTTGCGGGGCCGCCTATACCTCACTTGACATGACTGGGCTAGCTCAGGTGCGCGGGAGTCCACTTCCTCTGTTTTTCCTTTTTTGAGTTATTTACTTAAAAATTTAATACCTCCGAATATTCAAAACATATACTGGAGTACATTACAAAAATATACTTTGCGTGCAGTTTTTTTGAAATCGGAATCATGCACTTGAAAAATATTAAATGTGTATAGAAAAAATGTTCATGATAATTACAAAAAATGTATAATGTGTATGGAAAATAGTAGGCACCTATATTTTATAAAAATGTTAAACATCTAGTTCAAAATTTTTAAACATGTATAAGAATGATGCTCAAATATAAGGGAAAAGTGCAATGTGAATGAAAAAAATAGTCCTCTAACATTAGTTTGTTTGAAGGTTAACTATGGATTTTTTTTAAAAGGTACATAAAATGTTCTTGATGTAAGAGTAAAACGTGCAAATATGTATGAAAAATGTAGAGACGTGTTGAAAAAAACACCTTGGAAACGAAGTAAAACGGAAAACCCGAAGAGAACCATAAAAACCAATTAGGAGGTGAAGAAAAAAATAAAACCAACGACAAATAAAGAAAACTGATGAAAACTAAGAAAGAAAGGAAAAAGATGGAAAAAAGAAAACAAAAAAGAACAATGAGAAAAGGAAAACAAGGCAACCAGAGATAACCAGTGCAAGAACGAAAGATAGGTAAGATATAAGAAACAAAATAAAATAAAAATAAAACTACAAAAAATGGTGGAGGATTAAAAACCTGAAAGAAAATACAAAACAAGAAAAACGAGATATGGCTCTTGCAGCATTCCTATGTCTTCATTGGTTTTCTTCATTTTTCTTGTTTTCTTTGATTTTTCACCAATTTCTTACTTTCCTTCACAGTTTTCACGGGTGTTTTTCCTTTTCTTTCTTTCTCATTTTTCTTTGTTTCTTTTATTAGATTTTCATTTTTCATTTTTCTTGATGTTTTTTTATTGTTTTTGGTCAACACACGTCTAATTATTTCACTACACATTTAAGATTTTTATATACTATAGAAATGAATCTTACAGATATGTTTAACATTTTAATTTACATGGATAACATTTTTAAAAACTTGTATATTTTGATGTGTACTTTTCTGCATATTTTTCCATACACATTGTACATTTTTGCTATATATCTTATGTATTTATTCAATACACGTTCAACACTTATTAAAGACTCCCTCCATCCCATAATATAAGAGCGTTTTTGACACAGTGTAAAAAACGCTCTTATATGATGGGACGGAGGGAGCACAAGGTTAACATGATTGGAATACATAGTGAACATTTTACAATACATGATATATATCTTATACATTTATTTAGTGTACAATGTACATTTTTCATGTAGACTAGGAACATTTTTATACATGATCAACATTTTACATACTCGTTGTATATTTTTTATACATGATCAACATTTTACATACTCGTTGTATATTTTTATACATGATCAACATTTTACATACTCATTGTATATTTTTATACATGATCAACATTTTACATACTCGTTGTATATTTTTTATACATGATCAACATTAAAAAAAAATCTATACACACTTTACATTTTTTTTAAATGCATGATCAATTTTTTTGTAGGCATTTTTAATTTTTTAGGTACATTTTTCGTATACATGATAAACGGGGAGAGAGAGAGAGAGAGAGAGAGAGAGACGCAGAGAGGAATGGCTACGACACATGCGAGGGGCCAGCGCAAAGTTGAGCCGGCTAAAATGAATGCACCCACCGTCAGATACCCAAAAATGGCAACCACCACGTCCAAAAAAATAAAATAACCACCGTCATGATTCATGTACCGAAAGATCACCACTACATGATGGTTGCATTTGCATACATGATATGATGCATTTTGCCATGTTAGTCCCTGTTGCAAAAGTGCTAAGTGCGGCGATGACGGCCGCGAGGCGCGGTGTGGACAACGCGAACGCGCCCACGTCCGGCGACGCCGAGAAACGGGTCTGTCCGTCGTACCTTGGCGGAGGAAAGCCGGGCGAGATGGGCGCGGCGCGCGACGTCGGCGACTGGCAGTGCGTAGGCCGGGCGACCGACGAGCCTGTGCTCGCCGGCCCGACGGCCGCGGCAGGGAACCCGGCCGGACGGCTCATGCCAAGCATGAGGATGGCGTGCGCTTTGTTGACAAGGTCCTCCTTCTCGTCTGCAGCGGCCTTGCGCCGCGCGGCCTCCAGCTCCTCGCGCTGGGCGACGAACTTGGTCGCGGCGGCATTGACCTTGACGGCCGCTCTCCGTTCCCTCCTCTTCGCCGATTCCGCGTTCAACTTGGCGATCTCCTTCGACGTGCACTCCGACCGCGCCTTCCTTGGCGCCTTGGCCGCCTTCTTCTTCACCTTTGCGGGCGGGTCGATGGCCAGGCCGCCGGAACTCGGCGGGGCGTCGGTCATGGATGGGGGAGAGGGGGGGCGGCGGGAGGGACGTGGGAGGGTTTGGGGGAAATGGCGCCGAATGGGCGTGGGGTTTTTTGGTTTCTCCCACCGACAGGCGGGTCAGGGGAGGACAAGCGCGCGTCCCGCCCGTCCGCGTGCTGTCCGTTTCACCCCAAAACCGGCGCAAACTTGGGTCAGGGATGGGTCGAAAGCGGACACAAAGCGGACAAAAATTCGTTTGCGCCCGCGCGCTGGGCCGTCTCGTTTGTCCCTTTTACCCCAAACGAACGGGGACGGACATGATATGGTCACGCGGTGGAGTTGACCTTATAGCGGAGCGCTCGGTGCTTTGTCTCCCTGGTGGCCGTCCGTCTGCGTGCACGTGTAGAAAGAAAGAAGGGGAGGGGAGTGGCCGGCCGGAGCGCGCGGCACGGCCACGACAAATGGGGGGCTGCCACAGGGCATCCGAGGCTGGGGCTGAGTGCGAGCGAGCAAACTGCCGCTGCCGGAAGGGAAAGGACTCCAGTACTAGTCTACAGCCTACACTGCACGTGGTCCAGCTGTGCATTTGTCCGCATCTGTGGACGACGCCCCAAGCTGCCATGCGAATGGCTAGGACGCATGCGAGTAGTAGTCTAATCGATCGGGTTTTCATCAGCACTTAGAGAAACCCCAAATTTCAAGCAAAGAACCGAAGGCAGCGAGTTCAAATTAAGACCCACTTCATGTACACTCTTCTTCGTCGACCTCCATCTACCATCACCATAGTGCAACTCCAGCGCGACGACCCATTTTATCTGCCTCTCTGTTTAGGTCGCCACGGATAAATACGTTAACCCAACGCGCTGATTCATTCCCAAATCGTGTTCGCTCCACGTCCGCGTAGAGAATACGACTCTGTTTTGCCGACGCACTTAGCGCATGATCCATGCACCATTTGGGCGGACGCAATGAATTCCCGACGGAAGGAGCCCGAACGCTGCCGGGCACGGGCCTCCTCTCGGGAGCGGCGGAGCGCAAGCCGGGCGGACATCTCCTCCTCGGGCTGCATGCGATGAGTTCAGAGTCGATGGATCTGGAGGTGAAGGATTCATATTCCCTGCCCGCCATGCCAGAGACCGCCGGGGATGAGCTTGGATGGCAGAGGGGAGTGGGGTGAAGCGGCTAGACTTTGGTCCGGCGAGCGGATGGAGAGAAATATATGTGGGATCGAGTGGGCCACTCGGGACAGGCTCCGAAGTGGCGGGCGTACCCAGGCGCACGGCGCCCCCATCTCCGCCCCATATTTTGGCTGGATACGAGGGGTGCCGGTCAGCCCGGTCATTTGAGACCCGTTTGAGGCGCCCGACTGGGTCGAAATTTCGTGACCGGCAAGGAGTGCGACGGCAACGCGAGCGAGGTGTTGTTCCGTGACACCGACGATGAGGACATCGCCGAGACCGTACCCCAACTCCACGACCACGAAGAAGGCGGCATGTTCGCGGGTGCCGCAGACAGCGAGGGAATTTTTGTCCAAAAGGACCCCCTCACCAACTGAATTGCCAAAAAAGACCCCTTCCGAACCAATTTGTCAAAAAAGACCACCTGCCAGTGGCGGCAGGCGCGGCAGGCGACACGTGGCCACCTGCCGCCACCGCAGGAGGCGGCGGGCCCTGCCGCCACCCGGGGAGGCGGCCGACTGTGCATAACGTGTTCGCAACGACTTGTCGAGCCGGGAACGGAACGGAGCGCGGGAGTGGGCCCTGCCGCCACCAAGGGAGGCGGCCACCTCTGCCGCTGTCGCTCCCAGGCCGACAGGTTCGGCTGTGCGCCCGACGGGACGGCGGGCCCGGCCGCCATAGGGAGTGGCGGCAGCGTGGGAATCCTCGCCAGGCACTAACTTTCATGGCTGACAGCGCGTAATATCAGGCGCTGATTTCGACGGCTGACGGCGCGTAATTCCCGGCTCGCTGATTTCAGAATCGCACGCGGGAAACTGTTCTACCGACACTACAGGATCCTTCTCTTCTCCCGGCTCCTTTTATATACCTGCTCGCTGCCTTCTCTTCTCCTCCCGTTCTCTCTTCCCTTGCTCGCTGCCTTCTCTTCTCCTCCCGTTCTCTCTTCCCTTGCTCGCTGCCTTCTCTTCTCCTCCCGTTCTCTCTTCTGAGTGTGTAAGAACACTGAGAAAGAAACCTTCGTAGGCACTTTGACTCGTGATTTAGGGCGATTTGGAGTTGGATTTTGAATATGTTGAAGTTGAAGAAAAGATAGACGAAGGTTAGATCTATCCATTTTTGTTGTTTTCGTTAGCATGCATGATGCTTGTACTCGTTTTGTTTAGTTCTTAACTATGTGTTCTTTGTTATGTTAGACAATATTTCATAACTTTTTGGAGTCATTTAGAGCTTCGGGAGTAGGATTTGCCAAGCGAAGTGAACTACGGAGTTGAAGATTAAGGTATGAGCTTTGCAATACATTGATTTTTTCGCGCATGCAGGGTGGTAATTAGTTAGTCTTTTAGCTCGTCATAGCTATGCGATGTTAGTGCTTAGAGGTTAGAAAAAATTTGAAACGACAGATGTTGCATTTATACTATATTTTGTAGAAGAGTAGGTTCATTGGTGCTTAGATATGTTGTATCAATGTTAGCTGCGTCCATTAGTATTGACATGCGAGAAAATATTTATTTGGTTATAATGAAAAAAAATGGTATTGTAATTGTTCATTTGCATGTGGTATGTTATTTCATGTGGTATATTTATTAATAAGTCTATATTTAGGAAACCGTAGGTGAACTTTGTTATATAATCTAAATGTTCTGTGTTAAAATAACGTGCTAATGTACTTCTTGTTGTATGTAATTAGGTTAAATAATTCATCTTAGTAGCAATCAAGGAGGAGATGACGTGATTGAAGAAATTATGTTTCCATTTTCGCTGTCCCTTTTGAGGTAAGAAGCACATACATGCTAAACCTATTTTCATGCTTTTAATAAGATAAAGAAAAATCCGTGTATAATATTGATGTTCATGTGATAATAGGTTGACTTCGTTCATATAATACTGGTGACGGACATATATTCAAACTCGTTTGACACCTCATTGCATTCGCAAGCACATCCATATTGAAGCTGAGGTATAAATGACGATTTAATTATGTTAATATTTTATATATTGATGTACTGTTGTGAAAAATGTGCATGACATTGGAAATGATATTACCTGTAAAAAAATGAATTTTATAGTATGATATGAAAACATTATTAAAAACCGGAAGATATTAAATGGTTTACCCATACTACTTGTTACGAGAAACATATTAGGATTTTTCTAGGGTAGTTAGAGAAAAGCAAAAAGAGTTTTAGTTTATTACGCTGCTAGAGTAGTTTCGAAAAAACAATAGATATGTAAATACTCGTATGATATGTAAATGTTGTCAGCGTACTATGTGCATACCGTTGGGAAAATTATTATTTGTAAAAAAAATGAATTTTATATTATGATATGAAAACCGGAAGATATTAAATGTTTTACCCATATGATAATAAAATGTTATTATCGTAGTATAATGTTTAGTGGTTGTTTGGATATCTTAGTTTTGACTAATAGTCGTATTTCGAAAACCTCACCTTTTACATGTTACGAGAAACATATTAGGATTTTTCTAGGGTAGTTAGAGAAAAGAAAAAAAAAATTTAGTTTATTACGCTGCTAGAGTAGTTTTGGAAAAAAACAATAGATATGTAAATACTCGTATGATCTGTAAATGTTGTCAGCGTATTGTTGTGAAAAATGTGCATGCCGTTGGGAATATTTTTAATTGTGAAAAAAATAAAATTTATAGTATGATATGAAAACCGGAAGATATTAAATGTTTTACCCATATGATATTAAAAAGTTACTAGAAACATATTAGAATTTTTCTAGGGTAGTTAGAGAAAAGCAAACAGAGTTTTAGTATATTACGCTGCTAGAGGAGTTTCGAAAAAAACAATAGATATGTAAATACTCGCATGATCTGTAAAAATTGTCAACGTACTACTACTAAATGTCCAGTTACTAATTACCTGAAATGTAAATATGGATGTTGGTTAGGTACTATGGAAAATTTGTTAGTGTACTATGGGGACGTCTTACGCGACGGCCCTTTCGGGGTGGATGTGTCCTTGTGCGAGTCGACTACAGTTGTAGTGAGAGACATGGTGAACGTGGGTTACGCAGCAGTAAGAAGGTGCATCCGAGCGGTGTTTGACCCAGGGATGCAGGGAAAAAAAAATGACAATGGAGGCATTTGTCGTTGATAGAGGAAATGATGGGACTGATGCCCGTTGGGGTTTGCGGCCTGTCACAGGTGACCAGTCATGGGGCTCATACATGAGGTTTGCAAGCAATCCCAATAACTCAATGTTTGGTCAGCCGATGGTGTATGTGGAGTTCATTTCAGTCACTGATGCTGCCGAATGCAGTAGCAGGGGTGTTGAGGTCGAGTTGGCCATCACATCAGCCCCTAGCGCCGGCCCATCGGAATTGACCGGCGGCCAGCCTGTGTATGACACAGGATATTGGTCAGCGGCCATTGACCTGAGCGAACACGTTGAGGGATTGCCGGAGGCGCTAGATGATGACGATCATTCTTCCGCGTCTTCGGACTCAAGCGAAGATGAAGATGTTCCTCCTCAAAGGGCGATCGCAGCGGCACTGCAACCTGGGTTTTTACAGGATATGAGCATCACCAATGAATTTCACTATGTTTCTGGCCTAGAAGCGGGCAACCTGGAGGTTGGGTAGGTTTTCCCAGACAAGAAGTCTGCTTACCAGGCAATAGATAGCTATGCAATCGCCCTCCACCGTCAGCATAGAGTGAAGCAGTCTGATAAAAAAGAGTTGAAGGTCATATGCATTCACTCCGCGAATGGTTGCCGCGGAAGAGTTCTCGCTAGACTGAAGCCTGGGGTATGTCAGTCATGGCATATCACAAAAATAGCGGAGCATAGTTGTGAGCAAACTGGGACTCTTGCAAATCACTGCAATGTGACTGCAAGATATGTGGCACAGAAGATGGAAACGATCGTGCAGGAAAGTCTCAACATTAGTATTAGGGCTTTGCAAAAAGTTGCAGAAGATCAAATTGGCTTCCCTGTCAGCTACAACAAGGCTAGGCGTGCGAAGGAAAAGATATTTCAGAACTTGTATGGAACCTATGAGGAGGCCTATTCTTATGCCCCCAGGATGCTTCATCAGATAGCATGTGCTAATAGGGGGACTCAAGTTTGGCGGAGAGATCGTCCAAACCCAATGAACCCGGGTGAGCTAATCCTGGATCGCTTATTCTGGGCATTCGCCCAGACTATACAAGCCTTCAGTCATTGTCGCCCGGTTTTATCAGTTGATGGTACCTTTCTCACTGGAAAGTACAAGGGCACACTATTGGTGGCGATTGCAGCAGATGCAAATAATCAGCTTCTTCCTATTGCATATGCACTGGTCGAGAGCGAGAACAAAGATAGCTGGTTGTGGTTCCTGTGCTGCCTGAAGGTGGGTGTCGTGAAAGATCGTGAAGGTGTTTGCATCATCTCTGATCGTAACACTGGATTATTAAGCGCTCTCGACATAATGAAGGTGTCGGAAGAAGAGTGGAGGTGGCCGGATCTAGAAGGAAGGTGGTGCATGAGGCATTTGGCAGCTAATTTTTACTCCAAATTCAAAAAACAAGGATTGGTTCAAGTTATTCAAGAGGATGTGCATGCAGAAAACCGAAGCCAAAATGAATGCGATCTGGGCAGGTATCAATGGTGAGATCGAGCGCGCGGCCTTGCCGCAGAGAGAAGACCGGATGGGTCGTAGGACGGCCATAAATTTGAGCCAGTGGATCGGCGAGAATTGCCCTCATTTGTACAAGTGGGCGCAATCTCACGACACCGGGGCACGATATGGAATAATGACCAGCAACATGTCAGAGGTGTACAATTGTGTTCTTAAAGGGGTGCGAGCACTTCCTATCACAGCCCTAATTGAAGAAACTTGGAACCGGACCCTGTCATACTTTGCAGACAGGGTCACCGTCGCCAATGCACAAGTTGAATTGAACAAGCCATGGTCAGAGAAAATGCAAAGACATCTTGACGAGAAAGCACAAAAGTCCCAAAGTCATGGCTGCAGGAAAGTGGACGCACTTAGGAATAAGTGGGAGGTCAACGTGCGAGCCAAGTACGTTAAGGGTCACCACAGAGGATCAAAAAAGCAAGCTGTCACCCTCGGCCCAACGTCCTGTGAGTGTACCTGTAACAAACCCAAGCTTGAGGGCTACCCTTGCAGTCATGTGCTTCGGGCGGCTGCTGATCAAAAAATCAGTGTCGAGCCATACATATCGCCATACTTCAACATGTACAATCTGTACAACACTTGGAACGGTGAGTTTTGGGCATGGGGCATTGATATGAACTACAAAATACTGTGGCCAGATGGGCCGAAATGGGTTCCGAATGTCGCCTTGATGAGAACCGCCAAGGAACGACGTCAGTCTAGGCGTCATCGCAATGACATGGACCATAGCCAGATGGGAGAAGCAAGACGATGCCGCGTTTGCAGGTGTCCTGGACATTCACGTAGGGAATGCCCGTATCGAGCCAACAACACCGCCTGATGTTGATATATTTGTACACGTTATGTGTACTTATATTTGTACTCGCTATGTGTATTTATATTTGTTTTAAATTGCATCTCTTTGTATTATTGTACTCGTGATGTTAACTTCAGATAATTAATGTAAATTGCATCTCTTTGTATTATTGTACTCGTGATGTTAACTTCGGATAATTAATGTAAACTGATTCTCTTTTGTATTATTGTACTCGTGATGTTAACTACGGATAATTAATGTAAACTGATTATCTTTTGAATATGTGTGCAGGTTATGGCCGAAGTCCCAGAGCTTTTGAAGGGGCCCCATGACGCCGGCCACCGTTGCCATCTATTTTTGAACTCAAATACTACTCATAATTATCGGACTTTCAGACTTCGAACCGTAAAAAAATCATGGCCAATACACAATAATTTCGTTGCTCACCTTCAGGCCTATGGACTAGATGCTTTTGCTAACCTCACATCAAGCGATGACCACTTACGTTCAGACCCAGCCCTTTTGACATCCCTAGTTGACCGGTGAAGATCTGAAACCCACACCTTTCACTTTCGTTTTGGGGAGCTTGCACCTACACTCAAAGATATTTCTATGATCACTGCTCTACCAATTAGAGGTGAGCCGTTAGTCTCTCCACGAGTGTCTCCATCCTGGGCATTAGATATATCAACCCGTCTTGGGATGACAATGCCAGATTCACATCGTACCGGTGGCCCTCGGGGCATCCCGCTCTCATGGCTTCGTGATAACTTTGATACTATATCTTACTACGCGGATTCTGAGACGAAAAAAAGACATCTGTTTGCGTATTTGTTGTGGCTCCTCGGGACTATGTTCCCAAATTCACACGGGGACGTAGTTCTCCCTGGTCTGATCTACATTGTAGAGAAGATGGTAGATGAACCTTTACCGGAGCAGCCAAAATACAGCTTCGGTTCTGCCATGCTATGTCATACATATAGAGGCTTGTGTGATGCGACACAAAAAACATCATTCGCAAAAAAAGCTCCGTTACTTTGTGTCGCCTATGAGTTTCTACAGTTGTGGTCCTGGGAATACCTCCCTGTAGGACGACCTCGTATAGTAAATCCCATACACCCATACAACTGTGGCGAGGGCGACAGTGTAACTATGGCCAGCAGGTGGACAAAGCCGAGGAAAAAATGGGCTCCAGATATTGCAAAAAATTGTTACCCTATATACCACCAGCAGTTTGAGATACTTGATGAGTCAGTAGTCACATGGAACCCGTGGACTGAGCAGCAGATAGATATGGTGTTCGATGCACGACCCATCACAGAAGGCATGTTGACCGATAATGCATTTTGGCTGACTCGCTGCAACTTATTGTTCTTGTGGTGTGTTGAGCCTTACAACCCAGAGCGTGTCATGAGACAGTTCGGTCTCTATCAAGAGATTCCACCACCTTTTCCAAGATGTCTCGACGTGGAAACCCATAAGTATGTTGTGACCTTCCTAAATAGTTAGTGGTTTTTTTATTTACTAAACTCACACTTTGTTACATAATTTGCAGGCAATCAAATATGGGCAGGGGTTGGAGTTCTTACGATTGGAGGGAACAGAACATTCAATTTATACAGAAATGGGAAAATGAAGCGCTACTGGATATAGTGCATCAACTTAGGTACATTATATTTACGTTATTTTATTGCGATGACCATACGATGCATGAAAATGTTTTGCTTTCATCACAACTATTGATGCAATTATTAATTTTTGCAGACCATACGATCGGGGTACATATCAACCGTACATGCAGTGGTACAACATCAACACACGTACTAGCCTGGCCATTCAACCCGCTATGATACCAATAAATCTCACACAGGAGCAGCAGATGCAGAGAAATACTGAGCTCCATGCAGCTTACTATCGTGACCAACTGGTAATCACTAGAAACTTTTTTAGGTCCATCATTTCATAATCATTTGAACCAAATAACAACCAAATATTTTTCAGATTGAAACTTGCAACGAAGTAGGGTAGATGGCGGCGGAAACCATGTTGGCATGGGGCCCGGCTCGCAAGGCATTCCACAAACGTCTTCAAGACTACGTGGCAACAAAGTTGAGATGTGGTAGAGGCGACGACGTTGTCACCGGAGCGTACAACATGCCGGTAGCGAGTTCAGCCAGACCAAGTGTGGCGCCGTCGTCCAGACCAAGCGAGGCGCGTAGGAGCCATGGGCAGTGGGGGGAGGGTCCGAGTGGTACAACGACATTGCCACGACATGACTCGTCTCTGCAACTGTATCGCTCTTCTTCGGTGCATCTTCGTCAGGGGCAGACATCTCAGGACCATGGCATGGGCTTGGATTCGATGCCCGAGCATACGCTTTCCCCTAACCCATATGCGTTCACAGAATACGGCGCATACACACAAGGTGAGGGATCTCAGCCGTATCTCTCCACATGAGGGATCTCCATGCCTGAGGAGTCTCGTGTCCCAGACATAAATCAGTACCACGTACAATGCCCAGACGACGAATCTGATCAGGTATTCATGTTTACATTTTAATGCATGGGACAATGATATCACATTTTATCCTCTCACAATTTGTTTAAAATATTTCTATGTGCAGGACATACCTGATCGTACATGGGACGACGACAACTACCAAACTGGCCTAAACACACAAATCCGAGGAGCATTACCTTATCACGCCGACCCGGTTACAGCTGCAGTTACAGATTTCTTCGGAGGAGACGTTATTGGCCCATCTTTTATCCCCGGGGAGTCACAAGCATACGCCTACAATTTCGCATCAGGTTCGCAACAAGGTTTACAGACTCCACCACCTGCGCAGGAGTCGCAGACACAGGAAGCCGAAGTGCAGTACGGTCGCGGTTTTCGTGTTCCTCAAGCACCTAATCGCTTGTCGCTTTCCGGTCGTAAGGAAAGGCCAGGTGGCCGTCGTCGACTAGGGTGATTAATCTATCTACGCGTGTGACCCATTATATGTCAGTATCAGACTTTATGTTTTATGTAAGAAACATCTATGTACGCTGAAATAAAAATGCACCAGTCTGCAACAATGTCTCCCCCCATACTTTCCCGCTTCTTAGTTCCCGCGTATACCTCGCACTGTCGTTTCCCGCCTATATATCCCGCCTTACTTTCCCGCTCCTGAGTTCCCGCCTATTCCTCGCACCGTCGTTTCCCGCCCCTATCTCCCGCCATACTTTCCCGCTTCTGAGTTCCCGCCTATTCCTCTCTTCTGAACCTATAAAAACCCCTCCACACTATGGTGGATACACACTTCAGTGTAGTCTCCTCAAGATGTCCGGTTTTCCTTTTGATCGTAGTTTTCACCCTACTATGTCCCAATGTCTTCTTCGTTTAGCCTCCAATTTCAAGATAGAAAATAAAGACGTTCCATGGGATGAACTCATCAGTAGTGACACTGTCATGAATGAGCTGAGTCTCGCATTATCTAGTAGTGGGTGGCCTTCCAGGACCTTTCAGGAGATAAGAAAAGAACTTCTAAGGTTGAATGGAAGATGGAACAAGATACAACATAAGAGTGAGTCAGACTTGAAATTTGCAGCCAAACATCCTTTTTTATGGATTGACGACAGCGAGGACGAAGATGATATCTTCATGCCCAGCACCAAGGCCACGACTACCGCATCGTCGAAGGGCAAGAGTTCTGCATCATCCAAGAGCAAGAGTTATGCATCCACGAAGACCAAGAGTTCTGAATCGTCCAAGGGTAAGAGTTCTGCATTCTCGAAGGGTAAGAGTTCTGCATCGACGGAGGATGACGATGATGACTTCATGTAGTTTTTAAGCAAGTCCAGTTCTACCGTTTTATTCAGATGTACTTGCATTATTAGTTTGTACTTTCTTATTGTACCGCATTATGTTCTATCTTAATTTCATGTTGTATTGTTGCACGACGGTCGATAATTATTTGAGAGAAATAAAATGCCACATTTTTTCCCTAAAACTACATTTTTTTATTACGCCACGCTACAACATTAATAAGATACATCGTGCAATTGAAATAAAGCTACGTTTAAGTACTGAAAAAAACATACATTAAACTATAAAATTAAGATACCAACGATTGTGAAATTTAAAATACTACCCCGGATATCTACTGAGTCCAGCGTGGATATTTTCCTTTTCCATCACCAGGTTCTTCTGCTGCCTTTGCCTCACGAGCCCTTTCTTTCTTTCTCTGTCTCTCCGCCTCACGAGCCTCCTTTCACTGTCGTTCCTGCTCCTCCATGCGACGAGCCTCTTCCCTATTTTTCTTCCCTATTTCCTGAAAAATACGGCGTTGCTCCGCGTAGTATTCTCTTAACTCCTTTTCTTGCTCTGCTTTCTCTTCAGCTTCCGCCTTCTCACGTCGTTCTTCCGCAAATAAACTACCCCATGCACGGCGACTCCTTTCACGAATCGCAGTCACTGCCCAAGCTGGCTTCTCCGTGTCGATCCAATGATAGTACATGCACAGAGGTGGGGGAGACTACAAACAAAACAAGAATGTTAATAAAGAAACAACCAAAAAAACAACAATATACTTATTCGTGATGGTTAAATCATACCGGAGGCTTGTCATACTCTGAAGAAGGTATGGGTGGATCCTCCTCATAATTGGCGCACATGAAAAACTTCATGCCCAACCAATATGAGAAATCCGTCACCTCCTTCACCTTGCAAAGATCGCCACACCAACATCGCAAGACTGCCACACCCGGAGGCAAACTTGCATTCTTCATTTTCCTAGGCCTAATGCTTTGATCCGAGCAAGGCAAACTCATACCGACTAAAAATAATATGTTACACACTTTGCGCAGTGGATATTTCGAGGATGGGTGGATGAGGATGACGAGATACTCGGTGTCTCCTTTTATAGGCTCAGACGACAACTGATGGGGACAAAATAGGCATTAACAAAATTTTCGCCAGGAAACACGCGTGATACTAAACAGTGCTGATTGATTGATGCCGTCCTGTCGTCTGCTAAAGCAAAAGCATAACTGAGTGACTGATGCGGTCGCGTCCGCTAAAGCAAAAGCATAACTGAGTGACTGATGCAGTCGCGTCCGCTAAAGCAAAAGCATAACTGAGTGACTGATGCGGTCGCGTCTGCGTCCGGTAAAGCAAAAGCATAACTGAGTGACTGATGCGGTCACGTCCGCGTCCGGTAAAGCAAAAGCATAACTGAGTGACTGATGCGGTCGCGTCCGCGTCCGGTAAAGCAAAATGTGTGATTCCCGCTCGAGCAGCAGCCACCGCTGAGTGTCGGCAGAAGGCGTCCAAATTTAGGCGGGCGGGAATCAACGATATTGAAATCAGCGCCGCGTGGAAAGAAGTGAAATCAGCCGCGTGGAAAGAAGTGAAATCAGCCGCGTGGAAAGAAGCGCGCACTTGATTCAGCGCGGCCGCCTCCCGCCGTGGCGGCCTGGCCCGCAGTCACGTCGCACGCGGTCGGGCAGCCGGAGACAGCAACAGTGCCGGCCGCCTCGCTCGGTGGCGGCAGGGCCCGCCTGCCCTGCCCCGTTCCGTCCCGGCGGCCGAAACCAGTTCTGGGCAAGAGGCCGCCTCCCCGGGTGGCGGCAGGGCCCGCCGCCTCCTGCCGTGGCGGCAGGTGGCCACGTGTCGCCTGCCGCGCCTGCCGCCACTGGTTAGGGGGTCCTTTTTGCCAAATTGATTCGGAAGGGGTCTCTTTTAGCAATTCTGTTCGGGAGGGGGTCCTTTTGGACAAAAAATCGACAGCGAGGAAGAGTAGCACACGGTAGGTCGCCACCGCTCGTGTCCCGGGAAGGCCACCGCTCCTTCCCTCCCGTCGACGCCAAGCTTCGTGGGTTGAGCATCATCGGCCGATTAGTCGCTTGGCGGCGACGTCGAGGCAGACAACTTCAATTCCCGGGGCTCCAGAGGCGGAGCTGGAGACGATGAAGTTTCGGTTCTCGGGGCGGAGACGGAGACCAGACGCCGGCGATCATTTAGGGTGTGTTTGGATCCCTCGCCCGTTTACCTGGCTGGGCAAAGCTAGCCTTGCCGATGGAGGCTAGCCAAATTGGCTCGCTCACGTAAACGAGGAAAAGGCTGGAAACTGCAGGTAACTAGACGGGCTTGCCCAGAAACCAAACCCATCGCTTATTTGCTTCGCGAGGCTAGGCGAGCGCTTGCCCAGGAACCGTGACCCTGCTCACTCACTCACCGGTTCCCCCCTCCCTCACGCTCTGGCGGCCGAGGCCGGAGACGGCGCCCGAAAAGCAACCGCTTCGTACCCCAAAGTTTTACCGGTCCATGTGTCCTTGCAAACACCACCGTGCCAACGGCTGAATTTAGTGGTAGTACATCGACCGTGAACTGTTTATGGTGCTGAGTTTCAACCAAGCAGATCAGCTGTACTTTGTTTCTTTCTTCAACCAATCAACCTGTACGTGTCGACTCAGTGATCCCTCGAGCCGTACGTCGCACGATCGACTTGAGCGAGCATAGTATCAAGAGCAATGCCAGGGTGCATGTGACTAAAAAAAAAACTGGCATTTCATGGTGCTCGGGAGAAGACAAGTTAGTTGAACTTCAAGAGAGAAGACAAGTTGACAAGAAAACTGGCACATGATGCTGATAAATATTTCTGCGGCGCGCCCACGCTCGCCCGCATGTGTGCGTGTTGATGGCGAAACGTTCATTAAATGGGCTTTGTCCCTTTCTAACCGCCGTTTTGATTTGCTGCGAACTTTCGCCTTCCAGTCGATGTTAGACATGTCGGGGGGCTTGGACGGCGGCGCCCTCTGCTTCCTGTGTTTCAGCTGGGTGGCGGCGGCATCGATAGCAGCACGAGGTGCAATGTACTTCTTCGGCGGCATGGCGACCGGATGGAGAGGGGAGAGGGGGAATAATGGCGGGAGAAAGGGGGTGGAGGGAAAGGGAGGAGAAAAGCAATGATATTGACGGAAAAACGGTCTTCTCTCGCCGACAGAGAGGTCCCACACGCCTTTTCGCTCGGACGGCGCCCCCAGACGACCCCCGGGGGCTTGGGTTCGGCTCGGGTTCATCGACTGTTTTTTCGGCCCAAACCGACGATAAACAGGATCCTGAGGGCGTGCCTGGGCCTTTTTCCAGACGCCGGCGCTAAAAAAAGGCCTTGGGTGGGTGGGCG
>LR738712.1:12009266-12021841 GCA_902687465.1 Secale cereale
GCCATCTTATTAGAAAAGAAACCATCCATCAAAGGTCTTACAAGATCTGAGTATGAGAAAATCAAAACAGGCTAAAAGCAGGATCGCCACAACCGGCCGGTAAAAGTAAGATAAGATGCTAAACACCTATCCTATTACATGACCGCCATCCAAACCGGTTGTAGATATCCCGAGCTACCATCTCCCAACGGGTAGACGCAGTAACCAAATGCTCCCTGGCCTCCGTCTGAGTGAGTAGCGACCACATACGGATAAGAGTAGTGGTTCTGAAGATGACCTGCAAGAAATGAATATTTGTTGTTCTGTTAAAAACCAAATCATTTCGACAGTTCCAAATTGCCCATAGTAAAGCACATACTCCCACTCGGATATGTCTTGCTATTACCGGATCAATCCCATGCAACCAAGTCCCGAATAACATATTAATCGAACTAGGTGGATTGATATTAAAGGCTATTTGAACTGATCTCCATAAGAGTTTGGCCAAAGGACAATCAAGGAACAGATGTCTAATAGATTCATCATGATCACAAAAACTACATCGTTTAGATCCTATCCAATTCCTTTTAGCCAGATTATCTTTAGTCAGAATAACTTGTTTATGAACGAACCACATAAACACTTTGATTTTAAGAGGTACCTTAACTTTCCAAACGTGCTTCGAGCTAGGAATCACACTAGTATTGATAATGTCCAGGTACATGGACTTTACAGAGAAAACCCCGTTTTTGGCTAGTCTCCAATGTATCTGGTCCGGATTGTGGGACAATTGGACATCCATCAACCGTCTCACTAAATGGAGCCACGCTTCCCAACGATTCCCTACCAAAGCCCTACGGAACCGGATATTAAGCGGAATGGTATTGAATATTGTAGCAACAAAAGCATCTCTCCGTTGAACAATATTATAAAGTGTTGGGTATTGTAGTGCCAGAGGAGTCTCCCCTAGCCACGTGTCTTCCCAAAATCGAATAGACGTACCATCTCCGACAATGAATTTTACTCTGTTAAAGAAAGCGGATTTCACTCTCATTAACCCCTTCCAAAAGGGAGAATCCGTCGGTCTTAACGTCACCTGGGACAAGGTTTTTGACTGCAGGTACTTATTACGGAGGATCTGTGCCCAAGTTGCATCCGTGTCACCAGCTAACTTGAACAACCACTTACAAAGTAAGCATCTATTCTTCACCTCAAGGTTTTCAATCCCAAGACCGCCTTGGTCTTTTGGTCTGCAAATAATGTCCCACTTAGCAAGCCTATATTTCTTTTTGGATTCATCGCTCTGCCAAAAGAAACGAGATCGGTAGAAATCTAACCTTTTCCTCACACCAACCGGCACTTCGAAAAAGGAGAGGAGAAACATAGGCATACTAGTTAAAACCGAATTAATGAGAATTAATCGACCTCCGTAAGACATAAGCTTACCCTTCCAGCAGCTTAGCTTTTTCTCAATACGGTCTTCGATAGTTTTCCATTCACTATTTGTGAGTTTTCTGTGATGAATCGGAATGCCCAGATAGGTGAATGGCAAAGACCCCACGTCACAGCCAAACAACTCTTTGTAGGCTTGTTGATCTTCTTTAGCCCTCCCAAAGCAAAAAACTTCACTCTTGTGAAAATTGATTTTTAAGCCCGACAGTTGCTCAAACAGACATAACACTAGCTTCATATTCCTAGCTTTTGCCAAATCGTGCTCCATGAAAAGGATAGTATCATCTGCATATTGCAGGATGGAGACCCCCCCTTCCACTAAATGAGGAACTAGGCCTTCGATCTGACCTGCCTCCTTCGCCCTACCAATGAGAATTGCCAACATATCAATGACGATATTGAATAAGATTGGCGACATAGGATCTCCTTGTCGCAAACCTTTGTGGGTTTGAAAATAGTGTCCTATGTCATCATTGACCCTTATACCAACACTCCCTTTCTGAGTTAACGAAGCAATCTGTTCTCTCCAAGATTGATCAAAACCTTTCATGCGCAACGCCTGCTGCAAAAAAGGCCATTTTACTTTGTCATACGCCTTCTCGAAATCCACTTTAAAAACTACGCCGTCAAGTTTTTTGGTGTGAATTTCATGCAACGTTTCATGTAGTACCACTACGCCATCAAGAATGTTTCTGTCTGGCATGAACGCTGATTGAGACGGATGAACCACAGAATGCGCAATTTGCGAAAGCCTGTTCGTTCCAACCTTTGTGAAGATCTTGAAACTGACATTTAGCAGGCAAATAGGTCTGAATTGCTCAATACGAACTGCCTCAGTTTTCTTTGGAAGCAACGTGATCGTTCCAAAATTAAGATGGAACACTTGCAGATGTCCCAAAAAGAAGTCCTTGAACATCGGAAGCAAATCCCCCTTGATGATATGCCAACATTTTTTGTAAAACTCCGCCGGGAACCCGTCCGAACCCGGGGCTTTACCATTTTTCATTTGGGATATTGCATCAAAGACCTCTTTCTCAGAAAACGGGGCAGTCAAAATCTCATTCTCCTCGTTAACCAACTGAGGTACATCATGAATTCGCGATTCATCCAAAGAAACAAAATTATCGTCAGGAGGCCCGAATAATTGTTTATAGTATTTTGTGATGTAGGTCTTAAGATTGTCCTGTCCCACAATCGTGCCTTCATCTTGCTCAAGTTGGAATATTTTCTTCTTTCGATGTTTGCCATTCGCGATCATATGAAAGAACTGCGTGTTATCGTCACCCTCAACGATTTTGCGCACCTTCGCCCTCAACGCCCATGAAGTTAAAATGGCAAGACTGTACGCTTGGTGAAGTTAGAAATCCTCCGTGGTGTTGTAGATGGGCAACTCCGATGCATTTCGTCCGTCCGCGTCCATCTGCTACGGCTTAGCACGGACAAAAAACAAAGTCCTATGCCCTGAAGTAAACGGATGGATGTTCGTTTTTTTGTCCGCCTCGATTCATTTCCGGCCGAAACTTGGGCCGAGTTTGCGTCCGTGCGGACACGCCTGGAACACCCTCCCTGGCCCGTCTGTACGTGGCACAACAGCCATTGTGAAAAAAAATAGACAAGCAGTTGTCTTAATTAGGAGGCTAATACTAGATTCGAATGAGAGAAATTTATTTTGAAAAAAGTGTTTAATTTCCTGAGCTAATTCGTACTTACCTTATTGCCAACAGCAATTATCATAGGCAGTGATGCGTGCTCTACTGCTTTTTACAAAGTTTATTATCAAGGGCAAAACAGGAACACAAAATTGCAGCATTGGAGTAGCTTTAGTCAGCCATTGGCGCCAATTAAGAAGCTTCCTTCGTGCGCCGCTTACATTTTCCCTTTTAAACAACCCCCCAAAGAGTGGCCTCTGTTCCTTCCCTTCCCGTTCATCACATCGATCCACTGCTAGCTCAGCTCATCATGGCAACGACGGCGCTCACGTCAACCACCATCGCCTCGTCCCCGCGGCCGCCCGCCCCCTTCTGCGGCCGCTCCGGCTGGCAGCGCGCGCGGCGCCCGCCGCCGTCGTCGTCGTCGTCCGGCCACGGCGGCTGCGCGCGGCCGCTGGACCGCGTGGCCGGGTGGGTCGGCGGCGGCATCGCCGCGGCCTTCTTCGCCTCCCTGGAGCGGTGCTCGTGCGTCAACGTCCGCACGCACGACGACCTCGACGACGAGGAGCAGCGGGACTCCGTGGCGCCGCTGATGCTAGACAACGACGGCAACGACGACGTCGACGAGGGCAGAGGGAGGAGCAGGAGGAGGTGCAGAGGAGGGAGCAGGAAGGGCAGGAGGAGTGGCGGCCGCGGCGGCGGCATGGGTTGCCACGGTGATCAAATTTGAAATGATCGATCAATCAACGCTAATAAGAATCTGTATGTACTAGCTTCTTCTTGACGTTGATTCTTAAGCCAAGTGCCGTGTAAGTTTGATTAATGGTGTATGCAAGTTTAACCGAGTCCAACTACTTCCTATGTATAAGTGTAATTATAGGCTGTGAGTTAAATTCCATCATAGTGTATACCGAAACAAAAAGAAGTGGAGAAGATGTGAAATGTTCTCTTTTTTTTGCCTGAAAAAGTTGTGATGTGTTTAAGCTAGCATCGATTCTGAATGCTCTCCTTCAGACTCTACTTGATGTTCATTGACAATACACTCGCTCCTCCGATGCCTTTGAGTTAGAAAATGGAGTAAAATACGTAGAAGATTAAGTGGCCAGTATTAGTGGAACTGGTGCTTAGTGCTTACATTAGAATAGTGCTGATCATATTAAAATCTATTTGCAGCATGCACTAGATTCGATACGGCGTTGTCTTGCCGAATTGCTGGAGTTATGGTACAATCGTCTTGCCTTTCTTCAATGATTTCTACCACTTGATCTCGGACGTGGAACGTTTCAAGAGAGCCTTCCGGAGTCTGAGGGTGCGTTTGGATGGCAGCCGTGAGCTGCCATGCCAAAATTTTGGCGTTTTTTTTTTTGAGACAAATTTTGTCGTTGACTACCGGCCAGGGCAATCGTTTGGATTGAAGCCAACTTTTCCGGCCGCTGCCAAAATTTTGATCACCAGTTCATTTTTCACACCCGTGCGTTGGCGAACTGGGGGCGCCTGATTCCTGCGCCAATTAATTGGCTCGCCCTAGTTTTGGTCGGGCAGTCCTGGGCGCCAACCAAACGCCCCTGAGACTGCGAGAATTCATGAGGTCTTCAGGCCTACTTCCCCGCAAAACGGTCCCACTAAAGCCATTGCAAAGCCTTAGGGCCCCATCTGGGTCCGAGCGGGCCGGCTCTGGCGCGTTGAACAGGAGGAGCGGCTCGGACGCTCGCGCGCCTCAATAAAAAAAATGTGCGTCAAAATAACCTTTCGGCAGTTCAAACATGGGCCCAATACGAAGATGGAACCTAACAAATCGTGTTGTTTAGGCCACTCCCTATTCCGTGCTTAAGCCGTCATTTATAAGCGGGATATATATCTCGCTTATATATGTATACTCTCTGCCTAAAGATTTTTTCATGCGACCCATTACCATTCGTTCCTTCGTCGTCGCTTCCCCCGTTTGCTTCATTATTGTTCATAATAAAAAAAATATATCAGGTTTTCTACCTTTTCAGGCTTTTTTTCTATATTTCTTTGTTTACACCCGTTTTTTCATGTCTACCGTGAATTTTAGTACTTATTTACTTTTTTGTTCACTTTCCTTGTTTTCTGATCTGGTTTCCTGAATATTATAGAAGCTTCCAATAATTTTTGAGAGCTTCTAGAAGCTTCTGACCACTTTTTTCTGCTTATTATTTATTTTTGCAAAGTTTATTTTTTTAAACTGTGTTTTTAACTCATGGACTTTTTTATTTCACAAACTTTTTTATATTTGTGAATGTTTTTAATTCACAAATTTGTTTGGAAATTGCATATAAATATTTTCAAATTCATGAATTTTTTAAAAAATATTTACAACTTTTTCGAAACCAACAAACATTTTCCTCCAATTTTGTGAACATATTTTAGAAATGTCAACAATCAATCGATCAACCGGTCAGCCGAACAAGCAAATGGGGGATGACCTGAACGAGCCACCAGCAAGGCGATAGGAGGCGCGTGGCGCCCTTCAAGCAAGAAACTCGGGCGCTCGCACACACATGCTTTTTTAATTTTTAATTTTATTTTTTAAATTTTATGTTCGAGATTTATTATATTCATGTTAGTTTTAAAATCCATTCATTTTATTATTTAACTAAAATATGTTCGCGATTTAAAAAATATTGATGAGTTTAATAAATGTTCACCAACTGGAAAAATGGTCATGAATAAAATAAATGTTTTGTGAATTTGAAAAAATGTTCACGAGTTCAAAAAATTTACGTAAATTTAAAAAAATGTTTACGAATTTAAAAAGTGTGAATATAGAAATTATGTTCATGAATTAAAAAGCAGGAATATAATTAAGAAATTATCCGTGAACTTGAAAACTTTGGAGGATTCAACTAAATGTTCGTTAGTTCAAAACAAATGTTTGTGAATTCGTAAAAACCTTTGCAAATTGTAGAAATGTTTAAAAATTTAAAAAATATTCGTGAATTTGGAAAGATAATCTAGAATTTGAATAAATGTCCATGAATTTTTAAACAGCCGTGAATCCTGAAAAAGATTGTGAATTCAAAAACTTCAATGAGTATGAACGAAGTGTTTGTGAATTCGAAAAAATGTTGATGATTTACACAAATGAGAACCTGCAATATGTTTGCGAATTTGTAAAAAGTTCATGATTTAAGAATTTTTGTAATTTTCGAACCACCTGAAAAATGCTATAGATCTGAATGCATCGGATGTTGATCCCACGATAAGTTGCAGCGCTAGAGCCGTGTGGAGCTAGCCGTTTGCGTCGCATGTGTCTTTGTCAAGTGGACCTTAGCGCGCACCGTTTCCTTTTCCAATCGCCGCGGTCGCACGATCTCCACCTGCCCATTCTTCTCCCCCTGAACCAACCACTTCGCGCAATCAATCCAGGCGAGTTCATCTTCAAGTTTTGATTACCGCGCCCACTCGCCATTCCTCTTCATCCCATCTCCCTATCTCCTCCATCAGCGGCGAATCGAGGCGGGACCGCGGGCTGCTTCTGCGGCGGGCGGAGGTCGATTTTACTGGTGAGTTTTTCAGCCATCTTCCTGTTTTGCCATCGATTTTCCTTTGTTGGCAGAGAGCCAGAGACTATATTACTCCCTCCATTTTTATATATAAGGCCACTATGTTTTTCGTGTCAAACTTTGTCTTATAATTTTGGTCAAGAAAATATCGGTCGTATGCCGATTTATGGTATATAACTCGCATTTTATTGATAAAAATTAATGGTCAAAATTAGACATAAAAATGTGAAGTCGCCTTGTATTAGTATATGGACGGAGTAGTATACAGTAACCTATTTACATAGTGATCTAAAATATGTTATATTCCTACAGCCGCCGCCTCTTCCTCCTAAAAAAAAGCATCTAGAGTTCCTGCCTCTCGCCGGCTCCGAAGCAGGTCCGCCTCGTCTCCGGTGGCCCTAGGGTCATGGAGGCGCGGTGGATCCTGCCAAGGGCCGGCGGGAGGGCTCCGTTTTTAGTCGTTCCTTTTAATTTTGTTAGGGTTTGTGTTCTACTCAGGAAGGCGAAACGGCGGCGGCTTTCTGAAGATGGAATAAAGGTCTCCCCGCCTAGCCCCCGTTTCAGTGGTGCGTCTAGCATCATTGGTGGGCGTGTAGAGGTGTGTCTCCGGCGGATCTATCTTTGGTGGATTTGCTCGGATCTCATTGGTGTTCGTCTACGTTCGTGTGTCTTCGGATTGGATCCTTCCGATCTACGTTGTTCTTCATCTGCGGTGGTTGCTGTTCTGGTGCGCTGGTCCTATGGGGTCTTAGCACGACGACTTCCCGACTGTCTACTACAACAAGTTGTGCCCAACTCCGAGGATGGAGGGGTGATGACGGCGGCGCGCCTTTGGCTCGCTTCAGTGCTTGTAGTCTTTGTTAGGTGGTCTACGGATCTGAATGTAATTTTTATTATTTTCGGTATTCGTTGTACTGCCATGATCGAAGATGAATAGATCGGAAGACTTCCCGAAAAAAAAAAGCAAAAATCAAGTAGAAATGTAAAAAGCAGGCAAATCCCAAAGGGGACTCCCTCGGATGGACACCTGTTCCAAACCGCTCACATGCAGGCCTGAAAAAGCTCGACCACAACAATCTGGATTCGATCGTAAGTAGGAGGAACACGCAGCTTTATCCCGAAATTTGGATGCACCCCATGTGTTCGGCTACATCGCATGTACCTTTCGGTTTGGCCCTAAAACTATGCAAAGCCATGGACCATGCACCAATCATACGTACCCCCATGCAATATAGCTGCAACTAACGAACTAACTCTACATAGCCCAAGGGTGCCATCTGTCCACTGCAAGCTTGATAGGAAGTAGGAACATTAGTTAGTTTTGTGTGAGGCTTTCATGTGCCTAGGGCTGTCCGTTAGAGACACATCTCTCCTTTGCTACCCACCACTAGCTAGTATATTTGGAGACTTGATAAATAAAGAAGGAAAAGAGGAGGAGATACATTTCACCAACTTAGGCTTAGCTAGTGACATTCATCGCAGGTTTTGACACTAGAAAATGAATGGTGCATGCATCTGATCTCTTTTGATTTTTCAATCGGTGCCTGATCTCTCGTGCTGCCCACTAACTAAGCCGCTGCACTCATCGTTGGAATGGCATGGGCATGCACACTGGCACACCATTGCTTTCTTTAGCCAAAAGGAGGTACTACACAGGAAGCTTTAGTGAGACTGAGACCAGGGGTTGATAGGTACTTGCTGCGGCTGCATGCCCTGGAGATCGATCGACCAACGTGTGGACGCTATCGATGCTAGCCCAAAGCATTTTTTCCCTCTTCTTCTTGCCCTACACCGTCCCTGTCTGGCTCTAAGCCCTGAATGATTGGTGACACTGCGGCGACTAGCACTGGGTCGATCCGTAATTTTCATTGCGTGATCTCTCTTGTGGCTGTGAGGCTTTGGGAGAGTGTGGAGTGCGAGGGGTCATGCTGTCTGCTGGACAGTGGTGCACCAATTGCATCCTTCAGACCTTCATTTGCTTGCAGTAAAGCTGTCGATTCTCGGTAGCAACAGACCCAATGAGATGCTACTTGCACCTGAAACGGATTTGAATATAGATAGTCCCTTTCCTATTATCTGGGGCTACCGGAGGTGTGGTTAGTTCGTACTCCACTTCGCCAAAAAATACAAAATATATATTATCTGCAACTGCAACAACAACTTGATGAGTAATTAACGTCCGACATCCAACGTCCAAGGGTTGCATGGCCCATGTCGCCGCTATCTTTCTCTTTTCTTCTTCCTCCGTACGTAGCATGGAGCCATGGATGGCAATACAGGTCGGCAGCAGCACATCGTCCGTCCTTGCCGACTAGCGGTCACGTCGTTTGATCAAGCGTACCATGAGTGCACCAAGACGGACAGACAGTTACCAGCCGCCGTGCCCTACATCCATGTAATCGACCAAATATTGCTCTTTTAATCAACTGGATCCCCCTGGCCGGATCTGCTTTAGCATATAGGTCGACCGAAATCATTAGATCCAGAGAGGGCGTAAATATCTCTGTCATTCCTTCGTGATTAAGCTCTGTCTTTGCGGCTTTGGGTCGTGTTCAATCAAAATCACGCAGAAACTTCAACAATGCGGCGCCTTTCCCATGAGCCCCTTCTTGTCTCATCTGAGCCATGCATGTCGACGGGCGTTGTAGAGTGGACTATGCATGTGCCTAGAGCACGTACAATGGTACGTACAAACCACGGAAGATAGTGTGCTCGGTTGGAAGATAGTTCTCTTAACTGAGATATGGTATGCCTTGTAGTGAAATAGTCATGTTAGTTTCTCCGGATGTCTTCTTTAATCATCTCATTATGTTAGGATCGGGGTAGTACGTAGGTTCTACTTCTTTTTGCATGTCCTTGCATGGATATAAGAATCGAGTATGAGATGTCCGAATGCAACAAGTGAAATTTGAGGTGTGCCCGGCACTCCACGAGCGTTTGATGTGCCGGATTTGCCATATGTGGTTGTAGAGGCTCTAATACATAATTTTATTGACCTCAGCCTAATATGCATATAGTTTGGCTTGGCATTCGAAAAACATATTCGGACAAATTCCAAATATTGCATGCCAATTTTCAAATCAATCCCCGCAATTTTTTTTTGAAGCAATCATGCTCTTAGACCTTAATTAGCTTACAGCCAACTATCTTTGTTTTCTTCAGAAACGTCTCTTATTGCATTTCCTACAATAATATGCTCATAAGCCCATAAAATGTTATAAGAGATGTTTCTAAAAATGATATAAGAAATTATCATATATTGTTTGCAAAAGTACCTTGTTGTAGCCAAGACACATGTCGGATTCCCTCGAATTTAGTCAAGTTTGTGGAATAGATGTGTCTGGTAGCACTACAATGATCCCTTGGCCCCTCTTACAACAGGAGTTGTCCGCCTAGCCCACTGCAAAGTTATTGCACAACCGTATGGACCCACCTTATCATTTGGAGACAATATAATAATAAAATTAGGGTAAAATTGTATAAATAATAACAAAAAATAATGCAACACTATTTTAAAAAAGAGATAAATGCTGTCCGAAGGTCGCAAACTCACAACAGCAAAGTGGTGTCAAGTGGCTACGGGGGGAAGTAGGAGAACCGAGGTACCTAGTTAGGCTGGTTGTAATGGGGAGTATCATATACTAGTACCACGCATATGATATAAGGCCCTGTTCGCCAGCCCTCTGCTCCGCAGGTCTGCTCCTGGAGCGGCTGGAGCGGAGCGGCCCGCAGGCTATTTTTCTGGAGTTGGCAAACCAGCGCTCCGTCCGCTCCCGTATTATACGGAGCTGGAGAGCTGCCGAACGGGGCCTTAATGTATGATATTAACCCCCTAATACATAATATTATATATTAGTATCATATGGTACTTTATTTATTGTCATGCATGACACATAGTAGTATAGCATTAATTGTGATACGGTATAATGATATGATATTTAACACACTTTTTCTTCATTTAATTCTATACCACCTCATCAAAATTGCCAAGTTGACATTCATGATACTAGTTATGATACTTTCATTACGATCAGCCTTAAGGGCGAGCTCAGTTCGGACGTACCTAGCTAGGGTTGAACTATGTGTTTGGCTAGGATCTAGCAGCAGAGAGGAACGACGATAGGTTATTGCCGAAGATTGTAATGATGATGATATTTGATAAATGAAATCCTTTTTAACCGTAAAAAAAGGTAGGTGACAATTCAAAAGATTGCCTGCAACTTTTCATACGATGTACACTCCTAATGAACTTGGACGGTCTATAGGCTTTTAGCATATGCCTGAGCAATATTGAATTATTATTTTTAATTAAAATACACAACACCTAAAGTAGACAGCTCAGCAACCACTATAAAGAAACGTCCCCACATATGATTCAAAAAATCCCCAAAATGCCCCTCTTAAACCCTCTATAAGTACCCGGGCTCTTCATTTCTTCCCTCCCTTTTCCCCCTTCTCCTTCCTAAATCACTCAGTTACCATTCTACTACCTTTATTTATCATGCCGTTCTCAAGTTCGGCTTCCCTCCAATCCTTGGCGCCACAGAATGACGGAGCACACCAGCGAATTCCGATCGAGGATGCGGCAGCGGCCTCACCGCCGGTGACGGATGCCGTTGCGATCGTCGTCGACACCACGGACGACATCGACGGGCGGAGGCTCAGGCGGAAGATCTCCAACCGGGAGTCGGCGCGTCGGTCGCGCGCGCGCAAGCTGCGCCACCTCGACGACCTCCGCGCCCTGGCCGCAAGCCTGCGGGGCGGCCGCCGCGAGCTCGCGGCGCGGGTGCACGCCGCGCGGAGCCGCGTCGCCATCGTCCTCCACGCCAACAACGAGCTCGGCGCCGAGGCCGCCGCCCTGAGACGGCGCCTCGACGTGGCGGCTTATCGCGCGCTCGCCCTCAACCAGCTCTACGCCGCGGCCGCCGGGCTCGGGGTCGGGACGTTCGAGCAGGCCGCCGCCTCGCTGATCGCGTGGAGCTGATCGATGGGCGCCGTGCGTGCGTGCCTGCATGCATCATGCACGTGCACGGGTAGGGTCTACGTACTTTCTCTGGTTGGGGTTTGGCCAATGGCACGACCGTGGGATAGCTAGCTAGCTTCAATCCTGAATTCTTGTGATTGGGTAGATATATCGGTCACCAAGTACAAGAACGGGACGGAATGACACGACTAGTTCGTGACCGTTGAAGGCGTAAAAAAAACGTTGGAATGTAATGTTATCAAACCAACATCTAAACCTTGTGTTCGTCGATGCTCAAAAAAAAAAAAAAAAACCTTGTGTTCGTCGACCGGTTCCCCCTGTCCTGCCGGCTCCATATTTTCTCTTGTGAATTCTTGGTTATGCAGCGCCATTTAGAGTTTCTGACATGAGCAATAATCTCGCCTCAACTACAAGGCATAAATAGTGGTCTAAACTGATTATGGTGAGATAAATCTTGGCCATTAACATCAGTGGAGGCACGACACGAGTGAGTGATCGACGGTCTGTCGAGCCCCACGATAGTGGTGGTGGGCAGGCAGACCAGATGCTCTCTGCTTTGCTTTCCAGGTTAGTTGAGCAGAGAGTAATGTAATGCGGCCCCTGGCTAAAAGCGAAAGCTGTCTGCTTTGGGCGTTAATATGGTTTTCGAGCGGGATTGGATTTGTAAGTACTTGTGCGGGTGTCGGGTACTTTCTCTGGTCTGCTCGGGGTTGGGTGGAAGTCAGGGGACGACAAAAGAAAAGGAGAAAGAGAGAGACTAGCCTTGATTGTTTTTCCTTCTTTGTCTTGCTCTTGGACTTGACGAGAGCAACACGGCAAATTTGACAATTTTGACCTGTTGGCCTAATCAATTCACGGAATGAACTACTATCTGCGAAACTATTTCACAGCCATGACCTTTTTTGTGTAGCGCCCGCCTCAAAGGCGCTGCACCCACTGTGCAGCGCCTGGCTCAGGGGCGTTGCACGCTCTGAGGCAGACGCT
>LR738712.1:12021851-12142818 GCA_902687465.1 Secale cereale
GGAGAAAGAGAGAGACTAGCCTTGATTGTTTTTCCTTCTTTGTCTTGCTCTTGGACTTGACGAGAGCAACACGGCAAATTTGACAATTTTGACCTGTTGGCCTAATCAATTCACGGAATGAACTACTATCTGCGAAACTATTTCACAGCCATGACCTTTTTTGTGTAGCGCCCGCCTCAAAGGCGCTGCACAGTAGGGTGCAGCGCCACTGAGGCAGGTGTTATACAAAAAGGTCATGGCTGTGAAATAGTTTCGCAGATAGTTCATTCCGTGAATTGATTACGCCAACAGGTCAAAAATGTCAAATTTGCCGAGCAACACGCCTCCGCCGTCGATTCTGCGTCAAATCAAAAAGAAAAAGTTCCTCCATCGATTCCGTCTTCATGTTGAATCTAGGATGGATTCCATCCCGCCGACGCCATCTAAAAGCTACTCCCTCCAAAATAGTGTTAAAAACGTTCTTATATCTTGAGACAGAGGGAGTATATTATATCGACAACGCGCAACGCAATTTCAAAAACTTGTCAACGGCATTTTTCGTAAAACGTTCCAAAACCTCCGCAACCCCGTGTCATGGTAGCATCTAACAAGAGCATCTACAGCCAGATGCATCAAACCATCCCTCATACATCCCCGCGGATGCGCCCGGTCAATAAAACATCATGCCGAGTGTGTCCTTGTCGGCAAGCTTCACGCGTGGCCGGATGCGGTACACGGTTGAGACTTGGGCGGAGTTGACGACGTGCAGTAAAAAAACTTTAAAGATAACATATGAAGCAACAGGAGACGCGATCCGCATGACCGGAGAGGAGAGGCAAGGAAAAACGTCGTGACCCCTCATATCATCCTCGGGTTGTCCGACAACCCTCACATCCATCTCAAATATGGGATTGATACCACGTAGGACGCGGCCCCACTCCCGAAGCACATTTTCTCTTTCTTTATTCATTATTCTTTTATTTCTTCCGCTTCATCTCCACGAGTCACGTGCAAAGCGACCGGACATTATGAGAAGAAGAAAAATAACGAGGGTGCCTGCGCGGACGGATAAATATATAGGGTCTCAAAACGGACACGCACGGCCACTGACCGGGCGCCTCCGCGGAGGTTATATATTTGCTATGTCCGACTGTAGATGCTCTTACACGCCGGATTCAAATGCTACTCCGGATCGACCCATTCGTGCTCTCCCCGCCAAACGCCGACGCCACGCTGATGTCTACTACACGCTTCTATTCCCGTAGACAGTGTTGGGCCTCCAAGAGCAGAGGTTTGTAGGAAAGCAGCAAATTTCCCTTAAGTGAGTAACCCAAGGTTTATCGAACTCAGGGAAGTGGAGGTTGAACGTACCCCTTTCAAGCAACCCTGCAATCAAGATACAAGAAGTCTCTTGTGTCCCCAACACACCTAATACACTTGTCAGATGTATAGGTGCACTAGTTCGGCGAAGAGATGTTAAATGGCAAGTGATATGGATGGCAAAAGATGTATTTGTAAATCTGAAATAAAAATGGCAGCAAGCAAACATGTGGTAAACGTGAGCACAAATGGTATTGCAATGGTGGAAACAAGGCCTAGGCTTCATACTTTCACTAGTGGCAACTCCCAACAACATTAACATAATCGAATCACATGATATTTCCCATAATGGAGACGCACTCGAAGGTCATTCCTTTGTGGTCAAGAGAGGACGAGAATTATGTAGGGCTACAAAAGCACACCTCTAAGTTCGTAGTTCTCAATCTATGGATTTCCCAATGTCACCGCGGCCATCCAAAGAGAGTACCACAATCACCACAACATATCTCAAGGATAGTCAAAGACAAGCACCAAG
The DNA here is from genome assembly GCA_902687465.1 of Secale cereale. NCBI lineage: Eukaryota > Viridiplantae > Streptophyta > Magnoliopsida > Poales > Poaceae > Secale > Secale cereale. Next base: position 12,023,686 of record LR738712.1, read on the forward strand.
AGACTGTCAATCTTCAATCAACACACAAAAGAGGAAATCACTAATGAAAATATTCTTCTAATCCATGTCCAATAGACCACTGTCACCTTGGTCTCGGGGATTATACTAGATAAAGACAAGTGGGTACATCAATCCAATACATAGAGGAAGGGGAAATATCATGGGATCACCCTAGATTAACATAGCCTATGATCACAACGAAGATCACATCATGGGAGAGAGAATTGACCACATAGCTACTGGTAGAAACCTCAGCCCCGAGGAGGAACTACTCCCGCATCATGGAGGGAGGAAGCAACGTCGATGGAGATGAATCCGGGGGCACTTCCCCGTCCCGGCAGGATGCCGGCACAGGAATTCTGGTCCCCCGAAACTTTGTGGCGATGGCGGCGGAGATTGGAATTGCTTCTGGAGAAAAGGGTTCCGGAATCAGGGTTTCCGCGACAGGTGGTAAATATATGCGAAGGGGGGTCACCAGAGGCGGAGAGGGGGCCCCAGGCGCCCTCCCTAGGCGGCCAGGGGTGGGGCCGCCTGGGGTGGCCGCCTGGGCTGCCCCTGGCTCCCCTCTGGCCCCACTTCTGGCGCGTGGAAGCTTCTGGAGCGCTGATTTTTTATATATTTTTCCCAGAATTTTTCTGGCAATTTAAGTAATGGGAAAACCTGAAATACAAAAACAGCAGAAAACAGAAACTGGCACTGTGGTGCACTGAGTTAATAGGTTAGTCCAAATATGATCAAAAGTGTATGAAAGTGTATCAAAAGCATAGCAATATCACCCAAAACATGCATGGAGCAAGCAGAAATTATAGATACGTTTGGGACGTATCACACGCATCAATCAAGATCGCGGCATTGAATCCGTCCACGAGAGCACGACACAATCAAAACCAGCAAGCTGAGGGTGTCCTTGTCGGCTAGCGCGCCCGTGTTCGAGGCTTCATGCGTGGCCGGATGCGATACACGGTTGAAACTTGGGCGGAGTTGACGGGAAGGAGTAAAAAAAACTTTAACATATGAAGCAATAGGAGGCACGATCCGCGTGACATGGGGTCTTTGCCGTTGGATCCGAGAGAGAAGGGCGGTCTAGATCGACTCGAGAAGCGGCGATGCGTGGAGGGCAAAATCAAGCAATGAGAATGCACGACATAAAGAGGCGAGGTGCGATCCGCGTGACATGGAGCCTTTGCCGTTGGATCCGAGAAAGAAGAGCGGTCAGGATCGACTCGAGAGGGGCGATCCGGGTGGGAAGGCTAAACCGAGCAATGAGAATGCACGTATTTTTCTCGGATCGAGACGATCAATCTTATGGATTTTTCTCGGATCGAGATGATCAATCAGTCAAGAGTAATACTAGTAATAAATCCACCAAACTCATCAGTCCCGGGATATTTTGGGTGGCGGTGACGGCACGGAGAAATTGTCGCATGTACTTACTGCCTAGAGTTTGAGTTTGGAATAAATAAATGACCGAAACGGAAAATAAGCCGCAGCCCGCAGCTCGCAGCCCTCATCACTTTCCCCTTCCCCCCGACGATTCCATTCCATTCGTCCCTCCCGCTCAAAAATGGGTCAGACAACGTTCCCTCTAGTTAGGGTTTTCTTCCTCTCGACGCTGTCGGCGATCGTTGAGACCTAATCTTCCTCCTCCCCTGCGATCGGGGGCCTGTTCTCCGGCCACGGAGGCAGCCTCGACTGCCCCGGCCTGGTTTCCGGTCTCTGCACACAGGTGCGTGAGGGTTCTATCTTCTGGCCGTCCGGGTCGTGGAGATCGATCTATCTACTTCGACAAACTATGGCGAAACACGGCGATCCAGCGGCATCAGGATCCAAGGGGAAGGGTAAGTTGGAGGAGCTGATGAAAGAGATGGCCCTGAAGGAGGACGATCTCGATGATGTTGTTTTTGAGGAAGATGACGCCTCGGCCGAGGAAGACCTCCGCTGGATGATCTTGGCTAGAGTCCACATGGACAAGGAGTTCAGCTCCTACTGGTTTTTCCGCAACATGAGGACAACTTGGGACCTTGCTAGGCCGGTGAAGATCAAAACCCTGGAGGATAACCTATTCCAGATGCAATTCAATTGCTTGGGTGATTGGGAGAGAGTTACCCAAGGAGGCCCATGGCACTTCCGAGGTAATCCGGTGATCATTGCCCCATATGATGGATTCACAAAGCCTTCTGAGATAGAGTTATACAAATTTGAGATCTGGGTCCGAATCATGGATCTCCCCCATCGGCTACCATGGGAAAGTAAAGGCTCTTGCTGCCAAGATTGGCGAGTTTGTGGATTCAGAGCCATCTTCTTTTGATTTTGAAGGAAATTTCTACAGAGTCAGGGTTCGTCTTGATGTGAGAAATCCTCTCAAGAAAGCTATCTCGCTGATCCGCGGAGGATAGAGGGTGATCTTCGCGGTAAAGTATGAGCGCTTACCTGACTCGTGCCAGGTCTGTGGCATGATGGGTCATGAGTTTAAGGAGCACGGGGACGGAGTCCACCCACCTTCAGCGCTAACATTCAAAAACTTGAGAGCACCGGCAACCACTGCCTGGGGAACCCGGCGACGCAACAGGAGACAGAATCCAAAGACCCAAGGGGGTCAGCCCGGCGCAAGTTCACAAGAGGAGACAGAAGACCTGGAAGAACAGTATGCTACTGAAATGGAGCTTTCTGAAACCAATCGAAAGCGTTCATCGCAGCAGGTTGTGGAACCCATCATCCAGACGGGATCTACGGGGATGGAGCTAGTGTTGGCAGCAAAGTCTAGTGGTGGTACAGTCCCAATGAGCCCCCCACCAAAGCAAGAACCCAAGAGATCAAGGACCATCCAACAGAATGAGAAACAAGCCAGCCTAGTGACAAAGAAAACCCACTACATCGGGGAAAATCAATGAAGCAAAATCGGCGGCCTCCTGAGGGGAGGACCGCCGAGCGCAATGAATGTGATATGCTGGAACTGTCGCGGGATAGGCAACGCCCCGACAGTTCAAGAGCTACGCGAACTCGCGATAAAGTTTGCCCCTAGAGTACTTTGCTTGGTGGAGACCCAGATTAGTGGTGTTAGAGCTGAATCTTTAAAAAGCACTCTAGGTTTTGATAACTCTTTTTCTGTTGATTCCTCTGGTAGGAGCGGAGGCTTAGCAATGTATTGGAATAATGAAATAAAGATGGAAAATTTGGGTTACTCTCAGTATCATATAGATATGAAAATTTCAGAGCCTGGTGGAAATCCGTGGAGGCTATCATGTTTCCATGGTGAAGCGCAAACACACCTCCGACAGATAACTTGGGACACTATGAAGAACCTGGCAGCGCTACATAATCTGCCATGGGCATGTATAGGAGATTTCAACGAAGTGTTACGCCACGATGAGCATGATGGTATAGGTTCGAGGAACCAAGCACAGATGCAAGGATTTCGGGATGCGGTGGACGTATGTGGCCTGATTGACCTAGGCTTTCAGGGGCGCAAATGGACCTTTGAAAAGAAAGTGGCAGGTGGTTCTTTTACTAGAGTCAGGCTGGACAGAGCATTTGGGTCGACTGAGTGGTGTGCGCAATTCCCCCTGGCCGCAATGGAGCACCTCACAGCGGCAACATCTGATCATTCGCCAATATTGCTGCACCTTAGTCCACCGGCTGGAAGGAAAACTGAGAAGAGGTTTAAATATGAATGCATGTGGGATACCCACCCCGAGCTGATCACCACCGTACAGAATGCATGGGAGGCGATCGGACCCAATCTATCGGCTGCGGAGGTGCGAGCTAATTTGGTAGCACTATCTAACAATCTGGGCGAATGGAGCAAGTCATCCTTTGGAAGCGTTAAAGGCAAAATACGGAGGCTCAAGAAAGAGATGGAAAAGCTCAGAAATGATCCTCTAAGGACTGGCCCAACTCATGCAGAGACAAAGATTAATGATAGATTGATCAAGCTCTACTTGTGTGAAGAAATCATGTGGCGCCAGAGATCCCGCGTTCAATGGTTATCGGAAGGTGACCGCAACACGCATTTTTTTCACCTGAGAGCGTCTATGAGGAGGAGGAAAAACCTAATCAAATCCTTGCAAAAACAGAATGGGCAGTTCACGGAGGACCTCACAGAGATGCAGGCTCTAGCATTGGAGTACTATAAAAACATGTATTGCTCCGAGGGGGTCCAAGATATGGATGATGTACTCCAGCACGTCCCAATGAAAGTGACAACGGCTAAGAATGACCAACTTCTCGCCCCTTACACAGTTGTGGAGGTCAGGAACGCACTCTTCCAAATGTTTCCAACCAAGGCCCCGGGTCCGGATGGCTTTCCTGCACACTTCTTCCAACGTCATTGGGACACTTGTGGTGCTGCTGTGACTAAAGCAGTACTAGGCATTGTGCGGGGGGATGAGAGTCCGGAATGTGTCAACGACACACTACTCGTACTCATTCCAAAGGTATCAAACCCTACTTTGTTATCACAGTTTTGCCCTATCAGTTTATGCAATGTTTTCTACAAGATAGCATCGAAGGTTCTGTCAAATCGCTTGAAGGTCATATTGCCAGAGATTATTTCAGAGGAGCAATCTGCATTCGTCCCGGGGAGGTTGATTACTGATAATATAATTTTAGCGTATGAATGCTTGCATTTCATGAAGAGGAACAAATCAAAGGGCAACAGCCACTGTGCACTCAAACTGGACATGATGAAGGCTTATGATAGGGTTGAGTGGAATTATCTGGAAGCAATCATGAGAAAGTTGGGCTTTGCAGAGGCATGGATCACGGTTGTCATGAGTATGGTAAAAACAGTATCATTTTCTATCCTTTTTAATGGCAGTATTTTGGAGGGCTTCAACCCTTCTCGAGGTATACGACAGGGAGATCCTATCTCTCCATACCTTTTCTTGTTGGCAGCAGAGGGCCTTTCATGCCTGTTAAAGTCTCAGAATGAATCATCCAAGCTCGACGGCATTAAGGTGGCACCATCGGCTCCGCCGGTGAACCACCTTTTATTCGCGGATGATAGCCTGCTATTTTTCAAGGCGAGCGTTGATGGATCAGAGGAGGTGTCAAACCTATTGGATACATACTGCAGGGCATCGGGTCAGAGAATCAACAGGGATAAATCATCGATTTTCTTCAGCAAGGGATGCCCGCAAATTGTGAGAGATGCGGTAAAAGGTTGTCTACAAGTGCCAAATGAATCATTAAGTGATAGATACCTTGGAATGCCAACTGACGCCGGTCACTCAAAGATGGGCACGTTCAAACACTTGAGCGACCGTGTTTGGGATAAAGTCAAAGGCTGGATGAGTAAGTGTTTGTCATCAGGAGGCAAAGAGGTTCTAATAAAATCAGTAGCACAAGCTATTCCCGTCTTTTCGATGTCATGTTTTAAACTGCCCAGAGGACTTTGCAATCATATCAATTCTATCATACGCAAGTTTTGGTGGGGATGCAAACAGGGAGAAAGGAAACCGGCATGGGTTTCTTGGGAGGTGATGACAAGACCTAAATACCTAGGTGGAATGGGTTTTAGGGACTTGGAACTTTTTAACTTGGCATTGCTAGCACGCTAGGCTTGCAGGGTTCTCAATGAATCAACTTCTTTAAGTGCAAGAATCCTTAAGGCCTCTTATTTTCCTCATACTTCACTTCTCACAGCTGAGCTGGGCTCACGGCCATCACAAATTTGGAGAGCTTTGCTAGAAGGGAGAGACATCCTTAAACAAGGATTAATACGGAGGATTAGCAATGGTCAGAGCACAAAGATTTGGGAGCATAACTGGATCCCAAAGGAATCATCCTTGCGCCTGATTGTCTCGCTGGTTCAGAACCAGCCGGAGTTGGTCTCGGAGCTGCTGGTGCCTTCAACGACATCATGGAACTCGGCGTTGATCACATCAATTTTCCTGCCTACTGACGCCGAGGCAATTATGAAGATCCCCGTGTGTACCAGAAACATAGATTACTTTTGGGCATGGCACCCAGACAAGAAGGGGAGGTTCACAGTAAGCTCCGCATACAAGTTCATGGTAAAGACTAAGATCACCAGAGAAGATTGGCTCGAAGGGAGAAGTGGCTCCTCTACCGCGGAGAAGGAATAGAATGATTGGTCCAATCTTTGGAACATGAAAGTCCCATCTAAGCTGCGTGTTTTCCTCTGGCGCCTGGTGATATGTCTCAAACGTATCTACTTTTCCAAACACTTTTGCTATTGTTTTGACCTCATTCTTGCATGATTTGAACTAAACTAACCCAGACTGACGCTATTTTCAGCAGAGCTGCCTGTATGGTTTTATTGTGTGCAGGAAAACGGATTTTTAGGTGTCTCAGAAAATTCCACGAAAAATCACAGAAAATCCACACACCCGAAGCAACCTTGTGCCAGAAGATGGACCAGAGGGCAGCCAGGGGGGCCCAGGCGCCCTGGTGGCGCGACCCCACCCCTGGCCGCACCGGGAGGCCGCCTGGGCTGCTCCCACCTCCTCTGGTGCCCTACTTTGACCCGTATTTAGCCCGTGACGAGAAAACCCCAGAACAGGAGTCGTTTTCCCAGTTTCCGTCGCGGAGCCGCCGCCACCCTCTGTTCTTCTTCGGGAGGGCTAATCTGGAGGCTGATTTGGCCTCCGGAGAGGGGAGATCGTCGCCGTCGTCATCATCATCACCACTCCATCCTCCCTCCATGACTTCTCCTTCCATGTGTGATTAATTCCCTGTTGTAGGCAAAGGGGATGGTAGGGATTGGATGAGTTAGATCATGTAATAGTTTATCAGATTGTTGGGGGCATGTTGCCTATCATCTACTATGGTGTTTATCATCTTTGCTTCAACTTGTTGCTCTTAGTGCTTGTCACTTAGGGCCCGAGTGCCATGATTTCAGATCTGAACCATATGTGTTTGCATGAATATATTTGTGTTCTTGATCTTATCTATGAGTTGTTTGCACCTATTACGGTCCGGAACCGGCGATCCCAAAAGTGACAGCTTGGGACACCAAAGGGGATGGTCCATAGTTTGAGGATTACATGTATCCATCGAGTTTATTGCTTTGTTTCGATGCTCTTTGACATGAGTACCTTAATCTCCATAAGTTCCTTTTGGCCCCGTTCGTAGCGGGATGGTAGGACAAAAGATGTTGTGCAAGTTCTTATTGCAAGCACGTACAATTACCTATGGGATACATGCCTAATGTTTGATACTTGCCTAGATGATCATTACTTTTCTATGTGCCTTGCCCCAAGTTAGATTCATGATATATCTCATCCATGCAGCGCCCAACCATCATCTCCCTAGCCTACAATGTTTCAATCCTGCTGGTTATTAGTTATTATTTTGCTGTTTACTTTTGCTGTTTACTTTTACTATTACAACCATCACTATCATATCACCGTTACCACTTATCTTTTGTTGCAAGTAAGTATATTTCAGGTGCGGTTGAATTGACAACTCAACTGTTAAAGCTTATAAATACTCTTTGGCTCCCCGTGTGTCGAATCTATAAATTGGGTTATTCTTACCCGCGAAGACTATCTCGATCCCTTATGGTTGAGGGTTATCAAGTACCGTTTTCTGGCGCCGTTGCCGAGGAGCATAGCAATATTTACAAGTCTACTTGAAGTATCCTACCTGCTGCACTTCATCCGCTATGGGTAAGAAAGGAGACCCCAAGGTTCCGATCTTACTATCCACTACAAGAAGAGGTATTGTTCTGAACACTAGTGCTACACTTGATTCACCTTCTGTTATGAGTAAGTTTGCCTCACCACCACCACATGATGCTTCTACTGAATCTGTTACTATGTCCGATACTTCTGATGATGCTTCTACTACTCATGATGATATTGGTTCACTTGGTTATGCTCTTGAGAAACAGATCGCTGCTGCTGCAAAAAAAATCTGGAATTGAAATTCCTGTTACTCGCTACCCCATTGGTGGAACTCATGATTATCCTGATTTGAGTGAACTCAAGGAGAGACTCCTTGATGATGATTACATTATGCTTGATGATGATTTATGCAGGGAACTGACAGAGTTTGCCGGCTCTGACCCTGAAGCTATTAAGAAGCTGCTTGAAAAACACTCCTTGAAGAACAAGACCGTTCCTGATCCTGAATTTGCTACATCTCCTATATGCATCAATGATCCTGATTATGATTTCTCTGTTGATCTTTCACTTATACCTATGGTTGAAGCTATCCCCTTTTATGGCAGAGAAAATGATGATGCTATTGCACACCTGACCAAACTCACTTAGTTGGGTGGCTTGTTTACCACGGATGAGAAGAAACGAAACTTTTATGTGACTAAGCTTCTTCCTTTCTCTTTGAAGGAAGGTGCTAAAACATGGTATGATTCACTCCCATGTGGTTCCATTAAGAGTCCTCAAGACTTACCTCACTCTTTTGTTGATAAGTACTTTCCTGCTCATATGCAACATGCTGCTTTACAAAGAATTTATAACTTTAAACAGTTGCAGGATGAGCACCTCCCTAAAGCTTGGGGGAGGTATTGTAGTCTGATCCGGGCTAGACCAGGACATGGAGTCCCTAAGAATGAATTAATCGATATATTTTATGCTGGTCTAACTGATGAATCCAGGTCCTATTTGGATAGTTGTGCTGGTTGTGTTTTCAGGAAAAGAACACTGGACGATGCAGAGGATTTGATGGGCAGGATTGCCAAAAACCATGAAGATTGGTCTGTCCCTGAACCACCACCACCACCAAAGAAGAGGGGCATGTTTGTTCTAAGCCCCGAAATTATGCGAGAAGCAAAGAAGTCTATTAAAGAGAAGGGTATTAAAACTGAAGACGTGAAGAATCTACCCCCTATTGAGAAGTTGTGTGAGCCTACCACTCACCCTCCCATGGTAGAGGTACACTCTCTTTTAGATTTCAACGCAAGTGACATCCCTCACGGTAAGCCTCCTGATCAATGTTTAGATGAACTTGATAATTTTATTATGAAACAAAATCATTTTAATGAGAGGATACAAAGTCAACTGCATGACAATTCCCTTGCTATCAAAAGTTTGCTTGATGTTCTAGGTAGAACAGTTAATGATGTTAAATGTCTTGTGAAGCATTTTCATATGGTTCTAACTCAGCTTGAACAAATTTCTAATGTGCAAAAAGATTTGCTTGCTAACAATGCCAAACAAGATGATTTGCAGGCCTTCGGGATTAAGACCCGAGGAGGAACTAGCACTCAAGATCCTCTCTATCCAGAGGGGCATCCGAGGAGAATCGAGCATGATTCTCAAATGCATGAAGAAATTGTTGGCTCTCCAAAGAAGAAGAAGAAGAAACACAAGGAGGCTGACAATTCCAATGATCCTATTACAAGTGAAGAGCGAGCTGTTGATCCCAACAGTGTATCTATCTCCGATGCTGAGACTGAAGACGGTGCCGAACCTGAAGGTAAGGATAATGAGAAGAATGATCCGCCTGAAGTTCGAGAAGAAGAAGCACCTGACAAACGCAGGAAGTACACTAGAGAAGACTTCGTCGTAAGAAGACATGGGAAGGAAAGAGAACCATGGATACAGAAACCCATGCCCTTTCCAGGTAAGTCTCTCAAATCTAAAGAAGAAGAACATTACAATAAGTTTTGTGAGTGGATGAAACCTCTTTTTCTTCAAATCCCTTTGACTGATGCTATTAAGTTACCTCCTATTCAAAATATATGAAAGATATTGTCACTAATAAAAGAAAAGTTCCTAATGAAGCAATATCTACTATGCTTGCTAACTACTCTTTCAGTGGCAAGATTCCTGAGAAGCTTGGTGATCCAGGTATACCCACCATTCCTTGTTCCATAAAGAATAATTATGTCAAAACTGCTTTATGTGATCTTGGAGCAGGAGTGAGTGTTATGCCTTTCTCTCTTTACAAGAGGCTTGGTTTAGAGAAGCTAATCCCTACAGATATCTCTCTTCAGATGGCTGACAAGTCAACCGCCGTCCCGATAGGTATTTGTGAGGATGTTCCCGTAGAAGTTGCTAATTGTTTGATCCTTACTGATTTTGTCGTGCTTGACATGCCCGAGGATGGGAGCATGTCCATTATTGTTGGTAGACCTTTTCTTAACACCGCAGGTGCTATTATTGATTGCAATAAAGGAAAGGTTACCTTCAATGTGAATGGTAAAGAACACACGGTGTATTTTCCAAAGAAGACCGACAAGAGGCATGGCCTCAACTCTATAGAAAATATCGAGACCGTGAAGATTGGAGAATGGGACTGTCCACTACATGTGCACCACAAATACAAAACTATTATGGTGGGGACAATGCCCATTAAAGTAAAGGTGCGATGATCACTTCGTAAGAGGTGAGACTTTTTGCTCTATATATCGCATGTTTGTTGGTAAGACTTGATCAACCTTACTAGTGAGCATGTTTTATATAGGTAAAAAATTGAGCCTGTTATGTTTTCATTTGTTTTAGCTTTCGTTCTCCTTGCTGTACCAAGTGTTTATGTTTTTGAAGCTTCACAATACTAATCACTGCTTTAAGTTTTCAGAAAGTCTTGCAGCTTTTTGAACTTCGAAAAAATTTCAACAGTGAAGTTTTCAGAAAAATTCCAGAAAAATAAAAAAAAAAAATTCCATGCCGAGAGTGACCCAGAGGTACCTGGGGCTGACCAGGGGGGGCCACCAGTGGCCCAGGCGGCCAGCTGGCGCGGCCTGCCCCCTGGCCGCGCCCATAGGGCGCCTGGGGCCCACAAGACCCCCCTCCAGGTGTGTCTTCTTCCTCTCTCTCTCTTTCTCTCCAACAACATGAGTTCTGCATTTGTTCTTGCGTTCTTGCTACTCTTGGAGGCGATTCTTCGATCTCTCTCTACAGCCTATCATTTGAGCTGAGATTTTGAACAAATACTCCCTGGTATGTAACTCCTCCACCCCTCCAATTAGATTTTTGGGTGGTGGCTTCATTTGTGAGTATTTAGTAGTTCTTGGTGCTGTGTAGATGAGCTTGCATGCATGTGTAGAAATTTATTTTCCAAGTTTTGATGCAAGTTTATGCCTTAGGTGAGTAAGTTGAGTAGTTTGCCTTAAACCACTTTGTTTAAATCATGGTTTTTGTAATTTGTTAAAAATTTCAGAAATGAGTTTGTTAGGAAGGGCAAAGGGGTGGCTTGAGAAGAAGAGGCCCGCACACTCCGATCGAGTTACTAGAGCCGCAGCCTCACCCTCGACTACTAGGGTGAGCTACAATGAAGATCATGTGCCCCTAGAGTTGTTGGAAGACACAAGTCCAGCACGTGCTATGATGTTCCCATGTGACGAATTCCTTGAAGCTGCGGGAATTAAGGATGAGTTCTATAATCTTTGTGCTAATGCAGGTCTGACACGGCTCGTCACGTGCCGTGTTACTCAGTATCAAAAACTCACCTCAGGTTTCATTAACAGTTTTAGATATAACCCTGATACTGGTGCTATTGAGTTTAAAATTTACAATGATCTTATCACCATGCCCTTGGGAAAGTTTTGTGAAATAATAGGTGTGCCAAACGTTGGGCGGACGGCTAAGATGACCTCTCAGCCCTCCGAGCTGAAAACCGTCTTCAACTCTCTCTGCAGCATGGGTACGAGGGATATTCATCGGTCAAAAATCTCCAGCATCTTATTCCCTCACCTCAAGTATTTTGCGTATTATGTTGCTAGAGGGGTATTAGCTCGTGACAACACGAGCAACACTTCTGCGCCGGATATTGCTATCCTGGCAACCGCCCTCTCAGGGAGGTTTGATTATAATTTGGGTGCCTTAATTGCTCGACGCCTTGCTATGAACGGTAACAGGGGAGATTTATTTGGTGGCGTTTATGCCACACTTATCTTAGAATATCTTAAAGGCACCCCACACCCTGATAATGAGCCTTTTACTTATTTAAGTTTTGATCTTGCTGCTATGAAAAGGCATAAGTTTGTTACCATGACTTCTGAGCTTGGTAATCTTGTTTATATCTGGCGTTTCGGAACTACCGCGGAACGCGAGATCCATCTACCTGCACCTCTTTTGTTTGATTTTTCTCGCAGGAACGGATGGGCCTTTGATGTTATCCAGTTCGATGAGTTCATGGTCCAGCATCAGTTTCATAACCCCATGGAGGGGGTTGTGCCCGACGAGGAGGAGCACGGTGAGTTACCACCTTTTCAGGGGGAGACCGTCACCCAGTTTGGTGGAGGGTCTTCCTCTGCTTGGAGTACGGACCCTTCTTCGTGGGAGGATCCGAGGAGTTCGGTGTACGCGCCGGAATCCTTCTACGACCCTTGGAATCACCAGCATTCCCCCGGAGCAGGAGGCTCCTGAGGCAGTAGCTAATACCAACTTAGGCCAAAAGCCTAAGCTTGGGGGAGTACGTGCCCTTCGCACTTTTCCATTGTATTATCCGTTTTATTTCTATTCACTTTAATCTTTTCGAAGTTTTTGCCCGTTCATCTTTGTTCTTTCTTTGCAAAAACAACAAAAAGATTTTCTCTTTCTTTTGCTTTCGTTCAACCTTTGAAATAATCCAAAAAGATTTCCTTTCTCTCTTTAGTTTGCTTTGTTTTCAGAGTTCAGCTCGAGTCCGTGATGGCATTTAATTATATTTCCCACGTTCGATCGTGCAAGTGACGAGGCAGTAATGATGAAGATCGACTGAAGGGAAGCAACAAGGAAAACCGGTATGAACTCTTCTTGTTTCTACTTTTGTACATATGCTTGTACTTATGATCTAGAGACCAGCTTGTAGCGACATAGTGCTATGTTTACAATGCTCTTCCAGTGGTTCATGCTTTCCTTGTGGCTAGTCTCAAATAGCTAGAGTATATAATGTGTTATTGAAATGATTTACATGCATTGCACTGTTCATAGTTTGGTATACTAAGGTGGTATTTCCCTTTGGAGAATTCTTGGATTGACTTGGCACATGTTTACACATGTTTAAGACTAAAAAGTCTGCTTTGCCTTGATGATCTTTGGGTTTCAGAATAGTTATATCACTTTCATGCCCGATTCAATGTTGCTTTGTCGCTCTGCATGATTATGACCGTTATTGCTCTCTAGTTGGTCGCTTCCCAGTCTCTTGCTAGCCTTCGCTCGTACTAAGCGGAATTCTGCTTGTGCATCCAAATCCTTTCAAACCAGTTATTACATATGAGTCCACCATACCTTCCTATGTGGTATTTACCTCCCATCCTAACGAAGACTTTCTTGTACCATCTCGAAATTATTCAAATTTACTCCTGTTTTGTGCCTCTGTTTTAGCTCATGAGGAAGTAGTAGTTAATTCATGATCTTTTCAAGTTGGACAAGTTTTACCTCGGGATTGCATGTCTAATCTGCAAACCCCTAATACGAGAAGGAACTGGCATGAGTGCGCCCGGCTCATAAAAGATAATACAACAAACAAAACCTGCTTCACGCTTTGTTCATGAGAAATCAGAAAACTTTTGGCAGTGATAAACAAAGGAGATTAAGGGGATGTGATCGTCCCCGTGCGGGAGCCGTTCCTCGAAACTTGTCCAGCTCGAGAAGTAATTGGGTTGTCTACTAACATTCGTTGACGAAATATGCACCTCTCAAAATCATTTTTACCTCTGTTTTCAAAACCAAGAGCTCTGGTACATGTTTAGTCTTTGCTTCCAATCATGGGTTTTCAACCTCGCCATCAAATTCCACGGTCCAAGAATCTTCACCTTCTTTCTTCAAAGCACCAACTAGGAGAGCATGATTGTCATTCTGAGTGTAATGTGCATTGTCCGAAAGTATTACATTGTCTTCTGCATGCTTGTGATATTATTTATTCAGAAATTCTTAGTTCTAGTCTCCTTTAAAACTCTGGAGGAGTTTCTGCATTTATGTTTTGCTTCACTCATGGAGGCTAGCGAGATACCACTCTAGTATGTTCAAGCTATGTGCAATGTAATCTCGTCTTGATTTTCAGTAAGTATATTATTTACTCTTGGTTATTTGTGATTGGTCACTTGAAAGAAAGATTGCTCCGTGCATTGTCCTCATAGCATTGCTTCAATACTTGTTAGACTCTTTTCGTAGTACATGCTTATATACATCTAATGAAGCAAAAGAGTTTGTCAAAGTTTTCTTTGTCGCGTCCAGTTCGTTGAACTGAATTGCTTGAGGACAAGCAATATGCTAAGCTTGGGGGAGTTGATACGTCTCAAACATATCTACTTTTCCAAACACTTTTGCTATTGTTTTGACCTCATTCTTGCATGATTTGAACTAAACTAACCCGGACTGACGCTGTTTTCAGCAGAGCTGCCTGTATGGTTTTATTGTGTGCAGGAAAACGGATTTTTAGGTGTCTCAGAAAATTCCACGAAAAATCACAGAAAATCCACGCACCCGAAGGAACCTTGTGCCAGAAGATGGACCAGAGGGCAGCCATGGGGGGCCCAGGCGCCATGGTGGCGCGGCCCCACCCCTGGCCGCGCCGGGAGGCCGCCTGGGCTGCTCCCACCTCCTCTGGTGCCCTACTTTGACCCGTATTTAGCCCGTGACGAGAAAACCCCAGAACAGGAGTCGTTTTCCCAGTTTCCGTCGCGGAGCCGCCGCCACCCTTTGTTCTTCTTCGGGAGGGCTAATCTGGAGGCTGATTTGGCCTCCGGAGAGGGGAGATCGTCGCCATCGTCATCATCATCACCACTCCATCCTCCCTCCATGACTTCTCCTTCCATGTGTGAGTAATTCCCTGCTGTAGGCAAAGGGGATGGTAGGGATTGGATGAGTTAGATCATGTAATAGTTTATCAGATTGTTGGGGGCATGTTGCCTATCATCTACTATGGTGTTTATCATCTTTGCTTCAACTTGTTGCTCTTAATGCTTGTCACTTAGGGCCCGAGTGCCATGATTTCAGATCTGAACCATATGTGTTTGCATGAATGTACTTGTGTTCTTGATCCTATCTATGAGTTGTTTGCACCTATTACGGTCCGGAACCGGCGATCCCAAAAGTGACAGCTTGGGACACCAAAGGGGATGGTCCATAGTTTGAGGATTACATGTATCCATCGAGTTTATTGCTTTGTTCCGGTGCTCTTTGACAGGAGTACCTTAATCTCCATAAGTTCCTTTTGGCCCCGTTCGTAGCGGGATGGTAGGACAAAAGATGTTGTGCAAGTTCTTATTGCAAGCACGTACAACTACCTATGGGATACATGCCTAATGTTTGATACTTGCCTAGATGATCATTACATTTCTATGTGCCTTGCCCCAAGTTAGATTCATGATATATCTCATCCATGCAGCGCCCAACCATTATCTCCCTAGCCTACAGTGTTTCAATCCTGCTGGTTATTAGTTATTATTTTGCTGTTTACTTTTGCTGTTTACTTTTACTATTACAACCATCACTATCATATCACCGTTACCACTTATCTTTTGTTGCAAGTAAGTATATTTCAGGTGCGGTTGAATTGACAACTCAACTGTTTAAGCTTATAAATACTCTTTGGCTCCCCGTGTGTCGAATCTATAAATTGGGTTATTCTTACCCGCGAAGACTATCTCGATCCCTTACGATTGAGGGTTATCACCTGGCTCGTCACTCGCTCCCGACGACGGATGTGCTCAACAGGCGAAATATGTCTACGAGGGATGTATGCCAATTGTGCGGAGTAGCAGATTCTTGGCGACATGCACCGATGGCATGTACCCATGCGCGATGTACCTGGGCCTTGGCTGATCCTGTAATGGTGTCAAAGATGGCAGACAATGTGGAGCACCGGGCCAAGAACTGGCTCTTCCAGCTGCATGAGGACCTTGACCGGAACATGTTTGTACGGATGGTGGTAACCTTGTGGTCGATTTGGTTTGCACGGAGAAAAGCTATTCATGAAGGAATATTTCAATCACCGGGGCAGACTTCATCATTCGTTGATCGCTATATAGCTGAACTTGATCAGCTACCCTCACATACGGTAAGACAAAGCTATGTGGTGGGGGGCCGTCAGATTGCACCACGGCGATGGCTACCGTCGACGGAGGGTGTAGTGAAAATCAATGTTGATGGCGCTCTGGCACGCAATAGAAGAGGAGGTGCAGCTGCTGCGGTTTGTCGTGACCACAATGGGACATATCTTGGATCATCTGCAGTGGTTTTCAGCGGCACGAGTGATCCAATGATGCTGGAAACTTTTGATTGTAGGGAAGTTTTGGCTCTGGCGGATGATCTTCTCGAGAGGAGACTTCAGGTGGCGTCGGACTGCCTGGGAGTGGTAAATGATATCAACAAGGGCACGGGAGGAGCCCATGCTGCAATTGTTCATGAAATAACAAGTCATTGTAATAGTTTTGCTTTTTGTTCTTTCGTTCATGAGACTAGAAACCATAACTTCGAGGCTCATAACCTCGCCAAGTTTGCTTGTAATCTGAATGTAGGTAGGCACATATGGCTGGGTAATCCCCATGATCCAGCACGTGTGCCTATGAACATCCTTGAATAATAAAGTGGCAAGGTTTTTCTCAAAAAAAAAAAAAATTCGTCCCTCCCGCTCCTCTGCCGCCGCCGCCGCCGTGCTCTCCCCCACCCCCGGCGATTCTACAACGGATCCTTGGCGACGCCGGCGGTGATGTTGGAAATATGCCCTAGAGGCAATAATAAAAGTATTATTATTGTATTTCCTTGTTCATGATAATCGTCTGTTATTCATGCTTGAATTGTATTGTACGGAAACAGCGATACATGTGTGAATACATAGACCACAATGAGTCCCTGGTAGGCCTCTAGTTACCAGCTCGTTGATCAACAGATGGTCACGGTTTCCTGACCATGAACATGGGATGTGAGTGATAATGGGATCACATCATTAGGAGAATGATGTGATGGACAAGACCCAATCCTGAGCATAGCACGAGATCGTATAGTTCGTAATGCATAAGCTTTTCGGTGTCAAGTATTTATTCCTTAGACCATGAGGTTGTACAACTCCCGGATGCCGTAGGAATACTTTGGGTGTGCCAAACGTCACAACGTAACTGGGTGGCTATAAAGGTACGCATCGGGTATCTCCGAAAGTGTCTGTTGAGTTGGTACGAACCGAGACTGGGATGTTGTCATTTCGTATGACGGAGAGGTACCTCTGGGCCCACTCGGTAAGACATCATCATAATGAGCTCAATATGACTAAGTAGTTAGTCACGGGATGATGGATTACGGATCGAGTAAAGATACTTGCCATGACGAGATTGAACAAGGTATCGGGCATACCGACGATCGAATCTCGGGCAAGTACCGTACCGATGGACAAAGGGAATAACATACGGGATTGAGTGAATCCTTGACACGGTGGTTCATCCGATGAAGATCATCGAGGAACACATGGGAACCAACATGGGTATCCAGATCCCGCTGTTGGTTATTGATCAGAGAATGGTCTCGGTCATGTCTACGTGTCTCCCGAACCGTAGGGTCTACACACTTAAGGTTCGGTAACGCTAGGGTCGTAGAGATACATGCACGTGGAAACCCGAAAGTTGTTCGGAGTCTCGGATGATATCCCGGACGTCACGAGGAGTTCCGGAATGGTCCGGAGGTAAAGATTGATATATAGGAAGTCAGGTTTCGGCCATCGGGTAATCTCCGGGGGTCACCGGGAGTGTCCCGGGACCACCGGAGGGGCCCCGGGGGTCCACCGGGTGGGGCCATCCATCCCGGTGGGGCCCCTAGGCCGCAAGAGGGAAGTGTCCAGCCCTAATGGGCTGGCGCACCAATTGGGCCCTCCTCCCCATGCGCCTAGGGTTGAAACCCTAGGGGGGAGGGGGCGCCACTTGCCTTGGGGGGCAAGGACTCCCCCCTGGCCGCAGCCCCCCTTGCAGATTGGATCTGCAGGGGCTGGCGCACCCCCTGGCCCCCTATATATATGTGGGGGGGGGAGAGGGCAGCCGCACCTTTGCCCTGGCGCCTCTCCCCCTCCCGTCACACCTCCGTCTCCTTAACGCAGGGCGCCCGGCGAAGCCCTGCAGGAATCTCCACTGCATCCACCACCACGCCGTTGTGCTGCTGGATCTCCGACGACCTCTCCTCCCCCCTTGCTGGATCAAGAAGGAGGTGACGTTGCTGTACCGGACGTGTGTTGAACGCGGAGGTGCCGTCCGTTCGGCGCTAGATCATCGGTGACGAAGAACGCGAAGAGTACGACTACTTCATCCACGCTTCTTTGAAAGCTTCCGCACGCGATCTACATAACGGTATGTAGATGCACTCTTACTTGCTCGTTGCTAGATGTCTCCTTAGTTGGATCTTGGTGAAAGCATAGAAAAGTTTTGAATTATGCTACGTTCTCCAACAGTGGCATCTGAGCTAGGTCTTATGCGTAGCATCTTGCACGAGTAGAACACAAAACAGTTGTGGGCGTTTGAGTTTGTTCAACTTTCTTGCCGTTACTAGTCAATCTTGATTCGGCGGTATTGTGGGATGAAGCGGCCCGGACCGACTTTACACGTACGCTTACGTGAGACTGGTTCCACCGACAGACATGCACTAGATGCATAAGGTGGCTGGCGGGTGTCTGTCTCTCCTACTTTAGTCGGATCAGATTCGATGAAAAGGGTCCTTATGAAGGGTAAATAGAAATTGACAAATCACGTTGTGGTTTTGGCGTAGGTAAGAAACGTTCTTGCTAGAAAACCTATAGAAGCCACGTAAAACTTGCAACAACAATTAGAGGACGTCTAACTTGTTTTTGCAGCATGTGCTATGTGACGTGGTATGGCCAAAAGAAGATGTGATGAATGATATATATGATGTATGAGATTGATCATGTTCTTGTAATAGGGAATCACGACTTGCATGTCGATGAACTTGACAACCGACAGGAGCCATAGGAGTTGTCTTAATTATTGTATGACCTGCGTGTCACTGAATAAACACTATGTAATTACTTTACTTTATTGCTAAACGTTAGCCATAGTAGTAGAAGTAATAATTGGCGTGACGACTTCTTCAAGACACGATGATGGAGATCATGATGATGAAGATCATGGTGTCGAGCCGATGACAAGATGATCATGGTGCCCCGAAGATGGAGATCGAAGGAGCAAGATGATATTGGCCATATCATGTCACTTTAATTGATTGCATGTGATGTTTATCATGTTTATGCATCTTGTTTACTTAGAACGACGGTAGTAAATAAGATGATCTCTCACTAAAAATTTCAAGAATTGTGTTCCCCCTAACTGTGCACCGTTGCTAAAGTTCGTTGCTCCGAAGCACCACGTGATGATCGGGTGTGATAGGTTCTAACGTTCGCATACAACGGGTGTAAGCCAGATTTACACACGCGATACACTTAGGGTTCACTTGACAAGCCTAGCATGTACAGACATGGCCTCGGAACACGGAAGACCGAAAGGTCGAACACGAGTCGTATAGAAGATACGATCAACAAGAAGATGTTCACCGTTGATGACTAGTCCGTCTCACGTGATGATCGGACACGGGCTAGTCGATTCGGATCGTGTATCACTTAGATGACTAGAGAGATGTCATTCTGAGTGGGAGTTCATTAAAATTTGATTAAGATGAACTTAATTATCATGAACTTAGTCTAAATTCTTTACAATATCTCTTGTAGATCAAATGGCCCACGCTCAAGTTTCCCTCAACTTCAACGCGTTCCTAGAAAAAACCAAGCTGAAAGACGATGGTAGCAACTATACGGATTGGGTCCGTAACCTGAGGATTATCCTCATAGCTGCCAAGAGATCATATGTCCTTGAAGCACCGCTAGGTGATGCACCCGTTCTCCCGGCGACCCAAGACATTATGAACGCCTGGCAGTCGCGTTGTGATGATTACTCCCTGGTTCAGTGCGGCATGCTTTACAGTTTAGAATCGGGGCTCCAAAAGCGTTTTGAGCACCACAGAGCATATGAGATGTTCGAAGAGCTGAAAATGGATTTCCAAGCTCATGCCCGAGTCGAGAGATATGATGTCTCCGACGCATTCTACAGCTGTAAAATGGAGGAAAACAGTTCTGTCAGTGAGCACATCCTCAAGATTTCCGGATTGCACAACCGCTTGTCTCAGCTGGGAATGAATCTCCCAGATGAAGCGGTCGTTGACAGAATCCTCCAGTCGCTCCCACCAAGCTTCAAGAGCTTCGTGTTGAACTTCAATATGCAGGGGATGGAGAAGTCCATTCCCGAGGTGTATTCGATGCTGAAATCAGCGGAGATGGACATCAAGAAAGAACATCAAGTGTTGATGGTCAATAAAACCACTAAGTTCAAGAAAGGCAAGGGTAAGAAGAACTTCAAGAAGGACGGCAAGGGAGTTGCCGCGCCCGGCAAGCCTGTTGCCGGGAAGAAGCCAAAGTATGGACCCAAGCCTGAGACAGAGTGCTTTTATTGCAAGGGAACGGGTCACTGGAAGCGGAACTGCCCCTAATATTTAGCAGACAAGAAGGCCGGCAACGTCAAAGGTATATATGATATACATGTTATTGATGTGTACCTTACCAGCACTCGTAGTAGCTCCTGGGTATTCGATACCGGTGCAGTTGCTCACATTTGTAACTCAAAACAGGAGCTGCGGAATAAGCGGAGACTGGCGAAGGATGAGGTGACGATGCGCGTCGGGAATGGTTCCAAGGTCGATGTGATCGCCGTCGGCATGCTGCCTCTACATCTACCCTCGGGATTAGTTTTAAACCTTAATAATTGTTATTTAGTACCAGCTTTGAGCATGAACATTGTATCTGGATCTCGTCTTATGCGAGATGGCTACTCTTTCAAATCGGAGAATAATGGTTGTTCTATTTATTTGAGAGATATGTTTTATGGTCATGCCCCGCTGGTCAATGGTTTATTTTTGATGAATCTCGAATGTGATGATACACATATTCATAGTGTAGATGCCAAAAGATGTAAAGTTGATAATGATAGTCCCACATACTTGTGGCATTGCCGCCTTGGTCATATTGGTGTCAAACGTATGAAGAAGCTACATTCAGATGGACTTCTAGAGTCTCTTGATTATGAATCATTTGACACGTGCGAACCATGCCTCTTGGGCAAGATGACCAAGACTCCGTTCTCCGGAACAATGGACCGAGCAACCAACTTGTTGGAAATCATACATACCGATGTGTGCGGTCCAATGAGTGTTGAGGCTCGCGGAGGCTATCGTTATGTTCTCACCCTCACAGATGACTTGAGTAGATACGGGTATATCTATTTGATGAAAAACAAGTCTGAGACCTTTGAAAAGTTCAAGGAATTTCAGAATGAGGTTGAGAATCAACGTGACAGAAAAATAAAGTTCTTACGATCAGATTGTGGGGGTGAATATTTAAGTCATGAATTTGGCACGCACCTAAGGAAATGTGGAATTGTTTCACAACTTACACCGCGCGGAACACCTCAACGTAACGGTGTGTCCGAACGTCGAAATCGTACTCTGTTGGACATGGTGCGATCTATGATGTCCCTCACCGATTTACCGCTATCTTTTTGGGGTTATGCTTTAGAGACTGCCGCATTCACTTTAAATAGGGCTCCGTCGAAATCCGTTGAGACGACTCCGTATGAACTTTGGTTTGGCAAGAAACCGAAGCTGTCGTTTCTAAAAGTTTGGGGTTGCGATGCTTATGTCAAGAAACTTCAACCTGAAAAGCTCGAACCTAAATCGGAAAAATGTGTCTTCATAGGATACCCAAAGGAAACGATTGGGTACACCTTCCACCACAGATCCGAAGGCAAAGTCTTTGTTGCCAAGAATGGATGCTTTCTGGAGAAAGAGTTTCTCTCGAAAGAAGTGAGTGGGAGGAAAGTAGAACTTGATGAGGTGACAGTCACCCCTCCTGTACCGGAAAGTAACGCAGCGCAGGAAACTGTTCCTGAGGTGCCTGCACCGACAAGGGAGGAAGTTAATGATGATGATCATGAAGAAACAGATCAAGTTACTACTGAACTTTGAAGGTCCACGAGGGCACGTTCCGCACCAGAATGGTACGGCAACCCTGTCCTGGAAATCATGTTGTTAGACAACGGTGAACCTTCGAACTATGAAGAAGCGATGGCGGGCCCGGATTCCAATAAATGGCTTGGAGCCATGAAATCCGAGATAGAATCCATGTATGAAAACAAAGTATGGACTTTGGTGGACTTGCCTGATGATAGGCACGCCATAGAAAATAAATGGATATTTAAGAAGAAGACAGACGCGGATGGTAATATGACCATCTATAAGGCTCGGCTTGTCGCTAAGGGTTATCGACAAGTTCAAGGGATTGACTATGACGAGACTTTTTCTCCCGTAGCAATGCTGAAGTCAGTCAGAATCATGTTAGCTACTGCCGCATTCTATGATTATGAGATATGGCAAATGGACGTCAAAACAACATTCCTTAACGGCTTCCTCAAGGAAGAGTTGTATATGATGCAACCGGAAGGTTTTGTCGATCCAGAGAACGCTAACAAGGTATGCAAGCTCCAGCGCTCGATTTACGGGCAGGTGCAAGCATCTCGGAGTTGGAATATTCTCTTTAATGATGTGATCAAAGCGTTTGGATTTATACAGACTTATGGAGAAGCCTGTATTTACAAGAAAGTGAGTGGGAGCTCTGTGGCATTTCTCATATTATATGTGGATGACATATTGCTGATGGGAAATGATATAGAATTCTTGGAAAATGTAAAGGCCTACTTGAATAAAAGTTTTTCAATGAAGGACCTTGGAGAAGCTGCTTACATATTAGGCATCAAAATCTATAGAGATAGATCAAGATGCCTCATTGGTCTTTCACAAAGCACATACCTTGACAAGATATTGAAAAAGTTCAATATGGATCAGTCCAAGAAGGGGTTCTTGCCTGTTTTGCAAGGTATGAGATTGAGCAAGGCTCAATCGCCGACCACGGCAGAAGATAGAGAAAAGATGAGTGTCATTCCCTATGCCTCGGCCATAGGTTCTATCATGTATGCCATGCTGTGTACCAGACCTGATGTGAACCTTACCATAAGTTTGGTAGGGAGGTACCAAAGTGATCCCGGTATGGAACACTGGACAGCAGTCAAGAACATCCTGAAGTACCTGAAAAGGACTAAGGATATGTTTCTCATTTATGGAGGTGACGAAGAGCTCGTCGTAAAGGGTTATGTCGATGCTAGCTTCGACACAGATCTGGATGACTCTAAGTCTCAAACCGGATACGTGTATATTTTGAATGGTGGGGCAGTCAGCTGGTGCAGTTGCAAGCAGAGCGTCGTGGCGCATTCTACATGTGAAGCGGAGTACATAGCTGCTTGCGAAGCGGCACAGGAAGGAGTCTGGATGAAGGAGTTCATCACCGACCTAGGAGTCATTCCAAGCGCGTCAAGCCCGATGAATCTCTTCTGTGACAACACTGGTGCTATTGCTATTACCAAGGAGCCCAGGTTTCACAAGAAGACCAAGCACATCAAGCGCCGTTTCAACTCCATCCGGAATTATGTTTAGGATGGAGACATAGATATTTGTAAAGTGCATACGGATCTGAATGTAGCAGACCCGTTGACTAAACCTCTTCCACGGGCAAAACATGATCAACACCAGAACTCTATGGGTGTTTGATTCATCACAATGTAACTAGATTATTGACTCTAGTGCAAGTGGGAGACTGTTGGAAATATGCCCTAGAGGCAATAATAAAAGTATTATTATTATATTTCCTTGTTCATGATAATCGTCTGTTATTCATGCTTGAATTGTATTGTACGGAAACAGCGATACATGTGTGAATACATAGACCACAATGAGTCCGTGGTAGGCCTCTAGTTACCAGCTCGTTGATCAACAGATGGTCACGGTTTCCTGACCATGGACATGGGATGTGAGTGATAACGGGATCACATCATTAGGAGAATGATGTGATGGACAAGACCCAATCCTGAGCATAGCACGAGATCGTATAGTTCGTAATGCATAAGCTTTTTGCTGTCAAGTATTTATTCCTTAGACCATGAGGTTGTACAACTCCCGGATGCCGTAGGAATACTTTGGGTGTGCCAAACGTCACAACGTAACTGGGTGGCTATAAAGGTACACATCGGGTATCTCCGAAAGTGTCTGTTGAGTTGGTACGAACCGAGACTGGGATGTTGTCACTTCGTATGATGGAGAGGTACCTCTGGGCCCACTCGGTAAGACATCATCATAATGAGCTCAATGTGACTAAGTAGTTAGTCACGGGATGATGGATTACGGATCGAGTAAAGAGACTTGCCATGACGAGATTGAACAAGGTATCGGGCATACCGACGATCGAATCTCGGGCAAGTACCGTACCGATGGACAAAGGGAATAACATACGGGATTGAGTGAATCCTTGACACGGTGGTTCATCCGATGAAGATCATCGAGGAACATGTGGGAACCAACATGGGTATCTAGATCCCGCTGTTGCTTATTGATCAGAGAATGGTCTCGGTCATGTCTACGTGTCTCCCGAACCCGTAGGGTCTACACACTTAAGGTTCGGTAACGCTAGGGTCGTAGAGATACATGCACGTGGAAACCCGAAAGTTGTTCGGAGTCCCGGATGAGATCCCGGATGTCACGAGGAGTTCCGGAATGGTCCGGAGGTAAAGATTGATATATAGGAAGTCAGGTTTCGGCCATCGGGTGATCTCCGGGGGTCACCGGGAGTGTCCCGGGACCACCGGAGGGGCCCCGGGGGTCCACCGGGTGGGGCCACCCATCCCGTTGGGGCCCCTAGGCCGCAAGGGCGAAGTGTCCAGCCCTAATGGGCTGGCGCACCACTTGGGCCCTCCTCCCCATGCGCCTAGGGTTGAAACCCTAGGGGGAAGGCGGCGCCACTTGCCTTGGGGGGCAAGGACTCCCCCCTGGCCGCCGCCCCCCCCCCCCTTGCAGATTGGATCTGCAGGGGCTGGCGCACCCCCCTGGCCCCCTATATATATGTGGGGGGGAGAGGGCAGCTGCACCTTTGCACTGGCGCCTCTCCCCCTCCCGTCACACCTCCGTCTCCTTAACGCAGGGCGCCCGGCGAAGCCCTGCAGGAATCTCCACTGCATCCACCACCACGCCGTTGTGCTGCTGGATCTCCGACGACCTCTCCTCCCCCCTTGCTGGATCAAGAAGGAGGTGACGTTGCTGTACCGGACGTGTGTTGAACGCGGAGGTGCCGTCCGTTCGGCGCTAGATCATCGGTGACGAAGAACGCGAAGAGTACGACTACTTCATCCACGCTTCTTCGAAAGCTTCCGCACGCGATCTGCATAACGGTATGTAGATGCACTCTTACTTGCTTGTTGCTAGATGTCTCCTTATTTGGATCTTGGTGAAAGCGTAGAAATTTTTTGAATTATGCTACGTTCCCCAACAGGCGAACCCTACCCACAGCGGCTTGCCGGCGCCTCTGCTCTTCTCCTCTCCTCGAGCAACCGCCTCGTCAGTGATGACATACCAGTGTAGAAGTAATCTCTTTATGTGTATGGCAGTTTATACATGCGTTCAAGTCTACATGATATTTTAGGATTATATAGGTTAATATTGGTTAGGACCATGCTTATGTCATTTGGATTTAAAAGTTTGTAGGACATATCAATTAATATGTGGGAGAACAAAAAATCTTACCATGCGTGTTCTTGCTTTCATAGATTCACTCGTATGACATGTACAATCTTGGTTTGCATTTTCTGTCATTATATTATATAACTTTGAAGAAAAGAAACCCTGGTATATAGAAGATACATTTTAATTTCGCCTTTCCAGATTGCCCAAAACACATCGAGGTCCCTATTTGTCAGTGGGATCACATAACAAAAACATCGGTTTGGCTAGAGGAGGAAGGTGATTCTGTTGAAAAAGAAGGAGAGAAAGGTGATTATGCTTAAGTAGAAGAACATTGGCGGAGCCAGAAAAGCGGATAAGGGGGCTGCGTACTGTTAAAGCTTGTTGGGGTGGGCCAATCCATTAAAAACACCATTATAGCAAGGAAACAAATCATTGTTACTATTCATATTAGGCCTAAATCAATGATAATAGGGGGGGGGCAGGGTCCTGCCTGGCACCCCCCAGTCTGTGCCACCGTAGAAGAAGGCTTCGAGAAAGGTGTTGCTCAAGAGAAAAGTGAATGAAGAAGCCGGTCGACCGGCGGTGGAGTAGTTGTAATTTGTAATGGCATGTAGTGTTTGCCTTCCTTACATGTGAAATACGAAATACAAGAAGACATGTGATTCTTCTCAACGTGTTATGCTGCTGAAATTTTTAGCGAAAATTTCCCCGACTTGTCTAAAATTTGTCCTTGTTTGTAAGAGAACAAAAACTTTAGGGTGTCGGCTGCAAAATGCTAGGGCCTTGTTTGTAAGAAAATGAGTTATTTACCCAAAATCACCACACTTGGGGCTAGGGTAACCGGTTAGTACCACATTTGAGCCATGTCACAAAAAACCACCAACTATGAGCCTAATTGGTAACGCGGAGCACTGACTGGCCGATTTAGCCGCGGAAACAGCGAAACCGACAGGTGGGACTGATAACCCTCAACCGTAAGGGATCGAGATAGTCTTCGCGGGTAAGAATAACCCAATTTATAGATTCGACACACGGGGAGCCAAAGAGTATTTATAAGCTTTGACAGTTGAGTTGTCAATTCAACCGCACCTGAAATATACTTACTTGCAACAAAAGATAAGTAGTAACGGTGATATGATAGTGATGGTGGTGACAGTAAAAGTAAACAGAAAAAGTAACAACTAATAACCAGCAGGATTGAAACACTGTAGGCTAGGGAGATGGATGGTTGGGCGCTGCATGGATGAGATACATCATGAATCTAACTTGGGGCAAGGCACACAGAAAAGTAATGATCATCTAGGCAAATATCAAACATTAGGCATGTATCCCATAGGTAGTTGTACGTGCTTGCAATAAGAACTTGCACAACATCTTTTGTCCTGCCATCCCGCTACGAACGGGGCCAAAAGGAACTTATGGAGATTAAGGTGCTCCTGTCAAAGAGCACCGGAACAAAGCAATAAACTCAATGGATACATGGAATCCTCAAATTATGAACCATCCCCTTTGGTGTCCCAAGCTGTCACTTTTGGGATCGCTGGTTCCGGACCATAATAGGTGCAAACAACTCATAGATAGGACCAAGAACACAAATATATTCATGCAAACACATAGGGTTCAGATCTGAAATCATGGCACTCGGGCCTTAAGTGACAAGCATTAAGAGCAACAAGTTGAAGCAAAGATGATAAACACCATAGTAGATGATAGGCAACATGCCCCCAACAATCTGATAAACTATTACATGATCTAACTCATCCAATCCCTACCATCCCCTTTGCCTACAGCAGGGAATTACTCACACATGGAAGGAGAAGTCATGGAGGGAGGATGGAGTGGTGATGATGATGACGATGGCGACGATCTCCCCTCTCCGGAGGCCAAATCAGCCTCCAGATTAGCCATCCCGAAGAAGAACAGAGGGTGGCGGCGGCTCCGCGACGGAAACTGGGAAAACGACTTCTGTTCTGGGGTTTTCTCGTCACAGGGATAAATACGGGCCAAGGTAGGGCACCAGAGGGGGGAGGACCCGCCCAGGCGGCCTCCCGGCGCGGCCAGGGGTGGGGCCGCGCCACCAGGGCGCCTGGGGGCCCCCTGGCTGCCCTCTGGCCCCACTTCTGGCACAATGGTCCTTCGGGTGCATGGATTTTCTGTGATTTTTCTTGGAATTTTCTGAGATACCTAAAAATCTGTTTTCCTGCACACAATAAAACCATACAGGCAGCTCTGCTGAAAACAGCATCAGTACGGGTTAGTTTAGTTCAAATCATGCAAGAATGAGGGCAAAACAATAGCAAAAGTGTTTGGAAAAGTAGATACGTTTGAGACGTATCAACTCCCCCAAGCTTAGCATATTGCTTGTCCTCAAGCAATTCAGTTCAACGAACTGGACGCGACAAAGAAAACTTTGACAAACTCTTTTGCTTCATTAGATGTATATAAGCATGTACTACGAAAGGAGTCTAGCAAGTATTGAAACAATGCTATGAGGACAATGCACAAAGCAATCCTTCTTTCGAGTGACCAATCACAAATAACCAAAAGTAAATAATATATTACTGAAAATCAAGACAAGACTACATTGCACATAGCTTGAACACACTAGAGTGGTATCTCGATAGCCTCCACGAATGAAGCAAAACATAAATGCAGAAACTCCTCCAGAGTTTTTAAAGGAGACTAGAACTAAGAATTTCAGAATAAATAATATCACAAGCATGCAGAAGACAATGTAATACTTTGGGACAATGCACATTACACTCAGAATGACAATTATGCTCTCCTAGTTGGTGCTTTGAAGAAAGAAGGTGGAGACTCTCGAACCGTGGAATTTGATGGCGAGGTTGAAAACCCGTGGTTGGAAGCAAAGACTAAACATGTACCAGAGCTCTTGGTTTTGAAAACAGAGGTAAAAATGATTTTGAGAGGTGCATATTTCGTCAACGAATGTTAGTAGACAACCCAATTACTTCTTACGCTAGACATGTTTCAAGGAACGGCTCCCGAGATGGGGACGATCACATCCCCTTAATCTCCTTTGTTTATCACTACCAAAGTTTTCTGATTTCTCATAAAAAAAGCGTGAAGGAGGGTTTGTTGGTTGTGATTATCTTTTGTGAGCTGGGCACACTCATGCCAGTTCCTCCTCGTATAGGGGTTTGCAGATTAGACATGCAATCCCGGGATAAAACATGTCCAACACAAGAAGATCATGAATTACCTACTACTTCCTCATGAGCTAAAACAGAGGCACAAAACAGGAGTAAATTTCAATAATTTCGAGATGGTACAAAAAAGTCTTCGTTAGGATGGCCGGTAAATACCACATAGGAAGGTATGGTGGACTCATATGGAATAACTGGTTTGAAAGGATTTGGATGCATAAGCAGAAGTCCGCTTAGTGCGAGCGAAGGCTAGCAAGAGACTGGGAAGCGACCAACTAGAGAGCAATAACGGTCATAATCATGCAGAGCGACAAAGCAACATTGAATTGGGCATGAAAGTGATGTAACTATTCTGAAACTCAAAGATCATCAAGGCAAAGCAGACTTTTTAGTCTTAAACATGTGTAAACATGTGCCAAGTCGATCCAAGAATTCTCCAAAAGGAAATACCACTTTAGTATACCAAACTATGAACAATGCAATGCATGTAAATCATTTCAATAACACATTATATACTCTAGCTATTTGAGATTAGCCACAAGGAAAGCATGAACCACTGCGAAAGCATTGTAAACATAGCACTATGTCGCTACAAGCTGGTCTCTAGATCATAAGTACAGACATATGTACAAAAGTAGAAACAAGAAGAGTTCATACCGGTTTTCCTTGTTGCTTCCCTTCCGTCGATCTTCGTCATTACTGCCTTGTCACTTGCACGATCGAACGTAGGAAATATAATTAAATGCCATCATGGACTCGAGCTGAACTCTGAAAACAAAGCAAACTAAAGAGAGAAAGGAAATCTTTTTGGTTTTTTTTTCAAAGGTTGAATGAAAGCAAAATAAAGAGAAAATCTTTTTGTTGTTTTTGCAAAGAAAGAAACAAAGAAGAACGGGCAAAAACTTCGAAAAGATCAAAGCGAACAAAAATAAAACGGATAATACAATGGAAAAGTGAGAAGGGCACGTACTCCACCAAGCTTAGGCTTTTGGCCAAAGTTGGTAGTAGCTACTGCCCCCAGGAGCCTCCTGCTCCGGGGTGGTACTGGTGAGTCCAAGGGTCGTATAGGGATTCCGACGCATACACCGAAGTCCTCGGATCCTCCCACGAAGAAGGGTCCGCACTCCGAGCAGAGGAAGACCCTTCACCCAACTGGGTGACGGTCTCCCCCTGAAAAGGTGGTAACTCACCGTGCTCCTCCTCGTCGGGCACAACCCCCTCCATGGGGTTATGAAACTGATGTTGGACCATGAACTCATCGAACTGGATAACATCAAAGGACCATCCGTTCCCGCGAGAAAAATCAAACAAAAGAGGTGCAGGTAGACGGATCTTGCGTTCCGCGGTAGTTCCGAAACGCAAGATATAAACAAGGTTACCAAACTCAGAAGTCATGGTAACAAACTTATGCCTTTTCATAGCAGCAAGATCAAAACTTAAATAAGTAAAAGGCTTATTATCAGGGTGTGGGGTGCCTTTAAGATATTCTAAGATAAGTGTGGCATAAACGCCACCAAATAAATCTCCCCTATTACCGTTCATAGCAAGGCGTCGAGCAATTAAGGCACCCATATTATAATCAAACCTCCCTGAGAGGGCGGTTGCCAGGATAGCAATATCCGGCGTAGAAATGTTGCTCGTGTTGTCACGAGCTAACATCCCTCTAGCAACATAATACGCAAAGAGTAAAATGCACTGGTGGTACTTGAACTTGCGAAGGAAGCACGGTTTGGTCACCGTACTTCAAAATACGACCAATACGGTCACTCAATACGCGTACACGTGATTATACGGTAACTGTTCACCGTACGCCACTCGTCGCCGCTCCATTTGACCACCTGTTGACCGTTCGGAGGCGACACCTGGCGGCTGCGGGGGTTTCTCCTGGGTTTTTTGCAATGAAACCCTTGGCTGGCTCTGTAATTCCTCCAACTCCTTGTCCATTCGGCTTCGATCATAACGATAGGAGAGGAGGTGAAAGGGGAGGAGGAAGGGAGATCGTCGGCGACACCGCACCGCACCACCACCACCATCGGAGTCATCGCACAAGGGCGAGAGCCGCCGCGCAGGCGTGGCGCATCTCATCGCTGGAGCCTGTTCGTCGCGATGTCGCCTGTTCGTCGCTAGATGGCGCTCCGCCGCCCAACTACAGTAAGCCCTCAATTCGCCGCGCCATGGTTACTTCGTTCTAAGCTAGCTGCTCGAAATTTAGAGGTGGGCATTGTGGATGGTGTGTTTGTTAGTCAGATATGCCCATCTCAATTTTGTAGATTTGCCTAGGGTTGTCGACCATGATTTGGGGGTTTCTGCCTATAGGGTTTTGGGTTTGGAGAAGGTAATTTGGTGCTGAAAGGTGCTATATTTTGGTCCATGTTGGAGATGTTGGTTGTATAGGTGAATTACAAACTGAAAGTCAGTAGCTTGCATGTATTTCTTGCAGTATATGTGGAACAGAAAATCTGAAAGTCTATTTTGCTTTGTTTTGCTCTGTTTTCATGTATGCAGACAAGCGCAGCAGGAAGTTTTCAGTTCAGTTTAACCATGGTGGTTATTTCCTTGGGCAAGGTAGCAATCGTTCATATGTCAATGGTCATCAACTGTGGTACGATGAAGTAGATGCAGATACTTGGTCTCCAATCATGGTTGAAAACCTAGTGGAAGAGATAGGATGGGAGATGGCAGGCAGGCTCAAGGTATACTACTGCATTCCCATTCTTTCAATCAATAGGAATGGTTTGAGAGAAATCAGAGGAGATAGTGACACAGATCAGATGCTCACATTTGTGTCAATTGGGCATTACTCCTTTAGTTTGTACCTTGACCATGAGGACAGTTTGAATGCTAACCTGTCAAAAGATGATGTGGTCAATTTTGCAATAAGGCAGCTACCTCAAGTGTTTAGTCCTTCCAAGAGTAAACCAAATGAGCCAGAAATTGCAGATATTGAAGTTGAGCATGAAGATGTGAATGTGCAACACCCAATTCCTATACAGGTAGTGTATCCTCCAGAGCATGCAGAAGATGATGGTGTAAGCAACTATGTGTTTGCAAAAAGGACAGCATCTTCTGTCATTGAAGATGTTAGTGTGGAGGAGCCAGCTGTGATTCAGACAACAAGAAATGGTGATGATGATGTTGCTGAAGGGCAAGGTGAAGGTATTAGAGGAAGATAATTCAAAAGGAAAAGCATACAATGTCACTCACCTGGAGCAGCTAGTTATGCAATGGAAACAAATGAGAGTGATTCAGATGACTCTGACTTTGATCCTGGAGCCATAGTGGACAGTGAGAGGTTTTCTGGATGCATGCAAAAGAGGTTCTGCAAAGAGGTTTACAAAAGAGGTTTTACAAAAGAGGTTCTGCAATGGAAACAAATGAGAGTGATCAAGCAAGGTTCTGCAAAGTATATATGTGCCTGGATGCATGCAAAAGAGGTTTTCTTCAGGGGTGTAGGCCAATGATATTCCTTGATGGATGTCATATTAAGACTAGGTATAGAGGACAACTGCTAACTGCTGTGGGAATTGACTCAAATGATTGTATTTTCCCTATTGCTGTTGCTGTGGTTGAAGTGGAGGACAAGCCCAACTGGTGTTGGTTCCTTGAAAGGCTTAAGAATGATCTAGGTATCATCAACACCACCCCATGGACTATTATGTCTGATAAACAAAAGGTAAATGATGTTGATCTTAATAACTTGCTGTAGATGACCTTCTTTCATATAGTTCAGCACCATATGAAGTAGTTGTTACTCATTTTGCAGGGCCTAATAAATGTTGTAGATGAGCTATTTCGAGAGTCATAACATAGGTTCTGTGTGAGGCACATGTGGCAAAACTTCCAGCAACAATTCAAAGGTGATGTGCTAAAGAATCAACTTTGGAAGATAGCAAGAAGCAACACTACTGTCAAGTATGAGCAGTACATGATTGAGATGAAGGAAATTAACTTGGATGCCTACAAATGGTTGCATGAGCTTGAACCTAACACCTGGGTTAGGGCATTTCAAAGTGATCTACCCAAGTGTGACATCTTGCTCAACAACAATTGTGAAGTATTTAACAAGTAAGAAACAACCGATCTCATGTTCTCATATGCTAGCTGTTGCTCTATTCAAATATTTAGTGATGTGTCATTTACATGGACAGGTACATATTAGATGCTAGGGAGCTACCAATATTATCAATGCTTGAAAGAATTAAACAACAATTGATGCAGAGGCACTACACCAAGCAGATAGAAGGAGATAAGATGAAAGGAGACATATGCCCTAAGATCAAGAAAAAGGTTGATAAGCTAACTAAATGGGCAAATACCTGCTATGTTGATGGGGCTGGTGATGGAGTCTTTCAGGTTGGTGATAGAGGTACTGACTACATTGTTGACTGACACAATAGTGAATGTAGCTGCAAGAGGTGGCAGAAGGGTGGCACACCATGTGTACATGCTATAGCATGTGCTAGACATGAGAGAGTTTATCCCCTCCTACTGGTCAACCAATGCTATTCTGTTGGGATGTTCAAGAAAGCATACATGTTTTCTTTCATCATTACTCAGGCATGTCTTTCATCATTTGTACTGTAGGTTTTCTAGCAAAGTTATGATTCAAAATTACTTGCACATCAACAGGAGCACAACTCTCCAGAAAATCATGTCATAGAAGATCTTATGGTTGATCATATGGTTCAAAATGTAAGTTAATATGCTTCTTTGATGTAATTGATGTTAGGTTCATAGATAAAACATGTTAGTCTAAACTTTCATATGTACTTTGCCATTCAGAGGCCTCTGCCAAGAGTGGTTGCATCAGGGCCTATACCAGAGTCAACTTTCATATGTGCAGCAAGGGCCATGGTCAATCAAAATATTGGAACTACTGCACAATCCAGCAACAATGGGAGCTCAAGCACAATCCAGCAAGGTGACCTGGCCAAAAAATTGCTTCTCCTCAAGAGGCAGAGAGACAAAGAACTGAAAGATAAGAAGGAAGCACTTCTTGCAGCAAGAAGGGAGAAACAGCAAAAGAAAGCAGAGGAGGCTGCCAGGAAGAGACATCAGCAAGAGGAGAAGAAAGCATTGGAAGCAGAGAGGAAGAGACAGTCACAAGCTGAGAAGAGAGAGAAGAGAAAAGAAGAAGCTGCAATAGCAAAGAAGACTAGGGAAGAGACAAGGCAAATCATCATGGAGACCAAGAAAGCTGTGGCTGCTGAGCATAAAGCAAGGCAGCAAGCTCAGAAGAAGGCTGAAAAGGAGGAAGCTGCAGCCAAGAAGAGAGCAGAGAAAGAAGCTGCAGCAGCAAAAAAAAGAGCAGACAGGGTAGCTGCTGCTGAGGCTAGGAAGGAGGAACTGAGGCTAATAGGGATTGCTCTTGGCAAAAAGCCTGCAGGTACAGAGCCTGATGATGATCTTGTGCTTCCCAGTAATACCAGAGGCACTTCAATGTTTGACATCTTCAGATGATGTACTTCTTAAATGAGTGTACTGAATGCTATATATGTTCTGAATTGTTGGTACTTGGCAGATCTTCATTTTGTAACTGAATGTTGG
This sequence comes from Secale cereale, assembly GCA_902687465.1. NCBI lineage: Eukaryota > Viridiplantae > Streptophyta > Magnoliopsida > Poales > Poaceae > Secale > Secale cereale. Next base: position 12,057,911 of record LR738712.1, read on the forward strand.
TTGTTGGCAAACCATAACTTTGATGCTGCTTCCTATCTTCATATGACAACTTTACTGCTTATGCATGTTACTGATTATGCATATGTTCATAGATGACAATATTAACTTCATATCTTCATAGGACAGCATCAACAGCTTCAAACATTAACTTCAAATGACAGCAAGATGATAACTTGCACCACATTAACTTGCATTTGCAGTAAAATATAGTCACTTGGCAAATTAACTTCCATTTGCAGTACAAGATAGACAGTTGCTTACATAGTGGCAAAAGCATCACTTAGAATGCTGGATAACTACATCAACTACATCAACTACATCAAGTTCAGACTTACAATGCAAGAGGATAACATAACAACTACCAGTTCATCTCCTAACAAACTAGGCAGCAGTGCATCAAGTCCATCACTTCTTCAGCATAGAAATGGCTAGCAGCACTGCAACTACAATGAGTGCTGCCACCAGTGCCTTCATCATCACCAATATTTGATTGCCTAACCCTATGAGTGCCTCTGCTTGCTGATTGCTCATTTGAGCCGCACCTCCACCTGCATATCTTCTTCCATCTTCAAAGCCTGGAAGATCAACTGCACCACCACCTGCATATCTTCGATTCCTTGCTCGCATCAGCTCTTCCCTCTTATCCTCTGCAGCTCCTAGTGCATCTACGGCTTCATTGCCAACCACAAAGTGATTATCCAGCAAGTACACAACATACTCCAACTCCCAATGCCAGAAATGGTCCTGAAGATCAAAAGAAAAGAACAGATCACCATCACAACTATCACAAAAATCCACCAAAATGAGCAAATGCAAAAATCACTTACACTAACAGGACACCTGTAGAAGACCCAGCCCTCGTGCTTCTCCGTGTTCGACACATAGAACTTCACACGAGCAGGGCAAAAAGGGCATCTTATCAGCGGCACCACCATCGAACGGCCACCGAGCGATGACCTAACCGAGCTTGTCGACATGGCGGAGTGGTGAAGAGGGCGGCGGCGACGGGGGCAAGCTGCTGGAAGAGGGCGGCGGCAAGCAGCAGGGAAGAGGGGGCGGCGGCGGCGGCGGCAAGCAGCAGGGAAGAGGGGGGCGGCGGCGGCAAGCAGCAGGGGATGGAGTGGGGAATTAGGGATTCGGGCGGCAGGGGATGGAGTGGGAACTAGATTAGGCGAGGCGGGCTAATTTACAGGGTGCCAGATGAAAATTGGATCAGTCAGGCTAATTTACATAAGAAAACCCCCCGCAGCCGCCAGGTGTCGCCTCCGAACGATCAACAGGTGGTCAAATGGAGCGGCGACGAGTGGCGTACGGTGAACAGTGACCGTATAATCACGTGTACGCGTATTGAGTGACCATATTGGTCGTATTTTGAAGTACGGTGACCAAAGCGTGCTTTCTTCGCAAGTTCAAGGACCGCCAGTGCATTTTACTCATACGCAAAATACCTGAGGTGAGGGAATAAGATGCTAGAGATTTTTGACCGATGAATATCCCTCGTACCCATGCTGCAGAGAGAGTTGAGGACGGTTCTCAGCTCGGAGGGTTGAGAGGTCATCTTCGCCGTCCGCCCAACGTTTGGCACACCTATTATTTCACAAAACTTTTCCAAGGGCATGGTCAAAAGATTATTGTAAATTTTAAACTCAATAGAACCAGTATCAAGGCTATATCTAAAACTGTTAATGAAACCGGAGGTGAGTTTTTGATACTGAACAACACGGCACGTGACGAGCCGTGTCAGACCTGCGTTAGCACAAATATTATAAAACTCATCCTTAATTCCTGCATCTTCAAGGAATTCATCACATGGGAACATCATCGCACGTGTTGGACTTGTGTCTTCCAACAACTCTAGGGGCACATGATCTTCATTGTAGCTCACCCTAGCAATCGAGGGTGAAGCTGCGGCTCTAGTAACTCGATCGGAGTGCGCGGGCTTCTTCTTCTCAAGCCACCCCTTTGCCCTTCCTAACAAACTCATTTCTGAAATTTTTCACAAATTACAAAAACAAGGATTTAAACAAAGTGGGTTAAGGTAAACTACTCAACTAACTTACCTAAGGCATAAACTTGCATCAAAACTTGGAAAATAAATTTCTACACATGCATGCAAGCTCATCTACACAGCACCAAGAACTACTAAATACTCACAAATGAAGCCACCAACCAAAAATCTAATTGGAGGGGTGGAAGAGTTACATACCAGGGAGTATTTGTTCAAAATCTCAGCTCGAATGATAGGCTGTAGAGAGAGATCGAAAATTGCCTCCAAGAACAGCAAGAACGCAAGAACAGGTGCATAACTCGTGTTTTCGGAGAGAAAGAGAGAGAGAGAGAGGAAGAAGACTCACCTGGAGGCGGGACCTGTGGGCCCCAGGCTCCCTATGGGCGCGGCCAGGGGGCAGGCCGCGCCAGCTGGCCGCCTGGGCCACTAGTGGCCCCCCCTGGTCAACCCCAGGTGCTTCTGGGTCACTCCCGGCATGGAAATTTTAATTTTAATTTTTCTGGAATTTTTCTGAAAACTTCACTGTTGAAAATTTTTCGAAGTTCAAAAAGCTGCAAAACTTTCTGAGAACTTAAAGCAGTGATTAGTATTGTGAAGCTTGAAAAACACAAACACTTGGTACGGCAAGGAGAACAAAAGCTAAAACAAATGAAAACATAATAAGCTCAACTTTTTACCTATACTTTAATGGAAATTGTCCATACCATAATAGTTTTGTATTTGTGGTGCACATGTAGTGGACAGTCCCATTCTCCAATCTTCACGGTCTCGATATTTTCTATAGAGTTGAGGCCATGCCTCCTGTCGGTCTTCTTTGGAAAATACACCGTGTGTTCTTTATCATTCACATTGAAGGTAACCTTTCCTTTATTGCAATCAATAATAGCACCTGCGGTGTTAAGAAAAGGTCTACCAAGAATAATGGACATGCTCCCATCCTCGGGCATGTCAAGCACGACAAAATCAGTAAGGATCAAACAATTAGCAACTTCTACGGGAACATCCTCACAAATACCTATCGGGACGGCTGTTGACTTGTCAGCCATCTGAAGAGAGATATCTGTAGGGATTAGCTTCTCTAAACAAAGCCTCTTGTAAAGAGAGAAAGGCATAACACTCACTCCTGCTCCAAGATCACATAAGGCAGTTTTGACATAATTATTCTTTATGGAGCAAGGAATGGTGGGTATACCTAGGTCACCAAGCTTCTCAGGAATGTTGCCACTGAAAGAGTAGTTAGCAAGCATAGTAGATATTGCTTCATTAGGAACTTTTCTTTTTTTAGTAACAATATCTTTCATATATTTTGAATAGGGAGGTAACTTAATAGCATCAGTCAAAGGGATTTGAAGAAAAAGAGGTTTCATCCACTCACAAAACTTATTGTAATGCTCTTCTTCTTTAGATTTGAGAGACTTACCTGGAAAGGGCATGGGTTTCTGTATCCAGGGTTCTCTTTCCTTCCCATGTCTTCTTGCGACGAAGTCTTCTCTAGTGTACTTTTTGCGTTTGTCAGGTGCTTCTTCTTCTCGAACTTCAGGCGGATCATTCTTCTCCTTATCCTTATCTTCAGGTTCGGCACCGTCTTCTGTCTCAGCATCGGAGGTAGATATACTGTTGGGATCAACAGCTGGCTCTTCATTTGTAATAGGATCATTGGAATTATCAGCCTCCTTGTTTTTTTCTTCTTCTTCTTTGGAGAGCCAACAATTTCTTCTTCCTGCATTTGAGAATCTTGCTCAATTCTCCTCGGATACCCCTCTGGATAGAGAGGATCTTGAGTGCTAGTTCCTCCTCGGGTCTTAATCCCGAAGGCCTGTAAATCATCTTGTTTGGCATTGTTAGCAAGCAAATCTTTTTGCACATTAGAAATTTGTTCAAGCTGAGTTTGAACCATATGAAAATGCTTCACAAGACATTTAACATCATTAACTGTTCTACCTAGAACATCAAGCAAACTTTTGATAGCAAGGGAATTATCATGCAATTGACTTTGTATCCTCTCATTAAAATGACTTTGCTTCATAATAAAATTATCAAGCTCATCTAAACATTGATCATGAGGCTTACCATGAGGGATGTCACTTGCGTTGAAATCTAAAAGAGAGTGTACCTCTACCATAGGAGGGTGAGTGGTAGGCTCACACAACTTCTCAATAGGGGGTAGATTCTTCACGTCTTCAGTTTTAATACCTTTCTCTTTAATAGACTTCTTTGCTTCTTGCATATCTTCCGGGCTTAGAACAAACATGCCCCTCTTCCTTGGTGGTGGAGGTGGTTCAGGGACGGACCAATCTTCATGGTTTTTGGCAATCCTGCCCATCAATTCTTCTGCATCGTCCGGTGTTCTTTTCCTGAAAACACAACCAGCACAACTATCCAAATAGGACCTGGATTCATCAGTTAGACCAGCATAAAATATATCGATTAATTCATTCTTAGGGACTCCATGTCCTGGTCTAGCCTGGATCAGACTACAGTACCTCCCCCAAGATTTAGGGAGGTGCTCATCCTGCAACTGTTTAAAGTTATAAATTCTTTGTAAAGCAGCATGTTGCATATGAGCAGGAAAGTACTTATCAACAAAAGAGTGAGCTAAGTCTTGAGGACTCTTAATGGAACCACATGGTAGTGCATCATACCATGTTTTAGCACCTTCCTTCAAAGAGAAAGGAAGAAGCTTAGTCACATAAAAGTTTCGTATCTTTTTATCCGTGGTAAACAAGCCACCCAACTCAGTGAGTTTGGTCAGGTGTGCAATAGCATCATCATTTTCTCTGCCATAAAAGGGGTCAGTTTCAACCATAGATATAAGTGAAAGATCAACAGAGAAATCATAATCAGGATCATTGATGCATATAGGAGATGTAGCAAATTCAGGATCAGGAACAGTCTTGTTCTTCAAGGAGTGTTTTTCAAGCAGCTTCTTAATAGCTTCAGGGTCAGAGTCGGCAAACTCTGTCAGTTCCCTGCATAAATCATCATCAAGCATAATGTAATCATCATCAAGGAGTCTCTCCTTGAGTTTACTCAAATCAGGGTAATCATAAGTTCCACCAATAGGGTAGCGAGTAACAGGAATTTCAATTCCAGATTTTTTTTGTAGCAGCAGCGATCTGTTTCTCAAGAGCATAACCAAGTGAACTAATATCATCAAGATTAGTAGAAGCATCATCAAAAGTATCGGACATAGTAACAGATTCAGTAGAAGCATCATGTGGTGGTGGTGAGGCAAACTTACTCATAACAGAAGGTGAATCAAGTGTAGCACTAGTGTTCAGAACAGTACCTCTTCTTGTAGTGGATAGTAAGATCGGAACCTTGGGGTCTCCTTTCTTACCCATAGCGGATGAAGTGCAGCAGGTAGGATACTTCAAGTAGACTTGTAAATATTTCTATGCTCCCCGGCAACGGCGCCAGAAAACGGTACTTGATAACCCTCCCGTAAGGGATCGAGATAGTCTTCGCGGGTAAGAATAACCCAATTTATAGATTCGACACACGGGGAGCCAAAGAGTATTTATAAGCTTTGACAGTTGAGTTGTCAATTCAACCGCACCTGAAATATACTTACTTGCAACAAAAGATAAGTGGTAACGGTGATATGATAGTGATGGTGGTGACAGTAAAAGTAAACAGCAAAAGTAACAACTAATAACCAGCAGGACTGAAACACTGTAGGCTAGGGAGATGGATGGTTGGGCGCTGCATGGATGAGATACATCATGAATCTAACTTGGGGCAAGGCACACAGAAAAGTAATGATCATCTAGGCAAATATCAAACATTAGGCATGTATCCCACAGGTAGTTGTACGTGCTTGCAATAAGAACTTGCACAACATCTTTTGTCCTACCATCCCGCTACGAACGGGGCCAAAAGGAACTTATGGAGATTAAGGTGCTCCTGTCAAAGAGCACCAGAACAAAGCAATAAACTCAATGGATACATGGAATCCTCAAATTATGAACCATCCCCTTTGGTGTCCCAAGCTGTCACTTTTGGGATCGCCGGTTCCGGACCATAATAGGTGCAAACAACTCATAGATAGGATCAAGAACACAAATATATTCATACAAACACATAGGGTTCAGATCTGAAATCATGGCACTCGGGCCCTAAGTGACAAGCATTAAGAGCCACAAGTTGAAGCAAAGATGATAAACACCATAGTAGATGATAGGCAACATGCCCCCAACAATCTGATAAACTATTACATGATCTAACTCATCCAATCCCTACCATCCCCTTTGCCTACAGCAGGGAATTACTCACACATGGAAGGAGAAGTCATGGAGGGAGGATGGAGTGGTGATGATGATGACGATGGCGATGATCTCCCCTCTCCGGAGGCCAAATCAGCCTCCAGATTAGCCCTCCCGAAGAAGAACAGAGGGTGGCGGCGACTCCGCGATGGAAACTGGGAAAACGACTTCTGTTCTGGGGTTTTCTCGTCACGGGGATAAATACGGGCCAAGGTAGGGCACCAGAGGGGGGAGGACCCGCCCAGGCGGCCTCCCGGCGTGGCCAGGGGTGGGGCCGCGCCACCAGGGCGCCTGGGGCCCCCTGGCTGCCCTCTGGCTCCACTTCTGGCACAATGGTCCTTCGGGTGCGTGGATTTTCTGTGATTTTTCTTGGAATTTTCTGAGATACCTAAAAATCCGTTTTCCTGCACACAATAAAACCATACAGGCAGCTCTGCTGAAAACAGCGTCAGTCCGGGTTAGTTTAGTTCAAATCATGCAAGAATGAGGGCAAAACAATAGCAAAAGTGTTTGGAAAAGTAGATACGTTTGAGACGTATCAGGGACCGACCTGTGGGGTTGACGTGCCGCTGGTGGACGGACGCCGTTAGACGGCAGGTGACGACCGTCTCCGCGCCCGTGTCTTAGGTCAGACGCCCGCCGTTTCCTCCTCCAATCCCCGATTCAGTTTCCTCCCGCGCGTTCCTCCCGCTGTACTCATGGCGACCAGCTCCGACGGCGGCGATGGTGGAGAAGGTCTCGACGGCTCCGGCGGGGTTGCCCATTCTTCCGGTGGCCTCCGCCCGCAATGCGACCCCGTAGGCAAGTGGGGCCCCAACCCCGATGGCGATTTGGACTCGACGGCGCCAAGGGGAAAAGCTGTCCTACCATCGCCGTCCGAAGTATGCGGAGGATGCAGAGAAGGCTGCTGCGGAGGCAGAGAAGGCGTCGGCAATGGCTGATTCGCTGTGGGGCGAAGTACCCCCCTTGAATCCATCTCCACGCAGGTAAATCTCATTGCAACAAAACTTAGGGTTAGGGTTCTAGCAATGTTGCCTAGCTAGGATACCTAGGGTTAGTTCTAGCTGTGCAGCCTAGTTGGAGATGGATCTTGAGCAGCTCCTCAGGACTAGATGAAAATGCAGTTTTTCTTTCTTTTTATTCAGAATTACTTAATGCGCCTGTTGCTCTTGAGTCATAGATCTTATTGTTGTTACTATTGCTGTTACTTTGTTTTATCTGTGAATATGTCATAGTTTTTATTTTGAGTCATATTTGTTTTTGTCTTCTGTAGGCCTGAGGAGCCATGGTCATTATATTTTCAATTTCCTTCTATAGATGCTGCCAAAAAATATGCCCTTGTGAAGATGTATGAGACATACATCAGTTATGGCAGTTTGCTTAATGTGATGGTCAGAAATGGATATGGAAGTGATGACACTATTTGCTACTTGAGGAAGGATGGCACAGGGCTGCAAGGGATGACTGTCATTAGAAACAACACTGATGTGTCTGAGATGCTAAAGCAATTTAAAACCAGTCAGACATTATGTTTGTATGTTAAAGAGGGGAAGTTAGATATAAAGGAAGCACCAGTTAAAAAAATGCAGAACATGAAGAAGTGGACCCAGCTGAAACAGTTTTAGATTTAACATGGGACACGCCTGTTGTATTTGCTGATAATGAATCAGGTGTTGTGCACAAAACAACAGCTGGTTATGTTGGTACATAAGAAAGTGTGAACTATATGCCAATAAAATCAGTTCCTCCACCATGTCAGTTTCTTCTTGGGACATAAAATCAACCAATTGAGCCACAGATGGCAGATGCAGAGCAGGAAAATAATGCATTGCAGCAGGTTAACACTCAAGTTAGTGTTAATTATGCAGATTTCCAGTTTGATGAAGACTTTGTAACAAATGAGGACACATCTGATGAAGATGATGACTCAGTATTTGATGAAGACTTTGTAGCTCATGTAGACCTCTCAGATGCAGAAGAAGAAGAATCAGATTCCAAGGAGTATGAAGAAGAAGATAGTGTAGCCAGGGAAGAAGAACAGAGGAGGGCAGTGGACAGTGATCTGAAAGATACAATTTCTGACATTAAGAGGAAGAGAGCTCAATACATGAGCACTACACACTGTGAAGGGGACACAGACCCTGAAGATTTATATGACACAGACTTGGAGGAAGAGGATGATTCATGTCAAGAGATTGCAGTTCCTGAGCCTGTTGAGAAGAAGATAAAGAGGGCTGGTGCTACAAGTAGGTCCCACTCTAGTGCTAACAGAAGCATGAATGAGGACTGGTATCCATCTTCAGAAGAGGATGATACAGGCTTTGAAGCTGATAATGATGGCAATGAACCAATGTCCTTTATAATCCCCTCTGGTAGAAGGAGCATAGCTAACAAAAGACCACACAGGGTCTGGTATGATGAGGATAGGCTGCATCCAGAGCAGCAATTCCAGCTTAGGCTGTGTTTCAGAGATGTGTACCAATTTAGAGAGGCTCTTGTGAATTTGCATGTGAAACAACTTAGAAGATACAAATATCACAGAAACTGCAGTGATAGGATAATAGTGTGTTGTGATGGAGAGGGCTGTCAGTTCCACTTGGTTGCAGCAAAGATCAGTAATGAGCCCACTTTCTGCATTAAGAAGATGATATTGGAACACACATGTCCCACCCAATCTGAGAAGACAAGGATCAGCTCAAAGTGGCTTGGCAACAAAATGCTTGAAACAATCAGATCAGACCCCAACACTACTGTACCTGCTATAGTTGACAAGGTAAAGAGGCAGTTTGGTGTTGAGGTGCCCAAGATGATGGCATGGAGAGCAAAGAGGAAAGCAAAGGAGATTGTGCTTGGAGATCACAAGAGGCAATACAAGAGGCTGAGAGATTATTTGGAGACTGTGAAAGCTACAAATCCTAGATCAAGATGCATTGTCACTACTGTGAGTGGAAAAACAAGAGAAAATCCAACTGCAGGACCAAGGTTTCATGGTCTTTTTTTCTGTTTGAATGCATGTGTTCAGGGATTTTTGAATGGATGTAGGCCATTCATAGGCCAAGATGGTTGTTTCATTAAGTTGACTAGTGGGGCACAAATACTAGCTGCTACTCGAAGGGATGCAAACAACAATATGTACCCCATAGCATTTGGAGTGGTTGGAGTTGAAAACACACCAAATTGGTCTTGGTTTTTGACTCAACTCAAGTATGCCCTAGGAGGGACTGAAATTTATATGTGTTGTCAATAAGAAATTCTTGTCAATTTTAACAACATATAACAACAAATGTATTATTTCCAGCAAATATTTAAAAAAGCACAATTTCCTACTGGCACTAACAATGTTCTACACTACTAAATTATTTGGAGCAAAAATTACACTGGCAGAGCATATTTTACTACTAGCGGAGCTTCATTTTCAACTGTGAGAGCAAAACACCCAATTAGGTCCAATTATGCCTAGTCACAATTCTTCACACAAATAAGCAGAGAAAAATTTCACTCTGGCATTTGAATGGAGCAAAAACTAACTAAGATTAACTAAATACAATACTAACCAACATACCTTCTCCTCAGCACAAGCAAGAAATCGTCAGCCAGTGTCCGTAGATTCAAATGCTACTAGCCTAAGGCAAGGCTCATGATGCAGACAGCGAGAGGAGAGCTCATGAGCAATGCCACACCATTCATAGCATGGGATAGTCCTAGGAAGCTTAAAACCAAACAGATTGAACAAATCAGCAAGTTGTTAAGAAATCCCCAACTCAAGAACCCTAACCCTAAATGCTGGAATCCCCAAATGAACGTACCTGGCTAGTCACTGACTCGTCGTCTGAGGAAGAAGAGCTTGACCCCTTGCTCCGGGAAACCATGGCGGACCGGCGGACGGCGGCGAGACGATGGTGGCGGCGGCGGCGGTCGTCGGGGTCAAGACAGAGGGGTTGGATGTGCTCGGGTGCAGTCGGGTTCGGCCAGCGGCGGCCCACTAAGACACGGGCGCGGAGACGGCCGTCCCTTGCCGTCTAACGGCGTCCGTCAACCAGCACCACATCGACCCGACAGGTCGGGCCCACCTGTCGGTTTCGCTGTTTCCGCGGCTAAATCGGCCAGTCAGTGCTCCGCGTTACCGATTAGGCTCATAGTTGGTGGTTTTTTGTGACATGGCTCAAATGTGGTATCGACCGGTTACCCTAGCCCCAAGTGTGGTGGTTTTGGGTATAAAACATAGTTTAAAGGTTTATTATGGACTTAAAAAATGTACATAAAATCTAGGAAAATTCGATCGTTAGTCCAGATTAATTATCCCAGGTTGCAGCCACGCACACCCATTGTTGCTCGCTGAAGCTTCCTCCTCCTTCTCCTCTCATGAAGACGCCAGAGTGGTAGTAAATCCAGAGGTTAACAGACGCGCCAAAGGAGACATGATCGACCTAGCCATGTGAGGACGAGGAGAAAGGGGCAAGATAAGCATGCGACACGCGATGGTCGTCGGACATGCTTAGGAAGCTATGGTACCACGGCAGCCGCAGCACGCAGGGAGGAGCATTAATCAACCGTAGTTTTGTTTATAGCGGAGCGCTCGGAGCTTTGTCGCCCTTGTGGACGTCCGTCTGCATGCACGTGTAGAAAGAAAGAAGGGGAGGGGAGTGGCCGGCCGGCCGGAGCGCGCGGCACGGCCACGACAAATGGGGTGCTGCGACAGGGCATCCGAGGCTGGGGCTGAGTGCGAGTGAGCAAACAAACTGCCGCTGCCGGAAGGGAAAGGACTCTCCAGTACTGGTCCAGCTGTGCATTCGTCCGCATCTGTGGACGACGCCCCAAGCTGCCATGCGAGTGCTTGTGGTTCTAGTGATCTAGTCTAATCAAGGTTGTCAGAATCGCAATTCTGTTGTACGATTCTACGACTTTATGATCTAAATTAAACCTTTGATTTTTCGACTTTAATTCATAGAATCTACGTTTCTACAATCCTGATAGTGAAGATTCCAGGATTTACGATCCTACCATCAGGGCTCCGTTCCGATTCAAAATCACGATTCTGGCAACCTTGAGTCTAATCGATCGTGTTTCCATCAACACTTGGACTTAGAGAAACACTAAATTTCAAGCAAAGAACCGAAGGCAGCAGCGAGGCCAAATTAAGACCCACGTCATCAACACCGTTCTTCGTCTACCTCCATCTACGATCCATTTCGTCCATTTCGTCCATACACGTCCGTTTGGGTCGCCGCGAACACGTACGTTGGCCAAACGCGCTGATCCATTCCCAAATCGCGTCCGTTTCACGTCCGTGCGGAGAATACGACTCCGCTCCGCCGATGCCCACCGTAACGAGGGCTTCCGCCGCCTCCCGCGCTCGCTGCCTCCCACGGCGGGCACGACGTGCCATGTTCTCGTCGAATGGGGCCCATGGTGCGTCCCAATGCTCGGTGCGCCAACGGAGGGTTTGCGCGTCCACCACCATGTTCGGACGCCAGACGGACCGCGTGAGATGAGTTCGGGTCGATGGATCTGGAGGTGAAGGACTGTGATTCGCTCCCTGCCATGCCGAAGATAGTCGGAGATGAGCTTGGATGGCAGAGGGGAGTGAAGTGAAGTGGGTAGGATGTGATCCGGTGAGCGGATGGGAAGGAATATGTGTGGGGTCGGATGGGCCACCGAGACCAGGTCCGATATGGCGGGCGTAACCAGGCGCGCCCGGGCGCTCTTATATTAGGGCTGGATATGAGGGGTGCCGGTCAGCCCGGGCGTTTGAGATACCCGGCTGGGGTCGAAATTTCGTGACCGGCAAGGAGTGCGACGTTGTTCGGCGACACGGACGAGGAATACATAGCCGAGACTGTGCCCCGAAGCCACAGCCACGAAGAAGGCGACACATTCGCGGGTGTGCTAGGCTTCTCGCCCCTCGTTGGTTACCCCAAGTGGAAGGTGTGAGATGTAGTGTTGCGGAAGTTTTTCCCTTGGCAAAGATACCAAGGATCGAATCCCCAGAGACTCCTAGGTTCAACAAGAAGGTGTCAATTACTACGGCGCCAGATATTAGCAATCAACATGGACCTGCACACAGATACAAATAACTTTGCTCCCAACGAGTACAGAGAGGTTGTCAATCTCTCCGGCCTTGTAGTTCACAAAGGATTAAACGCAAGTGATAGTAGTGATAAATATAATTGCAATAGTAAATAATAGCGAAAAGTAAATAGCGGATGTGATCAATGATGGTAATATGGACCGGAGTCTCATGATGTTCACTAGTGATGTCTCTCTCCCAAAAGACGGTAAAACAGCTATGTGAGGTAAACGAATTACAGTTGGGCAATTGACAGGACCATGTGCGCAAACCAATGCTGACTACATTGCAAGAAAGGTTGAGGTTCAAAGCATGGGCGGTACGCCAAAGTAAGTAGACCGAAATCCATCAATATCTACTACTAATCATCCACCTTGAGATATCTATCCAGAACATCTCGCTGGTATTAAGTTGCGAGTCCCACCCATAGTGTAAACTCAATGCAACAGACAACTGCATTAAAAGAACTTTGCGTAAAGTAAACAATCCTTGCACCCGCGGGCACAAGCACCGATGTTTTCCCCCTTGTGGCAACAGCACATCCCCTAGACTAATGTTTCTGTGACTCAAACTAGTCATCGAGGGGCATGAACCCACAATCAAGCATAACGTTCCCTCTTGGAGTCACTACCTATTACTTGGCCAAAGCAATAAATAACAACGGAGAACATGCAAGAATTACTTACGAACATAAATATAAAAGAGGTAGATCAAATATATTACTCAAGCACAATCTGAACATAATCTCATAATCCATCGGATCCCAGCAAACTCATCATAGCAACAGCATAAGGATTACATATGTGCCTCGATCATGTAGGGCAGCTCACGAGGACTAATTAGTGAAGCACAAGAACGGGAGAAGAACAACACATAGCTACTGGTCATGGACTCATGGTCCAAGGGAGACTACTCACAACTCATCCGGGAGGCGTCCATGGTGGTGGAGAGGCTCCCGGTGGTGATCCTCCCCTCCGGCAGGGTGCCGGGAAGGGTTCTCCTGGTGCTCCCGATCTTGGAAGCGGCGGCGGCGGCGGAACAGAGATGGGATCGCGAAAAGAGTTTCTCCCTCAAGGGTTTCGGGAGACGCTTTAAATATATGCCAAAGGGGGGCATCGGAGGAGCCTCGGGTGGCCCAGGCGCCCCCCCAGCGCGGCCCAGGAGGGGCGCCGCCAGGGCTCCTGGAGCCCTGGTGCCCCCCCCCCGGCTGTCCTTCGGGCGCACGGTAGTTTCTGGAACGTTGATTTTTTATATAATTTTTCTGGATTTTTCCTGGCAGTTCTCGTAACGTGAAAACCTGAAATACAAAAATAGCCGAAAACAGAAACTGGCACTGGGGTGCACTGAGTTAATAGGTTAGTCCATATATGATCAAAAGTGTATGGAAGTGTATAAATATCATAGCAATATCACCCAAAAGAGGCATGGAGCAAGCAGAAATTATAGATACGTTTTGGACGTATCAGGGTGCCGCTGACACCGAGAAAGAGTAGCGCATGATAGGTCGCCGCCGCTCGTGTCCCAGGAAAGCCACCGCTCCTCCCCTCCCGTCCACGCCAAGCTTGGTGGGTTGAGCATCTTCGGCCCATTAATCGCTTGGCGACGACGTTAAGGCGGACAGCTTCAGTTCCGGAGGCTCTGGATCGCTGCAGGGACCGCTGCTACTCGTACTACTAGCTTGGTGCAGCTGATCTGTGTGCACAATCACCCAGATCGGCAGAACCGCCGCCGCAAACTACACTAGCTAGCACGACACTCACGACCTATGCCAATGCCAACCAGCACGGCAGGCTTGACCCGAGAGAGACGGGCACCGGAATACCCGCGTGTGTGTCGTGTCGTGTCGCTCGCGCGCTGGGTCGCACCTCGCACGACTTCGACCCCAAATGCTTTGCGGGCAGACGTGGACGTCGGCTGTACCGGTCTGTCGACGGCCTAATTACACACTCCTCGGCAACAGCTGCTGCAGGAGGCAACTGCTCGAGCACATGACGACGGACGCTGTTGCACCATATGTATATGCAATTAGACCAGCAAATCCCAAATACGGCCCCTTATATGCAATTAGACCAGCATATCTTAAATATGACCCCTCAAACGTTCAATGCCTCCTCAAACTATGCATCCGAACATCTCATACTAGATTTTTAAATCCATACAAAAGTATGCAAACAAAGTAGATGATCTAGCTACTCCTCGTCGAAGATGTCGACTATCCCCGTGCCCGGTTCCAGCAGCATGGGAGGCACCTACAGCTTCGGCTCCTCCAGCTCCTTTGCTCCGGGCCTCTGGCCTCCCCCCTCTATCTTCACGCCGAATTCGGCGAAGAGCGGGTCGGACGACGCCTGCTTGTGTCTGAGAAACTGCCGATTGACCTGCACATAGGCCTCATCCTGGATGAATTCCAGGATGGTCTGCTGCTCCATCATCTCCGCGGCTTGGGCGACGGCGAACTCTGCCTCAGTCTCCACCATGTTGATCACCAGAGCAGGCTGCTCTACCACCTCCATCGGCTTTGGCAGCTGCTATCCCTCTTCCTCCTCCGGCTCCTACTCCTCCTCCTCCGGCTCCGACGAGTCCGGCGCAGCCTGGCAGCGATGCGAGCGGCGTGCCTTGCCTGGATATTCTCCGTGATCCGCCTCTGGCGCTCCGGCGTGAGCATAGTGTACGTGGTGATCTTTCGTCGGGCCATGGCGATGCTGGAGAACGTGGAAGAGCGGGGAAGATGAGGCGGACGGGCTCGGATGACAGCGTGGAGAGGGAGAAGGTGGATGGGCTAGGGTTGGGGGACGCCTGCCGGCTTAAATAGCCGAAATTGGCCTCACGCAGCGAGCCGGAGCAGGGCCACATGATGTTCACACCGTGGCGACGAAGTAAACATCCGTTGGACCATTGGGTTTTCGGGCGAGTCCGTGTAGGACCCCCATCGTCAGTCCTACCTGACGGACGGGTCCGGACTCTTCCATATCCGCTTCATAATTGAGCTGGATATGTGAGGTGTCGTTTAGCCGGGGCATTCGTGGCGTCCATCTAGATCGAAAATTTATGATCGATCAGTGGTCGGACGTCTACCCAAAGTATGAGGCGGTTTTGGGCCCTGTAGATGCTCTTACCCTTTGCATACCCCGCAAAACAGCAGGTTTCGAGACACATGCATTAATTCCGTACGAGCAAAAACGAAACGAAATGAAGATGTTAAACGATGCATGAACTGGTGCCCTTTTATTTTCTTTCATTTTCTTCTTGGGGATGAACGATGCACGCGTCCGTTTCGTGTCCATGCCGACGTAAATGAGGTTCAAATTTGAGCCGTGGATGGATCGGCGGGCGAACGAAAAGCAGATGCGCGGCCGTTTGGCTCGGCGTGTTGAGTCGATTTTTGTATCCACGACGACCCAAACAGACACACGCGGTACTCTAAGCTAGCTTGCTGCGCCTCGTCTGTACTGTGTCCACAGAGAATGGCAGAATCGCCGCCACGAACTATGCTACGATTAGGGCATCTCCAGCCGCGCCCCAGGAAAGCCTCCCCAGGCGTTTTTTTTTGCGCCGGCACCGAAAAAACGTCCCAATCGCACCCCAGGAGCCCGATTTTCGCGGCTCTGGGCCGAAAACAGCGCCGGCGGACCCAGGTCGAACCCGGCGCGCTAGGGGGCGCCCAGGGGCGCCGGGGCGAACCGTTTTGGCGCGAAAAAGCCGCGGGACAGCCGCGTCAGCGACACGGCGTCTCGTCTTCCCCCAACTGCCTCGGTTCCCGCAGGGAATCAATGGCAAGGTTGCCGCCGGTCAGCCTTGTCATTGATTCCTCACGGGCGGCGCGTCTCGGGACGGCGCACCGACGCCTTCCCTCCCTCGCACGCGTACACACGGGCGCGGAGTGGCTATAAAAGCCGGTGGTCTCTCAGTCGCATGTGCCCACACCAGACTCGCCCCTCGCCGCCGCCCAGCCCCTCTCTCTCCGTCCCGGTCTTCCTCTCCCGAGCGCCCCCGGAAGCCCCTCTCTCTTCCTCTCTCCACCGCCGCGCCCGTCGCCATGGCAAAGCGCTTCCCCGGAGACGAGGCGGCGGCGAACGGCTTCGGCCGCCGTTCGCTCCGCGAACAGGAATCCTGGCTCCTGTTCCAGGCGAACATCCCGGCGCCGCCGGACATGCGCTCCGGGCCGACGGGGTGGCGGATCAGCGACGGGGGAATGCCCGTTCCCCCGTTACCCGACACCGTGGCGAAGCCCAGGTACTTCGCGCGCCTCCCTAACCGACGACGAGCGCTCACTCCCCCAGTACGCCGCCGGCAATCACGCGGCCTGGGCGGCGTACTTCCAGAGCCGCCAGCAGCAGCGTCTGGCCTCCACCAACGGCGCACTGGTGGTCGGCGGCGTGAAGAACAGCGAGGGGGCGCCACCTATGGTGGGGCGTCCCCGGCCACACACTGGATGGCGTGCTGGCGCACGTCGACGGCGGGAACAACCCGCCGTTGACATATCCTGCGACGCGGGCCGCCCCGTCGCAGCAACACCGGCGCGCATGGGCACCAAGGAGGTTTGCCTCCTCCTCGTCTTCCTCCTCTCGCTCGTCTTCCCACTCCTCCGGTTCTTCGGCGCTTCACGGCGTCAAGGCCGAGCCCGCGGCGGAGACGCCAATCGGCCGGCGTACTCGCAGCGTCGGCATCGTCATCAACGAGGGCGGCCGGCGCGCCTCCTCCTCGTCGGCTCCTCCGCGCTTCGTCAAGCCAAAGATGGAGTCGGGGCTGGCGCCGGTGAAGACGGAGCCGGGGCTGGCGCTGGTGAAGCCGAGTTCGACGACGACGACGCGGCCCTGGAGTGGGCGCGCCAGGATTCCGTTGCGATGGAGAAGGCGCCGGGAGAAGGAGAAGGAGTGCCAGCGCGCCGCCTCGAGGAGCGCCGACGCGGCCGCGAGGAAGACGGCGTCGTCGTCTTATGCGACAACGACGACGACGACGACGCACCGCCGCGAGTCCGTCATGGCGACGCCGGGCAGGGGTCCAGCAGGGGCGCCCGCGTCAAGGAGGAGAAGGCCGACGACGACGATGGCGGCGACGACTTCAGCCCCTTCTTTTTTAGATTAGATTTATGTAATGAAAATGCGCGAAATTCGCCGAAATTTGCCATGTTTGAGCGAAATTTAACTAGTTTTTATCATATCTTCACCGAAGGTTTTTCTTATTTTAATATGCGCCTGGGGCGGCCCTGGGGGCCGATGACTGGGGACCGACTCGCCCCAGATCTATTTTTTGCGCCGGCTCACCTTCCAGACGGCGCTTTTAGACGCCCGTGGAGGGCCAACGGCTAGAGATGCTCTTAGCGCCGCTCACGACCTATGGCAATGCCAATGCCACCCAGCAGGCTTGACACCGTTGACCCGAGACTAGCCAGCTTGGAGTGGACCGAAATATCCGTGTATGTGTCGCTCGCTTCCATCGACCCCGTAAGCTTTTCCCGGAGACGTGGACAGTGGCGCCACCAGTCGGTCCAGTTTGGCACGTTGGTGCAGTGATGGTACGGTACGTGAGACGGTGAGAGAGGGAACTGTCAACAGTGGACGGCTCCATCGACTGCATGATGATTATGCCTATGATTGTACCGTGGCCGGCCGTGAGACGGGACATCGATCACTGTACCACGCTCCATCCAACGTAGCGCACCCACAGCGGTTGCATGCAGCTTGGGTCCGGTGGGGCATCGCCATCAGCTACATCTATCAGCCTTCGGGCAACCCAACCGTGCAACCTGCCACCACCGCCGCGCCATTAATGGCGCACATGGCGTGACGCCGCGCCACCACTGGCGCTGGAGCCAGGACCTTGACCCTGCTCAGTGCTCACTCACTCACCGGTTCCTCCCTCCCTCACGCTCTGGCGGCCGAGGCCGGAGTCCCCGCCCGAAAGGCAACCGCTTCTTCTTCGGCTCCACGCCGGGACCGTACGGCCGGGGCGCAGCAAGCAACCATCGCCATGAATGCCGCTGCGTAAAGCTCTACCGGTCCTTGTGTCCTTGCGAACACCACCGTGCTGAAATCCTGTATCGTCCGCTCGTGCCAACGGCTGAATTTAGTGGTACGTATAGTACAATCAACCGTGAACTGTTTATCGTGCTGAGTTTCAACCAAGCAGATGAGCTGTACGTTGTTTCTTTCTTCAACCAATCAACCTGTACGTGTCGACTCAGTGATCCCTCGAGCCGTACGTCGCACGATCGACTTGAGCGAGCAAAAAATACTGCTGTCAAGATAAATGCCAGGGTGCATGTGACTCAAGAAAAACTGGCATTTCATGGAGCTCAAGAGAAGACAAGTTGACGAGGAGGAGGAGGAGGAGGATGGCTCTATCACATCACGCTAATAAATATTTCCGCGGCGCGCCCACGCCCGCATGCATGTGTGCGCGTTGATGGCGAAACGTTCATTAAATGGGCTGCTTTGTCCCCTTCTAACCGCCGTTTTGATTTGCTGCGATTTGCAGGTACCGTACCAGTACAGCAGCCGGACCCTCCACACGATCCAACCAGGACAGGATCATCATACAACTTCTGTACGCCAGTTCTGCTAAAATACATACTTTTCCGTATGTACAAAGCTTTTTTCATCGATAGAAAAAAATACAAGTACTCCATCCGTTCCAAAATAGACGACTCAACTTTGTACTAACTTTAGTCATCTATTTTGAAACGGAGGGAGTACAAGCAAAGATACAACACATGCACGAACGCAAGATGATGTGAACACGATGCCGTGACAACGGGTGCTTGGCCCGAACAAGCAAACAACACAGCTAAATCAACGTAAAGTCTAACAACCACAAGTCCAGCACCAGGGGCGCCGCCCTAAGAAAGAAAAATGACGTTGTGGTGCCATCGTTGTACGATTCAAAGAATCATACCTATGGTTTCCCCTGGTGCTCGAAGAGGGGCGCATAGAGAGATCATGGCAACGCCTCCAAGGAGGGGGCGACGCTCGCTAGTGTCACCGCTGCCAGCACCATCAAGCCAAGCAGGGATTTCTCCCCTTGGCTATGTCTGAGCAATCCCAAAGCCACCGGACCAGGAACCCGGAGTTAGAAGTCAAACGTAGGTCAACCACGACCACTAGAAGGGGAGCTGCGCCGGAAGTGGTGAAGGGCGGCGCAACAAAGTGTCTGGGGTTGCGAAGGTGGCGGGGCGAGTGGGCGATGCAAGGGACCCGATGGCGTCCGGCAACTCCGACAAGCCAGGAACTGGAGGAGACGCAGATCCGGGCTACTAAGGCTGAGGCTGTCAGGATACTGGCCAGCCATAGAGGCTGGAGGAGACACAACCTCCAGAGCGTCGGGGGTCGGTTCATGCTGGAAGAGACAACGACAACCCAAAGACATTGAAAAATGTAGGCCGAGTGTCACCGGTCCCGTGCTACACGGGGAGGAGGCACCACAAGGGCACGAACACCCGCAGAACGCGAACAGGCGCATCGCAAGGGGCAACCACCGATGGGGATGCAAGGGCAACCACCGATGGGGATGCACCACCAGAAGCACACCAAAAAACCATCGTCTTGAAGTCATGGCCGCATATCGAAGGAAATGAGCGCCCCTGCGACGCCACAATGGCGTCCCGAGACCAGCAAAGGAGCACACCACCCTTAACCCAGGGGACAGGCAGGCCGACAAGGAGCCTTAGCCAGACGAGACGCCACCGTACCGGGAGGCTTCAACGGCAGCTCCTCCGATGGCGGTGAGGTGGTGGGCTACGGTTCCCCCGCCGCCACCACAGAGGGGGCGCGGGGTAGCGAAAGCCAAGCTAGAAATATATATGAATTTCAGTTCTATTTGTTTGTAAGTCTGGACTGGCTAGTAGTATTGCGTTTATTTTTTGCTCTGTCATTGCCGTGACCTAATGGTGAGAGCCAAGGGGTTAACCTTTCTTGATTTACCGAAAAAGGTTTTCGCCCGTTTTATAAATAAAACAAACCACCATGAGCACATACAAGGTAACTTTTCTTGATTTCCTTTCCCCAAAGGAGAACCATCTCACAAACAACCTGTTCAAACTTTCAACGAGTGGTAGCTGTACCACCACTACTGCCACTTCTTTTTGACGATGATAAAAGTATAACAGTACTAGCCAGCCTACTGCCCCTGTTAGCAGCACTATTGTCCTTAACCTACCAATTAACTAATCAACTGCTACTAACATAGCATGGCGTGAGTTTTCAAAGAAGGTACTAGCACTCTACTGCCACTTTGACCCCCCTAACCAAGCAAGATGCAGGCACATGATCAGAAAGTGCACCCTAAACTAATCAGCCTTGTCCTTTTACCAGCTGCACATGAGGCCTTGCTTTGCCTTTGCTCCATCTGGAACCACACCCGACTCCTCAATGAGCATGCTCAGAATCCAAATGTGGATTGTGGTGCCGACTGATTAATTTTTCTGCACCACGGACGAACTGAATTGAATCCCAACAATGATGCCCTTTTCTTCATTTGGCCACGCAGCTTTGATCTTCTTGTGGCCTCCGGGCCACAGATTTGTCCACTCGGTTTCAATGGTGGTTTTGTCTGCTGGCCAATTTAGAACGGGGGCCAAGTGCCCCACTCTCACTCTGGCGATGTGGCCATGCTCCAACCAAAACCATATAGGTTGCAGCTTGGAAGCTCAGAGCTGTTTTGCATGAATACTTACAAGCCAAGGCATTGATTTGCTAGTGTTGTTAGCCGCTGCTGTTGACTGACTGTACTTTCTCACTCTATGTGTAGGGTATCCTATGTGTGCAGATTGTAATGGTTTTCGTCCGATTTTTCGTTAATTCACTGAAGAATTATCTTCTGCTTGATTAATGAACAATCATCTTGTGCTTGATTAATGGATGACATAAATCTTTTGCATCCGCCTAAACAAACCATGGAGTACCTTTCCTTTTGGGCAAGAATAAACAACATGGAACCCAGGTAGCCAGCCCCAAGGAGCAGAGAACAGAGACCAAGACTTTGGAGCCGGGGAACAAAATGATCTTCACATCAAGCCTCACATTACACAAATCCTCTGCTACTACTAGCACTAGTAAAATTTTAACCATCTCTCTTCCTCTGTGTGGTCAACAAGGCGTTGGTGAAAATAATGTACTCCAGCGTGAGGCGAGCATGTCGCAGACGGTCTCCCTCCTGATGTCCTCGAAGATGAGGGTCTCAATCCTGGCGCCGATCTCCCTCACCTCAGGCTGGAGCCCCCGCCATTGTTCTGACAGGTCCAGCTCCACCATCCTGGGGATCTTGTAGATGTCCCCCGCGATCCTCTCCCACGACGAGATCTGCTCCTCGACGCACTTGCCGGCCGTCTCTTCGTGCTCTTCCTCCGTCGTCTCCATTGCAAGAGCCTTGTCGTCGTGGACGTTGTAGGTGAAGCACGGCGAGGTGGGGCCGTGGAAGTCAGAGGATGGGGCTGAGGGTGAGCTCCCGGAGGTTGATGGCTTCTCGTCCTCCTCCCCTGTTGTTCAAAGAACAGAGCAAAACAAACACGCAGGACAAAATCAGCCTACTGGGATTTTAACTCGAGAGTGAGTCCATGGCGTGTGATTAACTGGGGCCAGGGAGCTTACATCGGGAATGCATCGGAGACTCGTCGTCGGAGTGCAGCTCCAGGACGGAGACCGGGCTGAGCTGCCGCGACGAGTCGATCTCCATGTCCGTCTTCCACCTCGCTGCTCCCTCTCGCTCGTACTCGTCGTCGAACTCCATGGCACGGGCATCGCATTCGCCGCTGTAGCCGGCGCACCGCTGCAGCCGGCGGAACTCGCGGTCGCCGACGCCGGTGAAGCACCCGCCGCCAAGATTTTCCCAGCGGAAGGCGCTCCTCACGGCCTTGCCGCACAGCACCTTGCTCAGCGCGGACCTCAGGCCGCCAATGCCGCCGCCCCTCTTCTTGAAGCCGGGGTTGCAGAGCCTGAGCAGCCGCTGGCACACGGCCACGGGGCAGCAAGCCCCTCCTCCTCCTCCCCCGCCCCCGCCGCCTCGGCCGCGCCGAAGCCTCCGAATCTTGGCGGCCTCGACGAGGAACGGCTCCTGCTGCTCCTGGAGCAGCTCCGACAGCCTCCTCCCGGCGGCCATTGCCGCTCCCGGTTAGCTCCCGCCCCTTCTTGGAGCCGCACACAAACGCCGACACAAACCGGAAACCGGAGTAGCTCACTGACTAAGAAGACGAGGGGTGGCGGCAATGCCGGTCAGTCTGCTCACTGCATTGCGGGGGTATGGCTCCGTCCGTCCATTGTAGCGGAGGCGGAGGCGGTGATTGGGGGTGGGAGAGGAGAGGGTCAGAGCGTGGTTTCTCTTGTACCCATGTGTGGGAGGTGAAGCCAAGATGGAGTGGAAGGGAGGGAAGGGATCATAGTATTCTCATATGCTGGGGCTGGGGATGGAGGAGGTGCTGTGTCGTGCACTGTGTCTGCTCTGCTCGATCGGGGTCCCCGGGACACGGTTGTTGGGTAGTGGAAAGGAGTGAGGGTGTGTGTGTGACCATGCGGCGGTCCGAGACAGCCATGGAGGGAGAGAGAACCAGTGGGAGGAGGTGAGGCCAACTCGAACCCAAACGGACGTCCGTTTTGTTCGGATAATGTACGTTAGGTTCGGGAAAACGGACGTCCGTATCCGGTTTTGACCGTCCATCGGTTATTGTACCTAGCGCGTGGTCACATCCTAAACTTTATGTTTACTTTGGACTTAAGAAAACAAAAATGCATTTCGAAATAGCTTGAAACATTAATATATTACAATAACTAATAGATAAGTCCACGGTAGTCACGGCCCACACATAGTGTTTAAGTTGAAAATAAAAATTAAAAATTAAAATGGCAAATCGATCGCCGATGTTGTCGTCGTCTTCAGGCGCCACCGTCTTTGTCCTCGTCGTCGTTGGTCATGTCAATGCCTGCCTCCACCAACTGTGAGCGTCGTCTCGTTGTGCATGAGCCTGCTTCCATAGAGGCTCATGAGTCTGAAGATATTCCAGCTGATGACTCTTTCGCAGCTGGAGACATTGGCCATGATGACAATGTTATTGATAATGAAGTCCTTCCTCGGCTTGAGCCCCAACATGTATCATCGCCTGCTCACAGGAGCAGTGAACTCATAAGCATTGGCGGTCCCATGACGCCAATTGCTCTAGATGAATTTTGTGAGGAGCAACACCCAAACACCCCCTGCATGGAGTGATTCCTCGCACAGCACCATCTCATGTCACCACTCCGGTGCTTGAGGCCCCCCAAGCTACACATGAAGATGGCATGGAACAGACCACTACCTCACCCATAGCGTCGTCCAAGTTTCGAAGGCTTCGCAAAGGCCCTAGGCCACAGGTCTCCATGTCAAGCATTCCTGAAGAAGATGTGCAACACACAAGTTCGATAGCACGTCAAGTGTTCCCTGTAGCCATCCCTTCGACGTCTGCTCAAGAATATGAAGCCAAAATGGCTGAAGACATTTCGGCTGCATCAGCCGATGAAGAAAAAGAGGAAGAACGTGAAGCTAGTCCCCCTGTTGTTGAAACAGTTGTGCGAGAAGAAGAGTTGATTCTGCCAGAACCCCCTGTCCAAGAAGCCACTGATGGTGAAGCAAATGTGGCTACCCCCCACACTACCACCGAAGCCAATGACGTTGTCATGGCTGAAGACAATGTGGAGCCCAAAGTCAATGCTTTCACGACTGTAATTGTTCCTCCCCCTGTGCCTCACACCATGGCCCAAGCCTTCAATCATGAAGGAGAGCTCGTCACTGTCCCGTGGCCAATATTGACGCCTCCCACTGCTCCTGGTCCCCAATATGAATATCATGTGGAGCAAAGGCCTCAGACGCAGAAGCCAAAGCCCATGCTGCCAAGGCTTCCAAGTGTTGTAGCTACGCAAGGCTCCTTCAGTATGCGAAGCTTCAGAGAGCACAACACCTTCTTTGACTCTGATAAGAACCCATACAAGAAGCCAAATACCACCTCTGATAGGTTATGGAGCTTCCAACAACGCAGCTACTATTCCTACATTTTGTACAACCAATACATAATTTTTCCACACCAACGTCTTGATTGTGATGCCATTGCTGGGCTGCCATGCCTTGAAGAGGCCCTTGACTGTTTCAGAGATGTTGGGCTGCTTCAGTTTGTCACTGCTAAAGAGCATTGGAATGAAGAGCTTGTGTTGCAGTTCTATGCTACACTTCACATCAGAGGCTACAACAGGGATCCGAAGACATGGGTCCTTGAGTGGATGACAGGTGATGTTCATCATGACGCCAAAGCTCAGAATCTTCTCGAGCTTACTTCCCTGCCCACTCCTAGTGAGTTGTTTGAACCAAGTTGTCAGCTTCATCAGAATGAAATGCAGAGTATCTTCCAGAAGCCTGAGCCAAATATGAGTCAGACGCCAGTATGATGAAGTCATTGCCCCTGGATGCTGAATATCCTAAGGAATTCCTTGTCAAAGACCATGAGTACCTGCCTCGCACCATCTATCACATTCTGCGGCGTACTCTGTGGCCTATCAAGGGCAACTCTTCTGAAGCCAAACTTGAGGGCGCCATGAAGACATTGGTCTTTTCCATCCTAAATGGCATCAAATTCAACACTCATGACTTCTTCATTCGCTAGTTGGTTGCGTCAGGCATTGATATGTTTGGCCTCAAGTTTTATGCTCCCTGGGTCATTGATACGTCTCCAATGTAACTATAATTTTTTATTGTTCCATGCTGTTATATTATCATTCTTGGATGTTTTACAATCATTTTATAGTCATTTTAATCATTTTTTGGTACTAACCTATTGACATAGTACCAAGTGTCAGTTGTTGTTTTCTGCATGTTTTTTACATCGTAGGAAATCAATATCAAACGGAGTCCAAACACCGCGAAACTTGTTGGAGATTTTTTATGGGCCAGAAGACACCCAATGGGCTAGAGCTGCACCTGGGGGGTGCCCCAAGGGGGGCACAACCCACCAAGGCGTGCCAGGCCCCCCTGGCACGCCCAGGTGGGTTGTGAGCACCTCGGTGGCATCTCGCATTGCTGATGACCCACAAGTGTAGGGGATCTATCGTAGTCCTTTTGATAAGTAAGAGTGTCGAACCCAACGAGGAGCAGAAGGAAATGATAGGCAGTTTTTAGTAAGGTATTTTCTGCAAGCACTGAAATTATAGGTAACAGATAGTTTTGCGATAAGATAATTGGTAGCAAGTAACAAACGGTAAAATTAAATAGGTGCAGCAAGGTGGCCCACTCCTTTTGGTAGCAAAGGACAAGCCTGGACAAACTCTTATGCAAGGTAAAGCGCTCCCGAGGACATATGGGAATTATCATCAAGCTAGTTTTCATCGCGATCATCTGATTCGCGTTCAGTACTTTGATAATTTGGTATGTGGGTGGACCGGTGCTTGGGTGCTGCCCTTACTTGGACAAGCCTCCCACTTATGATTAACCTCTAATGCAAGCATCCGCAACTACAAAAGAAGTATTAAGGTAAACCTAACCATAGCCTGAAACATATGGATCCAAATCAGCCCCTTACGAAGCAACGCATAAACTAGGGTTTAAGCTTCTGTCACTCTAGCAACCCATCATCTACTTATTACTTCCCAATGCCTTCCTCTAGGCCCAAATAATGGTGAAGTGTCATGTAGTCGATGTTCACATGACACCACTAGAGGAAAGACAACATACATCTCATCAAAATATCGAACGAAGACCAAACTCATATGACTACTAATAGCAAGACTTCTCCCATGTCCTCAGGAACAAAAGTAACTACTCACAAGACATAATATTGTTCATGATCAGAGGGGTATTAATATGCATAATGGATCTGAACATATGATCTTCCACCAAATAAACCAACTAGCATCAACTACAAGGAGTAATCAACACTACTAGCAACCCACAAGTACCAATCTGAGGTTTGGGTACAAAGATTGGATACAAGAGATGAACTAGGGTTTGAGAGGAGATGGTGCTGGTGAAGATGTTGATGAAGATAGCTCTCCCCAAGATGGGAGAGTTGTTGGTGATGACGATTTCCCCCTCCCGGAGGGAAGTATCCTCGGCAGAACAGCTCTGCCGAAGCCCTAGATTGGTTTCCGCCTCGGTTCCGTCTCGAGACGGCGGCGTCTGGTCCCGAAAGCCTTCTCTTGATTTTTTTCTAGGTCAAAATGCTTCATATAGGAGAAGATGGTCACCTGGGGCCCACCGACTGGCCCTCGAGGCAGGGGGGCGCGCCCTGGGAAGGGGGGCGCGCCCCCACCCTCGAGGACAGCTAGTGGCCCCCCTCGTGGGTTTCTTACGCCAGGTATTTTTTATATTTTCCGAAAAAATGTTATGTGGAGTTTCGGGGCTTTTGGAGTTGTGCAGAATAGGTTTCCAGAGTTTGCTCCTTTTCCAGCCCAGAATTCCAGCTGCCGGCATTCCCCCTTCTTCATGTAAACCTTGCAAAATAAGAGGGAAAAGGCATAAGTATTGTGACAAAACATGTATGAACAGCCCATAATGCAATAAGTATCAACTTATAAACATGATGCAAAATGGATGTATCAACTCCCCCAAGCTTAGACCTCGCTTGTCCTCAAGCGAAAGCCGATATCGAAAAATATGCCCACATGTTTAGAGATATAGGTGTCGATAAAAACAGAATACGGACATGAGGGCATCATGATCATTCTCATAACAGCTACTTATATAAATATAAGCATATGATAATTATGCAAAAGTAACAATTCATCCACAATATCAAGTATGCATCACAAACTTTATTGGAAACTAACAAACTTTGGTCTCGGTCATTGAAGCAATTGCAATTTATCGTAACATCGGAAAGAGTCAATATAAGAGCTTTTCAGCAAGCCTACATACTCAACTATCATATAGACTTTCATAATTTCTTACACTCACGCAATACTTATGTTTATGAAGTTTTAATCGGACACAGAGAAAGATAGGGGCTTATGGTGTCAACAGTAATAGATCATGAAAACAGTAATAGATGATGAAAACTTACATCCAAGTGGGTATATATATCAGGATCTTTCCAACACAATGTGCTTGCCAAAGGATGAAATGAAAAAGGAAAGGTGGATCTCACCTTGACACTTATAAGACAAGAATTAAAGATAGGCCCTTCGCAGAGGGAAGCAGAGGTTGTCATGTGTTTTTATGGTTGGATGCACAAAGTCTTAGCATAGAAGAACTTCACTTTATATTGCCAATTGTGATAAGGACCTTTATTATGCAGTCCGTCACTTTTATTACTTCCATATCACAAGCTCGTATAAAGCTAATTTCTCCCACAATGGGTTTACAACATGACAACTTACTTGGAAGGATCTTTCTCAATCCATAGGTAGGTATGGTGGACTCTCATGGCAAAACTGGGTTTAAGGATGTATGGAGGCACAAGTAGTATCTCTACTTAGTGCAAGGAGGTTTGGCTAGCATGAGAGGGAAAGGCAAGCTCAACATGTTGGAAGATCCATGACAATATACTTTATTTCGGATATAAGAAGACATAACCCATTATGTTGTCTTCCTTGTCCAACATCAACTCTTTAGCATGTCATACTTTAATGAGTGCTCACAATCATAAAAGATGTCCAAGATAGTATATTTGCATGTGAAGCCTCTATTCTTTTATTACTTCCTATTAATTACAACGATGACCAAAACTATGTTTGTCACCTCCCAACAACTTTTATTTATCATACTCTTGTATGTGAAGTCATTACTCCCCATAAGATCGATATGATCTCTTTGATACTCTTTTTGTTTTGTTTCTTTTTCATCATGACCCAATGATACGTCCAAAACGTATCTATAATTTCTGCTTGCTCCATGCCTCTTTTGTGTGATATTGCTATGATATTTATGCACTTCCATACACTTTTGATCATATTTGGACTAACCTATTAACTCAGTGCACCACAGTGCCAGTTCCTGTTTTCTGCTGTTTTTCTATTTCAGGTTTCCCCCATATTAAAAGTGCTCTAAAAATTCCGGGAAAAATATAGGAAAAATCAGCGTAACGGGAGCTTCAAGAAAAACCAAAGCAAGGCCAGAGGGGAGCCTGGGGTGGCCCAGGCGGCCACCCGGGGCGGCCCCACCACTGGCCGCCCAGGGGGGGGGCGCCTGGGGCCCCCTCTCCGCCTCTGGTGACCCCCCTTAGCATATATATTCCTCGCGTCCCGAAACCCTCGAGGACGGAACCCTTTTTCGCGATCTTGCCTCTGTTCTGCCGCCGCCGCGCTTCCAAGATCGGGAGCACCAGGAGAACTCTTCCTGGCACCCTGCCAGAGGGGAGAACCACCACCGGGAGCTTCTCCACCACCATGGACGCTTCCCGGATGAGTCGTGAGTAGTCCACCTTGGACCATGGGTCCATGACCAGTAGCTATGTGATGTTCTCCTCCCCTCTTTGTTCTTCATGGTTTAGACCTCGTGAGCTGCCCTACATGATCGAGGCACATATGTAATCTTTATGCTGTTGCTCTGCTAAGTTTGCTGGGATCCGATGGATTATGAGATTATGTTCAGATTGTGTGTGAGTAATATATTTGATTCACCTCTTTTATATTTATGTTCTTGAGTAATTCTTGCATGTTCTCCGTTGCTCTTTATTGCTTTGGCCGAGTAGTAGGTAGTAACTCCAAGAGGGAACGTTATGCTTGATTGTGGGTTCATGCCCCTTGATGACTAGTTTGAGTGAGAGAAATATGAGTCTAGGGGATGTGCTGTTGCCACAAGGGGGAAAACAACGGTGCTTGTACTTGCGGGTGCAAGGATTGTTTACTTTACGCAAAGTTCTTTTAATGCAGTTGTCTGTTGCTTTGAGTTTACACTTTGGGTGGGATTCGCAACTTAATACCAGCGAGATGTTCTGGATAGATATCTCAAGGTGGATGATTAGTAGTAGATGCAGATGGATTTCGGTCTACTTGCCTTGGCGTACCGCCCATGCTTTTGAGCCTCTACCTTTCTTTATAGCATAGTTAGCATTGGTTTGCGCACATAATCCTGTCAATTGCCCAACTGTAATTTGTTTACCTCGCTTTGCTGTTTTATCGTCTTTTGGGAGAGAGACATCACTAGTGAACATCATGGGACCCCGGTCCATATTACCACCACTGATCACACCCGCTATTTACTTCCTGTCTTTATTTCCTAGTTGCAGTCATACCTATCACTATTATCTCTTGTGTTTGATCCTTTGTAAACGACAAGGCCGGAGGGATTGACAACCTCTCTGTACTTGTTGGGAGCAAAGTTATTTGTATCTGTGTGCAGGTCCTGTCAACCGCTAAGTTTCTGGTGCCGTTGACACCTTCTTGTCGACCCTCGAAGTCTCACGGGATTCGATCCTTGGTACCTTTGCCAAGGGAAACTTGCTGCTACGCTACATCTCAAACCTTCCACTTGGGGTAACCAACGAGGGGCGAGAAGCCATCAAGCAAAGTTTCTGGCGCCGTTGCCGGGGACTCCACTCTTCAAGATAGGGGAGTTGCACGCTATCTTTTATCTTTGCCGTTTAGTCTTGTTAGTTTACCTTTCAGTTTTTGCTTTAGTGTCCCCTACCAAAAATCACAAAAATAGTTATCTTGCTTGCTGCTGCTATGGGTTCCACCGAGAACACCAAGTTGTGTGACTTCACTAATCATAACAACAATGACTTTATCTGCACGCCTATTACTACACCTGCCACTTCAGCACCCTCTTATGAGATTAAACCTGCTTTACTGAACCTAGTTATGAAAGATCAATTCTCCGGTGCTGGAGATGATGCTGCTTTGCACTTAAATAATTTTGTTGAACTCTGTGATATGAAAAAGTACCAAGAAATAGATGGTGATATTGTTAAGCTTAAGCTTTTTCCTTTCTCCTTGAGAGGAGGAGCTAAAATCTGGTTTCAATCCTTGCCTAGGAATAGCATAGATTCTTGGGACAAGTGCAAGGATGCCTTTATTGGGAAGTACTACCCCCCTGCTAAAATTATCCAACTAAGGAGTAACATAATGAATTTTAAACAATTGGATAATGAACACGTTGCCCATGCTTGGGAACGCATGAAATCTCTTGTCAAGAACTGCCCTACTCATGGTTTGACTACTTGGATGGTTATCCAAACTTCTTATGCAGGCTTGAACTTTACCTCGCGGAACTTGTTAGATTCAGCCGCGGGAGGAACCTTTATGTCAACTACACTTGGTGCTGCCACGGAACTTCTCGATGAGATGATGACCAATTATTCCCAATGGCACACCGAACGCGCTCCAACGGGTATGAAGGCAAACTCTGTCGAGGAGATTTCCTCCCTAAATGAAAAAGTTGACTTGATCATGTCTCTACTTTCCAAGCAATCTTCTATTGATCCTCATGATGTTCCTTTAAATTCTTTGATTGCTCAAGATCAAGTAGATGTGAACTTTATCTCTAGAAACAATTTCAATAACAATGCTTATAGGAGTAATTTTGGTAGCAACCCTAGACCGTTCCCCTCTAATTCCTATGGGAACAACAATGCTTATCCTAGTACCAAGAACTCCACTTATGAACTAGAGATTATGCTTAAAGACTTCATCACTACCCAAAAAGCCTTCAATAAGAGTGTAGAAGAAAAACTAGACAAACTAGATAATCTCTCTTCGAAGGTAGACAATTTAGCCCATGAGGTAGAGTTGCTTAAAATTAGAACTTCTCCTCTTGAGGAGAGGAAGACCACTCCTATGAATGCTATTCAAGTGCAAATTAATGAAAACATTAGGATGATGGCTAAACTTAAAGAGAGATGGGCTAGAGAAAAGAAGGAAGAAGATAGAATTAAGAGCCTTCCTACCCACCACACTGTTGCTACTATCCAAGTCGTTGAGGATATCCAAACTCTTAGCACCCAATGCACTCCTAGTCCCGTTGGACCTATTAATGGTGATGCTATGACCTCAACCGTAGAAGAAACTCCTATGACCATAGAAGCTACCAAACAAGTGAGCCTAAAGGACACCACTACCACCTTACTTGATAGTAGTGACCTTGATTTTGATAATTGCACCCTTTCTGAAGTTATTAGTTTTCTTCACAAAATGTCTAGAGACCCCCACACTAGCACACTTAATCTTGCCTTCACGGAGCATATCACTAATGCTCTTATCAAAGCTAGGGAGGAGAAGCTTAGGGTAGAAGCCTCCATACCTAGAAAGCTAGAAGATGGTTGGGATCCTATGATTAAAATTAAGTTGAATAACTTCTCTTGCTATGCTTTATGTGATGTTGGAGCTAGTACCTCCGTTATGCCCAAAAGAATATATGATATGTTTAAATTGAAATCTTTTGATCCTTGTTCTTTTGGTGTTCGTCTTGTTGATTCTTCCGTAAAGAAACCTTTGGGGAAGATCGACGATGTTCTTATCATTGTCAATGACAATTATGTTCCCGTTGATTTTACTATTATGGATATTGAATGTGAACCTTCATGTCCAATTATTTTGGAACATCCTTTTCTTCGCACCGTTGGTGCTATCATTGACATGAAAGAGGGGAATATAAAATTCCAATTCCCTCTCAAGAAAGGAATGGAACACTTCCCTAGAAAGAAGATTAAGTTGCCTTTTGAGTCCGTTACACGGGCTAGCTATTCTTTCACTCTTGATAAAACTTGATTTTCTCTTTTTGCATCATGCCTAGCTTAAAGGCATAAAAGAAAGCGCTTTTGGGAGGCAGCCCACAACGAATTAGGTTTTATTTTGCTTTTGTTGTGTCTTGATGTTTTTTACTACAGTAGCATCATCATTGTATCTTTTCTTTTCAGCTTTGTGCCAAGTTTAGCCTCCGATTGCAAGAAAGTTCAAAAGTTGTGACGTGCAGTCCAGAAAACAGATTCTGTCATTGGACAGAAAAATTCGTATAAAATCACCAGATCATCTTTTTGATCTGAATTTTTTTGACAGCGTGCTTTATACAATTGGCTTTCGGGCGTCTGTTCTGAGTTTTTTTTATTTGAGTTGCAGAAGTGCCCCGAAAAAATTATTTACTACCTGTTGATCTGTTTTCACAGATTCTGTCATGTTTTGCCTTTTCTTCGTTTTGCAAACCTTGAGCTTGCTTTTTCTTTGCAAAAACCTTTTGGCAATCTTGAGAAACAGTATCTCTTCAAGATTATCCTTATTTCCAGCAGGGAAAAGTTATTTTATTATGGGTACTAACCTCCCTAATCAGATTATGATGAGTTATGTATGAAGGGAGTTCTCAAGTGTGCGAGGGAAGATGATAAAAAGATTCAGGAGGGTCAAACGCTCAAGCTTGGGGATGCCCCCGTGCACCCCCAAGAAATATTCAAGAAGACTCAAGAGTCTAAGCTTGGGGATGCCCCCATGCATCCCCTTCTCCATCAACAATTATCAGTTCGTCTTTCGTTCCACTATATTCTTATCACTTCATGTGTTATGTGCTATGCTTGGAGCGTCTTGCTCTTAGTTTCCTTTTTAGTTTTATTTAGCTTTGCTTGCTATTCATAACAAGTTAGAACCCAGCTTTCTTTGTGTGGGAGAGAAACACGCTCCACTTCAACCTAGAACACAACATAGGATTTTCATGCTTATCTTTGCTGTGTGTGTTCTTTGTCTTTCCATAGCTGTTGTCATGTTTAGCTCTTAGTTTTCATGCTTTTCTTTTTAAAGAGCTTTTTTTAGTTGGTCGTTGAATTCTCTTGAGTCTTCATGTTTATCTTGTTAAGAGAGTTTTGCATGTTGCATTGAGTTGTGTGTCTTAACTTAAAGTAGGTAATTGAGGTTGCTATTTAATTTTAGAAGTAACTTGCAATAGTTTTGAGGTATTGCCATGAGTAATGTCTGAACTTTTGGTGTCAAGAGATTTAGCCTATTAGTGATAGATGTCGTATTTTGGGAAATCCGTGTTTATTTTCGAAAACGTACAAAATAGTTGAGAACTTTAGCTACTAGATGGATCAATAATCTTTGGAGGGATCGAATATTAGAGTACACTCACGTACCATGAGTCGAGGATGCGCAAGGATAACCAAACCCCCATACACTCCTCCTCGGGGTACTTGTCTCTTTGTGAACCTCCTAATTAGATTGAGAGTTACCGATAATAAGTGCATGAGTTCTTCGGACTAATGTGAGTATTCGAAGGTTGACACTTCCACCTAACCATATTTTTCTAGCCTCTTCGGTACCGTGCATTGCCCTTTCTCACCTCGAGAGTTGGCGCATACTTCGCCGGTGCATCCAAATCCTTGGCACGATACGCTCTGTCATCATAAGCCTCATTATATCCTTCCTCAAAACAGCCACCATACCTACCTATTAAGGCATTTCCATAGCCTTTCCGAGATACATTGCCATGCAACATCAGTCTTCTCATGACTTGATCTTCATGTCATACATGCTTTTTGCTTGATCGATGAGCCGCATGCTAGTTGGGCCTTGCCCTAATCATTGCTACATGACGCGCTAGTATCATTGCATATCCTGCTACACTGGCAGAGGCATACATTTGCATACATCATGATAGTTTCATTTTCTTTATGTTGAGTACTTTTGTAAAGTGTGAAAGATCTTCTATACTTCTTGTAATAAATAGAGTGTTGCCCCTAAAGTGAGGAAAAGATCCCAAAGAGGACAAAATCAAAAGATGCCAAAGAGGACAAATGAGAGTTGAATAGAAAGAGCCATTGAGGCCACAAAAAAAATAGAAAAATAGAAAAAAGAAAGAAAAAGAAATAAAAAGAGAGAAGGGGGCACACTACTATTCCTTTTGAGAGATCCACACTCGTACTCCATCTTATACCTTGTACTCCATAGAGATTATCATTCATGCATATAGCTATGTGGGGACCTTCACACTATAGAACTTGGCTTGTATATTCCAATGATGAGCCTCCTCAAAAGAGCTCTAGGTCTTCTTGAGCAAGCAAGTTGGATGCACCCCCACTAGTTCCATTGGAGAGCTTACCTTAGCTCATATGTGCATCCGTTGCATGGCAATCCCTACTCCTCGCATCATATCTATCATTTGGCTTTCTCTCGCCGATGATTGTCCTCATTGATGTGAGCCTTTCACACCTTTTTTTGTCTTCCCCCCTCTATCATTTTTCTCTCTTTGCCATCCTAAGTGTCAACTTTCTTGCTTACGCTCATCCATTGCATGAGTGCTCAAAATATCGAAAGGGAGTGGATCATTTTGACTTGTACCTGGCTGACGGTCTGGGGATGAGTCAAGATAAGATTCCAAAGAAGACCAAGTGTGAAACTTTAGTAGATTAAGTTCTCAACAATACAAAAACTATGTTTTACTCTCTCATTTATCCCTATCCCCTTTCTTGCACACAAACACCATTTGGAGACATTCGAGTCACGGACAGCGAGAGCTCTTGCACCTTTATGTTCTTATGTTGCTTGTTACAATACTAATATAGACTCTTGCTTGTTATGACTTGAATTGAATTACATGCCTTGATTGCTTTACTTAAAAGTTCTTATATGGTTGATAGCATGTCATCACAGAAATTATGCTTGTTATCATTTACCTACTCGAGGATGAGCAGGAATTAAGCTTGGGGATGTTGATACGTCCAAAACGTATCTATAATTTCTGCTTGCTCCATGCCTCTTTTGTGTGATATTGCTATGATATTTATGCACTTCCATACACTTTTGATCATATTTGGACTAACCTATTAACTCAGTGCACCACAGTGCCAGTTACTGTTTTCTGTTGTTTTTCTATTTCAGGTTTCCCCCATATTAAAAGTGCTCTAAAAATTCCGAGAAAAATACAGGAAAAATCAGCGTAACGGGAGCTTCAAGAAAAACCAAAGCAGGGCCAGAGGGGAGCCTGGGGTGGCCCGGGCGGCCCCACCCCTGGCCGCCCAGGGGGGCGCCTCGGGCCCCCTCTCCGCCTCTGGTGACCCCCCTTCGCATATATATTCCTCGCGTCCCGAAACCCTCGAGGACGGAACCGTTTTTCGCGATCTCGCCTCTGTTCCGCCGCCGCCGCGCTTCCAAGATCGGGAGCACCAGAAGAACTCTTCCCGGCACCCTGCCGGAGGGGAGAACCACCACCGGGAGCTTCTCCACCACCATGGACGCTTCCCGGATGAGTCGTGAGTAGTCCACCTTGGACCATGGGTCCATGACCAGTAGCTATGTGATGTTCTCCTCCCCTCTTTGTTCTTCATGGTTTAGACCTCGTGAGCTGCCCTACATGATCGAGGCACATATGTAATCTTTATGCTGTTGCTCTGCTGAGTTTGCTGGGATCCGATGGATTATGAGATTATGTTCAGATTGTCTGTGAGTAATATATTTGATTCACCTCTTTTATATTTATGTTCTTGAGTAATTCTTGCATGTTCTCCGTTGCTCTTTATTGCTTTGGCCGAGTAGTAGGTAGTAACTCCAAGAGGGAACGTTATGCTTGATTGTGGGTTCATGCCCCTTGATGACTAGTTTGAGTGACAGAAACATGAGTCTAGGGGATGTGCTGTTGCCACAAGGGGGAAAACAACGGTGCTTGTACTTGCGGGTGCAAGGATTGTTTACTTTACGCAAAGTTCTTTTAATGCAGTTGTCTGTTGCTTTGAGTTTACACTTTGGGTGGGATTCGCAACTTAATACCAGCGAGATGTTCTGGATAGATTGTTGGAAATATGCCCTAGAGGCAATAATAAAAGTATTATTATTATATTTCCTTGTTCATGATAATCGTCTGTTATTCATGCTTGAATTGTATTGTACAGAAACAGCGATACATGTGTGAATACATAGACCACAATGAGTCCCTGGTAGGCCTCTAGTTGCCAGCTCGTTGATCAACAGATGGTCACGGTTTCCTGACCATGGACATGGGATGTCGGTGATAACGGGATCACATCATTAGGAGAATGATGTGACGGACAAGACCCATTCCTGAGCATAGCACGAGATCATATAGTTCGTAATGCATAAGCTTTTCAGTGTCAAGTATTTATTCCTTAGACCATGAGGTTGTACAACTCCCGGATGCCGTAGGAATACTTTGGGTGCGCCAAACGTCACAACGTAACTGGGTGGCTATAAAGGTACGCATCGGGTATCTCCGAAAGTGTCTGTTGAGTTGGTACGAACCGAGACTGGGATGTTGTCACTCCATATGACGGAGAGGTACCTCTGGGCCCACTCGGTAATACATCATCATAATGAGCTCAATGTGACTAAGTAGTTATTCACGGGATGATGGATTACGGATCGAGTAAAGAGACTTGCCATGAAGAGATTGAACAAGGTATCGGGAATACCGACGATCGAATCTCGGTCAAGTACCGTACCGATGGACAAAGGGAATAACATACGGGATTGAGTGAATCCTTGACACGGTGGTTCATCCGATGAAGATCATCGAGGAACACGTGGGAACCAACATGGGTATCCAGATCCCGCTGTTGGTTATTGACCGGAGAGTGGTCTCGGTCATGTCTACGTGTCTCCCGAACCCGTAGGGTCTACACACTTAAGGTTCGGTAACGCTAGAGTCATAGAGATAAATGCACGTGGAAACCCGAAAGTTGTTCGGAGTCCCGGATGAGATCCCAGACGTCACGAGGAGTTCCGGAATGGTCCAGAGGTGAAGATTGGGATATAGGAAGTCAGGTTTCGGCTATCGGGTGATCTCCGGGGGTCACCGGGAGCGTCCCGGGACCACCGGAGGGGCCCCGGGGGTCCACCGGGTGGGGCCACCCATCCTGTGGGGCCCCTAGGCCGCAAGGGGAAGTGTCCAGCCCTAATGGGCTGCCGCACCACTAGGGGCCCACCTCCCCATGCGCCTAGGGTTAAAACCCTAAGGGGGAGGGGGGCCACCACTTGCCTTGGGGGGCAAGGACTCCCCCCTTGGCCGCCGCCTCCCCTGCAGATTGGATCTGCAGGGCCCTGGCGCACCCCCTGGCCCCCTATATATATGTGGGGAGGGAGAGGGCAGCCGCACCCAAGCCCTAGCGCCTCTCCCCCTCCCGTCACACCTCCATACTCCCAACGCAGGGCGCCCGGCGAAGCCCTGCTGCGATCTACACTGCATCCACCACCACGCCGTTGTGCTGTTGGATCTCCGATGACTTATCCTCCCCCCTTGCTGGATCAAGAAGGAGGTGGCGTTGCTGCACCGTACGTGTGTTGAACGCGGAGGTGCCGTCCTTTCGACGCTAGATCATCGGTGACGAAGAACGCGAAGAGTACGACTACTTCATCCACGCTTCTTGGAAAGCTTCCGCTCGCGATCTACATAACGGTATGTAGATGCACTCTTACTTGCTCGTTGCTAGATGTATCCTTAGTTGGATCTCAGCGAAAGCGTAGAATTTTTTTGAATTCTGCTACGTTCCCCAACAGTGGCATCTGAGCTAGGTTTTATGCGTAGCATCTTGCACGAGTAGAACACAAAGCAGTTGTGGGCGTTTAGTTTTGTTCAACTTTCTTACCGTTACTAGTCAATCTTGATTTGGCGGTATTGTGGGATGAAGCGGCCCGGATCAACTTTACACGTACCTTACGTGAGACTGGTTCCACCGACAGACATGCACTAGATGCATAAGGTGGATGGCGGGTGTCCGTCTCTCCTACTTTAGTCGGATCGGATTCGATAAAAAGGGTCCTTATGAAGGGTAAATAGAAGTTGACAAATCACGTTGTGGTTTTGGTGTAGGTAAGAAACGTTCTTGCTAGAAATCCTATAGAAGCCACGTAAAACTTGCAACAACAATTAGAGGAGGTCTAACTTGTTTTTGCAGCATGTGTTTCGTGACGTGGTATGGACAAGAACGAAGATGTGATGAATGATATTTGTGATGTATGAGATTGATCATATTTTTGTAATAGGGAATCACGACTTGCGTGTCGATGAACTTGACAACCGGCAGGAGCCATAGGAGTTGTCTTAATTATTGTATGACCTGCGTGTCACTGAATAACGCCATGTAATTACTTTACTTCATTGCTAAACGTTGGCTATAGTAGTAGAAGTAATAGTTGGCGTGACGACTTCTTCAAGACACGATGATGAAGATCATGATGATGAAGATCATGGTGTCGAGCCGGTGACAAGATGATCATGGTGCCCCGAAGATGGAGATCCAAGGAGCAAGATGATATTGGCCATATCATGTCACTTTAATTGATTGCATGTGATGTTTATCATGTTTATGCATCTTGTTTACTTAGAACGACGGTAGTAAATAAGATGATCTCTCACTAAAATTTCAAGTATTGTGTTTCCCCTAACTGTGCACCGTTGCTAAAGTTCGTTGCTCCGAAGCACCACGTGATGATCGGGTGTGATAGGTTCTAACATTCGCGTACAACGGGTGTAAGACAGATTTACACACGCGATACACTTAGGGTTCACTTGACGAGCCTAGCATGTACAGACATGGCCTCGGAACACGGAAGACCGAAAGGTCGAACACGAGTCGTATAGAAGATACGACCAACATGAAGATGTTCACCGTTGATGACTAGTCCGTCTCACGTGATGATCGGACACGGGCTAGTCGATTCGGATCGTGTGTCACTTAGATGACTAGAGATATGTCATTCTGAGTGGGAGTTCATTAAAATTTGATTAAGATGAACTTAATTATCATGAACTTAGTCTAAATTCTTTACAATATCTCTTGTAGATCAAATGGCCCACGCTCAGGTTTCCCTCAACTTCAATGCGTTCCTAGAGAAAACCAAGCTGAAAGACGATGGTAGCAACTATACGGATTGGGTCCGTAACCTGAGGATTATCCTCATAGCTGCCAAGAGATCATATGTCCTTGAAGCACCGCTAGGTGATGCACCTGCTCCCGATGCGGCCCAAGACGTTTTGAACGTCTGGCAGTCGCGTAGTGATGATTACTCCCTGGTTTAGTGCGGCATGCTTTACAGCTTAGAGTCGGGGCTCCAAAAACGTTTTGAGCACCACGGAGCATATGAGATGTTCGAAGAGCTGAAAATGGTTTTCCAAGCTCATGCCCGAGTCGAGAGATATGACGTCTCCGACGCATTCTATAGCTGTAAGATGGAGGAGAACAGTTCTGTCA
This sequence comes from Secale cereale, assembly GCA_902687465.1. Lineage (NCBI taxonomy): Eukaryota > Viridiplantae > Streptophyta > Magnoliopsida > Poales > Poaceae > Secale > Secale cereale. Next base: position 12,097,315 of record LR738712.1, read on the forward strand.
GTGAGCACATCCTCAAGATTTCAGGATTGCACAACCGCTTGTCTCAGCTGGGAATGAATCTCCCAGATGAAGCGGTCGTTGACAGAATCCTCTAGTCGCTCCCACCAAGCTTCAAGAGCTTCGTGTTGAACTTCAATATGCAAGGGATGGAGAAGTCCATTCCCGAGGTGTATTCGATGCTGAAATCAGCGGAGGTGGACATCAAGAAAGAACATCAAGTGTTGATGGTCAATAAAACCACTAAGTTCAAGAAAGGCAAGGGTAAGAAGAACTTCAAGAAGGACGGCAAGGGAGTTGCCGCGCCCGGCAAGACTGTTGCTGGGAAGAAGCCAAAGTATGGACCCAAGCCTGAAAAAGAGTGCTTTTATTGCAAGGGAACGGGTCACTGGAAGCGGAACTGCCCCAAATATTTAGCAGACAAGAAGGCCGGCAACGTCAAAGGTATATATAATATACATGTTATTGATGTGTAACTTACCAGCACTCGTAGTAGCTCCTGGGTATTCGATACCGGTGCAGTTGCTCACATTTGTAACTCAAAACAGGAGCTGCGGAATAAACGAAGACTGGCGAAGGATGAGGTGACGATGCGCGTCGGGAATGGTTCCAAGGTCGATGTGATCGCCGTCGACACGCTGCCTCTACATCTACCCTCGGGATTAGTTTTAAACCTTAATAATTGTTATTTAGTACCAGCTTTGAGCATGAACATTGTTTCTGGATCTCGTCTTATGCGAGATGGCTATTCTTTCAAATCGGAGAATAATGGTTGTTCTATTTATTTGAGAGATATGTTTTATGGTCATGCCCCGCTGGTCAATGGTTTATTTTTGATGAATCTCGAACGTGATGATACACATATTCATAGTGTAGATGCCAAAAGATGTAAAGTTGATAACGATAGTCCCACATACTTGTGGCATTGCCGCCTTGGTCATATTGGTGTCAAATGTATGAAGAAGCTCCATTCAGATGGACTTCTAGAGTCTCTTGATTATGAATCATTTGACACGTGCGAACCATGCCTCTTGGGCAAGATGACCAAGACTCCGTTCTCCGGAACAATGGAGCGAGCAACCAACTTGTTGGAAATCATACATACCGATGTGTGCGGTCCAATGAGTGTTGAGGCTCGCGGAGGCTATCGTTATGTTCTCACCCTCACGGATGACTTGAGTAGATACGGGTATATCTATTTGATGAAACACAAGTCTGAGACCTTTGAAAAGTTCAAGGAATTTCAGAATGAGGTTGAGAATCAACGTGACAGAAAAATAAAGTTCTTGCGATCGGATCGTGGGGGTGAATATTTAAGTCATGAATTTGGCACACACCTTAGGAGCTGTGGAATTGTTTCACAATTGACACCGCCCGGAACACCTCAACGTAACGGTGTGTCCGAACGTCGAAATTGTACTCTGTTGGACATGGTGCGATCTATGATGTCCCTCACGGATTTACCGCTATCTTTTTGGGGTTATGCTTTAGAGACTGCCGCATTCACTTTAAATAGGGCTCCGTGGAAATCCGTTGAGACGACTCCGTATGAACTTTGGTTTGGCAAGAAACCGAAGCTGTCGTTTCTAAAAGTTTGGGGTTGCGATGCTTATGTCAAGAAACTTCAACCTGAAAAGCTCGAACCCAAATCGGAAAAATGTGTCTTCATAGGATACCCAAAGGAAACGATTGGGTACACCTTCTACCACAGATCCGAAGGCAAAGTCTTTGTTGCCAAGAATGGATGCTTTCTGGAGAAAGAGTTTCTCTCGAAAGAAGTGAGTGGGAGGAAAGTAGAACTTGATGAGGTGACAGTCACCCCTCCTGTATCGGAAAGTAGTGCAGCGCAGGAAACTGTTCCTGAGGTGCCTGCACCGACAAGGGAGGAAGATAATGATAATGATCATGAAGAAACAGATCAAGTTACTACTGAACTTCGAAGGTCCACAAGGGCACGTTCCGCACCAGAGTGGTACGGCAACCCTGTTCTGGAAATCATGTTGTTAGACAACGGTGAACCTTCGAACTATGAAGAAGCGATGGCGGGCCTGGATTCCAATAAATGGCTTGGAGCCATGAAATCCGAGATAGAATCCATGTATGAAAACAAAGTATGGACTTTGGTGGACTTGCCTGATGACAGGCACGCCATAGAAAACAAATGGATATATAAGAAGAAGACAGACGCGGATGGTAATGTGACCATCTATAAGGCTCGGCTTGTCGTTAAAGGTTATCGACAAGTTCAAGGGATTGACTACGACGAGACTTTCTCTCCCGTAGCGATGCTGAAGTCTGTCAGAATCATGTTAGCTATTGCCGCATTCTATGATTATGAAATATGGCAAATGGACGTCAAAACAGCATTCCTTAACGGCTTCCTCAAGGAAGAGTTGTATATGATGCAACCGGAAGGTTTTGTCGATCCAGAGAACGCTAACAAGGTATGCAAGCTCTAGCGCTCGATTTACGGGCTGGTGCAAGCATCTCGGAGTTGGAATATTTGCTTTGATGAAGTGATCAAGGCGTTTGGATTTATACAGACTTATGGAGAAGCCTGTATTTACAAGAAAGTGAGTGGGAGCTCTGTGGCATTTCTCATATTATATGTGGATGACATATTGCTGATGGGAAATGATATAGAATTCTTGGAAAATGTAAAGGCCTACTTGAATAAAAGTTTTTCAATGAAGGACCTTGGAGAAGCTGCTTACATATTAGGCATCAAAATCTATGGAGATAGATCGATACGCCTCATTGGCTTTTCGCAAAGTACATACCTTGACAAAATATTGAAGAAGTTCAATATGGATCAGTCCAAGAAGGGATTCTTGCCTGTTTTACAAGGTATGAGATTGAGCAAAGGTCAGTCACCGACCACGGCAGAAGATAGAGAAAAGATGAGTGTCATTCCCTATGCCTCGGCCATAGGTTCTATCATGTATGCCATGCTGTGTACCAGACCTGACGTGAACCTTGCCATAATTTTGGTAGGGAGGTACCAAAGTGATCCCGGTACGGAACACTGGACAGCGGTCAAGAACATCCTAAAGTACCTGAAAAGGACTAAGGATATGTTTCTCGTTTATGGATGTGACGAAGAGCTCGTCGTAAAGGGTTACGTCGATGCTAGCTTCGACACAGATCTGGGTGACTCTAAGTCTCAAACCGGATACGTATATATTTTGAACGGAGGGGCAGTCAGCTGGTGCAGTTGCAAGCAAAGCGTCATGGCAGCATCTACACGTGAAGCGGAGTACATAGCTGCTTCTGAAGCAGCGCAGGAAGGAGTCTGGATGAAGGAGTTCATCCCCGACCTAGGAGTCATTCCAAGCGCGTCAAGCCCGATGACTCTCTTCTGTGACAACACTGGTGCTATTGCTATTACCAAGGAGCCCAGGTTTCACAAGAAGACCAAGCACATCAAGTGTCGTTTCAACTCCATCCGGAACTATGTTCAAGATGGAGATATAGATATTTGTAAAGTGCATACGGATCTGAATGTTGCAGACCCGTTGACTAAACCTCTTTCACGGGCAAAACATGATCAACACCAGAACTCTATGGGTGTTCGATTCATCACAATGTAACTAGACTATTAACTCTAGTGCAAGTGGGAGACTGTTGGAAATATGCCCTAGAGGCAATAATAAAAGTATTATTATTATATTTCCTTGTTCATGATAATCGTCTATTATTCATGCTTGAATTGTATTGTACGGAAACAGCGATACATGTGTGAATACATAGACCACAATGAGTCCCTGGTAGGCCTCTAGTTGCCAGCTCGTTGATCAACAGATGGTCACGGTTTCCTGACCATGGACATGGGATGTCGGTGATAACGAGATCACATCATTAGGAGAATGATGTGACGGACAAGACCCAATCCTGAGCATAGCACGAGATCGTATAGTTCGTAATGCATAAGCTTTTCAGTGTCAAGTATTTATTCCTTAGACCATGAGGTTGTACAACTCCCGGATGCCGTAGGAATACTTTGGGTGTGCCAAACGTCACAACGTAACTGGGTGGCTATAAAGGTACACATCGGGTATCTCCGAAAGTGTTTGTTGAGTTGGTACGAACCGAGACTGGGATGTTGTCGCTCCATATGACGGAGAGGTACCTCTGGGCCCACTCGGTAATACATCATCATAATGAGCTCAATGTGACTAAGTAGTTAGTCACGGGATGATGGATTACGGATCGAGTAAAGAGACTTGCCATGAAGAGATTGAACAAGGTATCGGGAATACCGACGATCGAATCTCGGGCAAGTACCGTACCGATGGACAAAGGGAATAACATACGGGATTGAGTGAATCCTTGACACGGTGGTTCATCCGATGAAGATCATCGAGGAACACGTGGGAACCAACATGGGTATCCATATCCCGCCGTTGGTTATTGACCGGAGAGTGGTCTCGGTCATGTCTACGTGTCTCCCGAACCCGTAAGGTCTATACACTTAAGGTTCGGTACCGCTAGAGTCATAGAGATAAATGCACGTGGAAACCCGAAAGTTGTTCGGAGTTCCGGATGAGATCTCGGACGTCACGAGGAGTTCCGGAATGGTCCGGAGGTAAAGATTGGTATATAGGAAGTCAGGTTTCGGCTATCGGGTGATCTCCGGGGGTCACCGGGAGCGTCCCGGGACCACCGAAGGGGCCCCGGGGGTCCACCGGGTGGGGCCACCCATCCCGGTGGGGCCCCTAGGACACAAGGGGAAGTGTCCAGCCCTAATGGGCTGGCGCACCACTAGGGGCCCACCTCCCCATGCGCCTAGGGTTAAAACCCTAAGGGGGAGGGGGGCCACCACTTGCCTTGGGGGGCAAGGACTCCCCCCTTGGCCGCCGCCCCCCCTGCAGATTGGATCTGCAGGGCCCTGGCGCACCCCCTGGCCCCCTATATATATGTGGGGAGGGAGAGGGCAGCCGCACCCAAGCCCTGGCGCCTCTCCCCCTCCCGTCACACGTCCATACTCCCAACGCAGGGCGCCCGGCGAAGCCCTGCTGCGATCTCCACTGCATCCACCACCACGCCGTTGTGTTGTTGGATCTCTGACGACTTATCCTCCCCCCTTGCTGGATCAAGAAGGAGGTGATGTTGCTGCACCGTACGTGTGTTGAACGCGGAGGTGTCGTCCTTTCGGCGCTAGATCATCAGTGACGAAGAACGCGAAGAGTACGACTACTTCATCCACGCTTCTTCGAAAGCTTCCGCTCGCGATCTACATAACGGTATGTAGATGCACTCTTACTTGCTCGTTGCTAGATGTCTCCTTAGTTGGATCTTGGTGAAAGCGTAGAATTTTTTTGAATTCTGCTACGTTCCCCAACATAGATATCTCAAGGTGGATGATTAGTAGTAGATGCAGATGGATTTCGGTCTACTTGCCTTGGCGTACCGCCCATGCTTTTGAGCCTCTACCTTTCTTTATAGCATAGTTAGCATTGGTTTGCGCACATAATCCTGTCAATTGCCCAGCTGTAATTTGTTTACCTCGCTTTGCTGTTTTATCGTCTTTTGGGAGAGAGACATCACTACTGAACATCATGGGACCCCGGTCCATATTACCACCACTGATCACACCCGCTATTTACTTCCTGTCTTTATTTCCTAGTTGCAGTCATACCTATCACTATTATCTCTTGTGTTTGATCCTTTGTAAACGACAAGGCCGGAGGGATTGACAACCTCTCTGTACTCGTTGGGAGCAAAGTTATTTGTATCTGTGTGCAGGTCCTGTCAACCGCTAAGTTTCTGGCGCCGTTGACACCTTCTTGTCGACCCTCGGAGTCTCACGGGATTCGATCCTTGGTACCTTTGCCAAGGGAAACTTGCTGCTACGCTACATCTCAAACCTTCCACTTGGGGTAACCAACGAGGGGCGAGAAGCCATCACCCAAGTGAGGAAATCAAGCCCTTGACTCAACACTAATCTTTATTATATAGCTCACGGACTCGATTACAAAGGATAATGCTCACAAAGCAAAAGCTCACAACTAGATCATGCTAACTTTATTCTAACATATCAAGATACTACCAAAAGGATCGAACTAAGTAAAACGGTAAAGATAGGAGTGATGGTGATACGATACCGGGGTCACTCCCCCAAGCTTGGCAGTTGCCAAGGGGAGTGCCCATACCCATGTGATTAAGTCTCCTTCTTCGGGGTTGGTGATGCTGGAGTTGTTGCTGACGTAGGCCTGTTGTTCTTCCAAGGCATGGGTTCACCATCGTAGAAGGATGATCGAGTCTCCGGGATACTCAAATCCGCAGCCAAACTCATGTTCTTGAATCTATATTCATACTCACAGTTTTGGTTTTGCAGGTCATAGATCTGGGCTTGGAGGTGATCGATCTTCTATTGAAGATTGGAGATCGCTTCTCCGAAGATCCTTGAGTCCATCTTGAGATTGTTGGCAAGCTCCGAGATCATCATGTGGTTGGCGTCGAGGCCTCGCTCCACCATACCTTGGCACTTGAAAACTTGTTGCTCCATTGCTTCGAGTCTCGTCTCCACGCTTCCGGTCTTCCTCGGCCCTTCAACATCACGGATGTGCAGCACCCCTTCATGCAACCCCATGGTTTTGGGGTGGTGCAGCACCTCTGCAAGGTAGGGGTTGATGACCTTCTCGAAGAACATGTCCTTGGGGGTGTTGTAGGACGCCATGATGATCTAGATTTATCAAAAACAGCAGCTCAAAACGAAAACAGAGGAATTCTGCGAGATACAGAGGTCAAAACCCTCGGGAGCATATATAATGATTTTTCCAGGACGAAAGGAGTAACCCACAAGAAAACGGAGTCCAGGGGACACACGGGGTGCCCTCGAGGCAGGGGGGCGCGCCCCCTACCCTCGAGACCACCTCATGTCTCCTCCGTACTGCGGTTTATTTTTGTATTTTTCTAAATATTCCAAAATGGAGAAAAATTGCCTTTAGAACTGTTTTGGAGTCGGTTTACTTACCGTATCACGTACCTCTTCCTTTTCAGAGGCTGAATCATTCTGGAAAGTGGCCCTTATGTATTCCTCTGGGGTCATGGTTTCAATAATATTAGTTTCAACATTTATAGGATTACCTGAGATATAATGTTTGATCCTTTGACCATTCACCACCTTCGGATTTGTGCCTTCGAAGTTGTTGATCTTTATAGCACCGGAACGATAGACCTCCTCGATAACATAAGGCCCTTCCCACTTGGAGAAAAGTTTTCCTGCAAAAAATCTTAAACGAGAGTTGAATAGCAAAACATAATCACCTACATTGAACTCACGCTTTTGTATCCTTTTATCATGCCATCTTTTAAATTTTTCTTTAAATAACTTGGCATTCTCGTAGGCTTGGGTTCTCCATTCATCGAGGCAGCTAATATCAAATAGCCTCTTTTCACCGGCAAGTTTGAAATCATAATTGAGCTCTTTGATAGCCCAATATGCCTTATGTTCTAGCTCAAGAGGTAAGTGACAAGCTTTTCCATATACCATCTTATATGTAGACATACCCATAGGATTTTTGTATGCAGTTCTATAGGCCCATAGTGTTGGGGAACGTAGCAGAATTCAAAAAATTTCCTACGCTTCACCAAGATCAATCTAAGGAGTCATCTAGCAACGAGCATAATGGAGTGCATATACATACCCTTTGTAGATCGCGAGCGGAAGCGTTCGGAGGAACGTGGATGAAGTAGTCGTACTCTTCGTGATCCTCGTCACCGATGATCCCAGCGCCGAACGGACGGCACCTCCGCGTTCAACACACGTACGGTACAGCGACGTCTCCTCCTTCTTGATCCAGCAAGGGGGGAGGAGAGGTTGACGGAGATCCAGCAGCACGGCGGCGTGGTGGTGGATGCAACAGGAAAACCTGCAGGGCTTCGCCGGTGCCCTGCGAGAGGAGAAGGAAGTGTGACGGGAGGGGGGAGAGGCGCCAAAGGCTTGGGGTGCAGCCGCCCTCTCCCCCCCACTATATATAGGGGCCAGGGGGGCGCCGGCCCTAGGAGATGCAATCTCCTAGGGGGCGGCGGCCAGAGGGGGGAGATTTTCCCCCCAAGGCATAGGGGGCGCCCCCTCCCCCTAGGGTTTCAACCCTAGGCGCATGGAGGGGGGCCATGTGGGTGCGCCAGCCCACCAGGGGCTGGCCCCCTTCCCCTTGCGGCCTACGGGGCCCTCTCGAATGGGTGGCCCCACCCGGTGGACCCCCGGGACCCTTCCGGTGGTCCCGGGACACTCCCGGTGACCCCCGGAATTCACCCGATGGCCGAAACTGGACTTCCTATATATCATTCTTTACCTCCGGACCATTCCGGAACTCCTCGTGACGTCCGGGATCTCATCCGGGACTCCGAACAACATTCGGGTTTCCACATGCATGTATCTTTACAACCCTAGCGTCACCGAACCTTAAGTGTGTAGACCCTACGGGTTCGGGAGACACGCAGACATGACCGAGACGACTCTCCGGTCAATAACCAACAGCGAGATCTGGATACCCATGTTGGTTCCCACGTGTTCCTCAATGATCTCATCGGATGAACCATTGTGTCAAGGATTCACTCAATCTCGTATGTTATTCCCTTTGTCTATCGGTACGGTACTTGCCCGAGATTCGATCGTCGGTATGCCCGATACCTTGTTCAATCTCGTCATGCCCAGTCTCTTTACTCGTTCCGTAATCCATCATTCCGTGACTAACTCCTTAGTCACTTTGAGCTCTTTATGATGATGTCTTACCGAGAGGGCCCAGAGGTACCTCTCCGTCATACGGAGTGACAATATCCCAGTCTCGGTTCGTACCAACTCAACAGACACTTTCGAAGATACCTGTTGCGTACCTTTATAGCCACCCAGTTACGTTGTGATGTTTGGCACACCCAAAGTATTCCTACGGTATCCGGGAGTTGCACAACCTCATGGTCTAAGGAATAAATACTTGACACTGGAAAAGCTTAAGCATTACGAACTATACGATCTCGTGCTAGGCTTAGGATTGGGTCTTGTCCATCACATCATTCTCCTAATGATGTGATCCCATTATCAATGACATCCTATGTCCATGGTCAGGAAACCGTGACCATCTGTTGATCGACGAGCTAGTAACTAGAGGCTTACCAGGGACACGTTGTGGTCTATGTATTCACACATGTATCGATGTTTCCGTACAATACAATTCAAGCATGAATAACAGACAATTATCATGAACAAGGAATAATAATAATAATCCTTTTTATTATTGCCTCTAGGGCATATTTCCAACACATAGTGCATCATCTAGTTTCTTGGACCAATCCTTTCTAGACCTATTAACTGTCTTTTGCAAGATTAATTTCAACTCCCTATTACTTAGTTCTACATGACCACTAGTCCGTGGGTGATAAGGTGATGCAATTCTGTGGTTGACATCATACTTAGCAAGCATCTTACGGAAAGCACCATGAATAAAGTGTGAACCACCATCGGTCATCAGATATCTAGGGACTCCAAACCTTGGATATATAGCTTCTTTAAGCATCTTAATAGAGGTGTTATGATCAGCACTACTAGTTGGAATAGCTTAAACCCACTTAGTAACGTAATCAACAGCAACTAGAATACGTGTGTACCCATTAGAGGCAAGAAAAGGTCCCATATAATCAAAGCCCCAGACATCAGATGGTTCAATAACAAGTGAATAATTCATAGGCATTTCTTGACGTCTACTAATATTACCGATTCTTTGACATTCATCCCATGATAAGACAAACTTACAGGTATCCTCGAAGAGAGTAGGACAATAATAAATTTTCTACTTTTTTATGTGCTGGCATGTGTGTCGGTCGCTGGCAAGCGTGCCAGCAAGGCTGTGTCACTAGACCGCCTTGTAGGTGGAGTCACGAAGACCGCGGCCGTCGCCAACAAGACGGCCAACCGTTTCATGGAGAACATCATCTTCCAGGGTGGTGCAGCGGCCGCTGGCGAGGCCACCGCGGCTGGCTATGATCCCGATGAGACCCAAAGCCAGGACGGCCGAGGGACATTCACGCCGGTGACCTATGAAGCTGGCATACACAACGCCTTCATCCATGATGAGGTCGGCCTGGACCTGGACGTCTTCCCGCTCGACCACGAGTTTCCGGAGGGCTACGACCTCAAGGAAGAGGATGAGTTGGACATCGACGATGAGCCTTTGTCCGAGGACGAGCTCGCCAACCAATCTGGAGGGTCTAAGCCGAAGCGCAAAAGCAAGCGCATGAAGGTATACACGGCGGCCGAGGACAAGCTCCTTTGTGAGTGTTGGGGGGACATTGGGCAAGACCCCAAGGATTCGTGTCCATCGTGAGTTCGATGAGCGCAAGAAAGTTTATGTCGTACCAAATGCAAAGCACGCGTGGGTGGGTGTCCATTTCGAAGCGATGGAGGGTGATCCAACAAGAGTGCTGAAAGATTGTGGATGTCGCCTAGAGGGGGGGGGTGAATAGGCGCTTTAAAATAATTACGGTTTAGGCTTGAATAAATGCGGAATAAACCTAGCGGTTAATTTGTCAAGCACAAAACCTACAACAACTAGGCTCACCTATGTGCACCAACAACTTATGCTAAGCAAGATAAACAACTAGGTGATAGCAAGATATATGACAAGAAACAATATGGCTATCACAAAGTATAGTGCATAAGTAAAGGGCTCGGGTAAGAGATAACCGAGGCACACGGAGACGACGATGTATCCCGAAGTTCACACCCTTGCGGATGCTAATCTCCGTTTGGAGCGGTGTGGAGGCACAATGCTCCCCAAGAAGCCACTAGGGCCACCGTAATCTCCTCACGCCCTCGCACAATGCAAGATGCCGTGATTCCACTAAGGGACCCTTGAGGGCGGTCACCGAACCCATACAAATGGCAACCCTTGGGGGCGGTCACCGAACCCGTACACTTTGGCAACTGATGGCTTCTCGCCCCTCGTTGGTTACCCCAAGTGGAAGGTTTGAGATGTAGCGTAGCGGTAGTTTTCCCTTGGAAAAGATACCAAGGATCGAATCCCGTGAGACTCCGAGGGTCGACAAGAAGGTGTCAAGGGCGCCAGAAACTTTCGCTTGACAGGACCTGCACACATATACAAATAACTTTGCTCCCAACGAGTACAGAGAGGTTGTCAATCCCTCCGGCCTTGTCGTTTACAAAGGATCAAACGCAAGAGATAATAGTGATAGGTATGACTGTAACTAGTAAATAAGAACAGGAAGTAAATAGCGGGTGTGATCAGTGATGGTAATATGGACCGGGGTCCCATGATGTTCACTAGTGATGTCTCTCTCCCAAAAGACGATAAAACAGCTAAGCGAGGTAAACAAATTACAGCTGGGCAATTGACAGGATTATGTGCGCAAACCAATGCTAACTATGTTGTACAGAAAGGTAGAGGCTCAAAAGCATGGGCGGTACACCAAGGCAAGTAGACCGAAATCCATCTGCATCTACTACTAATCATCCACCTTGAGATATCTATCCAGAACATCTCGCTGGTATTAAGTTGCGAGTCCCACCCAAAGTGTAAACTCAAAGCAACAGACAACTGCATTAAAAGAACTTTGCGTAAAGTAAACAATCCTTGCACCCGCAAGTACAAGCACCGTTGTTTTCCCCCTTGTGGCAACAGCACATCCCCTAGACTCATGTTTCTGTCACTCAAGCTAGTCATCGAGGGGCATGAACCCACAATCAAGCATAACGTTCCCTCTTGGAGTTACTACCTACTAATTGGCCAAAGCAATAAATAGCAACGGAGAACATGCAAGAATTACTCAAGAACATAAATATAAAAGGGGTGAATCAAATATATTACTCACACACAATCTGAACATAATCTCATAATCCATCGGATCCCAGCAAACTCAGCATAGCAACAGCATAAAGATTACATATGTGCCTCGATCATGTAGGGCAGCTCACGAGGTCTAATCCATGAAGAACAAGAAGGGGAGGAGAACATCACATAGCTACTGGTCATGGACCCATGGTTCAAGGGATACAACTCACGGCTCATCCGGGAGGCGTCCATGGTGGTGGAGAAGCTCCCGGTGGTGGTTCTCCCCTCCGGCAGGGTGCCGGGAAGAGTTCTCCTGGTGCTCCCGATCTTGGAAGCGCGGCGGCGGTGGAACAGAGATGAGATCGTGAAAAAGGGTTCCGTCCTCGAGGGTTTCGGGACGCGATGTAAATATATGCCAAAGGGGGTCACCAGAGGAGGTAAGGGGGGCCCAGGCGCCCCCCCCCCCCCCGGCGCGGCCAGGGGTGGGGCCGCTCCCCAGGGCGCCTGGAGCTCCTGTGGCCCCCCTCTGGCCCTACTTCTGCCGCATGGAAGCTTCTGGAGCGCTGATTTTTATATATTTTTCCCGGAATTTTTCGGGCAATTTAAGTAATGGGAAAACCTGAAATACAAAAACAGAAACTGGCACTGGGGTGCACTGAGTTAATAGGTTAGTCCAAATATGATCAAAAGTGTATGGAAGTGCATAATTATCATAGCAATATCACACAAAAGAGGCATGGAGCTGATGGCTTCTCGCCTCTCGTTGGTTACCCCAAGTGGAAGGTTTGAGATGCAGTGTAGCGGAAGTTTTCCCTTGGCAAAGATACCAAGGATCGATTTCCCTAAGACTCACAGTTTCAACAAGAAAGTGTCAACTGCTAATGACGCCAGATATATTAGCAATCAACGTGGACCTGCACACATATACAAATAATTTTGCTGCCAACGAGTACAGAGAGGTTGTCAATCCCTCCGGCCTTGTAGTTTACAAAGGATCAAACGCAAGTGATAATAGTGATAGGTAATGCTGCAATAGTAAGTAAAAAGCGTAAAGTAAATAGTGGATGTGATCAATGATGGTAATATGGACCGGGGTCCCATGATGTTCACTAGTGATGTCTCTCTCCCAAAAGACGATAAAACAACTATGTGAGGTAAACGAATTACAGCTGGGCAATTGACAGAATTATGTGCGCAAACCAATGCTAACTATGTTACAAGAAAGGTAGAGGTTCAAAGCATGGGCGGTACGCCAAGGCAAGTAGACCGAAATCCATCTGCATCTACTACTAATCATCCACCTTGAGATATCTATCCAGAACATCTCGCTGGTATTAAGTTGCGAGTCCCACCCATAGTGTAAACTCAAAGCAACAGACAACTGCATTAAAAGAACTTTGCGTAAAGTAAACAATTCTTGCACCCGCGGGCACAAGCACCATTGTTTTCCCCCTTGTGGCAACAGCACATCCCCTAGACTCATGTTTCTGTCACTCAAGCTAGTCATCGAGGGGCATGAACCCACAATCAAGCATAACGTTCCCTCTTGGAGTCACTACCTACTACTTGGCCAAAGCAATAAATAACAACGGGGAACATGCAAGAATTACTTACGAACATAAATATAAAAGAGGTAGATCAAATATATTACTCAAACACAATCTGAACATAATCTCACAATCCATCGGATCCCAGCAAACTCATCATAGCAACAGCATAAGGATTACATATGTGCCTCGATCATGTAGGGCAGCTCACGAGGACTAATTAGTGAAGCACAAGAACGGGAGGAGAACATCACATAGCTACTGGTCATGGACCCATGGTCCAAGGGAGACTACTCACAACTCATCCGGGAGGCGTCCATGGTGGTGGAGAGGCTCCCGGTGGTGATCCTCCCCTCCGGCAGGGTGCCGGGAAGAGTTCTCCTGGTGCTCCTGATCTTGGAAGCGGCGGCGGCGGCGGAACAGAGATGAGATCGCGAAAAAGGGTTCCCGTCTCGAGGGTTTCGGGACGCGATATAAATATATGCCAAAGGAGGGCATCAGCGGAGGCTCGGGGGGCCCAGGCGCCCCCCCGGCACGGCCAGGGGGGCCCGCAACACCAGGGCGCCTGGAGCCCTGGTGCCCCCCCTCCGACTGTCCTTTGGCAGCTGGGAAGCTTCTGGAACGCTGATTTTTTATATAATTTTTCCGGGATTTTTCTGGCAGTTCTCGTAACGTGAAAACCTGAAATAAAAAAACAGCAGAAAACAGAAGCTGGCACTGGGGTGCACTAAGTTAATAGGTTAGTCCAAATATGATAAAAAAAGTGTATGGAAGTGTATAAATATCATAGCAATATCACCCAAAAGAGGCATGGAGCAAGCAGAAATTATAGATACGTTTTGGACGTATCAACATCCCCAAGCTTAATTCCTGCTCGTCCTCGGGTAGGTAAATGATAACAAGAATAATTTCTGTGGTGACATGCTATTAACCATATAAGGATTTTTCATAGTCATATGACAAAAGCCTACTGAGACAATGAATCTGTAGTAATTAAGTAGCCTCATGAGGAAATCACAAAGAACTGAAAGTTTTACAACATGATATTGAAACATCAAATAGATTTGTAATGAGCATATTGTGCAAATATGATAAAGTGATATCTCGCTTGCCCCCTTTAGTGAAGCAAAACATAAATGCAGGGGCACCTCCAAGGGCCGCCTGCTCGGACTTCTCCTTCTTCGCCTTGTCGCTCTTCACCTTGTCGCTTTTTGGAGCCATGGAGGGGGCGGCAAGGGGGAGGGGGGAAGGTCGACGGCGCCGCGGATGCTGGGGACGGCGGAGGAAGGGTGGAGCTCGGCTCTCTGTCAACCTGAGGGGAAGCAGAGGGCGGCGGGGGTTTCTGAGGACTCAAGGCGCAATGAAGGCAATGGGGGAAACTGCCCCTGCTTCCTCTGCTTTTAAGGGGGGAGTGGGGGACGTTCCGCATTTCCCCATTAAAGAAGCAGGCCACGATCTCTCCCACGACACCGCAATCGACGCGTGCCGTTAGGGAGGGATGCGGCAAATCTGGAGTAGGAAACGGCACGCCGTGGGCCGCGTGTGCCCATGCACTGTTCTGGGCCTGGCCCAACAGCGGTCGTTACCGTGTGTGGCCCAGGCCCGGGGGCTCCTGTCGGTGTACTAAAGTAGGGGTACCTTAGTATCCCGACTTGTGCACGGGCAGTAGCAGCGTCCCGTGGTCTGGCTCACCACGCGCCCGCCAAAGCCCGCTCCAGATCCCTTTTAAGCCATTCAAGAACAAAGTATTCAAGTTAGGAGATAAGACCCCAGCAAGAGGAGCTTGCTGGGAAGGCCGCACCAGGCTCAAGGTCATCATTTCAGCACAAGACCCTGGCAAGAGGAGCTTGCCAGGAAGGCCAAAAGAACGGCACTTCAAGGAGGATTATCGCGGTGCATCATGCGCCCCGACAGGACCCGGAAGAGCGGCAAGCTTCCGGGCCCGGCAAGGTTGCGACCCCGGCAAGGTGCTTACCGGGGAAACTTATGCTGTGTGCCTGCGCTCCAGCTCATCTGGCCACGCGTCGCCCTGGGGCCCTCCCAGGGGCACGTGGCGGATGGCTGTGCAGCCTGAGGTACACGGTGGCAAGCTGCGGTGACGAAGCTATCGCCGTGGCGAACGGAGACGCATGGACGGACACTTTTTGGGGCGACGGCGACAGGCATTCAATGCCTTTGTCCCCCATCGTCAAAGTTAGGTGAAGACCACTGTTCATACACTGTTCAAACACTGTTACAACCACCACCATTTTTACATTTTTACCCTCCTCTACGTTGACACCTGTCAGGTGACCCCTTTGAGCTATAAAAGGAGGCCCATGCACAACGTAGAGGGGGTTGGATCCCAGAAACTCGCTCACTCCCTCGCTCGGTGTAGCTAGTACTGTAGATCTTCAAGCTCCCGAGCCCAAGAACTAAATACAACCAAAGCAGGAGTAGGGTTTTACGCGTCATCGCGGCCCGAACCTGGGTAAACTGCCCGCGTGTGCTCCTCGATCTGCTCTCCGTGCTCCCTCCGCTCCCTTACCGCAACGTAGAAGGGGCTCCGGTCCCATAGGTGTTCGCGGGCGGTCAGTTTCCCCGACATCTTTGGCACGCCAGGTAGGGGGCGTCGAGGTTGTGCGAACCTGATCCGGCGCTCACGCGGGCGCACTCTTCATCAACCTCTCCAGCTTCGTCAACTTCATCGGCTACGTCAACATGCCTCCGAAGAAGAAGGCTTCGGAGGTCGGAGGCCCGTCTGCGTCAATCCCACCACCACCAGAACCGACGGTTGGTGGAGGAGGCGCTGGCGGAAGGGTGGACGCCGGTGGGGAAACTCACGGCGCCACCAAGTCCAAGGACAAGACGGACGACCGGGCGAACTCCAAAGCCTCGGTGTCCGTGCACGCACCCCGTCCCTCTCAGGAGGCGCCGGGCCAGCAGCGACGTGGTACCCACGGTACCATCCGTCTGCTGGGACAAGGCCAAACTGGTGGATCGCGGGACGCTCAAGGCGAGCGCGCTGGTACGAGCAAGGCGCGGTCGCCGGGGCGAGACCCTGCTCCTTCTAACCCCGTTAGAAGTCCGAGCATATCTCGCTCCTCGCACCGTTCGCCACCGTTTCCCTCCTCTCCAACAGAAGCCCTGGCCAGGGCTCAGCTGCTCCTCGACTTCCCTCCAGCGGCAGACAAGGCCGAAGACTGGAGGGCTACGATCCAGAGCCTCATCGCCTTCGCCAACAACGACACGCCGCAGCAACCGGCAACATCACGCCCGCGGCAAGTCGACCAAGAGAAGGACGATGGTGACAAGACCACCGGGGGTGCAACTACCGTGCACTCCCCGCCGCGGAAGCAGAAATCGTCGCCCCGCCGGATCAACGTCGATGACGACTCCACGGCATCGTCGGATCCACGGGCTCGCCGCGATCAGCGCCAAGTCCTCGACGACAGGCGACAAGAGGACGCTCGAACCCGCATCGAGCGTCGAAGAGAAGCCAGGAGACAGTCTGATCAGCGCGCCAGGACCACTGTCGACATGCACGCGCCCGGTGAACCAGGCGACTTGCCGTATGCGGCAGGCTGCCCTGCGTTCACCCGAGAGCTGCGACAAGTCCAGTGGCCCAGCATGAAGAACTTTAAGCCCGACGTACCCGAGAAGTATGACGGCAAGACACACCCCTCGGAGTTCCTCAGCATCTACACCATAGCGGTGTAGGCTGCCGGGGGACGCGACGAGAAGATCCTAGCCAACTATTTCCCGCTCGTGCTTAAGCCAAACGTCAGGTCTTGGCTTATGCACTTGCCGAAAAATTCAATCTCTTCATGGGCGGATTTGTGCCACCGGTTTGTCGGCGCCTTTACGGGCGGCCACAAACCCCACGGCCAGGAAAGCGATCTCCACTTCCTTGCCCAGAAGGAGGGAGAGTCCCTGCGCAAATACATCCAAAGGTTCAGCCGCGTTCAGCACAATATCCCCGATGTCCACCCTGCCGCGGTTATTAGCGCGTTCCATCAGAACGTGCGTAACCGCCGGATGAGGGAGGAGATGGCGATGACCAAGATCCGGGACGTCAGCGAGCTTTACGCTCTGGCTGACAAATGTGCACGCGCTGAAGAGGGGAGGAGACTCCCCAGAGAGGATACCGGCGCAGGAGGAAGTGACAGCGAGGATGCCGCCCCGGCAAGGAAAGGCCGGCGGCGGAATAAGAAGAAGAAGAACAAGGAGGTACTGGTTGTCGAGCAGTCCGGTAAGGAGGCTGCCGCCATGAAGACACAGGCTGGTGGCTCCGGCAAGGAGCCTGCCCCTGTAGCAGCAGCCGACAAGCAGGACGGCTCCGACAAGCAATACTGTAAGATCCACCGCACCAAGGGCCACGATCTCCAGAACTGCAAAAGGGTAGAGTACCTCATAGAACAGCAGAAGGCTGAATACGAGCGTCGCGACAAGGAGAAGGCCCAAGGAGGCGGAGGAGAGCCAAGCAAGAAGCGGTCGTTCAATGGCCGGGGAGGACGCCGCGGCAAGGCCAAGCTGCGGCAAGGAGACAGACCTCCCCGGGGCCGCGACAAGGATGAAGATGAAGACGACGATGAGGATATGGATGAAGGAGACAACAGCGAGCAGGAGTTCCAGAAGGCCACAGAAGTCCTGTGCGTCGATGGAGGTGCCTCTCTGCACACTTCCCACCGCCAACTCAAGCAATGGGTGCGGGAAGTGAATGTAGCTGAGCCACCCGTCGAGTCGCGCAGGCTGCTGAAATGGTCCGGCACGCCCATCATCTTCGACCTTGAGGACCACCCTGACCGCACAACTGCGGTCGGGTGTTTGCCGATGTTGGTTTCACCAACTATCCGCAACCTCAAGGTCACCAAGATGTTGGTTGACGGCGGGGCCGACCTCAACTTGATCTCCTCCGCTGTGATCAAGTAACTGCAGATCCCCGACAGCGAGCTCGAGGAAACCGGGACGTTCCAAGGAATCAACCCGGGAAGGAGCAAGCCGAAGGGGAAGATCACGCTGCCAGTGACCTTTGGTGGAGAGCTCAACTTCAGGACGGAGAGGATCACGTTCGACGTTGCCGATATCCCATTGCCGTACAATGGGATACTTGGCCGTCCTGCGCTCGCCAAGTTCATGGCAGCTTCCCACTACGCGTACAACATGCTCAAGATGCCGGGGCCGATAAGCGTCATCTGTGTCCCCGGCGACAAGAAGGATGCGCTTATCTGCGCCGACAAGATCTACCGGGATGCAGCAGCCGCGGCAGACAGCAAAACACTTGCCGCTGAAGCTCCCGGGGGGAAGACCAAGACCAAGTCCGGCAAGAGCTCTGGGGCCCACTCCGGCAAACGCACCTCTTCAGAGTGCTGCGCTGCCGTCGAGGACGCACCATCGAGCTCCACCGGCAAGTGCAAGAAAGGAATGTCAGCTCCACCGGCAACCAAGAAGGCGTTCGCCAAGGAGGACGGCACTGGCAGTACCTTTACCATCAGTGCTACGCTCGACCCCAAATAGGAAAGCGCGCTCGTTGCCTTCCTGCGGGCGAATGTCGACGTGTTCGCGTGGCAACCGTCTGACATCCCCGGCGTTCCCAGGAAGGTAATTGAGCACAAGCTTGATGTTTGTCCTCACGCGCGGCCCGTCAAGCAGAAGGTCAGGAAGCAAGCTGTGGAGTGCCAAGAGTTTATAGCTGAAGAAATCAAGAAGTTGGAAGCAGCAGGCCTGGTTAGAGGTGTACTTCATCCCACGTGGTTGGCCAATCCAGTTGTCGTGCGCAAGGCTAATGGGAAGTGGAGACTTTGTATAGACTTCACTGATGTGAATAAAGCTTGTCCTAAGGATCCATTTCCCTTGCCGCGCATTGACCAGATTGTTGACTCCACCGCCGGATGTGAGTTGCTTTCATTTCTTGATGCATACTCAGGTTACCACCAGATATTCATGGCCAAGGAAGATGAAGAGAAGACCGCGTTCATTACTCCATGTGGCACATATTGCTTTATACGCATGCCCTTTGGATTGAAGAATGCGGGCTCAACGTTTGCAAGGGTGGTGCACACTGCTTTTGAGCCACAGATACACAAGAATGTTGAAGCCTACATGGATGACATAGTGGTCAAGAGCAAGAGCAAGACTACCCTAGTTCAGGATCTAGAAGAAACTTTTGAGAATCTGCGCAAGATACAACTCAAGTTGAACCCCGAGAAGTGCGTTTTCGGATTCCCCTCCGGCAAGCTCCTCGGTTTCTTTGTGTCCCAGAGGGGGATTGAAGCCAATCCCGACAAGATAAAAGCCATCGAGCAGATCGAAGCCCCGAAGCGCGTCAAGGACGTAAGGAGACTTGCTGGTTGTGTGGCTGCCCTCAGTAGGTTCATTTCAAAGTCTGCAGAACACGCCCTGCCTTTCTTCAAAATCTTGAAAAATGCGGGTCCTATGAAATGGACTCCGGAAGCGGAGACAGCGCTGCAAGACTTGAAAGGATACCTGTGCTCCACTCCGATACTTGTCGCACCTAGGCCACAAGAGAAGTTGCTGCTGTACCTAGCAGCAACCAATCAAGTGGTTAGTGCTGCGTTAGTAGCGGAGAGGGAGGCGGATGAGGAACCCACATCCCCGGCAAGCGCATCCAGCGACAAGCAGGGAGCTTCCCCGACAAGCCCTGGCCCCGACGAGGACAAGTCTGCGCAGGAACAAGGAGAAGTGCGAAAGAAGATGGTGCAGCGCCCAGTTTATTTTGTAAGTTCCCTCTTGCAGGGGGCTAGGTCAAGATACTCTGGGGTGCAAAAGTTGCTTTTCGGCCTCCTCATGGCCTCAAGAAAGTTGTGCCATTACTTCCAAGCACACGAGATAACAGTGGTCACTCGCTTTCCGTTGAAGAGGATATTGCAGAATCCAGAAGCAACAGGCAGGATCGTCGAGTGGGCACTGGTGCTGTCAAGCTTTGGTCTCAAGTTTGAGAGTACCTCAACTATCTAGAGCAGAGCTTTGGCAGAATTCATAGCAGAATGGACTCCAACACCAGATGAAGAAGTTCCAGAGACAAATATCCCCGTCCAAGAAGCAAGCAAGGAGTGGATAATGTACTTCGATGGTGCCTTCTCGCTGCAAGGCGCCGGCGCTGGCGTGTTACTCATAGCGCCCACCGGAGAGCACCTCAAGTATGTTGTTCAAATGCACTTTCCCAAGGAGCAAGCAACAAACAATACTGCCGAGTATGAAGGTTTGCTTGCCGGTCTCAGAATTGCAGCCAAACTTGGGATCAAGAAGTTGATTGTGCGGGGGGACTCGCAGTTGGTGGTCCGACAAGTAAACAAGAGTTACCAGAGCCCTATGATGGAAGCTTATGTCGATGAAGTGAGGAAGCTTGAAGAACACTTTGAAGGCCTACAGATGGAGCACGTTCCAAGAGCTCAGAATGATATCGCAGATGGCCTTTCAAAGTGTGCTGCAATGAAGTTACCTGTGGAACCAGGGGTCTTCGTGCTCAAGCTAACTCAACCATCCGTTACACCATCAGTTGGGCAGAACAAGAAGAGCAAGTTGGTCTCCGGCGACTACTTGCCGGTGGATCTTCCCGAGACCGCCGCCAAGGTCCCCAGGATCAGCAACCAAAATGCTGAGGAACAGTCTGCTCCTGGGGACCCAAGGGTATGTACAGTTGAAGCAGGCGTTCCCTACAAGCCTTGCCCCGGCAGGCTTGCCGGGGAACACTCAGCTCCGGCAGAGCCACAGGTTTTGGTCGTAGAAGCTGAGGTTCCAGCAGCAGCCCTGATGCCTTTAGTCCTTGTTGTCGAGCCTCAGGCTCTAGCATGGGCACAGCAAATCGTCCGTTTTCTTCAAACTGGAGAACTTCCCGAAGAACCAGAAGAGATAGAGAGGATTACTAGGCAGTCAAGTATGTATCAGTTTGTCGGAAATGAACTGTACAGAAGAAGACTCAATGGTGTCAGATTGAAGTGCATTTCCCGGGAAGATGGACAGAAGCTGTTGGCGGAGGTACACGGAAGCATATGTGGTCACCACATTGGCGCAAGAGCACTTGCCGGGAAGGCGTTCCGGCAAGGTTTCTTTTGGCCAGAAGCCCTCCAAGATGCAACTGCACAAGTAACCAAGTGTGAAGCGTGCCAGTTCCATGCAAAGCAGATTCACCAGCCAGCTCAAGCTCTCCAGACGATCCCTTTGTCCTGGCCCTTCTCGGTCTGGGGGCTCGATATCCTCGGCCCCTTTCCCCGCGCAGTCGGGGGCTTTGAGTACTTGTACGTTGCGATCGACAAGTTCACAAAGTGGCCAGAAGTGGAACCAGTGAGAAAGGTGACAGCACAGTCAGCAGTGAAGTTCTTCAGGTCAATTGTTTGCCGTTTCGGAATCCCTAACAGGATCATCACCGACAACGGCACACAGTTCACAAGTCGCACCTTCATGCAGTACGTCCAAGACCTTGGCGCCAAGGTCTGCTTTGCTTCCGTTGCGCACCCAAGGAGCAATGGTCAAGCAGAGAGGGCCAATGCTGAAGTGCTGCGAGGGCTCAAGACAAGAACCTTCGACAGGCTGCACAAGTGCGGAAGAAACTGGATAGAAGAGTTGCCGGGGGCTCTTTGGTCAATCAGGACGACACCAAATCGAGCCACCGGACAGACACCCTTTGCTCTTGTCTATGGAGCAGAAGCAGTTCTCCCCACGGAACTCGTATACGGGCCTCCTCGAGTACTCGCTTACGACGAGCTCGAGCAAGAGCAACTTCGGCAAGATGATGCATTGCTCCTCGAGGAGGACCGTCTCCAGGCTGCTGTACGAGCTGCTCGATACCAGCAAGCCTTGCGTCGCTATCATAGCCGCAAGGTCAAGGCCAGGAGTCTCGAGGAAGGCGACCTTGTTCTTCGGCGTGTTCAGTCCGCCAAGAATTCCAACAAGTTGACGCCGAAGTGGGAAGGCCCTTATCGGGTGAGACAAGTCACAAGGCCCGGCGCTGTCCGCCTTGAGACCGAAGAAGGCATACCGGTGAGCAACTCCTGGAACATCGAGCATCTTCGCAAGTTTCACCCGTGAGGCGCGGTTGCCGTGATCCGCTCCGGCAAACACCTTTTGTACAAGTCTTGCCGCTGTTGCATGTAAACCTTTGTACAAAGCCGGGCGCAGACCCCGTGCATCAGTAAAACTTTTGTGCTTCGCACCATTTGTCATTTCATGCCTTTCTTTCCTGCTTGCATGTATCTTCTGACATTTTGTGCAGCACGCATCCCCGGTAAGCAGTAACAAGCCGCAAGGCTCCATATTTGTATTTCCTCCTCTTTTGCCTTTCTCTCTGAAGCAGAAGAAGTGTTCCTCGCGCACAAGTTTGCCGGGGGGAAGGAGATAGAAGTATGGACCAAGTGCTGTTCAAGAAAGAGAAGCCTTGTCGGGAAGCAAACAATCCCTAAAAGCTAAGTTACCAAAGTTTGAGCATTCAAATTTTTGAATTTTTTGTTATCTTCCTTGAACAACCACACTTTGTATGAAAAACCTGTGCGCGGAGGAACCTACCCGTGGCTAGCCGCGCCCTTACTTTGTTTCGAGCACGCTCAATGGCTTAAGTGAGCTGCGACAAGTGTCGCGCCCTTACTTCGTTTTCGAGTTCGCTCACCAATTTAAGTGTGCTGCGACCGGCTGCGGCAAGGTTTCTTGCCGGCAAAGGCATTGCGAGCAGGCTGCTAAGAGTCCTGCACTCAGCGCTCGCGGCAAGGGTCCCTTTGCCGACAAGTTCCCTGGAAGCGTAGGGCGGAAAGCATACAAAGTGAAGGGACTAAAGCAAGGGAGATAACACTGCATTGATTACCCGAAGAAAAAGTATATATTACAGAGATAACTTGCCGTTGTTCTAAACAACTACTGCCTATGACTTAATTCACAGTGGCGAGGGAAGCAAGGTGCCTAGTCTCTCCGGTCTCCGTCAATCCTCTGGATCTTGCCCACCTTGGCTACGATGTGGGCAACTTGGGCCTTCAACGCCTCCTGGTCAGCTTCGGGAGGCAAGATCCGGAGGACGTTGACAAGGTTGATCCCAGGGTTGCGGTAGACGATCTTCGACAACACCCGCTCCATAGTGCCCGTGCAAAGCTGGCGCGCCTCGTCGGCCAGCTGCACGGGGATCTTCTCTCGTAACTGCGCGAGAGCCGGTGCCACCCCCCTGAGGAACAAGCTCAGCTTGGCGCTGTGGGGGAGGTTCTCGTCGGAGGAGTACGCGAGGTGCTCCGCCCTCAGCGCCACCATCTCCATATCGATGTTGGCGGCGGAGGAGACGAGCTCCTCGGTCCACTGCTCCACCGTCCGCTGGAAGTGATTTTGCGAGACAGCGGCGCTCTCCAGCAAGGCCCTCTCAGTGCGGAGATCGTCCTTTAGCTTCGTCTCGCGGTCCCGGGCGGCGTCGAGCGAGCCGGTGAGGGTGGAAACCTTCATCTCCAAGTCAGCGATGGAGTCCCTGGCGTCGGTGAGCTCTTTGCCCTTCTCGGAGAGGCGGATTTGCAGCTCCGAGTTGGTGTGGGCATCCTTCTCCCGCGCCACGTTGAGCGCGGCGACCCTGTCTTCACTCGCCTTCAAGTACAACTCCATCTGCGCCACCCTGGCCTCCAGATCCCTCTTGGCGGTCTTTGCGGCAGCAGCGGCGTCCCTTGCCTCCTGCAGAGCCCCGCCAATGGCCTGCTCACGAGCGGTAAGGTCGTCCTCGTGGCTGTCGAGGTCGACCTTCCGCTGGTTGAGCTCTCCCTCCCGCCGAGACAGCTCCTCGGCGGCCAGACGCTGCTGCTCCTCCACCTCGGCCTTCTCGAGGAGGAATGCTTGGTGTGCTCCGGCAAGCTCTTCGCGCTCCTCCGCCAAGTTTCGGAGGGCCGCCTGGTTGGCGGCACGGAGCTCCGCAGCACGCTTCTCCAAATCAACGCCGGCCTTGGCAGCCAGAGCCTCTCGGGACTCCAGCTTGGCTTGCCTGGCCCGGTACAGACCCAGGAGTCGACGCAGAAGTTGCTCCTCTTCGGGCTTGTCGCTGCTGCCGGGCGCGTCGACAACCTTCAACCCGGCGGAGGCGAGAACTTCTCCATCGAAGGTCTCCCCCTCCGCTGGTGCCCTTGATGAAGACGCCCACGGGACTTGGATGAAGACCCCGTTGGCGGCCTCCAGATAGACGCCCGCCCCAGGTGCGGAGGCGGAGGGGTCGGCGGCCGGCGCAGCGTTCGGCGCTCCCGCGGCCTCCGGGCCAGCGGTATGGTCGCCGGTCCCTTCCCCAGCCGCGGCGTCGGCGGTTGGGGCAGTCTCCTCGGCGGCTGGCTCGTCGGCGCCGGCCGTTCCTTCCGCGGCGGTGCCGTCGCCAGTCTCGCCGCGCACCTCCTCCTTGGCGATGGTTTCCGTCTCCATCGGCTCCGGAGCGGGCGGGTCTGACTACAGAAGAAAAAGAAAAGAAAGATTTGTCAAGCAAATATCCAAAAAGAAGAATCCAAGAAGAAGAAAGTACAAGGGCTTACCTGCGCGGGCCTCTTCGATGACGGGGTCCCTCGCCGGGGAGTTATCCCTTGGCGGCGTAGAAGAAGCCCCCGCCGGCGGAGGGCCGCCGGTGCCCTCCCTTGGCGGGGAGTCCACCCTTGGCGGGGTGCTCGCCCTTGGAGGGGTACTCGCCCTTGGCGGAGTACCCATCCTTGGCGGAGCACCGTCCCTTGCCGGGGAACTCATCCTTGGCGGGGAGGGTGGAACATGCGGCTCGTCGGGGGCGACCTCTTGGTGCTCCTGTGGCTGCGGCTCCACTTCTGCACAAGACAACAAGACATCAATAAGGATTAAAAACTCAAGCGCGCCCATCAAGCAGAAAAATGAATACCGGACTTACGCCGGGGGCTGCGCTGGGGGCTGCTCTCCGGAGCAGCAGGCTGGTCCGGCAAGTCTGTCGCTGGCGCACCACCTGCCGCTGCGACAGGCTCGTCGTCCTCGAGATCGACCACAGGGATCTTGGCCCTCTTCGCCATCCTCTGGGTCAAGGTCCTGGAAGCCGAAACAAGATCAGAATCAAGCAAGAGAAATCAAGACAAGATCAAAAGAAATGAAAATTGCAAGTACTTACTCTTCCTCCTCTTCATCGGAGCTGACGGCGGAGAAGTCAAACCCTGCCTCGCACGCTCCAGCGCGAGGAGCTGGAGGAGAAGGCTCCCTCGGGCGCTTGGCGGGCTCCGGGGCTGCGGGCTGCGAAGACCCAGCACCGGTCGTCGCTGAGGACCGAGGAGCAGAAGGAATCCCAGAGCCACTCCGGGAAGATCCCCCTCCGCTTGTCGCTCGGGCACGGGACGCCTCCTTGACGACCTTGCTCGTCGTGGTGGCGCGCGTCGCCCAGCGCTTCGGTTGCTGTCGGGGCGCCTGTGGCCTCGTCGTCTCAGCTGCCTTGCGGAGGCACTTCTTCTGCTGTGCCGGAGGACTTGGTGGCGGCGGAGAGTTCTCCGAGGATGAGGAGGCGTCGTCGTCAAGATTCAGAGACCCGCCAGAGTCTTCATCGGAATCACCGGACTCGGCCTCCTCCTCCTCCTCTTTGGCGGGCCCGCTGGACTCGGTACCCTGCCCGGCAGCCTCGCCAATCCCGACAGGCTCCCCGGCAAACTCCTCGGGCGTGATCTTCAGCAGCTTGAGGATTTCCTCCTCCTCGGCCTGGCTCACCGCGTCCGCCGCCTCCGCTTCATCCACAGTGTACCCAAACTCACCTGCCGCTGCTGCCGCGGCGGCCTCCTCCATCCTGGAGGCGATGTACGCCACATCTCGCGCGGTGGTCTTCCGGGTGAGCCCCTTGCTCTCTTCGGCGTTGCATTGTTTTTCAACCAAGTTGTCGAAGAAGGCCTGCACGGTCTCCTCCGGAGGCATCAGCCAAGTGGGGGCGACCCCGTGGGAGTCGCACTCAGGCATTGCCGCGCGGATGGCACTAAGGGTGGTGTTATTGCACAAAGGGACTACTCCGGTCGACGGTTTGAACCACTCCGGGTGCTTGGGGTCGTGTTTGAACAGCTCCCGGACCATCCCCTTCAGCTCCAAGACGGTGAAGTTATAGTTCAGCCCGGGGCGCAGCCTCATGCGGTCTGCCGCGTTGCCGAACTCCCAAGCGGGCCTCTTCCTTTCCTACAGAGGGGCAATGCGGCGGCGGAGGAAGTCAGCCCCAACTTCACCCACAGTCAGATTGGGAGCCCGGAGACGAAGAATCCTGGTAAGGGCGATCTGCAGCTTGTCGTCCTCCGGGGCCAAGTCACTCCAATCCTTGCCGCGCACTATTGCAGTCTGGCGCGGCAAGGTAAACTGCTCGGGCTCATCTTCCAGAATCCAGCACCAGTCAGCCTTCCACTCCTCCCACTTTCCGCGGAGCTCCCCAATCAAGTACGCCACCTTCTTGTTCAACCTAAAGATCCAGGAGATGCCGCCGGAGAGTGGGGATCCAGATTCTACTCTAGGCGTGAAGAAGTGGCGGAAAAGAGCTACATTTGGGTGGACCCCGACATAGTTTTCGCACAGATGTGCGAAAACGGCCAAGGTGAGAACGTCATTTGGGGTGAAATCTAAGAGGCGGAAGCCGTACGTGTTCATCACATCACAGAAGAACTCCGAGTACGGAGGGCAGAGACTGCAATAGAAGAATGCAGCTCAAAAGTGGTAACCTCCCGGGAACATGTCGACGGCCACGGCGGGGAGGACTTGGGTGCGGGGATGATCCTTCGTCTCCCTCGCCCAGAACAAGTAGTACTTGTCCCGCAGCTCCCTCGGGCCGAGCCTCGGCGGGAAGACCACCATCTTTCTCCGCATAGCTGCCAGCTTCGCCGCCTGCTCGGACTTCTCCTTCTTCGCCTTGTCGCTCTTCACCTTGTCGCTTTTCGAAGCCATGGCGGGGGCGGCAAGGGGGAGGGGGGAAGGTCGACGGCGCCGCGGATGCTGGGGACGGCGGAGGAAGGGTGGAGCTCGGCTCTCTGTCAACCTGAGGGGAGGCAGAGGGCGGCGGGGGTTTCTGAGGACTCAAGGCGCAATGAAGGCAATGGGGGAAACTGCCCCTGCTTCCTCTGCTTTTAAGGGGGGAGTGGGGGACGTTCCGTATTTCCCCATTAAAGAAGCAGGCCACGATCTCTCCCACGACGCCGCAATCGACGCGTGCCGTTAGGGAGGGATGCGGCAAATCTGGAGTAGGAAACGGCGCGCCGTGGGCCGCGTGTGCCCATGCACTGTTCTGGGCCTGGCCCAACAACGCTCGGCACCGTGTGTGGCCCAGGCCCGGGGGCTCCTGTCGGTGTACTAAAGTAGGGGTACCTTAGTATCCCGACTTGTGCACGGGCAGTAGCAGCGTCCCGTGGTCTGGCTCACCACGCGCCCGCCAAAGCCCGCTCCAGACCCCTTTTAAGCCATTCAAGAACAAAGTATTCAAGTTAGGAGATAAGACCCCGGCAAGAGGAGCTTGCCGGGAAGGCCGCACCAGGCTCAAGGTCATCATTTCAGCACAAGACCCTGGCAAGAGGAGCTTGCCAGGAAGGCCAAAAGAACGGCACTTCAAGGAGGATTATCGCGGTGCATCATGCGCCCCGACAGGACCCGGAAGAGCGGCAAGCTTCCGGGCCCGGCAAGGTTGCGACCCCGGCAAGGTGCTTACTGGGGAAACTTATGCTTTGTGCCTGCGCTCCAGCTCATCTGGCCACGCGTCGCCCTGGGGCCCTCCCAGGGGCACGTGGCGGATGGCTGTGCAGCCTGAGGTACACGGTGGCAAGCTGCGGTGACGAAGCTATCGTCGTGGCGAACGGAGACGCATGGACGGACGCTTTTTGGGGCGACGGCGACAGGCATTCAATGCCTTTGTCCCCCACCGTCAAAGTTAGGTGAAGACCACTGTTCATACACTATTCAAACACTGTTACAACTACCACCATTTTTACATTTTTACCCTCCTCTACATTGACACCTGTCAGGTGACCCCTTTGAGCTATAAAAGGAGGCCCATGCACAACGTAGAGGGGGTTGGATCCCAGAAACTCGCTCACTCCCTCGCTCGGTGTAGCTAGTACTGTAGATCTTCAAGCTCCCGAGCCCAAGAACTAAATACAACCAAAGCAGGAGTAGGGTTTTACGCGTCATCGCGGCCCGAACCTGGGTAAACTGCCCGCGTGTGCTCCTCGATCTGCTCTCCGTGCTCCCTCCGTTCCCTTACCGCAACGTAGAAGGGGCTCCGGTCCCATAGGTGTTCGCGGGCGGTCAGTTTCCCCGACAAACAGTGTGGTGGGTAGGAAGGCTCTTAATTCTATCTTCTTCCTCCCTTTCTCTAGCCCATCTCTCTTTTAGTTTAGCCAACATCCTAATATTTTCGTTAATTTGCACTTGAATAGCATTCATAGGAGTGACCTTCCTCTCCTCAAGAGGAGAAGTTTTAATTTTAAGCAATTCTACCTCATTGGCTAAATTGTCTACCTTCAAAGAGAGATCATCTAGTTTGTTTAGTTTTTCTCCTACACTCTTATTAAAGGCTTTTTGGGCAGTGATGAAATTCTTAAGCATAATCTCTAGTTCAGTAGTGGAGTTCTTGGTAATAGGATAAGCATTGTTGTTCCCATAAGAATTAGAGGGGAACGGTCTAGGATTGCTACCAAAGTTACTCCTATAAGCATTGTTATTAAAATTGTTTCTAGAGATAAAGTTCACATCTACTTGATCTTGAGCAATCAAAGAATTTAAAGGAACATCATGAGGATCAATAGAAGGTTGCTTGGAAAGTAGAGACATGATCAAGTCAACTTTTTCATTTAGGGAGGAGATCTCCTCGACAGAGTTTACCCTCCTACCTGTTGGAGAGCGTTCGGTGTGCCATTGGGAATAGTTGGTCATCATCTCATCGAGAAGCTTCGTGGCAGCACCAAGTGTAGTTGACATAAAGGTTCCTCCCGCGGCCTAATCTAACAAGTTCCGCGAGGTAAAGTTCAAGCCTGCATAAAATGTTTGGATAACCATCCAAGTAGTCAAACCATGAGTAGGGCAGTTCTTGATAAGAGATTTCATGCGTTCCCAAGCTTGGGCAACGTGTTCATTATCCAATTGTTTAAAATTCATTATGTTACTCCTTAGTTGGATAATTTTAGCAGGGGGATAGTATTTCCCAATAAAGGCATCCTTGCACTTGTCCCAAGAATCTATGCTATTTCTAGGCAAGTATTGAAACCAAATTTTAGCTCCTCCTCTCAAGGAGAAAGGAAAAAGCTTAAGCTTAACAATATCACCATCTATTTCAGTGTACTTTTGCATATCACAGAGTTCAACAAAATTGTTTAAGAGCAAAGCAGCATCATCTCCAGCACCGGAGAATTGATCTTTCATAACTAGGTTCAGTAAAGTAGGTTTAATTTCATAATAAGGTGCTGAAGTGGCAGGTGTAGTAATTGGTGTGCAGATAAATTCATCGTTGTTATGACTAGTGAAGTCACACAACTTGGTGTTCTCGGTGGAACCCATAGCAGCAGCAAGCAAGATAACTATTTTTGTGATTTTTGGTAAGGGACACTAAAGCAAAACTGAAAGGTAAACTAACAAGACTAAAAAGCAAAGGTAAAAGATAGCGTACAACTCCCCTATCTTGAAGAGTGGAGTCCCCGGCAACGGCGCCAGAAAACTTTGCTTGATGGCTTCTCGCCCCTCGTTGGTTACCCCAAGTGGAAGGTTTGAGATGTAGCGTAGCGGTAGTTTTCCCTTGGCAAAGATTCCAAGGATCGAATCCCGTGAGACTCCGAGGGTCGACAAGAAGGTGTCAAGGGCGCCAGAAACTTTCGCTTGACAGGACCTGCACACAGATACAAATAACTTTGCTCCCAACGAGTATAGAGAGGTTGTCAATCCCTCCGGCCTTGTCGTTTACAAAGGATCAAACGCAAGAGATAATAGTGATAGGTATGACTGCAACTAGTAAATAAGAACAGGAAGTAAATAGCGGGTGTGATCAGTGATGGTAATATGGACCGGGGTCCCGTGATGTTCACTAGTGATGTCTCTCTCCCAAAAGACGATAAAACAGCTAAGCGAGGTAAACAAATTACAGCTGGGCAATTGACAGGATTATGTGCGCAAACCAATGCTAACTATGCTGTACAGAAAGGTAGAGGCCCAAAAGCATGGGCGGTACGCCAAGGCAAGTAGACCGAAATCCATCTGCATCTACTACTAATCATCCACCTTGAGATATCTATCCAGAACATCTCGCTGCTATTAAGTTGCGAGTCCCACCCAAAGTGTAAACTCAAAGCAACAGACAACTGCATTAAAAGAACTTTGCGTAAAGTAAACAATCCTTGCACCCGCAAGTACAAGCACCGTTGTTTTCCCCCTTGTGGCAACAGCACATCCCCTAGACTCATGTTTCTGTCACTCAAGCTAGTCATCGAGGGGCATGAACCCACAATCAAGCATAACGTTCCCTCTTGGAGTTACTACCTACTACTTGGCCAAAGAAATAAACAGCAACGGAGAACATGCAAGAATTACTCAAGAACATAAATATAAAAGAGGTGAATCAAATATATTACTCACACACAATCTGAACATAATCTCATAATCCATCGGATCCCAGCAAACTCAGCATAGCAACAGCATAAAGATTACATATGTGCCTCGATCATGTAGGGTAGCTCACGAGGTCTAATCCATGAAGAACAAGAAGGGGAGGAGAACATCACATAGCTACTGGTCATGGACCCATGGTCCAAGGGAGACTACTCACGGCTCATCCGGGAGGCGTCCATGGTGGTGGAGAAGCTCCCGGTGGTGGTTCTCCCCTCCGACAGGGTGCCGGGAAGAGTTCTCCTGGTGCTCCCGATCTTAGAAGCGCGGCGGCGGCGGAACAGAGATGAGATCGCGAAAAAGGGTTCCGTTCTCGAGGGTTTCGGGACGCGATGTAAATATATGCCAAAGGGGGTCACCAGAGGAGGTAAGGGGGGCCCAGGCGCCCCCCCCGGCGCGGCCAGGGGTGGGGCCGCCCCCCCAGGGCGCCTGGAGCCCCTGTGGCCCCCCTCTGGCCCTACTTCTGCCGCAACTAGGGCCACCGTAATCCCGAAGTTCACACCCTTGCGGATACTAATCTCCGTTTGGAGCGGTGTGGAGGCACAATGCTCCCCAAGAAGCCACTAGGGCCACCGTAATCTCCTCACGCCCTCGCACAATGCAAGATGCCGTGATTCCACTAAGGACCCTTGAGGGCGGTCACCGAACCCGTACACTTTGGCAACCTTTGGGGCGGTCACCGGTACCCGTCAAATTGCTCGGGGCAATCTCCACAACCTAATTGGAGATCCCGACGCTTGCCCGGAGCTTTACACCACAATGATTGAGCTCCGAACACCACCAACCGTCTAGGGCGCCCAAGCACCCAAGAGGAACAAGCTCAAGGGTACCAAGCACCCAAGAGTAATAAGCTTCTCAAACTTCACTTCCACGTATCACTGTGTAGAACTCTAACCGATGCACCAAATGCAATGGCAAGGGCACACGGAGTGCCCAAGTCCTTCTTTCCCAAATCCCGCCAAAGCAAATAATGCTAGGGAGGGAAATGAGAGGAAGAACAAGAAAGATAACACCAAGAACTACAAGATCAAGATCCAAGGGGTTCCCCTCACCTAGAGGAGAAAGTGATTGGTGGAAATGTGGATCTAGATCTCCTCTCTCTTTTCCCCCCAAAACTAGCAAGAATCCATGGAGGGATTGAGAGATAGCAAGCTCGAAGAAGGTCAACAATGGGGGAAGAACACGAGCTCAAAGGATCAAGTTCATTGGGGAAGAAGACCCCCTTTTATAGGTGGGGGAAAATCCAACCGTTATGCTCACAGCCCGCATAGAGCGGTACTACCGCTCCAGGAGCGGTACTACCGCCCTAGCGGTAGTACCCCTTTGAAAAACAACAGCGAGGAGGCAAAAAGGCCAGAAGAACCGTCGGAGCGGTAGTACCGCTTGACCTCACGGTACTACCGCTAGGGGTAGCAGTACTACTGCTAAGGGTAGCGGTACTACTGCTTGCGAGCGGTACTAAAAAAATTACATCCGTGCCTACCACCGCTGGACTTGTGACGAGTTTTTGGTCCCGAGCGGAAGTAGCCACGGAAGTAGCCGCGGTAGTACTGCTCCAAGCGGTAGTACCACTCCCGAAAGCGGTAGTAAAAAAGTACTTCCGCTCCAACCCGCGGTAGTACCGCTGCAGCCTTTTCAGTACACCAAAACGACCATAACTTTTGCATACGGACTCCGAATTCGATGAAACCAAGTTTCTTGGAATGCTAGCGACAAGGGCTAACACAATCTTGATAGAAATATCAATAAGAAGCAAATTAGAAAAGGCCCATAAGAAAATGGTGAGAACCCTTCCTTGGATAAGACCGGTAAAACACCCAACACCGAAAACATCATAGAAGACACATGTGAACTCCGTTTTTGATGAACTCAAGCTTGTCATCAAGATGACCATAAGCTCTAAGACTCACAAAGAGAACCAAACAAGAACCAAGAACCATGATGCAAGGATGCAGTGGTTTGAGCTCTCTACTAACGATACGATCAAGCTAACATCTTGAGAGCCCCCCTTGATAGTACGGCAAACGATCCTATAACCCGGTCTCCCAACTACCACCACGAGACCGGTAAAATAGAAATCCTATCAAGGGCAAACCTTTGCTTTGCACAAAGTCCACTTGAGCTAGATGTAGATGATCTTGACATCCTCAAGTTGGACCACCTTTCTTGATTGTGTTGTCTCGATGAAGACTAGTAGATTTCTCCCCCATACTCCACTATGGGTGAGCCACTCTCCGGCATATCTTCACAAGTCCATTGTCACCACAATGGACAGCAAGCTTGAAGCACTTGATCTCTTCGTGATGCTCCACTTGAACTTGCACACCGCAACCTAACCCCACAAAGAGCTCTCACGAAGACCATGGGTTAGTACAAAAAGCGTGATTGATAATGCTTACCATACCATGGGATTGCTTGATCCCTCTCGGTACATCTTCTACACTTTGTGTGTTGATCAACTTGATTCATTCTTTGACTTAGTCTTGATCAACCTTGAAACTTTCCAACTCTCTTCATTTGGATGATGTCTTGAAGGTAAACATGAATGATCACAAACTCTTCTTCTTCAAGACATGCTTGCGATAGGCTCAACACCCACAAGACCAATCTTTGGATAATTCCTTAATAGCATCTTGGTCATCACAAACTCTCCTTGAAACCAACAAATGAACTCCAAGAAAAGCCTATGGACAAACCCTTCAAATATAACTCAAGGCAACCATTAGTCCATAGAGATTGTCATCAATTACCAAAACCAAACATGGGGGCACCGCATGTTCTTTCAATCTCTCCCATTTTGGTAATTGATGACAATCACTTTCAAGAGAGTTTATATAAGGAATTATGCATCACCATACCATGCAACAATAATGTATGCGCATGAGATGCAAAAGCTTAGGAACAAAACCAAAGCAAGAAGAGAGAAGATACAACTCTCTAAACTTCCTCACAAAACTAAACTCTGTGAAACTTCTCGCCCATTGGCATCGATTGCCAAAATGGGCGGATAGCTTAGAAGGCCAATCTAAATTGTGTTCCTCCATAAATTGTGGATTCCTCAAAATAGAGAGTGGAATGCAATACATATATCCAACTGTAAATACTTGGAGGAAGACAAACTATATTGAGGCCCAAAGATTGCAAAAGAATGATATGCCACAAAGGCATAACAAAGGGAGAAAAACACGCAATCAAGCAATCGAAGGATACCAATTGAATCAAGCTATCAAAAGATACCAATTGACCCAACTAGACCAATGATCCTACATGCCAAATGAATAAAAGATATTATTATAAGAGCAAATGAGTGTTCTAGAGAAACTAGAGAAGCTCCCCATGATTTGTGCACAGTTTAGTTTTGTATTTGGATACAACGAGCACAAAATTGGATCGTCGCTCCCCCAAGATCAATATAACCTCACGACATAGCAACGGAGTGTTCTAAAGACACTAGTGAAGCTCCCCATAATTTATGCACTCCTTAGAATATTTTCATTAGGATACCAAGTGCACAAAATAGGATCATCACTCCCCCAAGATCAATAGACACTCACACCAAGTGCAAGTGAGCATGAAGGAAACAATGCCTAGCAATTGCAACAAACAGTTGGTTGAGCAATATATAAAAGAGTCAGCTTAAGAGTAGGCTCAACCAAAATGATGTGTGTGAGTCATGGCAAAGCACTTGAGAAGATTAATGTATGGATGAACATTAAGCATCAATATACTCTTGAATGAATGAGATACACAGTGCAAGGCCTATCATTCCCACACACAACAACAAATGGGTTCACAAGCTCACTACTAATCATATAAATAACCTATGCTTGTGACAACCTGTGGTGAAGATATAAAAAGGATAGCTTTGTCATGTGGAGGGATGCCAATAGAAATGGCAAGAGCCTCGTCAAGACAAGCAAGAGAAAAAAATGATCTTCACCACAAAAGAGTGCATCAAGATGCAACGATATAAGATCCGCACTCGAGACACACACCTTCACGGGGCCACCAAAGAAATAAAACTGGAACGAAAAGGTGGACGTGAAAGAAGGGGATATCAAATAGATATGCAACTTCTCTCAAGTGTATAAGATTCTAGGTAGATGAAGATCATGATGATATCAATCCACAAAGAAGGATGTACACACAAAATTGTTGCAAAAAGGAATGAATAAGATATCCCCAAGGAAGTCATAAATATACCAATAAGATATTTGCTTGAAGGAATAGCACATGGCTAGATATTTTCTTATTGTATATAAATGAGTTCCAACCACACGAGCATCAAAGACATCACAACTAGCAACAAGAGATCATTGTTGGGATGCTTTGAGAAAGGAAACAAGTATCACAAGAAAGAATGAATTACATGCCATGATACAACCTACACAAGGTTGATGCAAGAAATTTGTGCATGAAGTAGATGATGATACTTGTTACCGAGATACCATTGGAGGGATGTATTAGATACCAATTGAAGGTAGATAGTAGTTCATTGATCATCCTAGCTTGAGTCCAATAAGCACATGGTGACACCACCTTCCTTTTAAATGAGCCGAGCATCCAATGCATCTCCAATTGTTCCTAGAACAACACAAAGAAAATGGTACCCAAACTCATTGGGACCAAAGAGTTAGAACCACCAATACATAGGACAAACTCCACAAACTTAAGTGCATTTATATATGAAAATGAATTTCATGCACATCTCATCCAAATTGAGACTAGGTGGAGTTTCCCCTATATATTGGGTTAAAGGAAGAAAGCATGCCAAAGAAAATATATGTAGTAAATATGCATGCTCAAGACTTTCAAGAAACGAAACGAAATGAAAAAGAAATACCAAGTGAAAATAGGATACCGAATGGAGAAATCATCACTTGAAAGATATCTATTTAGAAGATACATCAAGGAATGAGATATCCATTAATACACGCAAAAGGAAAGATATCGCACTCCCAAAAGAGAGGATGGTTCCAAACAAACCAACCCATCTACAAAGTTTCATGATGGCACAAAGTACCAAACAGAAACGGATTGCCTTCCATCAACACATACTTGATATGGATCACAAGATGAGTGCTCTATAGAAGATAGGATAGCTCCCCCAAGAATTGTGCATTAAAGAGAATTTGCATTTGAATACAAAATGCACAAGGTAGGATCACCACTTTCACTATATCTAGAAAACACATGACAAAATCAATAAAATAACAAGATCCACAAGTGGCACGAAAGGCAATGGGAGTTGACACAAACTTGGCAAGAGATAAGACAAATAAAACCAAAAGACAATGTAAAGATGATCAATAATTTCCACCACATAAATGATTACCAATTGTCAAAGACAAGAGGTATTTTGGAAATAATTCTCGGTGATAGATAGCAATGATATCCAACATCATCTTCACACCAAACACAAGCAAAATGCAACTTGTAGAGCTAACATGCCACCTAGGAACAACATAATTTATACTATCAACTCTAGGTGACAATGTCTCAAATTTACACATTTTCTAGGCTTGTAATATGCACACAGAATATTACTCCCCCATAATGTGATACCAATGAAAAACTTACCAAGATGCAAAACAGAACCAACAAGAGATAATTAATGGAACATTTAGAATTTGACTTTCTCATGAGAAGACATACCACATAGAGACTGGATAATCTTGTAATATCAATACTAGATGGTATTCCTCATGTACACACATTTATAGGATTGTGAGGTGCACAAAGCACATCACTCTCCCAACATGGGATGTTCCATTAATCTCTCACAAGAGCCAACTAAGATAAAAGCAAGAAGCACAAAGGCTCAACGCACGACACACACATACATGATGTGCAAACCAATATACACATACTTGATTTCTCAAGATATGCAAATTGGACGCACGACATATACAAACACTGTTGGGTAACGTAGCAGAACTCAAAAAAATTCTACGCTTTCACCAAGATCCATCTAAGGAGACATCTAGCAACGAGCATATTAGAGTGCATCTACATCCCATTTTGTAGATCGCGAGCGGAAGCTTTCGAAGAAGCGTGGATGAAGTAGTCGTATTCTTCACGTTCTTCGTCACCGATGATCTAGCGCCGAACAGACGGCACCTCCGCGTTCAAGACACGTCCGGTACAGCAACGTCACCTCCTTCTTGATCCAGCAAGGGGGGAGGAGAGGTCGTCGGAGATCCAGCAGCACGACGGCGTGGTGGTGGATGCAGCGGGAAATCCTGCAGGGCTTCGCCGGCGCCCTGCGGAGGAGGAGGAAGGTGTGACGGGAGGGGAAGAGGCGCCAGAGGATTGGGTGCGGGTGCCCTCTCCCCCCACATATATATAGGGGGCCAGGGGGGTGCACCAGCCCTGCAGATCCCATCTGCAGGGTGGGGCAGCGGCCAGGGAGGCAATCTTGCCCCCCAAGGCAAGGGGGCACCCCCTCCCCCTAGGGTTTCAACCCTAGGCGCATGGGGAGGAGGGCCCATGTGGTGCGCCAGCCCACCAAGGGCTGGCCACTTCCTCCTTGCGGCCTAGGGGCCCCACCGGGATGGGTGGCCCCACCCGGTGGACCCCCGGGACCCCTCCGGTGGTCCCGGGACACTCCCGGTGACCCCCGGAGATCACCCGATGGCCGAAACTGGACTTCCTATATATCATTCTTTACCTCCGGACCATTCCGGAACTCCTCGTCACATCCGGGATCTCATCCAGGACTCCGAACAACTTTCAGGTTTCCACGTGCATGTATCTCTACGACCCTAGCGTTACCGAACCATAAGTGTGTAGACCCTACGGGTTCGGGAGACACGTAGACATGACCGGTCAATAACCAACAGCGGGATCTGGATACCCATGTTGGTTCCCACGTGTTCCTCAATGATCTTCATCGGATGAACCACTGTGTCAAGGATTCACTCAATCCCGTATGTTATTCACTTTGTCCATCGGTACGGTACTTGCCCGAGATTCGATCGTCGGTATTCCCGATACCTTGTTCAATCTCGTCATGGCAAGTCTCTTTACTTGATCCGTAATCCATCATCCCGTGACTAACTCCTTAGTCACCTTGAGCTCATTATGATGATGTCTTACCGAGTGGGCCCAGAGGTACCTCTCCGTCATACGGAGTGACAACATCCCAGTCTCGGTTCGTACCAACTCAACAGACACTTTCGGAGATACCCGATGCGTACCTTTATAGCCACCCAGTTACGTTGTGATGTTTGGCACACCCAAAGTATTCCTACGGCATCCGGTAGTTGTACAACCTCATGGTCTAAGGAATAAATACTTGACACCGAAAAGCTTATGCATTACGAACTATACGATCTCGTGCTATGCTCAGGATTGGGTCTTGTCCATCACATCATTCTCCTAATGATGTGATCCCGTTATCACTGACATCCTATGTCCATGGTCAGGAAACCATGACCATCTGCTGATCAACGAGCTGGTAACTAGAGGCCTACCAGGGACTCAATGTGGTCTATATATTCACACATGTATCGCTGTTTCCGTACAATACAATTCAAGCATGAATAACAGACGATTACCATGAACAAGGAAATATAATAATAATACTTTTATTATTGCCTCTAGGGCATATTTCCAACAAACACATGCAAGGAACAAAACCAAAACATGCAAAGGGGCAAGTAACTTTTAATGTAAACAATTTAAGCACGAGTTACCACAAGGAGGAACATTGGATATAAGATAGAAGCTTGATAATCCGAATGACTTGGCTTGAGACAATATGAATGATGAAGACCCCTTAATTCTTCATAATGTAGCCAAGTCTCCAATGCCCTCCAAAACACCTATTGATCAAGTTTGAGCTAGTTGGTCCCCAACCAAGTTGGGTCCTAAGAGGTTAGTCACAATAGGCTTGGCTACCCAAATGGTTCTTTTCTTGACACCACTTTGAGTCCCAAGAAACTTGGCAAACACATTTCCAACCTTATCCTTCCCAAGAGAATAGACATCATCAATCATAATTGGGTTGGATAAGTTACCACTAGTGCATGAAGAAGCAAGGTGACCTTTCTCACGGCATAAGTAGCAACATCTACTCTTCACTTTCTTCTCATTTGATTCCTCAAAATGAGAAGCATTACCATGAGTCTTCTTGGGAAGTGGCCTTTCTCCAAATTGCAGTTGAGCATGAGATTGAACTTGTGGCCTCTTCCCTTGTTGCTTGTCACTAATGGCCTTCTTCTTCAATGGGCAAGATCTAACATGATGCCCTTCAATTTTGCACTTGAAGCAAATAATCTTGGCCGAATTCTTGAGTTGTTCTTGGCCCTTATTCTTGTTAATGATCTTGGACCTTTTCTTCTTGTTGGAGTTTAATCCAAGTCCACCTTTGTCATTGGGGGATTTTTGCACACTCAAGATATTGTTGAGTGTGGACTTCCCTTCATGACACTTTTCCAAGTCTTTCTTCAAAGAAGTGACTTGGGCCTTGAGCTCTTTGATTTCCTCTACATGGTTAGTATCAACACAAGTACTAGAGGAAGTATAGGCTTCATTGTTAGAGCAACAAGGCAAGGAAAGCAATTCATCACAAGCTGTACCAATGTTATGCATAGATGAATTACGAGGACTAGCACATGGCAAAATAGCAGTTTGACTTGAAGTGGTGCTAGTATCCACATGAGGCTCACTAGATGTTACCTTGATACTCATGGCCTCATGAGCTATCTTTAGCACATTATGGGATACTAGAAGATCATCATGAGAGCTTGTGAGCTTTACATGACTTTCTTCCAATTTCCCATAATTGCTAGATAGCAACTCAAGTCGAGCCCTTAGCTCAACATTCTCCTTCAAAATGGATGCTTCACTAGAAATAGAGTTAGTAGCACAAGCATCAACAATAATAGCAAGAGGAGAAGACAACTTGGCAAGCTCCTTAGAATATGAAGCTTTAAGTTGAGCATGAGACTCGGTGAGTTTTATGAGCTCACCCTTAATGACCCTTGAGCCATTTTTGAGGTGCTCAAAATCCTCAAGGAGTTTAGCATGTGCAACTTCAAGCTTCTCATTTTTAGTTTCAAAATCATTAGCCACCTTGAGAGCTCTATCACAGGATTCCTTTATTCTAGATAGTTCTAGAGCAAAAGTCTCCTCAAGAGATTCCTTGGTGGTTTGTTCAAGTTCAAGAGATTGCGAGAGGTCGGCGATATCATTAGCGTAATCATGCTCATGACCTTCCATTTTCTCAATGGTGACCTCATGATCCTCTAGATGAGATTCCAACTCCTCTATATATTTCTTGCCCTCAATGGCAATAGACATGATTTCCATAAAGTTGGAACGAGCTAATTTATTCTTAAGAAGAGCTATAAAAATCATTTCCCCCTTAATTTTCAAGGAGGCAACATTATCATTCTCTTCATCACAATCAACATCATCATCATTCTTGTGATCATCACTAGCATCATAAGATATATTGGGATTCAAAGTGGGAGATACCTTTGAAGCCTTAGCCATAAGACAATATACAATAGATGATGATGTTGGATCCCTCGAAGCACCATTCAAGGCCACATCTTGTTCCATGGGGCGTTGGATTTCCTCTACATTGTTAGCACAACAATTCGAGGAAATATATGCATTTTTATCATGGCAACGAGACATAGCAAGCATATCATCATGAGATTTAGTCAAGCAATTTCTACATGATATGCAAGGACTATCAACACAAGCATGTGAAACATTTGGAGTGCTCAAAGTGCTAAAGTCCAAAGATGAAGCATTGCAATAAGAAAATGATGAAGCATCATCAACAATAATCCCACTATCATCATTGCAATGAACACCACTACTCACCATATCATTACCTTGTGGCAATACACATGTAGGTGAAGTAGAAGAAGTTGAGACAACAACACGGTCGGAGGTGGAGGGAGAACAATCATCCCCACAATACTTGGACACACAATATTTATCTTGAAGCTTTGTCCACAACTCATGAGCATCCCGGAACGGCATGAGTTGAAATATAACTACATTGCTCAAAGCATCGAAAAGCACATTAGAAGCTTGAGCATTGAGATAAGAGTTTTTCTCATCCTCTAGAGATAATCTTTGGGGATCCTTAGGAGGAGAAAAACCCATATCTACAATTCGCTCTAAATTTGGGTCCATGACCCTAAAGAGATTAAGCATGCGAATTACCCAAACATCAAAATTTGTGCCATCAAAACTAAGAGTGTCAGAGAATCCTAAACCCCTAGTCGACATCCTTACTCTCTAGGCGGTTAAGCCCTATAAAGAGAGACGAGGCTCTGATACCAATTGAAAGATCGTGGATGTCGCCTAGAGGGGGGTGAATAGGCGCTTTAAAATAATTACGGTTTAGGCTTGAACAAATGCGGAATAAACCTAGCGGTTAATTTGTCAAGCACAAAACCTACAACAACTAGGCTCACCTATGTGCACCAACAACTTATGCTAAGCAAGATAAACAACTAGGTGATAGCAAGATATATGACAAGAAACAATATGGCTATCACAAAGTATAGTGCATAAGTAAAGGGCTCGGGTAAGAGATAACCGAGGCACGCGGAGACGACGATGTATCCCGAAGTTCACACCCTTGCGGATGCTAATCTTCGTTTGGAGCGGTGTGGAGGCACAATGCTCCCCAAGAAGCCAGTAGGGCCACCGTAATCTCCTCACGCCCTCGCACAATGCAAGATGCCGTGATTCCACTAAGGGACCCTTGAGGGCGGTCACCGAACCCGTACAAATGGCAACCCTTGGGGGCGGTCACCGAACCCGTACACTTTGGCAACCTTTGGGGGCGGTCACCGGTACCCGTCAAATTGCTCGGGGCAATATCCACAACCTAATTGGAGACCCCGACGCTTGCCCGGAGCTTTACACCACAATGATTGAGCTCCGAACACCACCAACCTTCTAGGGCGCCCAAGCACCCAAGAGGAACAAGCTCAAGGGTACCAAGCACCCAAGAGTAATAAGCTTCTCAAACTTCACTTCCACGTATCACAGTGGAGAACTCAAACCGATGCACCAAATGCAATGGCAAGGGCACACGGAGTGCCCAAGTCCTTCTTTCCAAAATCCCGCCAAAGCAACTAATGCTAGGGAGGGAAATGAGAGGAAGAACAAGAAGGAGAACACCAAGAACTCCAAGATCAAGATCCAAGGGGTTCCCCTCACCTAGAGGAGAAAGTGATTGGTGGAAATATGGATCTAGATCTCCTCTCTCTTTTCCCCCCAAAACTAGCAAGAATCCATGGAGGGATTGAGAGATAGCAAGCTCGAAGAAGGTCAACAATGGGGGAAGAACACGAGCTCAAAGGATCAAGTTCATTGGGGAAGAAGAACCCCTTTTATAGGTGGGGGAAAATCCAACCGTTATGCTCACAGCCCGCACAGAGCGGTACTACCGCTCCAGGAGCGGTACTACCGCCCTAGCGGTAGTAGCCCTTTGAAAAACAACAACGAGGAGGCAAAAATACTAGAAGAACCGTCGGAGCGGTAGTACCGCTTGACCTCACGGTACTACCGCTAGGGGTAGCGGTACTACTGCTAAGGGTAGCGGTACGACTGCTTGCGAGCGGTACTAAAAAATTACATCCGTGCCTACCACCGCTGGACTTGTGACGAGTTTTTGGTCCCGAGCGGAAGTAGCCAAGGAAGTAGCCGCGGTAGTACTGCTCCAAGCGGTAGTACCGCTCCCGAAAGCGGTAGTAAAAAATTACTTCCGCTCCAACCCGCGGTAGTACCGCTGCAGCCTTTTCAGTACACCAAAACGACCATAACTTTTGCATACGGACTCCGAATTCGATGAAACCAAGTTTGTTGGAAAGCTAGCGACAAGGGCTAACATAATCTTGATAGAAATATCAATAAGAAGCAAATTAGAAAAGTCCCATAAGAAAATGGTGAGAACCCTTCCTCGGATAAGACCGGTAAAACACCCAACAGCGAAAACATCATAGAAGACACATGTGAACTCCGTTTTCGATGAACTCAAGCTTGTCATCAAGATGACCATAAGCTCTAAGACTCACAAAGAGAACCAAACAAGAACCAAGAAACATGATGCAAGGATGCAATGGTTTGAGCTCTCTACTAACGATACGATCAAGCTACCAACTTGAGAGCCCCCCTTGATAGTACGCCAAACGATCCTATAACCCGGTCTCCCAACTACCACCAAGAGACCGGTAAAATAGAAATCCTATCAAGGGAAAACCTTTGCTTTGCACAAAGTCCACTTGAGCTAGATGTAGACGATCTTGACTTCCTCAAGTTGGACCACCTTTCTTGATTGCGTTGTCTCGATGAAGACTAGTAGATTTCTCCCCCATACTCCACTATGGGTGAGCCACTCTCCGGCATATCTTCACAAGTCCATTGTCACCACAATGGACGGCAAGCTTCAAGCACTTGATATCTTCGTGATGCTCCACTTGAACCTGCACACCGCAACCTAACCCCACAAAGAACTCTCACGAAGACCATGGGTTAGTACAAAAAGCGTGATTGACAATGCTTACCATACCATGGGATTGCTTGATCCCTCTCGGTACATCTTCTACACTTTGTGTGTTGATCAACTTGATTCATTCTTTGACTTAGTCTTGATCAACCTTGAATCTTTCCAACTCTCTTCATTTGGATGATGTCTTGAAGGTAAACATGAATGATCACAAACTCTTCTTCTTCAAGACATGCTTGCGATAGGCTCAACACCCACAAGACCAATCTTTGGATAATTCCTTAATAGCATCTTGGTCATCACCAACTCTCCTTGAAACCAACAAATAAACTCCAAGAAAAGCCTATGGACAAACCCTTCAAATATAACTCAAGGCAACCATTAGTCCATAGAGATTGTCATCAATTACCAAAACCAAACATGGGGGCACCGCATGTTCTTTCAAGTGCAACATGTTTTATGCCACTCTTGCGATCAACAAGGCAGGCCCCGTGAGCGGCATCGACATACAAGACATATGCATGTGACCCTCTTCGTTCTCATTCATACACATTTGCCTATGTGCTTGCATGCTATCCATTTGTAGGCGTTCCAAGCTTTGGAGGCTTTCAAGGTCCAACATAAAGACAAGTCATTCAACCTCTCACATTGTTGGAGGGTCACCAACGAAGAGGAGAAGTTGAATGCGCAACATGTCGCCCTCATGACGCGTGGGGTGGGGGGGAGAAAGTCGAGGAAGATGATGGGGAGGGCGAGAAGACACAAGCGCGGGGAAAGACCGACTCAAAGAAAGAGGACAAGCGGGATGCGGTGTCCAACGCCTTGATCGCTACCGTGGAGAGCATTATAACCAAGAAGAACTCAAGGGAGGAGAAGCGCCGACAAGATAAGGAAGATCATGTGAACGCTTTGATGGAGATCCATAGGAGGAGGCTTGAGATGGAGGCGAAGAAGCAAGCAAGGATGTTTGAGATGGAGGAGGAGAAGCAAGCAAGGGTGCACGAGATCGAGGCCGCCAATGCCAAGAGCAAGGTGAAAGAAGTAGCTCTCACTAGCATGATGATGGGGGTGGAGATCATGAAGGTGGACCTCAACACTGTATCGTCGAGGAAGATGCCATGGTTCGAGAAGATGTAGGCTGACATGCTCAAGTTCGACGACGGGTGATCTATGGCGGCAGGCGCCATCCTTTTTTTGTATTCCAACAAGTGTGCTGGCATGATCACGGTCGAGATGGCGTGGTCGAATTTTCGACTTTTTTTATGTGCTGGCATGTGTGTCGGTCGCTGGCAAGCGTGCCAGCAAGGCTGTGTCACTTGACCGCCTTGTAGGTGGAGTCACGAAGACCGCGGCCGTCGCCAACAAGACGGCCAACCGTTTCATGGAGAACATCATCTTCCAGGGTGGTGCAGCGGCCGCTGGCGAGGCCACCGCGGCTGGCTATGATCCCGATGAGACCCAAAGCCAGGACGGCCGAGGGACATTCACGCCAGTGACCTATGAAGCTGGCATACATGACGCCTTCATCCATGATCAGGTCGGCCTGGACCTGGACGTCTTCCCGCTCGACC
Source organism: Secale cereale (assembly GCA_902687465.1). Classification (NCBI taxonomy): domain Eukaryota; kingdom Viridiplantae; phylum Streptophyta; class Magnoliopsida; order Poales; family Poaceae; genus Secale; species Secale cereale. The sequence goes on from LR738712.1 coordinate 12,142,247, forward strand.
ACGAGTTTCCGGAGGACTACGACCTCAAGGAAGAGGATGAGTTGGACATCGACGATAAGCCTTTGTCCGAGGACGAGCTCGCCAACCAATCCGGAGGGTCTAAGCCGAAGCGCAAAAGCAAGCGCATGAAGGTATACACGGCGGCCGAGGACAAGCTCCTTTGTGAGTGTTGGGGGGACATTGGGCAAGACCCCAAGGATTCGTGTCCATCATGAGTTCGATGAGCGCAAAAAAGTTTCTGTCGTACCAAATGCAAAGCACGCGTGGGTGGGTGTCCATTTCGAAGCGATGGAGGGTGATCCAACAAGAGTGCAACACGTTTTATGCCACTCTTGCGATCAACAAGGCAGGCCCCGTGAGCGGCATCGACATACAAGACATAAGCATGTGACCCTCTTCGTTCTCATTCATACACATTTGCCTATGTGCTTGCATGCTATCCATTTGTAGGCGTTCCAAGCTTTGGAGGCTTTCAAGGTCCAACATGAAGACAAGTAATTCAACCTCTCACATTGTTGGAGGGTCACCAACGAAGAGGAGAAGTTGAATGCGCAATATGTCGCCCTCATGAC
>LR738712.1:12142883-12154289 GCA_902687465.1 Secale cereale
GGGGGGGGAGAAAGCCGAGGAAGATGATGGGGAGGGCGAGAAGACACAAGCGCGGGGAAAGACCGACTCAAAGAAAGAGGACAAGCGGGATGCGGTGTCCAACGCCTTGATCGCTACCGTGGAGAGCATTATAACCAAGAAGAACTCAAGGGAGGAGAAGCGCCGACAAGATAAGGAAGATCATGTGAACGCTTTCATGGAGATCCATAGGAGGAGGCTTGAGATGGAGGCGAAGAAGCAAGCGAGGATGTTTGAGATGGAGGAGCAGAAGCAAGCGAGGGTGCACGAGATCGAGGCCGCCAATGCCAAGAGCAAGGTGAAAGAAGTAGCTCTCACTAGCATGATGACGGGGGTGGAGATCATGAAGGTGGACCTCAACACTGTATCGTCGAGGAAGATGCCATGGTTCGAGAAGATGTACGCTGACATGCTCAAGTTCGACGACGGGTGATCTATGGCGGCATGCGCCATCCTTTTTTTGTATTCCAACAAGTGTGCTGGCATGATCACGGTCGAGATGGCGTGGTCGAATTTTCGACTTTTTTATGTGCTGGCATGTGTGTCGGTCGCTGGCAAGCGTGTCAGCAAGGCTGTGTGATGGTTTTTTTGGAGATATTTTACGGTACATCGTACTACCTCTAAGACTCGGTAGTATAGGATAATCTCAGCCGTTGATTAGTTGGGTAGTTTTGTCTTTTTTTCTTTGTAATTTTTAAAACCCCTCGCCGCGAGCCCCGCGACTATCATCACCAGGTCTCGCCATTGCCGTCCCCGGTCATATGCGCTGTCTCTCCAACAATCGATCACATCCAGAGCTCAGATCATCTAGGTTGACCCTAATGGCGTTGACAAAGGATCTACCGTCGTTGAGGACACGGGGCTCCTCCCCTTCAAATGGAAACTCCAGCCCAGCATCTCGAAGCAACCAACAGGCCACGGAGCCGCCGCTACGGCGTCGTAATTGACAGCGGCATCGCTCACCTGACTCTGAGGTTCGCGTCCACCGGCGCCTCTGCCCCGCGCGCTGCATCCAGTGGCAGCGGCGGTGCCATGGCTGCTTCGACATAGGCCGTGTGGACTCCTAACCGCGTCGATGAGATCATGCTGACCAGAAGACATGTTCCGGCCAGAATTGATCGGGGTCGTGGGTCTGCGTTACTTGTGTGGAGCGGCTGCAGCCGTCTGCTTGTGTATCGTTGGAAGGCAATCGGTTGTTCACGTAGGTACTGCTGTGTCTGGACATTTTTATCAATCAATCAGGGAGATTAGCTTGGCTAGTTTTGTATTTTGTACACTGTGATTTTCTTGGCCAAAGGTATCGGCCGGCAAGGATCGGTCGACTTGTGCAATCGTCGCATCTCATCTCCGCCGGAAAGTACTCATCGGATCTGGCCCGAATTGGATAGATCGTACTACATCCCAATGAATTTAGAGTTTCTGTATTTGTTTTGTGTCTTTCCGATTTTACCCTTTAACCAAAAAATACTACTGATTTTGTCTAGTAGTATCAGTGGATCTAGTCCATTGAATAATAAAGAATGGACGGCTCATATTATTTCGATGCACTGTAAAAGGTCTTTGGAGGCCGGAATTGATGCCGGCATGAACTTTGGATGACGGCATGGCCGCATGTATGATCTATGATCGTGGGCTTTTAAATTTGCACGCGGACATGAAATGAGTCACTTGCCCTGGACGCACGGGTGACCAAAAAAACTGAACGGACACTGAGGGCCAATCCAAACTGATGAAAAAGGATGAAATGACCGTCCGCTTAGGTCGGCGCGTTGGAGTTGCTTCTAATACATACGACTCAGCGTTACTAGTCCGGTAAACCAGTCTCGCAGTTGTATCACTGCCACCGCCGATAGCACTGAAACACTAGGATAAGTGATGGACTGATGGGCGGAGTCAACTTTGTTAGATTGGATGGCACCTGAGAGACGCGGCAGACGTGCGCGGCGCAGAGCAGGCATCGGTAAATGGCGCCTATAAAACTCCAGGAAAACACTGTCGGGGCCGGGCTCTGCCCGGTGGCAGGCGGCACCGCACATCAGAGGCGTGCGTCCCCGTGCACGAATCACTGCAAGTTCTGCCTTGATGCTTCCCAGATGAAATGCTTCCCAAGAGATTCAAAGCCGAGCCAGCGCGTGCAAGTTCGCACTCTTTCGCTCAGCCTTCCTTGACGTTTAGTAGTACACTCTTGATCTGAAGTTTACACCTCCAAAGCAGCCTCGCAGTTGCATCACTGCCAGGGCAGAGTGCCTTAGCACAGTGCCCAATGCAATGCAATGCAATATGCAGGGCGTGGAGGCCCCCAAATCTCTCGTCAGTCAACAGCAACCGGCGCAAGAGCCACTGCCTTCTTTAACTCATGCCCAGCTAGCTGGGCTCCATCTCCATGGCCGCTCCAATAGCTTGCGAACGATGGCACTGCTGGGCGCCGGCCCTACGACGACCCTCTGGTTAACTTTTGCGGTACACAGACAGGAAGCCATGGCCATGAAGCCTGTGAGTCCTCCCTCCCCTCCTCATTGGGGAGCCGGGGGCCCTTTCTGTTGCTACTACTTGCTACTGCTGCAAATTTATTACCAGTAGGCAAGGCAGGGCAGGGCAGGCAGCTGAAAGTTCCAAGGAGTGATGGACGCACAGCTCAACTCGACAGGATCCAACACAGGAGCGGCTGATGCTTGCACCAGTAGAGGCTCGTAGTACACTGTAGTAGTATCATTTTTCAAAAACCTGCAACTTTTCAAACAGTGGCTGCCTGACATTCCATTTATGTGGAAATTTTGAAAACCCGAGCATGTTTGAACAGACTGCCGGCGGTCAAGCGTGCGTTGACCAGCATCAGCTGCCCATTAACCTAATTTAGCAGGGTGGGCGATTCCAGGCTCGAATTCCTAGCACTACAGATGCAGCGGCGGGAACTGTTCCAGCGTAGTAGGCCTACTGTGCGAGCGTGAGGGCCGTAGTACGTGCCGAGCGAGGGAGCTGAGAGCCGGAAGGGAAGGTGTATGTAGTACCACTGTGCACCTCTTCCAAGATGGTAAGTGATCTGATGGTTCACAACGGAAGCGGCCGCTGAGTTGAGTTGACCATGCATGGCTGCTCGCCGCCGTACCGACCCCGGCGCGTGGCCGGCCGGAGAAGGCCTAGCTAGCTACGCGGCTGGCCGGAGTCTAGTCCTCTTCTTTCTTTGCCGCCCCATCATTTCGAGCTTCGACCACTCCTTCCCTGCCCGTACACGGTGGAGATGGAGTGGTAGTACATGTCTGCACTGAAACCGAGAGATCAGATCAGATCAGATCGTGTTGCTTGCAGTTGCACCAGCTTGTGAAATGTGATTGTCTGCACTGCGCACCAGGCGGAGCTGCGTTTTGCTCCCGCTGCCGCGCTTGGCGCAGGGCGTGGGGGTGCCAAACTGCCAGGGTGACAGACAGAGCAACTTACCACACACAGGCGCACAGTACGCACCAAGGGTGAGAAAATTGAATTTTTGGACAAGGTGTTGTTGGAGCAGTGACTTTTTTTGCAGGCAGCAGGCGAGTTCATGAGAGGTTGTGCCTTATTTATTTTCTTTTGAGGGGAATGAGAAGTTGTGGCTGAAAGGATCCAAAGTTTTTCTTTTGTTGAGGCAGTGAAAGGATCCAAAGTGAGAGCTTGTGACTGACACGCAGTGTGCAGGTTGGGCCAATAGCCCAAAAGATAAATTGAGCTGCTCAGTTGGGCCATAGCCCAGAAAATAATTTGAGCTGGTCAGCTGGGCCAATCCCCACTGATAAGTGTAAGTTGGACGTGCCTGTCATCTATACTACTATTAAAAAAGCAAACATAACTCCTCCTAAAGTCACACAACGAAGTGTACACAAGATAACCAGGACCCTTGGATCAAATCAGTTAAAACATATTTTACCGTCCATATTAAGTTAATGGTCTGCCATCCTAATCAATGGCTCGGATCGAATGTTATGCCAAACGCGGTCTGCCAATCCTCCCGCTCCACGTCCCTCGATCCCTGCGGCCCCGCCGGTGACACCCTGATTTCCGGATCGATTTCACCCGCCTCCATCGTTTCCTACCTCCTCCTCCCTCCTCTCTCATCCTCGCCGCCGCTACAGGATGCAGCCGGGCGAAGCTTGTCTCGCGTCGACGGCGCTGGGGTCGCTCTCCTCCCTCAAGAAGTGGGTTCGGCCTACGCTAGCGGCGGCGTTGTCTCTCTCCTTCGTCGAGCGGCGATGGCGGCAGCGCAGAATGCATCAGGCTGGACCTGAGTCGGCGGCGGGGCTTGCCCCTACATACCAGCCCAAGCGACGCCGCTGTCGATCCATGCACGCCGCCTACCCCGACATGCCTCTGGCCACCGTTTCCAATCTCATGTGAGAACCTTCTCATCCGTGCAGGTTCTCCTCTGCCCAGGTCTCGGGGCGACCACTGCAGCCAACGCCGATGCGCCCTGCCGGCTGACGCGCCCACCTCCCTAATATTTCTCTGCGTGCGGGAGTTGACATGCGGTTCTGTTGGTGGTCTTCCCCATATTAGGCGTTGGGACTTGGGAGGCTGTGGATCCGAGAGGCACAGGGGTATTTATTCATATGACTATGGTGCCACTGTTGTTCTAAACGACGCTGCCGAGAGCGATGTACCATCTGGTAATGCAAATCCTTGTGTCTTAGTAGTGATGAGTATTCGTCTATGAAGGCAAATCATGTCTACTTACTGTTGAGAATACCCGTCTATGAAGGCAAATCATGTCTACTTATTAAAGATAGTGTGTGTTTGACAGTGTGTTGAGAATAATTGTGGTGATATGGAAATTCTTACTTGGATAATAACACTAGGGACGAACTTGTGTCTGCTGAACTTTGTGTTACGAACCTTATTCAAGCAGAGGCAAGAATCAGCTTCCAGCTGGGTCTCTCTTCCTTCGGGTACAGGAAGAAGGTGGGTGAGATGAAGAGGGAAGCAGGGTTGGGAAGAGGTAGGTGAGATTCAGAGTTCAGTTTGATGTTGTTTCCTTTGATGCCTCACCTTGAAATATTTCCTTTGGTTAAGTAGACTACCAAGTCGAAGGAGGCGACATACTTTTTTTATGTTCCGGATTGGACTATGTCTTCTTCAGGTTGGTCCACTGACTCATTTGCTTGCTGCTTCATGCACTTCTCTTCGTCAGTTCACTTAGTATTTCTTCAACTGTTGTTTTTATTTGTCAGTTAACTCCTTCAGTTTCCGTTCTTGTCCTTGGTGCAGACAACCTTCTATTGCAGGTCTCTACCACTTTGGTCCAACAGCCCGACTACCATGTGGATCAAAGGTGATCTTAGAAAGATGGACATGGTTTTGACTAAATAGACTAAATAGTTTTGTGTTTTTCTAGGTTTATCAATGTTCTAATCATGGAGTGGTAGGTGGTGGTCGTTTAATATATATCACTTGGGTTTGGATAATACACTTTACCATACATTCTGCATAAATGCATACTTGTGTTTGGGAACCTCATAAGGCTAAGGCGTGGGAGACGGGAGGAAAATGCCCAAAGTGGCAGATGCCCAATTCCAGTTTTGAGCCAGTCCCTGAAAACCTCATAAGGCTAAGGCATTTAGACTAGATGTATGGATTATGTGCTTGCTCACTTGAATTCTTCATTCACTGTAGTTGATGATATTGGAAACAATACATGTGGACTTGCATACCTTAGCATATTTTCATTTCACTGTTTTCCTTTATTTCTTAGCTAAGTTTGCTATGAAGACTCCAAATTAAAGGGAACACATGCACTTTCCCCACAACTCTTGGTAGCTCAGAGCCTCACACATGGATGTCAGTTCGGGCTTCTGTCCCACGCCACTCTGCTGGCCACGCCCGCAGCTGTCACGACATCGCCCTCCTGCCATCGTAGATGATCTGGCACTGCCGCTAACCCACACCCCTGCCGTGCTGTGTACCACTTCTCTAGCCTGTACAGTGGGGCGGCAAGCCTGCGACTGAACACGATCAGGTGACAGTGTTTTTTCACAAGTATTTGCAATGGATAGTGCCAATGCCATAACTAATTCATTCTATCTTAGTAGTTGTTTGTCTTTAATTTGAATAGATATTCTTATTTTGATTTACTAGCCATCAGTTAAGTTTGTCTACTTTCATGTAAGTTTCCACACATCTGTTGCATTGTATCCAAATTCTGAATTTAAGACAAGTATGGAATCACGTGCCATTCATATATTCTACTATTGTAATAAAATTTTATTTATAAGTTATGAATCTGAATGTATCCGCTATATCGGTCCACTGTAAAGATGTGAGATTCATTCTATAGGATTTGTTCTGGTGAGGCCCATGAGTTATCTTGGAGAATGTTACATATTTAGAAAGACATATTTGCCCTGTTTTTCATGGGGTGGAATTTTTCATAGCATTACATTTATGTTGGATCATTCTGAATTTTACTAATCTCATCAAGATCATATGCTTTTTTTTAATCTCTTGTCCTTGCAAGATGATTCTTTGCCGTACCTTTCAGATTAGAGTTGAGTAGAACGAATCCTTTGGGCACTTAGGTCTTTAAGGCCCAGCGTTGGCTTTTGTAGTTTGTTTATTCTCTTTCAAATTTCAGGCGGGGGTTGGAAGGTTGAGTGCGGGAGGAAAATGTATGCGGTCCATGACAACTATTCTTTGCACAATAATCACAGATACAAGGTAAAGAGCAAGAGTTATGTGTGAATACTGTTGATGGTGTGTATGCACGTGCATTTGGTTGGATACTTTTGTTGTATATCCAATTGGATCAGTTCTAACAGATGGGTATCAATCAAGACGTGCGTTGCACGTGCACACTTACTAGTCAGTTAAAAACGACGCCCTCAAGCAACTCATGCGTTCATCAATAGGTACACGACGGAGCTGGAAATTATCAAGGATCAGCAACAAGCAAGGCAACCGAGAGGCCTGAATCTGCAAGCTCCAATAGGAAATGCACGGCCCAAGGCTCCGCCGGCGGGCTATGCAAAAATTCACGTGGATGCAGGTGTCTCAAAGTACCATAGAAGAGGTGCGGCCGCGGCAGTTTGCAGCGATGAGCATGGCGCATACATGTGAAGCTCTTCTCTAGCGAATTCGGGAATACATGATGCAGCTACTCTGGAGGCTATTGCTTGCCGAGAAGCTTTTGCACTGGCAGAAGATCTAGCTCTTCAAAACATCATCATCGCGTCGGATGCTAAACAAGTGGTAGATGATATAAACCAGTATGGCAGGGGTGTTTATGGATCCATCATCACCAAAATCGGGGCAAGGGTTGCGAGTGCCAACAGCAAGATTGTTTGTGAAGGTCGTCGATCAAACAACAATGCTGGTATAGCTATGCTAAATTTTCCCTTTAGTTAGTTCAGGGGCACCATTTGTGGCTCATTCAACCCCATGATCCTATATGTATCCCACAAACTGTGGTATTTGATGAATAAATTCATGTTCATCCCTAAAAAAAGTTTAAAACGGCGCAGCAAGCTGACATTATATCGAAAGAAAAAACCCAGATCTCAAAGCACGATCCAACGAACAGAAATTTCACTGACCACGGAATGAAAAGTCAGCTGACTGACATATAGCTAAAGTGTTAAAAATGACACACAAGGCAAAGATTATGTTGGCTTCTTTCATTTTTTTTCTCCTTTATTTTCGACGAGGTGAGAGATTAAGGTATGTAACGCAAAGCATAATCAGATGCGATCACCCGAAAAGGATCGTCACCGAATCTAAACCACAATTCTGGAGACGTGCAGCGGGCCGCTCCCGCTTTCGACGTGGCGAGCGCGACCCGACACCCACACAAAATACAAATCTAATCCCACCCGAAAACGATATTAACGCCCAAAGCAGACAGCTTTCCCTTAGGGGCCGCATTACAACACTCTCTTCTGAACTAACCTGGAAAGCAAAGCAGAGAGCATCTGGCCTGTCTGCCCACCACCACTAATTAAACAAGGACGTAGTACTACGTACGCTGCCAATCATGGGACCCGACAGATCGTCGATCACTCACCCGTGCCTCCACTGATGTTAATGGCCAAGATCCATCTCACCATAATCAGTTTAGACCACTATTTATGCCTTGTAGTTGAGGCGAGATCAGTGCTGCGTACTCGGTCGTGCAATGCATAACCAAGTATTCGGAAGAGAAAATATGGACAGGGGGAAGCAGTCGACGAACACAAGGTTTATATGTTGGTTTAGTAACATTACATACTACTCCCTCCGTTCGGAATTACTTGTCTCGGAAATGGATGTATCTAGAACTAAAATACATCTAGATGCATCCATTTCTGTGACAATTAATTCCGAACGGAGGGAGTAGTACATTCCAACGTTTTTTTACGCCTTCAACGGTCACGAATTAGTCGTGCCATTCCGTCCCGTTCTTTTACTTGATGACTGCTATATCTACCCAATCACAAGACTTCAGGACCGAAGCATTTTTCTTTCACATTTTCACTTCAGGACTGATAATGAAGCTAGCTAGCTACCCCACGGTCGTGCGTGCCTTCTCTTTAACATTGACCAACCCCGACCAGAGAAAGCACGTAGACCCTACCCGTGCACGTGCATGATGCATGCACGCACGCACGCACGGCGCCCATCCATCAGCTCCACGCGATCAGCGAGGCGGCGGCCTGCTCGAACGTCCCGATGACTCCGAGCCCCGCGGCCGCGGCGTACAGCTGGTTGAGGGCGAGCGCGCGATGAGTCGCCACCTCGAGGCGCCGGCTCAGGGCGGCGGCCTCGGCGCCGAGCTCGTTGTTGGCGTGGAGGACGATGGCGACGCGGCTCCGCGCGGCGTGCACGCGCGCCGCCAGCTCGCGGCGGCCGCCCCGCAGGCTTGCGGCCAGGGCGCGGAGGTCGTCCAGGTGGCGCAGCTTGCGCGCGCGCGAGCGCCGCGCCGACTCCCGGTTGGAGATCTTCCGCCTCAGCCTCCGGCCGTCGATGTCGTCCGTGGTGTCGGCGCCGACCCCAACGGCATCCGTCATCGGCGGCGAGGCCGTTGCCGCATCCTCGATCGGAATTCGCTGGTGTGCTCCGTCATTTTGTGGCGCCAAGGATTGGAGGGAAGCCGAACTTGAGAACGGCATGATAATAAGGGTAATCGAGTGATTTAGGAAGGAGAAGGAGGAAAAGGGAGGGAAGAAATGAAGAGCCCTGGTACTTATAGAGGGTTTAAAAGGGGCATTTCTGGGATTTTTTGAATCATTTGTGGGACCATTTTGTAGTGGTTGCTGAGCTGTTTACTTTAGGTATTGCATATTTATATTTTAATTTAAAATAATTCAATATTGCTCAGGCATATGCTAAAAGCCTATAGACCGTCCAAGTTCATTAAGAGTGTACATCGTAAGGGAAAAGTTGCAGATAACCTTTTGAATTGTCACCTATACATTTTTTACGGTTATAAAGATTTTCATTTATCAAATACCATCATTACAATCTTCGGCAATTACCTATCGTAGTTCCTATCTGTTGTTTGGTTCCGTAGTGCCTCTGATGAGGTTGACATTCTATGTCAACAGTAATGAAAGTTCTCTATTCCCCATATAAATAAATAAAATAAATAAAATCATAGCCAAACACGTAGTTCAGGCCTAGCTAGGTATGTCCGAACTGAGCTCGCCCTTCACAAGGTACCTCGGTTCTCCTACTTCCCCCCGTAGCCACTTGACACCACTATCCCGTTGCGAGTTTGCGACCTTCGGACAACATTTATCTCTTTACAAAATATTGTTGCATTATTCCTAATTTTACCCTAATTTTGTTGTTATATTGTCTCCAAATGATAAGGTGGGTCCATACGTTTGTGCGATAACTTTGCAGTGGACTAGGCGGACAACTCGTGTTGTAAGAGGGGCCGAGGGAGCATTGTAGTGCTACCAGACGCATCTATTCCACAAACTTGACTAAATTTGAGGGAAACCGACATAATTTGGTATGCCTTGGCTACAACAAGGTACTTTTGCAAACAAAATATGATAAATTCTTACTTATATCATTATTAGAAACATCTCTTATTACATTTTATGAGTTTATGAGCATATTATTGTAGGAAATGCAATAAGAGACGTTTCTGAAAAAAATGATAGTTGGCTATAAGCTAAGATCTAAGAGCATGATTGGGATAGTTGGCTATAAGCTAAGGTCTAGGGCATGATTGGTTCTTTTTTTTTGTGGGGGTTGATTTGAAAATTGGCATGCAGATATTTGGAATTTGTTCAAATACTGGCTAGTGATTTGTTGGTTATTTTCTTACCGATCTCACATGCTCGCCAACTTTTAGCTTGCAACACGTTAGCAAACCTAATTTTGATAGCAAATCAAGCGTACTCTAAAGCCAAATATGTTTTCCGAATGCCAAGCCAATCTACATGCATATTCGGCTGAGGTCAATAAAATTATGTGTTAGGCTTCTTATCTAAAAAAACTAAGGGCTTGTATGATGGTTATAAGAGGGTTTTTGTTATGCATCCAAGTCACCTAGAGAAATGAAAAACATGTTATACAACAAATTATATCATCTGTCAATTAAGAAAATAATGTATGAATGCTACTAACATAATAGATGATTAAAGAAGACATTTGGAGGAACTAAGAGCATCTACAACCAGAGTTGGCAAATATGGCCCCTCAAACACCCGCGGACGCGCGCGTCCGCGGGCAGTGACCGGGCACGCCTCAAATTTCAGTAGTTGCATCCGAACATCTCATACTAGATTCTTAAATCCATACAAGGACATGCAAACAAAATAAACCTACGTACTACGTCGATCACCTGGCTACTCATCGTCGGAGATGTTGACGAACTCCGTGCCCGGCTCCGGCAGCATGGGCGGCAGCTGAAGCTCTGGCTCCTCCGGCGCCTCTGCTCCGGCCTCCTTCTCCTCTATCTTCGTGTCCAGTTCGGCGAAGAGCGCGTCGGACGCCACCAGCTCCTGCCGGAGGAACGCCAGGTTGGCCTCCGCATAGGCCTCATCCTGGATGGAGTCTAGAATGACCTGATACTCCGCCATCTCCTTCGCATGGGCGACGACGAACTCCGCCTCTGCCTGCTCCATGTTGAAGCCCGACAACTCCGGCTTCGGCTGCTCCGCCTCCTCCACCACCGTCGGAGCCAACTCCTCTTCCCCTGGTTTCTCCTCCTACTTCTCCGGCTCCGGTGAGTCCGGAGGCAGCCTGGCAGCGATGCGGGCGGCGCACGCATCTTGTCTCGCCCGGATCTTCTGCTGGATCTCGTACCGGCACTCCGGCATGAGCATTTGCGTAGTAGGTGATCTTGCTCTGGACCATGGCGGAGCGCTGGAGCGTGGGCGGAGTGTCGGAGCAGGAAAGGGAGGAGGTGGAAGGGTTCCGACTGACGGCGCAGAGAGG
>LR738712.1:12154329-12172265 GCA_902687465.1 Secale cereale
GGGTGGACGGGCTAGGGTTGCGGGATGTCAGCCAGGTTAAATAGGCAGTTTTGGACTCGGGCGACGAGCCGAGCGGCGCCACGCGACATTCACATCGCGGCGGCGGAGTAGGCGTCCTTCGGACTGCCGGGTTTTCGGGCGAGTCCGTGTCGGACCCCTTCGTTAGTCCTACGTGGCGGACGCGCCCGGGCGCCCGGATATCCGCCTCATATTTGGGCTGGATATGAGGGTTGCCGGTCAGCCCAGTCGTTTGAGGCCCTTTTGTGGTGGCGTCTGGGTCGAAAAATCGTGACCTGCCAGCGAACGAGCGCCCCCGGCGTATGAGATGGTTTTGAGGCGCCCTGCTGTAGATGCTCTAACATGATTATTTCACTCAAGACATACCATATCTCAGTTAAGAGATGCTCTAACATGACCTTTTTTTCCAACACAACTCTCTTCCAACTGAGCACAATATCTTCCGTGGTTTGCTAAGATAATAGTACGTACCATCGTACGTGGACTAGGCACATGCATAGTCCACTCTACAACGCTCGTCGACATGCATGGCTCAGATGAGACAAGAAGGGGCTCATGGGACTAGCGCCGCATTGTTGAAGTTTCTGCGTGATTTTGATTGAACACGACCCAAAGCCGCAAAGACAGAGCTTAATCACGAAGGCATGACAGAGATATTTACGCCCTCTCCGGATCTAATGATTTCGGTCGACCTATATCTATGCTAAAGTAGATCCAGCCAGGGGGATCCAGTTAATTAAAAGAGCAATATTTTGTCGATTACATGGATGTAGGGCACGGCTAGTACCTGTCTGTCCGTTTGGGTGCACTCATGGTACGCTCGACGTGACCGGTAGTCGGCCGGGGCGGACGCTCTGCTGCTGCCGACCTGCATTGCTCCATGCTACGTACGGAGGAAGAAGAAAAGAGAAAGATAGCGGCGACAATGCGACATGGGGCATGCAACCCTTGGACGTCGGACGTCGGCGTCGGGCCGGCAGAGCGACCAATAAGGATTGCAATAGCAGTATACTCAGGCCATCACTGATCATCAAGTTGTTGTTGTTGTTGCAGACAATATATGTTTATTTCTTTTTTGGCCAAGTGGAGTACGAACTAACCACACCTCCGGTAGCGCCCAGATAATAGGAAAGGGACTATCTATATTCAAATCCGTTTCAGGTGCAGGTAGCATCTCATTGGGCCTGTTGCTACCGAGAATCAACGGCTTTAGTACAAGCAAGTGAAGGTCTGTAGGATGCAATTGGTGCACCACTGTCCAACAGACAGCATGACCCCTCGCACTCCACACCCTCTCAAAGACGCACAGCCACAAGAGAGATCACACGATGAAAATTACGGATCGACCCAGTGCTAGTCGCCGCAGTGTCACCAATCATTCAGGGTTTAGAGCCGGACAGGGACGGTGTAGGGCAAGAAGAAGAGGGAAAAAAAATGCTTTGGGCTAGCATCGATAGCGTCCACACGTTGGTCGATCGATCTGCAGGGCATGCAGCCGCAGCAAGTACCTATCAACCTCTGGTCTCAGTCTCACTAAAGCTTCCCGTGTAGTACCTCCTTTTGGCTAAAGAAAGCAATGGTGTGCCAGTGTGCATGCCCATGCCATTCCAACGATGAGTGCAGCCTAGTTAGTGGGCAGCACGAGAGATCAGGCTCCGATTGAAAAATCAAAAGAGATCAGATGCATGCACCATTCATCATTTTCTAGTGTCAATACCTGCGATGAGTGTCGTTGGTGAAACGTATCTCTTCATCTTTTCTTTCTTTACTTATCAAGTCTCCAAATACTAGTACTAGCTAGTGGTGGGTAGCAAAGGAGATGTGTCTCTAACGGATAGCCCTAGGGCATGAAAGCCTCACACAAAACCAACTAATGTTCCTACTTCCTAGCAAGCTTGCAGTGGACAGATGGCACCCTTTGGCCATGTAGAGTTAGTTAGTTAGTTGCAGCTATATTGCATGGACGTACGTATGATTGGTGCATGGTCCATGGCTTTGCATAGTTTTAGGTCCAAACCGAAAGGTACGTGCAATGTAGCCCAACACATGGGGTGCATCCAAATTTCGGGATAAAGCTGCGTGTTCCTCCTACTTACGATCGAATCCAGATTGTCGTGGTCGAGCTTTTTCAGGCCTGCATGTGAGCGGTTTGGAACAGGTGTCCATCCGAGGGGCGCTTCTGGCCCTTTGGCCCTCTTTTGGGAGTCCCCTTTGGGATTTGCCGGCTTTTTACATTTCTTGTTAATTTTTTGCTTTGGTTAATACTCCCTCTGCAAAGAAATATTATATATTTTAGGTCACTGTGTAAATATGTTACTTTATACCACTCCCTCCATATACTAATACGAGGCCACTTCACATTTTTGTCTAATTTTGACCATTAATTTTTATCAATAAAATATGAGTTATATGTCATAAAAAGCATGTCACCGGAAGAACATTGGATAATATATTCTTTATGACATACAACCCATATTTTCTTAATCAAAGTTATAAGTCAAAGTTTGCCACGGAAAACAAAGTGGGCTTGTATATAAAAATGGTGGGAGTAATATAGTCTCTGGCTCTATGCCAACAAAGGAAAATCGACGGAAAAACAGGAAGATGGCTGAAAAACTCACCGGCAAATTCGATCTCCGCTCGCCGCTGAAGCAACCCGCGGTCCCGCCTCGGTTCATTACGAAAGGAATAGATGCCTGCAACCCCGCCTCGATTCGCCGCTGATGGAAGAGATGGGGAGATGGGATGAAGAGGAATGGCGAGTGGGTGCGGTAATCGAAACTTGAAGACGAACTCGCCTGGATTGATTGTGCAAAGTGGTTGGTTCGAGGGAAGAAGAAGGGGGAGGGGGAGATCGTGTGACCGCGACGATTGGAGAAGGAAACGGTGCGCGCTAAGGTCCACTTGACAGAGGCACACGCAACGCAAACGGCTAGCTCCACACGACTCTAGCGTTGCGACTTATCGCGGGATCAACACCCGAGTTATTCAGATCTATAGCGTTTTTCACGTGGTTTGAAAATTACAAAAAAAAAATCACGAACTTCTTACAAATTCACAAACATATTGCAGGTTCTCGTGTGTGTAAGTCATCAACATTTTTTCGAATTCACAAACACTTCGTTCATACTCAATGAAGTTTTTGAATTCACGAACTTTTTCTGGGTTCATGATTATTTAAAAAATTCAGGAACATGTATTCAAATTCTAGAATATTTTTCTGAGTTCATGAACATTTTTTGAATTCTTGAACATTTCTTCAATTTGCATTTTTTTTACTAATTCACATACAATTGTTTTGAACTAACAAACATTTAGTTGAATCCGCCAAAGTTTTAAAATTCACGGATAATTTCTTAATTCAATTCCTGCTTTTTAATTCACGAACATGATTTCTATAGGCATAATGTTTTAATTCGCAAATAGTTTTCAAATTTACGTAATTATTTTGAACTTGTGAATATTTTTTCAAATTTCTAAAGCATTTTTTTTATTCTTGAACATTTTTCCAGTTGATGAACATTTGTTAAACTCATGAATATTTTTTAAATCGCCACACTTTTTAGTTAAAAAAATAAAATGAATGCATTTTAAAACTAACATGAATATAATAAATCTCAAACATAAAAAAATAAAAAGAAAAAAAACATGTGTGTGCGAGCGCCCGAGTGTCTTGCTCGAAGGGCGCCACGCGCCTCCTATCGCCTTGCTGGTGGCTTGTTCAGGCCATCCCCCATTCGCTTGTTCGGCTGACTGGTTGATCGATTGATCGTTGTCATTTCTAAAATAAGTTCACAAATTGGGAGGAAAATGTTTGTTGGTTTCGAAAAAGTTACTTATTTTTTTAAAATCATGAATTTGAAAATATTTATATGCAATTTTCAAACAAATAGAGAATTAAAAAGCATTCACAAATATAAAAAAGTTGGCGAACTAAAAAAGGCCTTGATTTAAAAAACACAGTTTTCTTCTCGAAAATGTGAGAAAATAAATAATAAATAAACAAAAGACAGGAAGCACAAAAAGAAAAGTGGTCGGAAGCTTCTAGAAGCTCTCAAAACTCATCGGACGCTTCTATAATATTCAGAAAAACGGATCAGAAAACAAGGAAAATGAACAAAAAAGTAAATAACTACTAAAATTCGCGGTAGATATGAAAAAGGGGGGAAAACAAAGAAATACAGAAAAACAAAACCTGAAAAGGTAGAAAACCTTTTTTTAATATGAACAATAATGAAGCAAATGGCGAAGCGACAACGTAGGAACGAATGGTAATGGGCCAGTTCGGTATGACATGGCGCATGAAAAAAAAGAGTATACATCTATAAGCAAGATATATATATATATCCCGCGTATAAACGACGGCTTAAGCGCGGAATAGGAAGTGGCCGAAACAACACGATTTGTTAGGTTCCATCTTCGTAATGGGCCCGTGTTTGAACAACCCAAAGGTTATTTTGACGCACAATTTTTTCTTACTGAGGCGCGCGAGCGTCCGAGCCGCTCCTCCTCTTCAACGCGCTAGGGCCGGCCCGCCCGGACCCAGATGGGGCCCTAAGGCTTTATGATGGCTTTAGCGGGACAGTTTTGCAGGGAAATAGGCCTGAAGACCTCATGAGTTCTCGCAGTCTGAGACTTCTCGCAGTCTGAGACTCCGGAAGGCTCTCTTGAAACGTTCCACGTCCGAGATCAGGTGGTAGAAACCACTGAAGAAAGGCAGGACGGTGTGCCGGAACTTCCGATAGAACCCAGGCCAAAGCAGAGTCGCTAGCTGAGTAGCTGTGTGTACCTGAACTGCAGCAATTCAGCAAGACAACGCCGTATCGAATCTAGTGCATGCTGCAAATAGATTTGAATGACATCAGCACTATTTTAATGTAGTAAGCACTAAGCACCACTGCACAAGTACCACTAATTCTGGCCGCTTAATCTTGTACGTATTTTACTCCATTTTCTAACTCCAAGGCATCGGAGGAGCGAGTGTATGGTCAATAAACATCAAAGTACAGTATGCAAGGGAAGGGGAGCATCAGAACCGATGCTGGCTTAAACATATCACAACTTTTTCCGGCAAAAAAAGAGAGAACATTTCGCATCTTCTCCACTTCTTTTGTTTTGCTATACAATTGAAGCGTAACATTTCGTATACACCATGATGGAATTTAACTCACAGCCTATAATTACACTTACACATAAGGTAGTAGTTGGACCCGGTTAATCAATCATCCATACACCATTAATCAAACTTACACGGCACTTGCATGGTCAAAACTAGCCACGAACTTGCAACAGAGCTTAAGAATCAACGTCAAGAAGAAGCTAGTACATACAGATTCTTATTAGCGTTGATCGATGGACCGTTCAAATTTGATCACCGTGGCAACCCATGCCGCCGCCGCCGAGGCCGCCACTCCTCCTGCCCTTCCCGCTCCCTCCTCTGCACCTCCTCCTGCTCCTCCCTCTGCCTTCGTCGACGTCGTCGTCGCCGTCGTTGCCGAGCATCAGCGGCGCCACGGAGTCCCGCTGCTCGTCGTCGGCGAGGTCGTCGTGCGTGCGGACGTTGACGCACGAGCACCGCTCCAGGGAGGCGAAGAAGGCCGCGGCGATGCCGCCGCCGACCCACCCGGCCACGCGGTCCAGCGGCCGCGCGCAGCCGCCGTGGCCGGTCGACGACGACGACGGCGGCGGGCGCCGCGCGCGCTGCCAGCCGGAGCGGCCGCAGAAGGGCGCGGGCGGCCGCGGGGACGACGCGATGGTGGTGGTTGACGTGAGCGCCGTCGTCGCCATGATGAGCTGAGCTAGCAGTCGATGGATGTGATGAACGGGAAGGGAAGGAACAGAGGCCGCTCTTTTGCGGGTTGTTTAAAAGGGAAAATGTAAGCGGCGCACGAAGGAAGCTTCTTAATTGGCGCCAATGGCTAGCTAAAGGGCTTAAAGCTACTCCAATGCTGCAATTTTGTATTCCTGTTTTGCCCTTGATAATAAACTTTGTAAAAAGCAATAGAGCACACATCACTGCCTATGATAATTGCTGTTGGCAATAAGGTACTCCATCTGTCCCGAAATGTAAGATGTTTTTTGACACTATCATAGTATCAAAAAACGTCTTACATTTTGAGACGCAGAGAGTAATTACTACTCATTAGCTAGAGGCAGAAAATTGAACACTTAGAGCAAAATAAATTTCTCTCGGTAGATTCTTCTACTCCCTCCGTCTTGAATTACTTATCGCGGAAATGGATTGATCCGCGACAAATAATTTCGGATGGAGGGAGTGTTAGTTCGTTAATTTTGATAGAGGTTTGTCTATTTTTTCGCCAAAGCGAGGCATTTTGAAGCGAACTCTAACCTTCGGGCTGGGATGCTCTGCATTAGTTCGTCCCGCAGTATAACCCATATCTTGTGGATCGATTTCACGTCTACACTACCGCAGAGGATCTCGACCCCTCGTATTTGGGTTGAGATCCTCTGCTGCAACGTATAGTGCAGTATAATTTTTTATCACATGTCATCTACACTATTACAGAGGATCTCGACCTCCCGCCTCCTTATGATCAAGCGTACAATCTTAAGTTATTCTTTTTAATAACTACATAAAACATTACGAATAGTACTAGCCAGCACGAGGGGTCGGCATCCAATTTGGTGGCTGGTACTTATTGAAACTTTGCCCGTGTAAGAGTTGCAAGGCTAGCGTGCCATTAGTGTCCTTTGCTGTCTCCCTTTGTAGCAGTAGGAGAAGGGATGGGGTCGCATTAGGTACACATAAATAATGTCACGGGCGTGGATTATGGCCGGAGTGAGTAGCACATGAACGCATGATGGTGGTGCTGGTGCCCCAAGGAAAAGGGCGCAAGGAGGAGCTCCCCATCATGCATGCATCTTTGTCGATTGCCAGCAATAGTTTCATGTGCATTTTCCCTGAATTTAGGGGTCAGCATCGAGTGTGTGAGCGACAAGTTTGGAATTGAACATTGAACATATAAAGGTCAAGAGATACACTAGGCAGAACCAAGTCATCCACGTCGCCCTCCGCAGCGCTATGAATAGTCAGAGGCGAGCGAGCGGGCAGCGACAGGGAAATTTTTCGGTACTCAATGGCAGGTGGGGCTCGTGAGCCATGCACCCAGTTAATCAGATGGCCCTTCTGTCATTATGGGTGACCAGAAAATTTACTGCCGTGTGGCTGCGTGGGAGGATAGGAACGTGGGGTGGGACCTTGACCGTAAAAATATTAGCCTCGCCTCCTCTTCTCTCATCGCTCGATACCTCCTCTCCTCCCTGCCGCCGACACCTCCTCTTCTTCCCTAGACCATGCCTCCTCCCCTCTCCTCGTTCCACACCCGCACGGCAGTCGTCTTCCATCCGGCGTATTGCCTAGCAGAGCAAAATGGCGGATCTTTCACCTCTCTCCTCGCTGGTAAGAAGGACCAGCCAGACCGGTGCTGGGGAGAGCCGGAGCCGGGGATAAGAAGCTGCAGGGGTCGGGCTGCCGCTGCGGTGGATTGGAGTTGCAGGGAGAGCAAGGGGGCCGGCGACAAGGGAAAAGAACATGCCGGCTCTGGTTCGTCATGGTGAACACAACTGCTTGCCTTCCTCTGCCTCTTCTTCTCTGAACCATGGATTCGTTGTTGGTCTCATGTTCTCTATCCAGCATTATTTCTTCTCCCTTTTGTTGCTTCTTGATTTCGTTTTATTCTTGAATCCCGCGGATCCGATGGTGCGGCCACGGAGGCGTGCTTCTCCGGCAGCGGCCCCTGCAGGAAAAGTGTGACGGCGGCGACGCTCAATTCAATCTGTAGGGGAGAGAGAGAGAGAAGGAAGGAGAGGAGGGAGAAAGAGAGAAGAAAGAGGAGAGGGAGGTGCCGCAGCGGACGGGAGAGCGTCACCGGAAGGAGCGCCGCCGGCTCGTCGTCGTTCACGCTGCGCTGAAGTAGAGGTGCCCCAGTACAGGTCGCTCCTCCCTCTCCTTCCAACTTGTCCATGTTAGCTTTTCTTGCTTGCTTGGTTTAGTCGCTTGTAATCAGTGTACATGCTTGCTTGCTTGGATTATAGGCTTGTAATCAGTGTACATGCATGTGACTTGTCCCTGTCAGCCTTTGTTTTTGCAGATTACCGGTTGATTTTTTGTATTCGAACTTTTTTTGTGTTCTTTTATTATCAATTGTAGGTGCTTCTTCTATCTTCTGGAAGTTAACAGCATTTTTCCTTGTAAAATCCTCACACCAGGCTATCATTGACAAAGAAAGGAGAGGAGCCTACTTGGGGAAAACCGTCCATTTTGTCGTGAGTATACAGTGTAGCTGGAGCATTCTTGCGAAACACATATGACAAAGATTACTGGCCAATAATTTATCTTCCTTTTCAGGTTGTGCCACATATCACATATGAAATTCAGGATTGGATCGAACGCGTGCCGATAAAGCCAGTTGACGCTAAAGAAGGGCCTCCTGATGTTTGTGTGATAGAACTCAGTGGAACTACAGGTAAACAAAACAATTTCATATGTAGCACAGCTTGCAATGCCATATACTTGAAGCATACATCTGGAAGTACGTAGTTTAGCCTATTGAGTGCCTTGTTCCCATAGTTGTGTAAGCCTGCCGAGTGCAGGGACAAAATCTTATCTCACCGCACATAATGACAGTGGCACTCTTGATGCAGGGGATATTGAATCAATGCCTTTTATTGAAGCATTAAGTCAATTTTCTTACCGTGTATGTCAGTAAAGATCAGCTCTTCCCTGAATGTCTATATCTATTTTGGCATTTGCTCGCCTTTACAAATTATGCTTCTTTATTCTGAGTTGTAGGACCTGGAAATTTCTGCCTGGTCCATGTCAGCCTTGTCCAAGTACTAAATGTAGTTGGTGAGCAGGTATGTTTTACTCATTTGAACAATGAGCTAAAATAATTAGAAGTTGTTGCAATGCTTGCAGTTCTATTGAGGTCCATGTCATGTAGTATTACTATATGCCAAATAGGCACTTTTTACAAAGAAATATAAGTACGCACTTGAAAAACCATTTTTCTGAATGATATGAACTGAAAGTGTAATTGTACTTTGTAGTAGTTTCTGCTGAGATGCAATTTGGCTTAAGCAAAGTGACATCTGGTTATTATAGTAAAAATGGAAGGAGCATACAAACATAGAAAATATTGAATTATTGACAGATCTCTCAAGACGGTCTCAGCTGGTTGTAGGTTGTTTGGTGTTGGTCGTGTTTTTCTCTATTTTCTTTTATGGCCTTGTCATTGGCGGGTGTGGTGCTGACTGCAAATATTTGTAAACCTTGGCCGCTCACGCTTCTTTGGTGCTTTCTACTCAATGAAATGACACGCTTCGGGGTGTGTTTGAGAAAAAACAGTTATCTGAGTTGATTGCATTTGATATTTTATTGCAAATCATGATCTATCTTTCATTTATGCAGAAAACTAAGCCTACCCAACACAATGTTCATGGCCTAAGGGGACTGCGCCGCATCGCTCGGGGAGGGTCGTCGCCCAGGGTGGGGGAGCACGATCTCGGGGGAGGGCTGGATCCAGCGACTGCGCACTCGGGAGCCTCCTTCCGTATTTCGGTATGTTGATAACATGTTGTATACTACTCATCTGCTACCTACCTATTTTGATTTTGGAAGTTGTGAGCCCCATAACTGGAAAATCATGTGGTTACTCAGAAGATTGCTATATACACCCTTCTGATACGCTGCATCAGCTTCCTGTCGTGATCTGAATTCATGGTGTGTGATTGCTTCGCTTTTTTGTTTTTCTTTCTGTATTTCAGATTGGCGATTATAACTGAAGTTTCCAAGTTGGACTCGAATCTGAGGACAAAATATCTTCTCTTAATGCATATAGGTATATTAAAGGTATAATGAAACAGCTTGGTCTTTGTTCGAGAAGATGTTGTTGGCAACATATTTGGCCGCTCGTGAGTTGGTATTTGGTAACTCTGGGGTTCTGTTGTTGGTTTATGTATCTGAATTGAAAGTAGTTAGAACAGTGGCAAATGATTCATTAGCCAATGAGCTTTGAATTTCCCTCCTTCATATGGTTGAAGTAATAGCTTTACCACACAACTAATTTTCTTTGCTCAATTTGCCGAACTGATAAATGCTTGGCATTGATAGGAATGACCTCATCTGATAATGTGACAATTATGAAATTAGTTTTATTACTGTGCTTGTTCCCAATCTGGATTTACTTGATGTGCCAAAACTCTTGGCGTTGAACTTGATATATGTAGAAAAGGAACATATTTGTGCTCGCTAATTGTGTTTCACACTGTAACGCTGCGTTTGCTCCTACAGGGTGGGTTCTGAGGCAGAGTCAGGAGCAGTTGCAACTGGTTCCCATGTTGACGCCATCCATTTTCAGGCAAATATGATGCGGTCGTTGGTGTTCTTGGTGCTCTAGAGGCAATCAGTGTGCTACAAAGGTACATAACTGGAAATGCTGCTTGGGAATTAGTGTGCTCTAGAGGTTATTATGTTTACATCAGAGGTGCCTACACGATTTGGAATTAGCTGCTTGGGAAGGTTCACCCTCATTTACCAAGTTACATGTTTATTCTAAATGTTATCAATTCTGCTTGTGCTAACTGTCGCATGGTCTTAGTTTATCTGTTCTCATCTTTGCACTCTTTTGAAAATGTGCAGCCGCTTAATGGCAGGGAGCGTGGAACTAGCTTAAACACTAAAAAGGATAGTTGACAACCAGAATGTATCATTTGTTGATGCTGCTGACACTGCTGGCTACAAGATATATTTGTTTGGTCCCATGAAGCAGTGGCTTGGGTGATCGGGAGGCTGGGGTGAGTTTATTCTGACTGGGTGACAACGACATGTGGGTGCCTGATGATTTTTATTCTTGTCCATGGACATAACTTTTGCCACCCATGAAGAGCAAGTCATTTTCAATACTGATGGCACATGTAGCGATGATTCAATCTATGTTCATCAGTACTGTAAATAAGTGGGTCTACCTATATGTAGCTTGCTACTCATTTCATGTTTTTCTTAGAACAGCAATGTAACAATTTCATATCATTTATGCCTAAATATTCTAATGCACGTGGTTTGAAAACTTGGCTTGCCCTCGTCCTTTGCGCCATCGGCGCAACGGGTCATCTAGTTGGGCTAATAGTCTAATGGGCACGCAACGAAAAACTGCAGGGATGCACAACACCCTCTGGGAAAAGAAAAACACAGGAAGAGGGATCAACCTGAACTTTGTTCTCCTAAAACATCTCCCTTTGTGGACTAAAAAAGGACCCTAGAAACATTTTCCCTATATTGCACATGAGCTAAATGAATAATCGCTTGGAAAAGCATTTTGAAACAAGGGGACTGACGAACCGATAGGCCCCCGCGTCGCTCCCAGGAGGGGTGACTCGGGCGGAACCTAGCGCAGCCGCCACCCCTTCTCCCCCAAATCCTACTTCTCAAGGCCGCCAGGCTGACGGTGGTTGCGGGTCTTCATCCTTCTCGCATGATTGATGGCGGCAGGGGCCCCATCCTTTCTCGTGTTGCGGGATCTCCGCCCGGAGTTTCACGATCGCCCTGGACAGCGTGGTTCGTCCGGCGGAGATGGGCGCTGGGGCGGCTACCCCGGATTTCTTCGGCGACATCGACTTCCGTTGTGGCCGCGAGGGCGGCACGGAGACTGGTTCGGGTGGCTCTGTGCGGATCTGCTACCCATCATAAGGAACCTAACCATCTAGGTTATCCTAAATTCGCTCCAATGTCACTAATTAGTTTGATAGGAAACTTTTTTTTTTTTGCAAAATTACTACTATATGCTTATTCTTGTATATTAAAAAAGTGCAACTTCTACGTCAATTATATGCAAGTTTTATAATAATATTTTTTTTCACTTTTTCGTCCTAAAGGGGATATCAAAGCACTATTATTATTTCTTACAAAAATTATTATTTTGATTTTTTGTTATATTTTTATTTCATTTTCTTTCTTCTTTAATGGCAATACCAATGCCACTAATATTTGTTCTTAAGATTTATTTTTTGCAAAAAAATCCACTATTATATGCTTATTCTTGCATATTATTTTGTTAGAGAAAATTCATTATCTAGTAGAAAACTTTGTTTCTATTTATTTTTGTTCATTTTTATCTTGTGTCTTACCAAGTATCGGGTCTGTTTCTCTTACTCCCTCCATACCATAATATATGACGTTAGCAGTTTAATTTGAGCTACTAAAACGTAATATATGGTACATGGGGAGTATGTTTCAAACCAAGCCTATGGATATGGTGGACTTTTGTTTTTATGCTTGCAAAAGGGCCAAATGGTGCAAGTCCTTTTTCCTTTCGGAAAAATCGACTTACCCAAGTTGTCGGAAGTCGATTTTCATTATGAGAAAATTGACCTGCCCAAAATGATAAATTGACGCAGGCCGATTTTGATTATCAGAGAAATTGACTTACCCAAATTATTTTTTCAGGCGGTTTGTCCCTAGCCGTTCCCTTTTTTTTCTGTTGAGAGAACAATGTTATTGAATATCAAATCCACTAGTTTTTAGTGTTAAACCAGGAAACTCGGTTTGCTCTGCCAGTCAAAATCAAACAATGGGATGAGAGGCTTGATTACCCACCTGGCTACAATCGTACGGCCCACATACCAACGTTGAAATCCAACGGCGCAGAAAGCTGTTGATAATCCCGTTTCCCCTTTCTTCCGCAGACCCAGAAAAAAAAGGGCAAAGGAAAACAATCGAGCGGAGAAGAGGGATCAGGATGCGGCTCTCCTTCCCCCTCGTCGCCGGCGCCGTCGTGTGAGTCAGGCTCCCCCACCCCCAACCCAGCCCCCTAATTTCTCCATATTTCTGAAGCATCTCGTCGTAGATCTGTTGCGGCGTCGCCGCATCCTACTAGTCTGCCGCTGTTTAGATGCGTTCTTGAAATTCAGCGCTGACCCTATATTGGGCGCTGTTCTTGATCCTTTTGCAAGTTGCAGCCTTGGGAGTCGATGGTTAGGGGATTTTATTTCTGTGATTGGCCTCCGTCTTGCTCTTGTGAAGAGAAATAACGCTGATTCTTGCCCAGGATCGAGGTTCCTGCGCACTGGTGGGGAGGGTAACGACCAATTTGTTTCGAGCATGGGTTAGATGTAGATGGGGTTTCGAAACCACAAATGGAATTATCTGTGCAAGTGCGCAACAACTGTAGGCAGCATGATCGAATCGCCATTGGGAGGCTTGTTCTTGAAACCCTCTGTGTAAGGAATAATTATCTTCAAATTCCGCTGCTAGTGTTTAGCGAGTAGAACCATAAGCAGTGCTGAGAATTGGGGCTTGAGTTATGGTGGTGCCTGCTTTGTAGTAGTACAAAAGTATGATATGGCCAAACCCAGTCTGGTGTCATCGCACAATTGTCAAAGACAATCTATTGGTATTTCTGTTCTCTGATTAAGAATTTGGCCTGAAACAGGGCTTTTCCATGGTAGCAGCATCAGTAAGCGTTTCTTAGTGCAGGCTTCCTGTTGTGTGCGGAATGCCTTATACCACACGGCCTAAAATTCCAGCAGTTCGTGCCCATAATCGTAAAGATCTCTTATCTGTAAGTTAGAATGTTTCATTATCTTTTACCTTGTAATTTTAGCCAATTAGGGAGATCATCTGGTTGCTATGCTTAGTTTTGATTATCAGCCTACATCTATTTACAGAGGACCTGTTGTATATATGGTAATCAAGAAATAAAGTTTTCTCACGGCCAAATCCCCCCTTATATGTTCTCTCCCCTCTTCTCCTAATCATGTGACATGGCTGCCGTTATGATTGATACCTGGTCATCCTAGTTAATATCTTGAACTGCTGTTAATTTCTTTGAGGCGAAGATCCCAATTTTTTTCCAAAGAATGCAAACTTTTCCACTGCCCTAGTAGATAAAGGCATGCCTTGGGTTTTATGCTGCAATCACATTATTTTGTTCAGTAGCTATTGGTAGTGGAATGTGTCTTTTTGCAGTCATGTGTCCGGCACAAGGTTTAATGGGTAGATTGGGTTGAAAACTGCTTGTAAAATGTGGTTCGTGTGTAATAATGGGCATCACATTGTTAAGGTTGCATCCCTAGAACTGCATCTTACATCATTGATCTGGTCAGATGCTGTCACACATTCATGATTGCTCTCGCGTTCCTGTGGCTATTTCCATTGTAGCTATTGAATTGTTATCGGTCTGTGCAAGTGTTATTCTGCGATGTGCAGTGCTGGTAGTTCATTATTGTCGCATACCTGCTTCTAACTTGGTCATTCTGCCTTGCAAATGCCTCAGGGCTGGAGTGATTTCTGGGAATGTGATATTCGGGCCGCCGCTCCAGAAGTACTGGGCAGAGAAGCAGCAGCAAGATCAGGCGGCAAAAGAAGGCCAAACCGGGTCAACTTAACGGAGATATCTTCATGTTTCGCTGAGCCAATGTCAACATACTTCCCTCGACCAGTCGCAGACAAACAATTCTGAAACTAATAATACAATGATGTGAAATGTGAAATGTTATTTAATAGCCTCGGTTTTTGTTAGCTTTGCTTGAATTAGCTGCGTAGCTTTGGTACTGAAAGGTATCATTTGTACCATGTACAGAATGTGTTCGAATCCAAACCACCATTTTGGTCAAACTTTGTTTGAATTCAGTTTAATTTCTTTGGTTCAAACCTGAATTTTTTTTTCAAGGCGATGTTCAAGCCCAGTTGGCCTCTATTGTCGCCAAACCTTATTCAGTGCTTGTTCGGCCTGGTTGTCCTATTGGACTTTACCTCGGCCAATTTGGTGGCCCGGAGAAAGGTGGGCTTGTTGTGAGCCCAGCCCGGTACGGCCCGGTCTAGACCGCCGTTTCGTTTTAGGCTTTGAGAGCAGGGAAGCGGGAGCCATCGCCGCCATGGTAGGGATTCCCCGCGCATTTTCAAGCCTTATCGCCCAATTTCCCGCCAATATAAGATCCCTGCCTGCTCCGGCGATCGCCGCAGCCCTGAACCCTCACAAAATGCCGAGGAAAGCAGCTCGCGGCGCCACCGCCGCCGCCAGCAAGAAATCCGCGACCGCCGCCAAAAAGAAATCCGCACCCGCCGCCGGCAAGAAAGCCGTGCCCATCGCGACCAAGAAACCCGCGCCTGCCGCCGGAAACGGCAAGAAAGCAGCGCCCGCCGGAAGCAAGTACTGGCTGCTGAAGACGGAGCCGGGGGAGTGGTCGTGGACGGACCAGGCGGGCGCGCCGGGGGGCGTCGGGCCGTGGGACGGCGTGCGCAACCACCAGGCGATGAACAACCTCCGCGCGATGCGCCGCGGCGACCGCTGCCTCTTCTACCACTCGGGCGCGGGCGCCGCGTCGCGGCGCGTGGTGGGCGTCGTCGAGGTCGCCAGGGAGTGGTACGAGGAGGGCGGGGAAGGGGAGGCGGCGGCCGGCGGCGCCGTGGACGTGCGGGCCGTTGGGGAGTTCCGGAGGCCCGTGGCGCTCGGGGAGGTCAAGAAGGCGGCCGCCGCGGGGGAGGTGGAGGGGCTGAAGGACTTCGCGCTCATCCGCCAGGCCCGCCTGTCGGTCATGCCCGTGCCGGTGGCGGTCTGGGACTGGGTTTGTGAGATGGGGGGTGGCTTTGTGCAGGACGGGGAGGTGGGAGAAGAAGCAGCAGCAGAAGGCTGATGCTCTGAGAGTCTGAACTCTGAAGGTAAACAAGCTTCACTGCTGCAACGCAAATACGTATGTTTCCCGGAGCAATCTGAGGCTAGTTTTATCTCTGCACCTCAAATTTCTCCCATCAAATTGTTCGCTAAATCTAGTAAAATTGTTGTAGATGCAGGTGGCATATGCAGTTGGAAGGATCGTCTTGTGGTGTCTGTTGGCCTGCAACTGCAAGAGATGGCATTTCTGAGGAGCATTTCAGTGGCATTTTGTGTGTCCTCTCTAGTGTTTGCCGTCTCTGCATCGCGGCGTGACCAAGCGTGTATCCTCTACCTAGTACCCCTAATTATAAGTTCAGTGGTCGATGTTGGCATGTTGCAAGAACGGCTGAGTCGTATGATGTTCTTTGTGGCTATATGGATGTGCTGTTCACTGAATTTTCGAGCTGTTAGTTTCATGCCGTGGATGCCATGACACTCAACAGTCTCATGGATGTCCTGTGTTAGTTATGTGTTAAATGATGGTGATCATATGGATGCCGTGACTAAAACCCAGTGGTACCATCGCTTCAGGCTTCAATGGAAGCCGCATAGTCTTCGAGATCGCACTATCTACTCAGGAAAACGAGTCTTTCGGACCGAATTACAGCTGCGTTGCTTCTATGATTCATCATCTGTAGGATGCAGGCAAAAACACTGCAAGTTACTCCCTCCGTCCGTTCCGATTAACTTGCCGTGGTTTTCGTTTAGTTCACCACGACGAGTAAATCGGAACGGAGGGAGTAGAACACAACACAAGTGTCTGTCTTATACTCCCCTTTCCTCTAATTGCTCTGTGTTTTATCTTTTCCTGGAAATATGGGTATCCAGTTTTGGGTATGATGTAAAAGGCAGAAAAAACTGGCCACCCAATTCTTCTCTCTCCCATTGGATATCCAAAAATTTCGGTCTGCTACTTGAGATGCTCTTACAAACAAAACATAAATAAAATAAAATTGAAGAGAAAGGCATGCGCACTGCCCAATTCATTAAGACAGAAAAAGTTGAACAAAGATCATTTCAAGAGAGGACCGAGAAAACCTCAAATTCCCAATTACATTATGAGAAATGGAAGACTAGCGTCAACCGGCTTCACCTCGGTGGTCTTCAAGCATGCTGGTCGGATTGCATCTGGGAGACTGTCTGCAATTTTGTTGCTTAATCGATAAAATGCCGACGGTAAAAGAAATAGAAGCAACTAAGTCCGCGCTGCGCTGGATTAATGTCCTCCATGACAAGGTAAACAAACGTTGTCGGCGGCTTCTTCTACGAAAATTGCTTTTGGAGCTCGGCCTTCATGGAGGCCTCCAAATTCTAAATTCAAATTTCATTAAGAGTCATACTTTTACGTTTCAAAAGATTCTGAAAAAAATACAGATATGCATGAAGGCATAACACACATGTGTGTAAATTTCAGAGCAAAATACGTTGAAACGAGGGTTATGTAATAAAAACAAATCTGGGCCTTTTTAACATATGATACTATTCATCATCTCTGCCCATGATTTTGTCTTTTTAACACATGTGTGTCTTTTTAACACATGATACTTTTTAAAAAGCATGAAGGTATTTCATCCTAAAAATTTACACACATACATATAACATCCCTGTTTACCTGCACGGATTTTTTTTAAACCGAAAAGTTTGAATTTCGATTTTTTTGAGAAAATCGAGCTCTAGTGAGCTCGGTCATCAAACGTCCGTTCTCCTTCTTCGGTATAGGCTCCTACATGGGCTCGGAGCAGGCAGGATTTGCTTGACCACTTGAACTCCTCCAACCTGACAGCAGCCTCATCACCCACCAGATTCAGATGAAAGCCTTACCAATAAATGCGCCCAAGACCTGAAGAAGGGGCGGGCTGAAGCCTGCAACTGCAAGATCACGCAGTGCCATCTGTTTCGCCTTCAATTCCTCCCATGATCCCTGTCGGCGACTCGCACGCTCCATTCCGTCCGCCCTCCGGAACTCACCAAACATCCATGGACACGTCCCATGGCGGTACTCTACACGGGAGGAGGCGCCGGTGCCGGTGGCCGGGATGGACGGACGCAAAGGTCGCCGCCCTGCGAGCGCCATCAATGTGCACATGCCAAGGCCGCTGGTGTATGTAGTACTAGTAGCACTACTGTGCACACTGTCAGTGCCCCAACCCCCCTCATCTGATCGTCTCGCTCTCTCACACGGCCCGCCGCTCTCCTCCTTCAATGCGCATCTCGCCGACCCGTCGCTCTCCTCCGCGCGCACAGTGC
>LR738712.1:12172312-12203141 GCA_902687465.1 Secale cereale
CCCCCCCCTACTTAATGGCGACCCCGGGTAGCCCACATGGTACCACTACCAGACCATCGACCGACGCGGCAAGTCGGCCGGCAGCCAGCACCCCATCAAAAAGCACACGAGCTCCACCCCACGATGGCCGGCATTCGCCGCGCCGCCGCGCTCCTCCTGCTGCTCGCCCTCGCGTGCACCCCCGCCCTCGCCGCGCGCGACGTCGCCAGCAGCGCCAGCAAGGCCAAGGCCAAGCCCACCCCGGCGGCCGGCAAGAAGCCGGCCAAGCCGTACGTGCCGCCGGCCACCAAGCCCCCCGGTTCCGGCGCCGTTAACGGCGGAGGCGGGATGCCGGCCATCCCGGGCATCGGCAGCATCCCGGGGTTCAGCGTGCCCGGGATGGGGGGCGGGTGGGGCGGGGGCTACGGCGGCCCCGACGGCGGGTACTCGCGCGGCGGCACGGCGGCCTCCACCACCGTCTGCGCCGACAAGGGCCCCTGCTACAAGAGGAAGCTCACGTGCCCCAACAAGTGCTTCTCCTCCTACAGCGGCGCCGGCAAGGGGTACGGCGGCGGCGGCGGCGGCGGCGGCTGCACCGTCGACTGCAAGACCAAGTGCGTCGCCTACTGCTGAATGGCCGATCGGTCGTACGTGCTGTACGTACGTACGGGCAGCTCGGCGGCTCCCTTGGCTTCCATGGCCGTCGGTGGCGCCGGTGCGGTGAGCACCACATTATCCGTGGCAACGTATACGTAGCTAGCAACTAGCATGCGTGATATGCAGAGGAGACTGTATGTTTCTTCCCTGTAATATCGTCGCCTCATGGGTGTCAGAAATCGCTGTGAACTATGAAGTGTATGAACAAATAAACAGAGAGATATGTATGATATGTTGCTCTAACGACTAACTGGGTCTTGCTATTTCTTCGAATGCGGTAAATTTCGCAAGATTATGAGCGGAGTGCGGCGTTTTGGTGACCGGGCCAGATTATTATTTTTTGTATTGAAAAATTCAGAATTCAAACTTTTTGGTTTTAAATCTGAAAAAATATGCATGTATGCAAGAACGAAATGTATATCTGTGTAGAAATTCAGGCAGCAAAAAATGGCTTTATTGAAATTCCTCGCCACCCGGGTTCCATTAGCCCTAGACAGCCGCCGCCTCCAAAATACTAAGATTTTCTGCCTCCCGCCGACGCCGGTGCCGGTCCGTTCCGTCTTCGGTGGCCTTAGGGCCATGGAGGCGGAGTGGATCTCGGCCCTTGCCGGCGGGAGGGCACGTTTTTAGATTTTTTTTTAGCTTTGTTAGGGTTTGTGTCCTGCTCAGGAAGGCGAGACAGCGGCGGCTTTCTGAAGATGGAATAAAGGTCTCCCCGCCTAGCCCTCGTTCCGGTGATGCGTCTAGCATCATTGGTGGGCGTGTGGAGGTGTGTCTCCGGCGGATCTGTCTTTGGTGGATTTGCTCGGATCTGTTCGTCGTTCGTCTCTGTTCGTGTGTCTTCAGCTTGGATACTTTTGATCTACACTCTTCATCTGCGGCGGTTGCTGTTCTGGTGCGTTGGTTCTATCGGGCCTTAGCACGACGACTTCCCAACTGTCTACTACAACAACGTTTGCCCGGCTCCAGCGAGGGAGGGGCGATGACAGCGGCGCGCCTTCGGCTCGCTTCAGTGCTTGTAGTCGTCGCTAGGTGGTCTACGGATCTGGATGTAATTTTATTATTTCTAGTGTTCGTTGTACTACCATGATTGAAGATGAATAGATTGAAAGTTTTTCAAAAAAAAAAATATTCCTCGCCAATGTGTGCATCTCCATGGTCATAAAGAGCTTACGTTTCATGGAAACGAAGTAATTATTTGGGGCTCTTTTGGTGGCAGGATTCTAAAAACTCAGAAATCATAAGAACACATGAATATGAGTAGGAAACAAATGCACGTGCAAAACAGATAAATGATAAACACATGAATTATGTAAAGTTGGGTGTTTGGTTCACAGGAATTGAAGAAACGCATGAATCCAAAAAAACATGATCAAGTATAAGTCAAACCACATGAAAGTATATAGTGAGAGTGTTATTATGCCACTAAGGTTCTGCTGATAAACTTGTATTGGTACTTGAAATAGGGGGTCTCTGTGCTGTCGGGCGGAGGAAAGATGGTGCTTTCGGGGTGGATGGTCTAGCATTGCCTTATTAGCGACGATGAGGCACCACAAGATGAATCCATCGTCGACGAGTCAGATGCTTTCAGTTCTCACAATGCCCCAAAATGTTAAAGATGAAATTAGTGATGTTGAGATTTCTGATAATATCGAAGTTCTTTGGACATTTGCAAGCTCATAGATGGTGTGATGTATACATGTGGATGATATGTTGCAATGACTAGTCTAGTGAAAAAATTATGTTCTCGTCGCAACCGTGCTCTACCTTGCATATGTGAATCTTCTTCCCATAGTTTGTTGCATATAAATGGGACCTTGATGCACACATAATTTCTTTTTTGCATTGCGTGTGCTTGAGATGTGCAATCTTTTGTATTGCTTTTCTATCGTGCTGCTTCCGCCTCGATTCAGGTGGCATCAGTGTTCTCATCATGGTGATTTCAGCATCGACACGGGGTTGTGTCTCCTCGTCCGTCTTTTCCTTTCTTCTCTAGGTCGACCATCCGTGCTCCGGATTGTTGTCGATGTCATCTCCCGACAACATATGGTGTTACAACGACTCTAGCTCCTGCGATGTGAAGCAGGTGCAACATCACTCGCTCGCCGCGCCATCGACTTGTGCAAGTAGGAGGCCGCGGCATATTTTTCTTGAGCCCATTTGTAAAGGGGTGTTTTCGTAAAGCAAATTTGTTTAATATAAAATGACTTTCTGGTCTAAATAAAATGAAAATAGGAGAAAATGTGAAAGAGGAAGAAAGGGTAGGCGCCAACCACGTAACCTATGAACACAATTTCCACATGCCACACTCTAGGCACCTAACTAGATTCTCTATCTGCGAGGAGAGGACGACTGTTTCATCTTCCTGATTAAAAGTATAATAGAGTCTAGCTAATGATGGCTGGAATAATCACGCGCCTGCTGGAAGCAAAGCATCTGCCATCATTGGGGTCGAGAAGAAACAGAGAATTCCAGAGCAAACTAATTCACTCATTATTTATGAAAACATTGGGATCAAATTTATATTAAAAAAATAACATCCATAATACCAAATCGGTACCATTAGAACAATCATTCCATATATTTTCATACCATATATCTTTTGGACTGTTATATTTGGCACATGTGTGGTGGATAGCAAAACTACCACACCACCCGATCCTTACAGATAACTGACACGTATAGAAGGCCTCGTTCCGCAGCTTCCGCTCGATCGAACGAGCGTTTGAACTCGGCTCGATCGTAGGAGGCTTCCACCAATTTTTTTTCCTCTCGATTTTTATTTTCAAAACGGTTTTTTTTCTCTTCCGGTTTTATGCTAGTTAATTCAGGTGGGAAGAAAAAGAAATAATAAAGTGCTTAAACCAGGACTTGAACTCAGGTCTAATGCATGCCCGCTGTGACTAATAACCAACTCACCCATCTTAAATTGTTGTCCATAGTATGCAAATAACGGAATTTGAACCCTCCTTCTTTCTACCATGTCAACGAAAAGCTTAATTTTAGGCTTGATAACTTTGGCCGAGCAGCATGATAACTATGACATGTGCATGCTGATAACTTCAAACATTAACACCCCTGGTTAAAAAAATGACATGATAAAGCTGTTAACTATGTCATGAGAGGGTCGATAACTACAACGTGAAAATCACAGTAACTTTAACATGTGCAACATCGTAATTTTGCACAAAATTTAAAGTGCGCGCCGGATGGGGGGGGGGTTATGTTTGAACAACCCCCTTCCCCTTCGTGAAAGTTACCATGACGTTTTGGAGTGTACGTTATGGTTTTTAGAGGAAGCCTGATAGCATACAAAAAGAGGACAAAGAAACATGAAGTTTTGCATACTACATCCCATGTTTCAAATTACCACGATGTTTATACAGTTATCAAGTTTCACCTCGTCTATTATCATGCAATTTTCACATAAATTACTAGGCTAAATTTTCCAATAATTTTTTCTCATAGGTCAAAAATTAACGCGGTGTTTCCCTGAAAAAATTACCACGGTGTTTGTACATAAGTTATCAATTCTTCGATTTGTGTATTAACATGTTATTTGCACACAATTTACCAAGGATATGTTTTTCAACCACATTTCCCCCTTTTGGTCAATGTTACCGTGGTGTTTATACCCAAGTTATCAGATCTACAGTTCGTATATTATCATGGCACTTACACACAAGTTATCGAGTGTATATTTTTCAACAACTTTTGCCCTTCGCAAAAAATGTTATCGCGGTGCTTATTCGTATATTACCATGCTATTTTCACATAAGTTACCGAGGGTGTGTTTTTAAACAACTTTTTTCTGTTTGGTCAATGGAACTGCGGTGTTTTTTACGTAAATTATCGGGTATGTGACACATATATTACCGTACTATTTACACATAAATTAGCAAGCATATGTTTTCAGCAAAAAAAAATCCGAGTCCGAAAGTTATCATCATGTTTTGTATGTAAGTTATCAGTTAAGCGGTGCTTATATTACCACATTATTTACATAGAGATTACTGGTGGCACATTTGTAATACACCCTTGAGGTCAAAGTTATTGTGGTGTTTGTATGTATGTTATCAAGTCCGCGGAGCGTAAATTATCATCTTATTTACACACAAGTTAACGTGGTTATGTTTTTCAAGCACTTTTTTCCTCGGGTCAAAATTACCACGATGTTTGCGGGTAAAATTATCGGGTCAGAAACAAAAAAATGATGCGCCACACAACAAAATAGTGAATTTCCCCGCCGTTGAAAATCAGCTGCTGAAGTGAGCGAGGCAGGAGACAAAGTATAGGCGGGTGGTACCTAATCTGCCCGCCATTGAAAATCAACTGCTGAATTGGGCTACGCAGATGACAAAGTATAGGCGGGCAATCAACCAACGAACAATTCCTCACTCGTATACACGGCCCATCGTCCATATGCGTACACAAAAGCAATCGGTCAAGACAAGGGGGAATCGAGAAATTACTTGCGGCAGATCATCTTCTCCTGGTTGTACTTGCGGGCGAGGGCCTGGAGCGAGGGCTCGATAATACCCCCACGCAGGCGGAGCACGAGGTGCAGCGTCGACTCCTTCTGGATGTTGTAGTCGGCCAGCGTGCGCCCGTCCTCCAGCTGCTTCCCGGCGAAGATGAGCCGCTGCTGGTCCGGCGGGATCCCTGCGCACACGCCCACAACCACGCACGTCAGAATCGGAAAAGCTCGACGGCCGGCCATAGCCAAAGAAGCAATCTTTGGGAATTAGAAAAGCACAGAAGAAGAAGCGGAAACCCACCCTCCTTGTCCTGGATCTTGGCCTTGACATTGTTGATGGTGTCGCTGCTCTCGACCTCAGCCGCCGGGTGGTCCTCCACCCGCCGCCGCAGCTCCCCTGGGAGAAGCTCCAGGAGCCTTCCGAGCTCCTCGTCGAACCCCTCCGCCCCCGCGGCCTCGCTCCGCGCGGCGCACACGGGGGCGCGGCGCCGGCTGCCGCAGCGGAGGGAGTGGTGGCGAGCGGCGGGCTAGGCCAGAGTAGGGGAGAGGAAGAGGGTGGGGCGCGGTGATGGAGACCCGGTGGCGGAGGTGGACCGGCGGCGGTGGCGGTGGCGGCATCGCGGCGGGCCGGCGGCCGTGAGCGCGAGCGGGTGGAGGGAAAGAGTTGCGGATGGGTGGGCGCAGGGATGGCTACTGAGTGGTGTGGCACTTTTAGCAATGTGGCACACGTGTGCCACATACATATCTCGATATCTTTTATTACGAAAGTCCAGATTGTTTTCGATAAAACTTGATCAAAGTTCATAAAATTTGACTTAGGTCAAACTAATATGCAGAGTAATAAAATTGGAGGGAGTACTTAGTTTATTTTGACAACCACCCAATAAACCCCAAAAGAACTGACCTCTACCCTTATAATATATACATGAACTAAAGCAGTGTCATGTGTCATCCCATGGAAGAAACAGAGAATTGCAGAGCAAACTAGTAATTCATTTATTATGCATAAAGAATTATACTCAGTTACGTACACGAGCGAAAGCACCGTCCTGTGGCATCATCCCTCGAAAGAAAATAATGAGAAGGGAAGAAGCGATGGAGCTGTGGCATCTAGCTCGATTTTACAGGTGCCGAGTGCGCGGCGAGCGGCGGGCACAGCACAACTCTCCTACATCAGAGCGCCATGGTGGGCGTCCATGCCGGCCGGCATGGACGCGGGGCTGAGCAGCGGCGCGGAGAACCAGGACGAGTAGTCGAACTGCTCCGCCGGGGCGGCCTCCCTGCGCCCGTGCGCCGCGGCCGCGTGAGCCGGCGCCTGCGTCGCCGTCGCCGTCGCCGCCGTGCCGGCGCCGGTGAGCCTCTGCACGAGCTCCCGGAAGTCCCTCGGCTCCACCCGGTACACCCTGGGCGGCGCCGGGGCGCCGCGCCACGGCTTGGCCGGCGCCCTCTGCACCGCCCTCAGCGCCGCCTCGTGCCTCCCCTCGCCGTGCTCCATCGGTCGACAGGGCAAGAGGTCCTCTCCTGGTCGTCGGTGCGAGCGAGCGAGCGAGCTTGATCGGCCGGCGGTGTCAGACGGCGAGACACGGCGGGGGCGCGCGCTGCATATGTAGGCAGGCGGGTGCGCGCGCTCTGGTGCGGTCAGAGTTGAATGGGACTGGGCTGGGCCGGGTGCAGCGCACGGGAATGGTAGGAACACGTGGAAAAGCGCGGTCAATGGGTGGTGGAACGGGGCGGGGCGGGGCGGTCGTGCCGTGCGCGCCTAGCCGAGCCGCGACGACACGTATGCCATCACGTATGCAAGCTTGGGATCCGCGAATTGGTTGTTCGTGTGGATGTGACCGTGTGACGTGATTTGTGGGCTTTTTTCTTCTTCGGGTCCTTTTATATGGGTTGTTGAAATTTATTATGTCACGCTGCGTAGCCGGCAGGGGGTAGCTCGGTGGTGGTAGAACTGAATTGTTATTGGTGGGTGGTGAGACTTCTATAAGACCCCGCCTAATCTCAAGTTGCTTGGAGCAAAAGATTAGCATATGAACAAGGCTTAGGGAAACTCCTTGAGGTCTTGTTCGTTTGTTTAATCCCTCCCCCAAGGGGATTCGAGAGGTTTGAAGGGGATTGGAGAGGAATTTGACTTACGGGGGAATTAATCCCTCACGATCCCCTTCGAGCAAATGACTAGCATATGAACAAGGCTTTGGAACTAAACTCCTTGGATGCATGTGTTTTTGGTTTGTGATGGTTAATTTTTATTTATTTAATCAATTGTACAATCTTATCAATTACGCACACGAAATAGTGCACATATATACACATGGCCTTGTATCTTTGTTGGATGGTTGTTGGATTCTTTAACTATAATTCGTCTACCTATGACATACTTTAGGACTTTTTCATCGGGTCCTTTTATATAAGCTGTTGAATTTATGTTACGTTTCGTAGCCGTCAAGAGGTAGCTTGACGCTACAAGTATAATGTTATTGGTAGTCAGTGACAAGGGGTAAGTAATACTCCCTCCTTCGAGTAGGGCCTCCTGGCTCTCGGCCTCCATGGTGGTCCTTTTATTGTTTTGAAAAATATAAAATTAAAACTTTTCAGTTTTCTAAAAAAATTGTAATTTTTTGTACAAGCAAACAAGGATGCTATGCGTACTAGTAGAATGCTCGTGCATTGCCACATGCATTTTAAATTTTGTGTGTCAAATTTTGCATGTATAAAAGGTCATTAACTCCTGAGTAACAATGATCAGCGTGCACCCCGCCAGTGTTTATTTTCTGAATTGATTTAAAAGCAATTTCCCAGGGGAAAGTTGCTCATACATACTCGATGAAAACGGCGCTGTCAATCTAACATTTTTTTTGCAATCTACAGCTGAATTCTACAAAGCATGATTAACAAGTAACTGACAAATATAGACCGGACAAATGAAAACTTCAATTACTTTGCATGGTGATCCATTACAGATATGCATATGGGCAAGGCATTGCGATGCATTCATCGCATGGGGTCTTCCGCTTAGCTGCGAGGTCTCTGTTTCGCTGAGCCCGCAATGCCTTCCTCTCATCTGGTGGTATGCTCTGCCCGCGTGCTCTTCGACGGGCATTCATCTCTTGCCTCTACTCAACTGGTATATTTTTACTCGCTGCCCTTCTACGACCGTTCATCTCTTGCCTCTCCTTTGTTGTCAGATTTTGTCTTGCAGCCCTTTGGCTCGCATTCCTATCTTCAATAGTTTTATTTTGTCTAGATGCTCTTCAACGCACATTCATTTCTTCTCTTTGCTCGGGTGTTAGTGAAGAAAATATGCCCCAGAGGCAATAATAAAGTTGTTATTTGTATTTCCTTATATCATGATAAATATTTATAATTCATGATAGAATTGTATTAACCGGAAACTTAGTACATGTGTGAATACATAGACGAAACAGAGTGTCCCTAGTATGCCTCTACTAAACTAGGTCATTGATCAAAGATGGTTATGTTTCCTAACCATAGACATGAGTTGTCATTTGATCAACGGGATCCCATCATTAGGAGAATGATGTGATGGACAAGACCCATCCGTTAGCTTAGCAACTTGATCGTTTAGTTTTACTGCCATTGCTTTCTTCATGACTTATACATGTTCCTATGACTATGAGATTATGCAACTCCCGAATACCGGAGGAACACCTTGTGTGCTATCAAACGTCACAACGTAACTGGGTGATTATAAAGATGCTCTACAGGTGTGTCCGAAGGTGTTTGTGGTGTTGGCATAGATCGAGAATAAGATTTGTCACTCCGAGTGTCGGAGAGGTATCTCTGGGTCCTCTCGGTAATACTGTGGCGCCCGAAGACCGACGTCCCAGAAGATTCCAGAAGATTCCCGAAGATTCCAGATGTTCAGGGTTCCCCCTTGTGTTCCATTTGTGATTGTGTTATTTATTTTCGCATTGCATCATGTCATCATGCCATCATGTCATATTTATTTTGCATTTCAACCTAAATAAATTGTGTGGACCCTCGGTCCATTTAAATCGAGGGAAGAATGTCTTCTCTTTAAAACATATCCTCCCAATATTTAGGGAGCTATATTAATAAATATTCCATTGCTTCGGAATAACTCAACACACTTGCATGTATTTTTCCCCATGCCTTTTTCTTCTCTTTTCCTGGCCGTCAAATCTCCCTATATTTTCTTTTCTCGTTTATCGAGGTTCCCCAAAAACCCTCCAACCATTTTAATTAAATTCCTGACATTTTTGTGAGTCCAGGGATTTTGACCTCATGTCCTAATTCTTCCCTAGCCACCTCCTTCCTTTTCTTTCTATGGTGTTGTTTTTCTGTTTATTTTTGGAAAGCAACAACAGCAATAAGAGACCAGCAGCCGGCCCATTCTTTCTCCGCGGCCCTTTCCACTCCCAGCCTCCCAGCCGGCCCAACACCTCCTCTCCCTAGGCCCAGGCCTCTTGGGCCTCCAACCCACAGCCAGCCAGCCTCCTGGCCACTTTGGCCCGATCGAAACCCTACCGACCCGTCGCTCCCTCTCAACTCCCTCAGCGCCGCCGCCGCATTCAGCCTCGCTCAGCCCCATCGCTCGCCCCGAGCCTCCTCCCTCTCGATCTCCCCTCGACCAGCCCGATCCCATCGCCTCTCCCTCCGGTCCCGCATCGCCAGCGGCCAGGAGCCCTGCGCTCCTCCCTTCGATGCCCGATTCCCCCTCGTTCGCCTCTCCAGCACGCGCGCCGTGCTCCTTCTTCCTCGCCAAGGCGTCCGCGCCCGCGCCTCCTCCACCAGCGCCTGGAGCTGCGGTCTCCCTCCTCCAGCCCGACGGCGCCGGCCTCGCCTCTGGCCCGGCCGACCAGGAGCCCGTCCTCCTTCCCTGCCTCGCCTCGCAAGCCAGGAGCCGAGCTCCTCCTTCCTCCAGCGAGCCCGGCGCTCCCCGAGCGTCCTCTTCTCCAGCGCCTCCGCCCCGTCCTCTGGCCCCGAGCAGCGCCGCTGACCTCCTCCAGCGCCGGGCGCCGGCCGCCCCGCGTCTGCTTCGCCAAGGCCGCGTCCACGAGCATCTTCACCGCGACGGCCCCGTCCTTTCCAGCTCGTCGTCGCCCGCAGCCCTTTTTTTTTTTCCTTTTTTGTTGTTTTGTTGTTGTTATTGTTATGTCAAGTAACCATGTAACAGCAAGTATATCTACTGTTGGATCCGTGTACAACTACCGTCGCCCGAACGTCTACCGTCGCCCCGTGTACCTCTACGGCTACGAGCTCCGTGAACGACTACCGTCGCCGTGTACCACTACCGTCGCCGAGACCGCTAGTACATCTACGAACTCGACGCCCGAACGACTACCGTCGCCGAAGACCGCGAGTACAACTACTTCCCTCTACGGAACGGCTTCTTCCTCTTCGGACACGTGAACGCCTTCTTCCTCTACGTCTCGGACCGCCCCGAAACGCACGCTTCAAAGGTATAACGAGACGACCCCGTGGATGACCCGTGTGATGCTTGCTTGTGGTTGTATGAAATGTTTCTTCCCTAGTGAGCACTGTGCCTGTTTCGTCCTTGTCATGTTCCTCGGTTGCCTCGTCGCCGACTCGTGGGAACCCGGTAACGGGATCGCCCCACCTTTCATCTCGTTTGACTCGCTCTCGCCATCTTTCCTTTTGCACCGGACTCTCAACGAGTTACCGGAACCGAGTTGTTGCCTTTGCATCATTTCGGATCGTTGCCGTGGCACCCTTTCCTTCCACCACGGTGACGATGCTTCATATCATCTTCTTGTTAACCTTTTAATATAATTGTATAAACTTGATCATGTCATCCGCATCATGTTAACAACATTGATATGTTAAATTGTTGTTTGCTTATAATTACTAAACATGCTCATGGGGATTTTCCGGAACTTGTTGTTGTTTTTCCGGCCTCATTTAAAATGCCTAAATAGGTAGTTTACTTTTGCTTCACCTCTTGCCATGTTAACAAACTTTTAATCTTGTCTTGTAAATAACGAGAGTCAACTAAATAAATAAATGTGGTGTTTCGTCAATATGCAACTCGTTGCATATTGAGCTCCACTTAACTTGTAGTATTGTTTGTGCATTTTGCCATGACATGCATATTTAAACCGGACATGCATCATACTTGGATGTGCATCGTATGCCATGTCTATGCTTGTGTGTTTACCGAGTTGTTTGCTTCTTTCCGGTTGCTTCTCCTGTTAGCTTCGGATTCGTTCCGGAGTTGTGAGGTTTCGCTCGACTGTTGCTCCGTCTTCTTCATGGATCCGTTCTTCTCCCTTGTGGATTCCCAGGCAAGATGACCGAACCCCGATAACATTACTATTTTTGCCTATTGCTAGTAGTTCCGCTCTATAGTTTTTGCCTCGATGCCCATGTCTTTCCTGTCAGCCTCCTACTGTAACCATCACCATGTTTAACCACCCTACCTATGCAAACCGTTGCTTGGCTAAGTACGCTTCGCTCAGCCCTTCTTATAGCATTGCTAGTTGCAGGTGAAGATCGAAGATGCTCGCTTCATGTTGAAGTTGTTGGGTTATATCACACTATATAAATGCTTAAAATGAAATCATCTATATACTGGCAAGGGTGGAAGGCTAAGCCTTTTGCTTGGTGATTTGTTCCACTCATGCCGTTAGGAACCGTATAAACCGGTGTTATGTTCCTTGATTATGCGTTCCTAACACGGTTGGGGTGTATGGGACCCCCTCGATAAACCGCTAAGTGCTAAGTCTTTTCCAGCAAATCCCAACATTGGTACTATTTGCCTCATAATAACAACTTAATTAATTAATTAAATTTGCATAGGGGGTCGCGTCCCCGAGGATTCTTAATTCTACATAGCAGGGGGGCCAGTGCTGATGGTGTTGGTCCCAAACGGGGAGTCTGCGGGGTCACCACGAGGAAACTCGAGGATTGATATAAACCTGTAGAATCGCCCATCCGGTCGTGTCCTGAGACTTAGATACGAGCGGCTACTATCAGGGTGTCGACACGCCGGGAGGATTTGCTGGATTAGTCTTACCTTGGTTCGGTATATCTTGAGCACGGGATTCCGAGAATACTCGGGTCTTCCCACCTTGGAGTTGCGACTCCGCGGATCGTGGGCTTGTAATGGGTCAAGTTGGAACACCCCTGCAGGGTTATGAACTTTCGAAAGCCGTGCCCGCGGTTATGCGGCAGATGGGAGTTTGTTAATATCCGGTTGTAGAAAACTTGACATAATGTTCTAATACACTACCAGCGTGTGTACCGTGACTGTCAATTTTCGAATAGGGATTCGGGAGTTGAACACGGTGGGGTTATGTTTGACCGGCTTTAGTTAGGATCACTTCGTGATCATCTCTCGACCGAGGCTTTCTCTTCTCGCTCTCTATCACGTAAGCTAGTTGCTAGTTGCTGCTGCAGACACTACTTTTTTTCTTCAGCCTTATCCTCTCCCAAGGCTTAAATAGTCTTGTTACCCGGGAACGGGATTGCTGAGTCCTCTGTGGCTCACAGTTACTTCACCACACCAGATGCAGGTTCAGCCGAGTTTGATGCAGAAGCTGGTTCAAGTACTTCACTGGGAGCTCGATGAAGAGTGTGGCCGTTTGCTTGTGACGTTTCCGACGATCAGTAGTGGTTTCTACTAGGATTCGATCCTGACCTGTGGCTTTATGTTGTTTTGGTATCTTGCTTTTGGATCTTACCCTTAGATGGGCTGTGATGTTTTGAATGATGTCTTGCTTATGCAATGTATTGTGTGAAGTGGCGAGTGTAAGCCAACTATCTCCTTTTGCAATTTAATCCCTCTTTTACATGAGTCGTGCAAAGATACCAAACTTGCGATCATTCCAGAATGGGCATATATCTTTAAGTCGTGCCTCGACACGTAGGAGATATAGTCCCATCCTGGGCATTACAAATACACATCATAATAAGCCTTGCAAGCAAAAGACTAATGAGTTAATCACGAGATGATGTATTACAGAACGAGTAAAGAGACTTGCCGGTAACGAGATTGAACTAGGTATGATGATACCGATGATCGAATCTCGGGCAAGTAACATACCGATGACAAAGGGAACAACGTATGTTGTTATGCGCTTTGACCGATAAAGATCTTTGTAGAATATGTAGGAACCAATATGAGCATCCAAGTTCCGCTATTGGTTATTGAACTATGTGTCTCGGAGTTTTACTAGCATATTCTACTCTACTCCTCATATTTTTCCCACAGGGTTTTTGGAGGAGACTTAATCCAAGATGATAGATCCTTATGCAGTCAAGCTGTGATTAGGGGAGTGTTAAGAATAATTAATCCTAGATTAATTAAGGGATAATCCCCACTTGTCAGACACATGTAATCCCACCCTGTGGGAACCGTCGTAGCAGTTATTCCTGGAGCGTCGCCTCCGGAACCGACATATGTAACGCGTCCGCTCCTGTTGTACATAAGGATCCACTTCCATCAATAAAGATGAGAGTTCGATTCATTCCTTATCTATCTCGATTACTCTCGATTTACTTCAACAGTGGTCATAGTACAAAAAGTGTTTACTATTATGCGGACACTTTGTTTCAGAAAAAATGTTTATTATTATGCAAAGAGTGTGTTTCAAAAACATTAGAAGATTGTTCTTCAAGTACCCTCAGTCTTCTCACTAATCTTGTAATAACACTTATGGCGCTGTGTTTAGTTAGGCTTGTCACAGTATGGTAAGCTACCAAATTGTGCGAAAAAGGAAAGGTACCCTCAGTGTTTTTTCAGGCATGTTTGGTTTGTGTGGTTTGGCACGAGTCGCGACATACTTCTATTAGCCCCATAGCCATTAATATACATCTTCCTCTTACAAAAAACTTACATTGGAGTTATGCAGCTATAAAATATTTCGGGCCAAGCACGCAGTTCTTAAATATGTTCCTGAATTCATATTTGAAGTTTGAAAAAGGGGGAATATTAATATACAAAGCAACATAAAGTAGATAATTGGATGAAGCAACATTGCATTGTTCCGTGCATCCAAAATAAATAGGAAGGGAACATATCAATATAGATTAAACAAACAATTGTATGCTCCGTACAAGTTAACACCTGAACTTCTGAAGAATCCCTTTGTATGGAACTTCAAAGGTGAAAAACAACAGTGAAAACTAGAGCCGCGGTATCAGAAAAAAAAATGTGCATAGCTCAGCTCTGTAGGAATTCAAGACCAACACCCTACCAGCACAATCACATCGGAGGGCAGACCCGAAATCCGCTATCAACTCAATAAGACCCCAGCCACCAGCACCACCTTTCTGACGTGTTTTACCCACAATCTCTCGACAATTGGCGTCAGTC
Organism: Secale cereale; assembly: GCA_902687465.1. Lineage (NCBI taxonomy): Eukaryota > Viridiplantae > Streptophyta > Magnoliopsida > Poales > Poaceae > Secale > Secale cereale. Next base: position 12,186,745 of record LR738712.1, read on the forward strand.
ATGGTATTTTGGTTGGGTCATGTAATTCACTAATTCACAACCAAAAAGTGGAGTGGCAAGTAATAGATCGACTAAGAAACATGTGTCACACACATTAGAAGGTAAAACTAAAATCATGCTCTCAGCCAATACAATGGCATCCAAGGATAAACATATGGGCCTTTATGGTTGATAATAGATACATCACAAGCTTATTCACCATGCTTGCGCAGCTGACAGGTGTGCGCCGATTTGCCATATTTCTCCAGTATGCCTAACTGTGGTCGTGAACTAAGCAGTAGATCAAACAAGTATGAAATGGCTTAACTTTTGGGAGGAGACTTGTCATAAACCAGGCAGGAGCAGCAGTTCAGCACTAAAGTGCTGCCAAGTTTTACGACGTAGATACACAGTTATGCATGCATGAATGATTGAGTTGAAACAGTCCATGTGAAAAAGTTTATGATGTATTTGAAAATGTTTGACAATCACAATGGGAACAACCAAAGGAATAGTTCACGATAAGCAGTATCTTAGTCACTCTACAAAATAATTCTTAGTTCTCAACTGACAAGTACTCCCTCCGTTCCCAAATATAAGTCTTTCTAGAGATTCCACCAAAGTTACTACATACGGAGCAAAATGAGTGACACTCTATAATATGTCTACATACATCCGTATGTTGTATTCCATTTGAAATGTCTAAAAAGACTTATATTTAAGACGGAGGGAGTAGCATGTACATAATCAAGTCAAAAAGAGTTGTGCTGTTAATTTTGTTCTCAACTGACAAGTGGCATGTACATAACCGTTCCAATCTGTCAGTCTAGTTACATCTTTTATACTTCTACTATAGAAATATGTACATGAATAGGTGTAAAAAGTAAATTACACAGGACCTTGTCAATGCTTTGCAAGATGTAATTGGATTCAGCAAAAAAAAAAAAGTTGTGATGAGTAAATTTTATGTGTTCTATGATGACTAAATTTGATGTGTTCCATGATAACACTATGCCTGTAAATATCCTCTCCTCTTGGAGAAATGCCAATATGTATGCTGGTTCAAGAAATCGTGTACATTACCATGTTACTTCAGAGTAGGAAACATGCATATCCAGTGGGTGCGCTCCACACATTCAGGAAAACTTGGTCCCTCGATTTCCAGAATGTCGAGGGTTGAGTGTATCCTGGGAAACATGAAAATAGAAATGCACACTCCCTTCGCAGGCATTATCCTGTTCAGGTTCAAAGGGACTTTCTCAGCCCATATCGCAACAATCCAGGCCAAGGAGCCTTAAGATCGTTGGGAATACAAGCACCCCTGGTGCAACTTTCATCACTAGCAATCCCATAATGATATGCAAAGACAATTATAACATAAGTATAACACAATATAGAGTTCACTTTTATTACAACCCATAATCCATCATGACATTAAAAACTGACGCTAAGCAGCAGTAGCTTTATTGAGGCATATATCCTGCTTACCACCTCCTAACAAAAAGATGGAAGAAGTGCTGCTGACAAACGGCCTGAACATCGAATCTGCATCACCTCGATCAGACGGCTGCCAAGGACATCTGCAAAAAGTTTGTATTTCTGAATTCAGAGATTACATTAGAGATACAAAAGATTGTCTATTTCACATTGGTACATTATACAAGTCAACGATAATCATGGTTTGTTAACTGCCCTAAACTTACAACTGGAAAAGGTCACTTCAATAAAAGTTCATCATGATGTCAACGTAATTGGTTTGAATCTAATGAATGGATCATTCAACCACATTATCGTGCTACTAAATGTTTGCTTAATTCGACCATTCTAAAACACAATTTGTTTAATTCGACACTGACTTTTTAAAAGAAGATAAAGTTTGCTCAGTGCTAGAAAAGTTTCACACCCTATGCAAATGGAACTAATCCATTGCATGACATCACAATGTAGAACTATGATCAAGCAGATCATGCAATGCAATTATGATATGTTCTAACTGATGGGATCATCCTTAGTTAGAATTATTACCTAGAGGATGGAAAACATATGTGGCTCCAAATTTAAATTGTGCTTCATTTTCCGAAATATTTCAGATGTAGGGGGAATAGCAGTATTGTTAAAGTATTATTATCATGTATGGTCTTCTCAAAGGGGAAGAGTTTTATGAGCGTCCTCTCCCTACTTGCAAGACAATCTTTAAAAGATACACAACAAACTGACCTTATTTTTGAACTACGTAGCTTTCTGGCACATAGATTTCCCCTCCAGCTTCACCATGTTGTTCGCCACTAATTGTTTTTCTTGCAGCCAAAAATTCAGCACTCATATCATTCATTCCTTGTCTCACAGCTTCCTCTACTGTCCCATAACCATGTTCATCAGCATACTTTCTAATATCCTCTGTGATTTTCATCGAGCAAAACTTGGGACCACACATTGAGCAGAAATGTGCTACTTTTGCACCATCAGATGGTAGTGTTTCATCATGGAAAGACATTGCAGTAACTGGATCCAGGGATAAAGCAAATTGGTCCAACCATCTAAACTCAAACCTTGCCTTGCTTAGTGCATCATCCCATGCTTGTGCATAGGGGTGACGCTTTGCCAAATCAGCAGCATGAGCAGCGATTTTGTAGGATATCACACCTGTCTTAACATCATCCCTGTTAGGCAACCCAAGGTGCTCCTTTGGTGTTACATAACAAAGAAGTGCGGTGCCAAGAGCCCCAATGTTGGCAGCACCAATGGCTGAGGTGATGTGATCATAACCAGGTGCAATATCAGTTGTCAATGGACCCAGCGTATAGAAAGGTGCTTCGTTGCACCACTCCAGCTGTTTCTCCATATTTTCAGGAATTTTATGCATCGGAATATGCCCAGGACCTTCATTCATCACCTAGAAGTTAAGAAGTGTAAATATCAGAAAGACAGCTCCCAAGTTTTAACTATTGAATGACATAGCAGATCGAAACAATTCATCAAGCAGAGCATAGTACAGTTCTAAGTTCAACCGTCAGTCACTAGACCATAAAAAAATGTTTCGGCACTTAAAGCACTTTACAATCAAGAATTCGAATATTATATCTTCAATATTTTCTCACGGGTTGGTTTCTGACAATTAATCTCTATACAAGCTTTAGCTTATTCATTTAAAGTAAGCTACGCTGCACTATAAATGAATATGGTTGTATATACAATGTTTCAAAAATAATTGGCACATTAGGCACCGGTGCAGAAATCTTGTTTTTAACTGAAAATGCAGAAATGTTGGATGATAAACAGCAAACATATATCCTAATAAAAGTACTCTTACATTTATTATATAATCTGTCGATCTGGCAATCATATTCAACTGTACTGGAACAAAATATCTTGTTTATACTATTTACCAGTTACTTGAAATATCCATTTCAATCTTATGCATAAATCAGGCTACACTTTGAATGGATAACATAGTTAATACTCTTGTCAGTAGAATTTATATCGAAAGTTGATTACTCAAAGCTTATTCAGAACATCCTGTTATTGATTCTTGCAATAAAAAACAAACATAAACCATGACTGTACATATTAGAATGTTTGATATTGTAAAGGAAACAACTCTGTATGTTCAACTTCACTCCTATTATTCTCACCTGCACATCTTTCTCCCATGCTCGGCGAGTTAGTTCCCCCTGAGTCAGCAGTTCTGCAAACTGAGCGCTATCATTAGCATCATAAATGGAACCAGGCCTCAGGCCATCACCAATTGATAATGCCACATCATACTGGTTACATATGTCAAGAATGTCATCCCAATGCTCATAAGCAAAGTTCTCCTTGTGATACGTCAAGCACCATTTTGCATGGATTGATCCGCCACGAGAAACTATGCCAGTCATCCTTTTTGCTGTGAGAGGGATATAGCGAAGCAGCACACCAGCATGGATGGTGAAATAGTCAACACCCTGCTCGGCCTGTTCAATTAAAGTGTCCCTGAAGACTTCCCAGCTCAGATCTTCAGCAATACCATTAACTTTCTCAAGTGCTTGGTAAATAGGAACAGTTCCGATAGGAACCGAGGAGTTGCGAATAATCCATTCCCGGGTCTCATGGATATGGCGCCCTGTTGAAAGGTCCATGACAGTATCTGCTCCCCACATTGTGGCCCACTGGAGCTTGTGGACTTCCTCCTCAATGGAGCTCACAACAGCTGAGTTCCCAATGTTTGCATTCACCTTCACAAGGAAGTTTCTTCCAACAATCATGGGTTCCAATTCCAGGTGCCTCTTGTTGGAAGGGATAATGGCTCGTCCACGGGCGACTTCTGACCGGACAAATTCAGGAGCAAGGTTCTCACGTTTGGCACAGTATAACATCTCCTCTGTTATGATGCCCTGCTTAGCATAGTACATTTGGGTGTATCGAGGACCACCCAATTTCTCCCTCCTGTCAATCCATTCCTTTCTTATCTTTGGGAGTCCTGTAAAAGTTCAATGCATGCTTATTACAAACAAACTTATATGTCTTGAATTTTAAACTTGACACAATTTATTCAAAAGTTCAAAACTTATTCAAAAATCTTGACACAGAAAATCTATATTTAATTAATTTGGACGAACAAAATAACTATATTGCTATTTTTATGCTATCACTTTCCGAGGGACCTAATACATTTCCCTGGATACTTCATCAGTTTTCTTCTAGAACACTTTAACTGAGAATATACAGGAGGAAACTACTTTTTACTGAAGGGGCATGGGTAATCTCTCCACAAAGCACAGCCAATGTGCTTACTAGGGTAAACTTAAGAATGAAACAGTCTGAAATAATACAACTAAGAAAACATCAGAAGAATATCTATAGAGATATCTGGTATATGATCATATAAAAAACCAATAGGTCTACTTTGCCTTTTTCAACTATTTTCCAAGTCCAAAATCAACCTCAACTCCAAAACCAGGCATTGAATACCATCGAACTGTTGAAACAATGGAAGTCTCCATTATTTGACTATAAGATGAACTTATTAACACAAAAAAGGGGAAACAGTGGAGCAATTGAAGGCACCAACACAAATACGTAGTTGCATGAGAGTGTAATACAAACACACCGTCTAAGTTCATAGTGAACAGCTGATCTAGATGTTATGGTTTATTAGTACTCCCTCCGTAAATTAATATAAGAGTGTTTAGAATACTATTTTAGTGATCTAAACGCTCTTATATTAGTTTACAGAGGGAGTACAAAGCAGTCTACATGTTTTAGGACAAAGACAGAGAATATGACAAGAGAGATAAGGCTAGTGAGTTACCAAGCCTTGGGCTTATGTTTTGTGGACCACTGGTGTCATATGTATCAAAATGCCCGCTATCTCCGGTCAAATGGACTCTCCGAAATGGAACCTTCAGGGCATGACCTGATTCCTCATGAACGACTTCACTGCAGGGGGCATAACCATGGCAAATATAAGATAAAACTGATACATACATTACAACGCAACAATATTGGCTCTCCCAGCACAGTTGCTAGGTGAAGCAAAAGCAGGAAGCATGCCTGCATTCTTTGGTGCTCCGTGGGAAGCAGTCTTCAAATGCTGGGAGCGGCAGAAATTCAGGAGCAGCAGGATCAACTGTGTGCTTCGTTTGCCTGGGTTTTGCTGGCTCTGCTACTGACTGATCAGTCAGTGAAACTGCCTTGGGCCTTGAGCAGGTGAGGCTAGCATTCCTGTCCTGCACATCTTGAGGGCGCGAAATAGCACCGAAACCAGGCAAAAGTGCAGTCTTGGGGAACTTCATGGTGTTGCAGCTATTGTTCATAGCCATTAGTGACGAGAAGGATGGTTGCAGCGCGGCCATTTCCTGTTCAAGGTACAGATTAGTAGATGCAGGCAGGCAATATGTTGCAAGTACCAGTAGATATTACAAACTAAATCAATTAATACTCCCTCCGTCCCAAATTACTTGCCGCAGAAATGGATAGAAAGGATGTATCTAGAACTGAAAATGCGTCTAGATACATCCATTTGTGCCACAAGCAATTCGGGGCGGAGGGAGTGCGTAGTAACATATAATCATATAAATCCATCGGACAATTGATCAAAAAAGTTAATCCGGTAAGCAAGAGATAGTACCAGTCCAGCAGAAGATGAACGAGACAACGAGATTGAGAATTTTTACACCGCACTGCTGACTGAAGATGAAGCATGGTGAACGTACTTGGCTTGGCTAGCTAGCCCGTAGCAGCAATGGAGCCTGCGTGCAGAATGGAGATGGACGGAGACTTACGGTGAGACGCTGCCGGCGGCGCGGAGAGATCGGCGGATCGCCGCAACAGCCAGGTGACGGCGGTAGGAGTCGTACGAGGGTTTGTTTTTGCGATCAGACTTTTAGCGCTCTGATGATGTTGTTATGAGGCAGCCCACGTCGGGCCTATGGGCTTCGGGCTTTGGGCCAAGCCGTTTTCTATTTTTTTAATTTGTTTATTATAATAATTCCAAAAAAGGGGATACATCAGGATACGCCTATGCCAGGCGTATCCCCGTCGGCTGATGATTTTATTACAGTAGAGATTATTACAGAAGAAGGTTAGCTGTATCTGAACCACACGTTCCTACTGTCTGACTTTGGGTGGTTTCTGCAACTACACAGTCACCAATCTCCAGGTTTAGACAGGGCAACATCACACTCAGTTGTGAGGTCTCCCCAGTTCCCAGTACAAAACGGATTCTATATGTTGACAATTGGACATGGATCGAACTGATTTTACATAGGAGTACAAACGGAAAAGTACTGACGAGTCACGATTCGCTTAGAACGGTTGTAATCCCAACCCAGCAAAAGCTGTAGCCGTTTCCCGCAAATTCAGACCCAAACAAGCACGCACTCTCGTCGCGACCGGGGCAGGGAGGGGCCTCACCTGAGAAACGGCGGATCCGGCGAGCGGCGCGGGAGGGCGGCCGGAAGCGTCGGTGACAGTGGGAGAGGGGAGCGGATGGGATGGGAGTGCGCACCTGGTCAGTGGCTCCGTCAGTGAGATTTTTTATAGAGGGCGCGGCGGATCCATCCCGGGGCACGGGTGGCCACAGCTCGCCGCGGAGAGGACAAGCCGCAACCGGACGTGGCGGGTGCCTCAGTGGGGGCGGCCAGCCAAAATGATGGGAAAACGACGGCAACAGTGGCGTCAGATATTTCCGCCCGCCGGAGATATTTTCCTCCTCGCGCGCGTCCACCTCCACGGAAAGGCGGCCATGACGCCTCAACGGACACGGAATCTCGGCCGGATCGACGGAGCAGCCTGGCTGACGGCGACTCGGCGAGGGCGGGAGTCGCCGGATCGACGCACTGTCACTGCTCCACAACTGGAATGCCGGTAAGTCGAGCGGTTGTGTGAAGCGGCGGCCGCGGCAGAGGCGGCGACGGTCGAATGCGGGCGGCCTTGGGATCCATGCCGGTATGCCACGGCGGCGGCATGGTCGCGGGAGACGGCGAGGGGCTTCAGCTTAGCCACGGGCGGGGAGTGACAAGCCTTGTCTGGGCCGCTTGCGTGGCTGCTTTAGAGCCGATGGGCCGGCAAAGTTTGTTCAGGGAAACAAGGTGGCCTACTGGGCTGGCCAGTGGAGCTACTGACCCTAGGTGTGAACATTTTCTAAAATCCAGAACATTTTCTGAATACATGAATATTTTTTCTATATTTTTTGAACAATTTTCTTGAATTGTCGAGCATTTATATAATCTACAAACATTTTTTAGAAATTTGTGGAACAATTTTCGAAATTCATGAATATTTTTTGATTTTTTTTGGAAATGCATCATTTTTTGAATCAGCAAATTTTTCATGAATGAATAAAATATTTTGCAAGTCAAGAATAGTTTTAATTTTTTGGATATTTTTTCATTCATAAATATTTTTAATTAGTCAAATTTTGTTCAATTTCATTAACATTTTTTATTTGTGAACTTATGAAAAATCATGATTTTTTTATTTCCCAATTTTTTTAAACAAAACTGAACAATGTTTGAATAAGCAAACATTTTTTACGAAAAACGCGAATATTTTTTTAATCCAAAAACATGTTATGATTTATTAAACATTTTATTTCGAAATTTTCATTTTATTTTTTTATTTTTAAGCTTTGTTGAAATCCTCGATTATTTAAAGTAGAAAAAACAGAAAAGAAAAAAATTGAAATTTTGAAGTCCCGAATTATGCCCTAAAAAAGCCCAAGCAAACACATGGATGCAGGGAAAGCAGAACTGATATAACTCCTGCAAATGAGCTTCGAATTGAGCAAATTCAAACTCGTTGGATAGATGAGGACAAGTATTATCCAAACAGCGACTGGTTATAGTAAGAAAGAGGCAGTAGAAAATGACAAAGGTATAGAGATGTGAAACCTGTATGGATGAAGAACCGGCAAAAACCCCAACATCGAAAACGTCATAGTAGATGCATGTGAACTCCTTTTTCTATGAACTCAAACTTGTCATGAAGATGACCATAAACTCCAAATCTCACAAAGAGAAAACCAAACAAAAACCAAGAAAAATGATGCAAAGATGCAATGGGTTGAGCTCTCTATGAACGATACGGTCAAGCTACTCACTTGAGAACCCCCTTGATAATACGACAATCGATCATTTAACCTGGTCTCCCAACTAACACCATGCGACCGATAAAATAGAAAACCTACAAATGGCAAACATTTGCCTTGTGCATAATCCACTTGAGGTAGATGATGACAATCTTGTCCTCCTCGAGATGGACAACCTTTCTTGATTGTGTTCTCTCTCACATACTTAACTATGGATGGACCACTCTTCGGTACATCTTCATAAGTCCATTATCACCACAATGGACGACAAGCTTCGAGTATATGATCTCTTCATGATGATTCACCTGAACTTGTAGACCACAACCTTGATGACAAACACCACTTTGATGTCACCCTCCGTGGGTTATATAATATCTTCCTTTTGATGCATGCCCAGGGAGACATACTTAACCCCACAAGGAACTCTCACATAGATCATGGGTTAATGCACAAAAGCAATAGACAATGCTTATCATACCATGGGATAACTTGATCCCTTTTGGTACATCTTGTACGCTCTGCGTGTTGATCAACTTGATTCACATTTTGACTTAGTCTTGATCAACCTTGGAGCATTTCTTCTACATGACCAAACTTTGGATAATTTCTTGAATAACACTTTGGTCATCTCATCAACTCCTTGAAACCAACACATGGACTTCAAGAAATGCCTATGGCACTAGGAGAAAACAGACCTTATGTCCGGATCATTAGTCCCGGTCTGGTTTTGGCCCGGGACTAATGTGACCATTAGTCCCCGTTCTAACGGCTAGGAGCGGACGGGGGCACGGGACTCATTAGTCCCGGTCCATTTACTACCTACAGTCCTGGTTCGTTATACAAACCGGGACTAAAGGGGTAGTGGCAGGTTGGCGTCAGGTTGGGGCCCCCATGAGCCCATTTAGTCCCGATTTGTATAACCAACCGGGACTATAGGTAGACCTCTAGTCCCAGTTTGTATAACCAACCGGGATTAAAGATGTCCCTATATAAACCCTTCATTCAGCCCGAGCCCATTCTCTGTTTTCCCCTTTCTCTCCTCTGTTCTCTTCCCCTTGCTCGATCTCATCCTTCATTTTTGTCAAAGATTTGTCAAGATTTGAGGCACCCCATCTCTCCAAGTGTTCACAAAGGTTAGCAACTTTTTCCTCTCATCTCTCATTGCTAGATTAGCTCGTGCAATGCTTTATAAGTATAGTGATTTGTGGATTTTAGTTTGGGAGTAATTATGTGGAAGTTTATTTGATTTATATGTAATTTGAGCTCAAATTAACTTATTAGTTTGCAAATATGTAGATGTGATTTACTTAGAGCTTTCCCGTCCCCGTCCTAACCACCGTCGATCGCCCGCACCGTCCCGTCGCCGGGACCACCTTTACGAGCCTCTTTTTCTTACCTTTATACATGAAAAAAAAAATCTTATTCGTATGATTTAGATAGTTACTTGTATAATTTTCGTACATGTATGATTGTTTGTTATACATAGTGCCATGGTCTTCATATTCGTCCCCGTCAGTCCTCGTCTGGTTTATGATACGGATGTGGTATATCCGCTTCCCGCCATACCGGAGACAACCGGAGTTCGCCTGACAAGAGATTTGGTGGCGGAGGGGAGTGGAGTGAAGTGGTTGGGGTTTGGTTACACTACTAGAAAAAAGGCTATTAGTGGCACACCCAATATTGCCATTAGTGGCGCACCATGGGTGGGCCACTAATACCACGCCACTAATAAGGAATACTAATGGCGCACCTCTGATGCGCCACTGTTAATCCAAATAACAGTGGCGCACCACTGGTGCACCATTGGTATGCCACCTAGTGCGCCACTGGTATTGCAGCAGGGGTCCCTAATGATGCGCCACTGATATTCATATGGGTGCGCCACTGTTATTTAACTGGGTGCGCCACTAATGTGCAAGATGGTGCGCCACTGGTATTGCAGCAGGGGTCCCTACTGATGCGCCACTGATATCCATATGGGTGCGCCACTGTTATTTAACTGGGTGCGCCACTAATGTGCAATATGGTGCGCCACTACTATTAATTCTAGGATTTTTTTTTTGCATTTCTGGTATTTGCACAGGTTACAAAATACAATACATCACAGAATATAAACAGCACATAATACAATTCATCACATTAGTCTCCGAATTCGAAATAGCGAACAAAGTTCAAATATTAGACAAGTTTAGGTCTCGAGACCGAGTAGCGAGTTTGTCGTCACATTACAAAGTTGATATCATCTAAACTACCATCACATAGAAGAGAGCTGCGGTCACGATGAGCATCATCGCGATGAAACTAGTCTTCATCCGGTTCCTCCTCCGCTCCCTCCTCTCTCCCTCTAGATAGCGCTCGTATCTAGCTTCCGCCTCCGCCCTAGTGGTGTACCCTTTGTAACTGTTACCGCTGAAACGGTGAACCTGTCTCCGACACTCCTCCCAGTCGTCATAGACTCCGGGAACCCTACCCTTGTACACGACATACGACGGCATCTCTATGCACTAGACAAACAAAACGTTAGTAGCAATTCACAGATAATATATAAGTATGCAACAAAAGGATCGGAAGAGAAAAGCAACACATTAATAGCACGGTTCATGGTCCTACTAATAAATAGCATCGATTACATATAAGTTGAACGACTGTCCAAACTAAAGAGACATACAAGTTCATTAAAGTTTAATTACAACACGAGCTAATCGACATTTCAGAACTACATACCATCAATACTTTCTTTGACTCGACTCAGGGACCGGAGCGTGGATGAAGCCGCCGTCATCCGTCGGCGTCATGAATGTGCGGTCGTTGTCAGCCTGCATTTGTAGCGTTGTTTCTATTTCACTGTTGGACGGTTGATATTTGAGGTGGAACTGCCCCGAGGTACGAAGGACATCTTGACAGATGATTTCCACAAACTCCGACTGGATGCGAAAGAATTCTTGTCTGATGTCCATGTCCTGGATTGCCGACAAGCATGCGGCCCAATCTTGGAGACCCTTTGGTAGCATAAGGTGATTATGGTCCCGTACGATCACCCGCATGTGATGGAGGGCGTAGTAGGCATCCTTCTGACTGCTAGGCGGCTGCTTGACGCAGGGGAACGTCGTTACGTGGGTGAACACGTGCTTGCCGTACCTACACATTTCCTTCCTGAAGGTGCCTCCAGATTTGGCGTAGCCGGGGAGAGCATCATCAAGAACTTTCTTGATATTTGTGTAGTTTTTCTTCGACTGACGGTCCGAGTCGAAATACGTGGCCGTGGAATATTTTGGGCTTAAGAGGATGAGTGTGCAACGTGTGTCACTGCACAAAACACGGAATGTTAGAAAAAAAAAGAACGATCGAAATCTAAGAAATCATATGTTACGGGGCGGTGAGGGGATGACTTACTCGGGAAAGTAAGGCACGAGGAAGGTATCCTTATCTTTGTTCGCCATAATGACGCCTTCGAGGTATGAACTCGCGACTTGCCGGTCCCCAGCGCTGTCCAAGTGCTTGGCACGCATGTAGAAGGGGTCGACTATCACGATGTCCGGGGTCTTGTCTCTAATGATCTGCATCTCCATATTGAGCGAAAATAGCCGAATGAAGGTGTAGTGCAGCGGATGAAGGTTAAACATAGCGAAGATGTCATCAAACCACAGGACGATCATACTCCCGATGGTGCCATCGACAAAGCCCTTGCCCTCTGGCACCTTGGCCACGAAAACCGGGTATGAGCCATCTTTCTCGGAGAGACGCCGCTTCTCCATAGAAAGAACACTGTCATGCAGACTCCGCATAGCACCGGTTGCAGCCTTGAACAGATTAGCCGGTAGCATCGGCCTACCCGCCACATGCACCGCCCTCATGATATCCTTAGGTATTGGTGGCCCGTCCTGAGCACGGATCGTACTCGGTGCCGGCTGGCTCGCACCCTTGTTAGTTTTTCTTTTCCGTCCCTTCTTTGGCTTTTGCTGATGTAATGGGATCGAGGTCTGCTCAGAGACCACCTTCTTGAGTGTGGTGGGGCTGATAATATTTCCCACCTCGGCTGTTTGAGTCTCGGTGAAGGCGGCAGCTGGAGGCGTCTCCTGAGAACTGAACAGACGACGCCTGTTGCAATTGGGTTTCTCCGCGGTACCATCTAGATCGCGATCGACTTTTGCAGGGTTGGGTTCTTGAGAAGGAGGCGCCAAGAATTCGTCACCGTACCCACCATGTTCGTTGAAGTAGTCATCGACGTTGACAAATGTACCGTCGTCGACGTCCGGATCCTGTGCCATATGCATGCCCGGATCAGCTGACGGCGGTAGCGTTGCGGCGGTCTTGCCATGGCTTGGCGCCGGCAGGACTGGCGGCGTTGTCTGTGGGGTGGTGACCCCCGCCCCCAAACGAATCTGGCTCTTCGGCCAAAGCAATGGCCAGTTGAAGCAGGCGCCGAGGGTCATCACATCGTCTTCGTCGGCCCCATGGGGTCGATACGGAGGTAACAAGTCGTCGCAGCCCCGCAGCACCCGAACCAGTTGAACCCTATACACGGTGGGTGGCATCGGATTATGGTGGAACACGCGGTTGCCCGGTTCAACGATTTTGGCCTTGGCGACATCGATCAACTTGCCGTCCACGAAGTGCAGGAGAGTGCATGGAACTTCGTTGGCGGCGCCCTGCGAAAACATGTAGGGCGTCAGGGATGCCCAGTCAAAGGCAAGGAGATGAAGTCATCGGCCGAGGCTTAGTTACCGTGATGGCGTCGAGCTCGGCTAATGTCCAGGCACCGCCAACGGCGGGCGTGCAAGTGACGGAGGGGCCGCTTGCTGCCGAGGTGCCGGCCGGCGTATTCTTCCCACACCCGGGTGCATCAAGCTCCAATGCCGGCGCCGGCACCGGAGACACCAATGACGCCTCCGCCGGAGACACCACTGCCGGCGCGTTGTGCGAGTTGCTGCCCGTCAAGCTGGGAATCGGGGGCGGCCCCTGTTGGCCGCCCGCAAACCACCCCCGCAGCCCCTCAACCAAGGTAGGCATAATGGCGGTGATCGTCGCTCCCAGTTGGTCTCGCACTTGGTCTCGCACTTGCTCTTCGACTATCTGAGGAATCTGCGCCACTTTTGCCTTGAGTTCTTTAACCTCCTGGCTTTCCAAGCTGGTATTTCTCTCCTTTCGCCCAGTCTTATAGTATTCCGACCATTTCGTGGACAAGCCTTCGCCGGCCACACGACCAGCTGACGTCGGCTTAGTTAACTTATCCTTCTGTTTCATTACATTCAACGCCCTATTTAAAGTGGTGTCCCAAGGGGCAGACGGGGAGCTCTGAGACCCCGCGCTACTGCTTTCAGTTTCCTGCGGAAGGAACGTGAACCATTTAGAAATTTGGCTTCATTAATTAGAATGCAACCATATGGAGCTAATTACGCGGGGGTGTATTCCTTACCAGAACAAGCTCAAGCGCCTTCACCTTCGGATCCGTGGTAAGCTCCTTTGTTACCGGGTCCTCCTTGTACCGGGCTCTGATATAGTTCCTGGTCTCCTTTTCATGGCGGTATTTATCGAAGAGGGGCGGTAGGCCTTGCTCGGCACGCTCCGCGTCCTCCTTGTCCCATTTAGGTTCCGCCACTCTGTAACCGCCGGGACCGAGTGTGTGGACCCCTAAGTTCAATTCCCGCATTTCTTTCCCCCACTGACTTGATTCCACGGATGCGTTGCTCTCGCACTTGGTCTTGAACTCCAGGTAGTCAGCTTTGCTGATCGAAGGATTTTTCTCCTTGATCTTCTCATAACTATCACCTCTTTCAATCATTTTCTTCACCCGGGCTCTCCAAGAAGCCAGGGCCGTGCTCATCTTCGTGAGGGCGGCACTGTTCACTTTATTCCCTGAGAGGCGTGTGTTTGCGAAGTCACCGGGGAACTTGTATCGTTCGTGCAGCTTCGTGAAGAGGAGGATCCGCAAATTCCCTCGTTCACGATGCCTTAGGTTCTTGGTGTTGATCGTGACGGTGCTCCGGACAATGCACCCGAGTTGTCCCGCGTACCCACTGACTAATTCTTTGGGCGCCGTTGGATGCCCACTGGAGGACACTTCAGTAAATTCCTCCTTGACGGTGCCGAGCACGTTCGGGCGCCGGTCCTTCCGTTGCCTCTTCGGTTGGCTGCCATCTGTGCGTTCGCTGCCATCATCAGTGGTGGCATCCCCGACGGCACCATCAGTGGTGTCATCCCCGACGCCACTAGGGGTTGTGTAGTCGGGATCGGTGTCTTCCGCGGCGTCCTCATAGCGGTGAGGGTATTCCTCCATCTCCTGGGACAGCTCCCAGAATGGCTTGCCGCCCGAACCGCCGGCCTCATCGTTGTCGGCCATGTTCGCTCTAAATAGGAAAAAAGTTTGGTCAAAAAGTTGGTTATTGTCAAGGAACAAGATCTCATCATTTAGGGTTTGTGAGGAATTATCATGATCTCATCACTTAGGGTTTGTCGACACCGAGGCATCCTAAAAGCTACGGTTTTATCATTTAGAGTGCCGTTGATAGAAGCTATTCAGAACTAGTCCTACTTAATTCTTGATCCTACTTAATTAAGTACTAAGATACCCCGGCCCATGCATTAGTCGCAAGTACCCCATATGTCCTATTTTTAGCAAAGTCATGCTAAAATTCACGGAAAATTTCAGCATGACCTTTGCTGAAAATAGGACATATGGAGTACCCGAACTTGCCGGAACGGAAGTTAATCGACATTCCGGCAAACTCAAGGGCCTCTCGGGGTACCTGCAAAATCATCACGACACGATGGTCGGAGACAAAACCCAGCAAACTAGCACCACAATGTGCATCTACTTTCATATGGATGAAAAGGCCACAGACCATATGGTCCTCTGCTTTCATATGGACAAAAAAGGCCTACATATAGGCACAACAGAGCAGCAAGCCCATCACTCTTTTGGTGAACAGAAACTATGTTTGAATCTGTATAATAACAAAGCAGCAAGTCTATTGTCCAATACTGAAGCGGAATTCAGTTTGCCCTAGGACTTGGTGCTATTCTGAACAAGTGTACTTTCAGAACCATGATAATAATTTAAGTAAAGTAGTATAAGAACCTGTATAGGAACATGGCAGTAGCCATGTGTTCATTCGTTTTTGTTATCAAGTAAAATGGAGTTTTTTTTAGATTTTTAGTAGGACAGCTACCCTTTTTTAGCTTTTTAAATCCTCGGGTTTGATTTCTTCAGAACCATGGTGTGGCTAGTACAATGTAGTTAAAACTAGTTTTCTCCCTTAACACGTGCCTCTTTTTCAAAGGAATGATTAGCTCGAACAAGTAATTAAATTGAACCCTAGAATGAAGTAGAAGCTAGATTAACACCCTAGGAACCCTAAGCTAGTACCCAATTGAACCCCAAGTAGAACATTTGTGCAGTGAGTACTGGTAGAAGTTCTACAGCTTCAGGGAATAAAAACTTCATTGGACGATGTAGCAATCATATAGTACTGTTTAGGAAAGTGCAAAATGTTGCAGGAGCTATACAAAATTTATGTCAGCATTTTCTTAGATGGGATCATTTATTACTGTTAGTTATACTTATACTGTACTAAATAGTTGAATGCTGCATTTTGAATTCAAGAACAAACTTTTTCTTCCTATAGTGATATCTGTGTCGCACTTGAAGTTTTTGAGCTCAGAATATTGAAATGTCTGGTGACTGTATTACAGATTATTTTATAACCGCAAAATTAACTAATGCATGACAGATAATAGCAGAGAAGTGTTAGCAGACAAAAAAGGCTCACCGGGGCCGGGGCGGCTACGGGAGGGGCGGGGTCGGGGCGGCTGCGGGAGGGGGCGGGGTCGGGGCGGCAACAGGGCGTCG
>LR738712.1:12210006-12226695 GCA_902687465.1 Secale cereale
AAAAAAAAAGAAACCAATTCAGTTATGCAACTTTCCCTCAAAAAACAAAAGTTGTAACATCCTGGAAACTCACGGCTCGAAAATGTGTGCCAAAAAAGGAGATTTCAAAGATGTGCTCTTAGTCTTGTTTTTCCTTTTTTTTTGGTATAGTCGTCCACGGTTGTATTTTCAAAGCGGTTTTGCTAGGATTCATCTAAATGAGTTTTAGTTATGTCTCATTCATTTTTATAGTCATTAGATGGGATGCATTTGTTTTTTTTTTCAGGTGAATGAGACCAAATTATGTCTCATCTAGATGAGTTCTAGGCACTCCCAGTGATATTTTGCAGGATGTTAGAGCTTTTGTTGATGTTCATACGCAAAAAATAATAAGAAGAATTCATTTTAAACTATTTTTTAAAGAATTATCTGTTCATGCCGGTGCATTTGTACTCGAGATTAGATACTCCACGTATTAAAGCAGCGTCAATTAATATGTATCAGAGGGAGTATTTGTTTTGAGTTGTCTTTGTGCTATTTTGATCACAGTCCAACTGTTCCGGAGTTTTGAGTACTAGTCTACTTTTGCTTATTAATTAAGAGAGAAGAGAAATCAATTGACTACGTAGTCAATTTCTGTTAATTGTTCGTCTAAACACGGAGTATGTACACTTGCAGCTTGCAGGAACCCTAAAACTAATAAAAGTTGACGACATCATCAATCAACAAAAGAAGGAGCTGAGCTGATCATCTATCTCCTAATTAAAGCAATCCGATCAAAAAAGAGGGGCGCTCGGTCGAACGCGATCGATCGATCATCACAAGATGCCGTCGATGGCGGTGTGCGGGCGGAGCAGGTCGTACTTGGCCCAGACGGCGTCGAGCGGGCAGGGGCGGGCGGCGTCGAGGCGGTCCCAGGGCTTGCCCTTGCCGCTCCAGTGGAGGAGGCTGACGGGGCCGGCGTGGAGGCCGCGGCAGAGGCCTCGGTAGTTGTCGCCGCCGAGGCCGTGCTGGTTCCAGCGGTGGTCGACGGCGGCGATGCGGCCGGCGAAGACGAGGAGGAAGGGCGGCAGGGAGCCGAGGTCGTAGATGCGCACCCGCCTCTGCAGCTCCATCCACCCCTCGATCTGCGCCGTGTACCCCGCCGCCCGCCACCGGGGCAGGTCGAGCACCATGACGCCCGTGTTGAAGTAGCAGGCGCGGCGGCCGCGGAAGGTCCGGGAGAGCGCGGGGCTCGCCCAGAACCCCGGCGTGAAGTAGGCGGTGAAGTTGGCCCCGCAGTACTCGGGCGCCGCCACCGCCGCGTTCCCCGGGAGCGGCGTGGCGGCGAGCGCGGCGACGTCGTCGGTGAGGATGACGTCCGAGTCGAGGTACACGACGCGGCGCACGCAGGGCGGCAGCGTGGTGGCCAGGTAGGAGCGCGCGTAGTTGAGCGGCCGGTCGAGCGCGCCGCGGACGGACGCCGATATGCGGCCCGCCACGCGCGACTCGTCGAACGGGTACGCCCGGAACGCCAGCGACGGGAACGACGCGCGCACGGCGCCCACCAGCTCGGCCGTCCGGGTCGGCGACCCCGCGGCGGTGAGGAAGTGGAAGTAGACGGACTCCGGGCAGGAGGCGTGGCGCAGGACGGAGAGCACCGCGGCCATGGTGCCCCGCAGGTAGGACGCGTCCAGGGTCATCGCCACGTGCACGGCCGCGCGCGGCGAGCAGGCGGCGTCTTTGCCGGACGCGGGCGGCAGCGGCGCCGGGCACCGCGCGGAGGCGGAGTTGGTGAAGTGCGGCGCCTCCCTGAACCTGGGCAGGGGCGCGGCCGCGGCCGCGGCCGCCGCGCCGGCGGCGCAGAGGAGGAGCAGGGCGAGGAGGAGCGGGACGCGCGACATGCTTGGCTACTATAGCTTGGTTTAGAAGGTGGTGTGTGCGGTTGCGCGTTGTTTGTGTGCGAGCGGCCGGCCGTGTTTTTATACCGGCGTGCTGCGTGCGGGAAAGGGGAGTTCCGGTCCGAGGAGGTGTCAAATTTGGGTCAAAGGCTTGGAGGAGGGTTAGGAGTAGGACCGAAGGAAAGCGTGTTTGTTTGAATGTGTAACACGCGCGCGCGTATAACTTGGTAAAGAAAACAGAGTGAAAGTGCCGGTAGGTCAAACATGTCTATGTTCGACTATGGTTTGTCCATGGAGCAAATGTGGTGCATCTTCCATTTTACTTCTACTTCTATCGTGTACAGTAATGCTAGACTTACGGACAGATTTCTATCGGATTTTTGTTACGGACTCACATGTGGAGTTGTGGTTGGAGAAGATTAGGGAAGAGAGGTCCCACCAGCTGAAATCATGGGTATTGCTTGGTCAGAGAGGAGTCCGTAGAACCATCCCGTATCAGATTTCCGTAAGTGTAGGATTTTCGTATCGTGTATGCGTTTCAGTATGGCGAGTACTAGGCACCGGTCGACCGACCCAAATTTCGACGCAGCCATCAGATTAGAGTGTTGAGAGCCGTTTGAATCCCTTCCTTCCCTGTGTCTCTCTCCTTCCTCCCCGTTCCTCATCTCGCGCTCCGATGATCCCCTATGACAAGTCGCGTCGTCGTGATTCGCGAGTCCGGCGCCTTCGCGGCCCTGCCCGCATCCGATTCAACACAGGGTGACGCTATTTTCAGCAAAAAAAATGGTGGCCGTCAAACAATCACTGAACGTTGGTGCCCATGGTGGCCGGTTGCAGTTCCACCATATCCTGCCGGTTGCAGCTCCGTCACTATCGTTGCATCATCCCGCGGGCATCGTCACAGCTTGCCATGGTGACAGTTCTGGCGGAAAACACACACGCACCGTCGTAGTTTGCCGCGGTCACCGACACAGCTTCGTCGCGGCCACCGTCGACGGTGGATGCAGCTCCGCTTGCCGTAGGTTACATCTCGGCGTCCCAATGGTTGTAGCATCGTAGCCCCCCGATGTCGTGGATTGCCACTTCTTTTTGAACGGATGTAGCATTTCTTGACATCTGTTGTACCTACGTCATCCATGGTTGTAGCATGTCGTCGCCACCGTCCTGGGTTGCAGCCAGTTGTAGCCTTCGCCATCTGTGGTCGTAGCATGTTGTCGCCACCGTCCTGGGTTGCAGCCAATTGTACCCTTCGCCATCCGTGGTTGTAGCATGTCACCGCCACCATCCTGTGTTGCAACTCCTTGTCGGAAAATCTGTTGTGGCCGGATGTAGGAAAATAAAATATTGGTTCCAGCTCTCACTCCGGCCAGTTCCATCAAAACAGTGTTAGTTCCAGCTCCGATGAAGGCTGGTTGCAGCAAAAAAGGATGATGCTTCCAGCTCCCACTCCAGCCGGTTCCAGAAAACAATCTGAGCAAAGGAGGCGTGGTCCCCGGGGAGGAGAAGGAGGTGTTTAGGAGAAACATGAGGGAAGAAAGGGCTTGCGGCGGCGGATCTCATCGGGATTTGGGTGTGCAGCGGCTCGCGGGATTCATGGCCCGTGGTGCGTGAGTTCATCGGAGCAGAGAACAATGTCGGTGGGGGAGGAGGATCATCGAAGGAGAGAAAAAGAGAAGAAAATTGTGGTGTGGGGCCCACAGCTACATTGGGAAGCATGTTGCGCCTTGCGGTGCACGCGCGGCCGCATTGCCGCAGGATCTGCACGATCCAACGCACAACGCGTGACCGGCTGAAACCTTGGACGGTCGGCCGTTGTTAAACATTACCCTTTCAGTGCACGTGAGATGATATCCTGGCATAGTGGCATTGTCATGACGTGCATATATCCATTCTCACGTACTTCCTCCGTAAACTAATATAAAAACATTTAAAATACTAAAATAATAATCTAAACACTCTTATGTTAGTTTACAGAGGAAGTGCATCTCTGGCCAACTGGAGCAGCTGATCTGATGACGACGCTTTCTCTTATACCTAGCCACATTTTCTGAAGTAAAAAGTGGATTCAGCAATCGATGAAGGGAATACCGCCGGTGTGGTGCCCATCATTCATGTGCAACATGGGCACGAAGATCGCGCGGCGTAGAAATGATTGCACTCCTCCTGTACTACTACATCAATGTTTGTGTCGGTGAGAGCCATGCAAGAGAGCAAGCGTTGGGTGACACGTCGACTTCCGGCCTGTGGCCGCGGGACCCGCCCAAGTACGTGCCACGTGGTGGCATGCTGCCCGATGCCAGATCTGCCCATGCGAGCGAGCGAATCCTCTGGTACCATGCCCAGGTTCGCGTCTGCCCAAGGCGCGGCGGCGGTGGAGAGCTCTGCCCAAGGTGCGGCGTGTGCCCAGCCAGCTCAGCTCGGACACGGTGAATCGCGATCTCGAAAAATCTGCGTTGGATCGTGAGAGCATCTTTAGTGGCTTGTGCAAATGGTTGTTTATGTCAAATTTAGACTATCACATGTCAAAAAACGTTTTCAGTGGCTTGTCTATTGCATCGTCTAAAATTTAGACAATGTCCAAACTAGCTACCGTCGTCCACATTTGGACAACCAAGCCACAATGTTCAAATCAAAAAATGTTGGCTCATGAGCTTGTCCATGCACCAAGTCGGAGCAATTGGATGACGTCGGCAGGGAGGCGGCCGCGCCGACGCTGGTCACGGAGGTTGTTGCGTCTGGACCGCCGCCTTATCAGGGTTGAACCTGTTGCTATTGTTTATTTCTCGTAAATTATATAGGGTGTTGCTAGTGCTGAACCTAAAATAATTCTGCGGCTGGTTTATTTTCTCCTTTGTATGTCTTGCAGATGAAAATAAATAAATGAGAACAACTCAGAAATGACCAACATAAGATTTTTAGAAAATATAGCTGCTATAAGATACTATTAAAATATATGAGAAAGAATATAGACATCATGTATATAAACAATCCGCTGAAAAACTTAAGTTGTCTAAAAGAGAATCTTTTTACACCATTGTGTATATGTAGATATAGGCCCTGATTGGTTCAGCTTTTATCGACGGATTCCGCTGCCGCGCAGCAGAATCTGAACCAAAGGGTGAACCCAGCAGAATCTGATTCCAGAAATCCGCTGCCAAAATCTGAACCAAAAGCGGAAGCAGCCCAAGACGTGCTTTCCAAAATCTGATTCCGCTGCGGGCCAAAATCTGAAAAAGTTGTATTAGCTGGTTTGCCAAATGACTTACATATTTTTCACATCAGATTTTCCATAGCTGTTTTTCCACAGCAGATTTTCACAGCTGCTTTTAGAAATCCACAGCCGAACCAAACAGGACCATAGACTATCAAATTTAGACAAGCCACTAGAGATGCTCTGAGGCGCTACAGTCGAAAGATTATGCTGTATTAAGCATTTAAGTTTGGGTGCATGAATTGAATCGAAGCGATAAGATTCCTATGAGTGGCATTTGTGGATTTGAAATGATATTCGCCCATTCAGACATCACAATCTGCTTGTTTCGTTACTTTGTACTTTATATATATATATATATGCATGTTGGCGCGAATTAAAAATTTGACGGCGATAGGAGTCGTAGGAGGGTTTGTTTTGGAGTGGCGATGAGGCTTTTAGCGATCAGATCAGATGTTGTTGTGAGGCCGGCAGCCCACGTCGGCTATGGGCTTTGGATCAAGTGGTACCATATCCATTCGTATCCCAGCCGTTTGTATTGTATATTTCTCAAAAACGAAAATCGTTTTTGTCTAAAAAAAACGTTTTTTTCTTTTCATTTTCTTAAAAAGCTTAATTTTCCTTTTTAACTAAAAATAGGGATACATCAGGGTACGCGTATCCCGGGTGTATAGACGTATCCCTGTTCTGGCCACATATCCGCGTATCCCCGCATCATAACTGCAAATGCCAAATACTGCGTAGGGGTCCCCGCAAAAAAAAAAAATACTGCGTAGGGGTGTAAATGGCCCCGCAAGGCCCATTTAGTTAGCTCGATAGCTCATTTTTTTCGGAGAAATTTTTTTTTGAACGGTTAGACCGTTGAACCATTAGGCCGATCAGTAGTACTGGGAAAGAAATTATATGAGACCTGGTCTACTCTTATATAATGCATATGAGATATGTCCTGATGGATGACACGTGGCATTCACCAATCACAAAGCATCTAATCTTCGCCTGATTTTAGGTGGGGATGGGTAGATACTTTGCGATTTGTGAATGCCACATGTCATCCATCAGGATGGATCTCACCTGCTAACATGTGAGACCTGGTCTTATAGAATTTTTTTCAGTAGTACTGTCTCAGTTCAAATTTGATCATTAGTTTGTGCTCTTCTCAAAAGTAAACTTCGATGCAGCTGGCGAGCATTCTAATGACACGTTTCCGTAATTTGTGTGAAAAGATGAATGTTGCCCCCCCTTACATTTTAACAGAAAGAAACCAGGAAGGAGGATGCTTACTCCCTCTATAAACTAATATAAAAATGTTTAAATCACTAATATAATGATCTAAACATTTTTATATTAGTTTACAGAGAAAGCACATTTTAACTTTGTTGTTATTACAGAAGGCTAGCTGTATCTGAACCACACGTTCCTACTGTCGACTTTGGGTGGTTTCTGCAACTACACAGTAAACAATCTCCAGGTTTAGACAGGGCAACATCACACTCAATTGTGAGGTGTCCCAATTCCCATTACAAAACGGATTCTCTATGTTTTCTTCTTCTTCTTCTTCACTAGGGACAATTGTACATGGATCAATTGAGCTGATACAAACTACGAAGTACGTACTCCCAATTCGCTTAGAACAGTTGTAATCCCAAACCAGCAAAAAGCGAGCCGTTTCCCACAAATTCAGACCCAAACCAGCATGCACTCTCGACGACCGGGGCAGGGAGGGGCCTCACCTGAGAAACAGCGGATCCGGCGAGCGGCCTGGGAGGGCGGCCGGAAGCGTCGCTGACAGTGGGGAGAAGGGAGCGGATGGGATGGGAGCGCGCACCTGGTCAGTGGTGCCGAGAGTGAGATTTTTTATAGCGGATCCGGGGCGGCCGAAGAGGTGAGGAGAGGACGGGGCACGGGTGGCCACACCTCGCCGCGGAGAGGACAAGCCGCAACCGGACGTGGCGGGTGCCTGAGTGGGGGCGGCCACTGGCCAGCCAAAAATGATGGGAAAACGACGGCAACAGTGGAGGAGAGCCAGATATTTCCGCCCGCCGGAGATATTTTCCTCGCGCGCGCGCGTCCACCTCCACGGAAAAGGCAGCCATGACGCCTCCACAGGCACGGAATCGCGGCCGGATCGACGGAGCAGCCTGGCTGACGGCGACTCGGCGAGGGTGGGAGTCGCCGGATCGACGCACCGTCACTGCTCCACAACTGGAATGCCGGTAAGTCGGGCGGTTGTGTGAAGCGGCGGCCGCGGCAGAGGCGGCGACGGTCGAATGCGGGCGGCCTTGGGATCCATGCCGGTATGCCACGGCGGCGGCGTGGTCGCGGGAGACGGCGAGGGGCTCAGCTGCGGCGTTTGGCGTGAGAAGGCTTGCCTGGGCTGCTTGCGAGGCTTGTGCTGGTGCAGCGGGTGGGCTGTTAAGTTTGTTGATGCAAGGTGGCCTACTGGGCTGGCCAGTGTTGCTATTGGGCTACCCAATAGGCATTCCCCCCGCCGGCTAGCCTAAAAAACAATACGAGTATGTGTGTGTTTCTTAAAAAAATGTGTGTGTGTGAATCTTCACCTAGGGTCCTAGCCATAGGAAGCTCTGCTTTCCCGCGTGTGTTTCCGGCGGTTCCTACGGCCTATTCGGCATCGGGGAGGTGGGGGAGCGACGTATCATCATTTTTTTTAAATCAAAGCAAAACTTTATAATTTAACGGTGCATGGGTAATCACCCGTAACACAAACAACCACTTGGGCTGGTACATCCGACCCCCACTCGACAGCCGAGTTTGCAGGATACATACGTCCAAGGCTTGCTAGCTCATGAGCCGCGGAGTTAGCACTACGGCGACAACATTTTATTACAAATTTAGAAAACCACAACTTAAGCTGGTACTTTGTGTCCTCGATGACAGCCGCGTACGCCGAAGAATCGACCTTCCGAATATCCATTGCTTCTGCCAGTAGTTATGAATCTGTTTCAAACTCTGCTCGAATAATCCCCAAGTCAGCTGCAAATGAGACTGCATTGGACAACACCACCACTTCCGCTGCAAAGGCATCTTGGATGAGCTCCTGTCTTCCCGCTCGTGCAGCCACCACTCCGCCGTCGCTGGTTCTTGCCACTTCACCCCACTCTGCATGGAGCTCCCCTGGGACGAAGGCTCCATCAACATTGAACTTGACCATGTCTTGATCAGGAGGCCTCCATTTACCAGTGCATTGTGGCTTGGGTTCTGGGAGGAAAACCTGCATGTATTCCAGAGTTGAGCTGCGTATGCGTCTCGCCACTTCGGTCGCTGTCAACACACGTTCCCCCTTCCTCAGTTTATTCCTAGCGCTCCACCACATCCACCAGAGTGTGAGAATCTGCAAACGTTTTATGATATTTAACCCCCATAGGTAGTCCATCATCACACGTACAGATGAGAATGCTTCCAGTTCCATTCTTTCCTTCTCTAAGGCTAGTTCCCTCCACACTGCCTTAACTGATTTGCACTTGATGAACAGGTGCCCCCCATCCTCATCAGCTTGCCCACAGAAAAAACATTTCGTGCTCTCCACCTTCAGACCATGCCTCTGCATGTTCGTCAGGAGTGCTAGGGATTCATGCCGCAGTCTCCACGTGAACATCTGGACAGTTCTCGGGCACGGCAATCTCCAAATCATTTTCCAAGAATCGTCGCTATTTGTGTTCATGTTACCCGCTTTGGCTGTGCTCCTTCCCACTCCCCCATTCTTTCTCATAGACTTCAGTTCCATATGCAGCTTGTACGCACTCTTCACAGAATGTATGCCCTTACTGTCGAATTGCCATGCAACGAAGTCATTCACCCCCTCCCGCAGTGGCATCTGCAGTATGTGTCTGGCATCCTCCGCGCAAAAGGTATCCCGCACAAGGCGTTCATCCCATTGCCCCGTGGAGGGGTCCATTAACTCACTTACATTCTGCATCAGGTTGTTCCCTTTTGGGGTTATGATCCTCCGTGACCATGGCCTTGGGATCCAAGGATCCGTCCAGATGTTGACGTTCTCGCCATCACCAATTCGCCAAATGTATCCTTCCCGGATTAGGTCAAGCCCTTTGAGTAAACTTCTCCATGCATATGAGATTCCATCTCTCGCCACAGCCTCCAGGACATGGCAATTCGGGAAGTAACGAGCTTTGAGAACCCGAGCATGCAGCATGTCTGGGTTCTGTATTAGCCGCCAGGCCTGCCTCGAGAGCATTGCCATGTTAAAGCTAGGCATATCATGAAAACCGAGACCCCCTTGCGCCTTTGGCTTGACTAGCTTCTCCCACCCAATCCAGTGAACTGTGTTTTCCTTATCTTGTTGGCTCCACCAGTAGTTTCTGATCAGGGCACTTAGTTCGTGGCAGAAGCTTTTGGTTAAGTCAAAGCAAGACATAGCGAACGTGGGGATGGCCTGTGCCACTGTTGTAACTAGAGCCTCCTTGCCCACTTTGGCTATAAGCTTCTCCTTCGACCCGTAAATCCGGCCCGCCATAGCCCCCTTTATGTATGTGAAAGCTCATTTTCTGGATCGTCCAACATGAACCGGTAGCCCGAGGTACTTCGCGTTCCAGCTCTTGCTCTGAATCTGCAGGCTGTTTTTAACCGAGTTCCTGGCTTCCGTTGATGTATTGGAGCTAAACATCAAAGCTGATTTCTCCACATTTATGCATTGTCCAGAGCACTGCTCGTATATGTCCAGGATCTCCTTCAAGGCATCAGCCTCCTCTTGGTTTGATTTCAACATAATTATTGAATCATCCGCAAAGAATAAGTGAGACACCACCGGCACCGCTGGACATACCTTCACACCACTTATCCTCCCCTCTCTTTCTGCTGCATGAAGCAAAGCCGATAGACCTTCAGAACATATCACAAATAAGTATGGTGATGCCGGGTCTCCTTGACGAAGACCCTTTGACGGGCAAAATTGTTCCGTCAGCTGACCATTCACCTTAATTTGATATCGGACAGTCATCACACACTTCATAATGAGGTCCACCCAACTCCTGCTGAAACCCAGTTTTCCAAGCAGTGCCTGCAAAAAACTCCATTCCACGCTGTCATAGGCTTTGCTCATATCCGCCTTGACTGCAGTGTATCCCTCCTTTCCCTTTTTCTTGTTCATGAGAAAGTGCGACAGCTCGTACGCCACCAATACATTATCCGTGATGAGCCTCCCCGGTACAAACGCACTCTGATTGTCAGAGATGATCGGAGGCATGATGAGCTTGAGGCGGTTGGCAATCACCTTAGAAATCAGCTTGTAAAGGACATTACATAGTGAGATTGGATGAAGATCCTTAATTCTATTCGGGTTCTTGACCTTTGGAACAAGTACAATTACTGTGTCATTCCAGCCTGCCGAAATCTCTCCCCCATTCAGCACAGCGAGTACTTCGTCCACAATTTTGTCCCCCATGAGGTGCCAATGTTTCTTGTAGACGATGGACGGCATCCCGTCCGGGCCCGGCGCCTTAAGATCACCAATGTGGTCAAGAGCAGCCTTTACTTCCTCTCGGGAAAATTCGGCATTGAGCATATCCTGCATGGCAGTAGTAACCCGTGGCTCCACTTTATCGATGAGCTCAGCCAAGCGGGAACCATTCTGTGAGGTGAATAAATCCTGAAAAAAGGAGCACACATAGTTAGTCAAATCCTCTCCTTCCTTCACCACCGACCCATCCTCCCTCTTCAACTCTTTCACCCTATTAGCCTTCTTCCTCGCTGATGCAAAAGCCATAAAATAGCGAGTGCTCCTGTTCCCGTCCTTCAGCCAGGTTATGTGAGTCCGTTGCTTCGCCTTAGTGTTCTTCTTATCCTCCAAGTCTCGTACCATCCCTCTCAATCTTGCCTCCTCCCTGGCCTTATGTTCAGAAACTTGCTCCTTCATACACCTTTCAAGATCACGACGGGCCTTCCTAAGCCTCCCCTCCAGTTCTCCCGCAACCTCTCTATGCCATCTTTTCACTCTACCAGCCACATTGCCCATAGCTGCAGCCACTCCTTCCTCTCCTGTTACCCAGCTCTCCTCCCAAGCCTCCTGGATTACTTCACTGCACCCCTCTTCCTTGAGCCATCATGCTTCAAACTTAAAGCTTCGATCAGTCTCCAACTTTTTCCTTGTATCCCAATGAGTACACACAATCACCGGCATATGATTGGAATGGAGTGGGTTCCCATTAAGCACTGAGAATTCTAGAAAATGCTTCACACCAGTTGGCGTTCGCAGTTGCCCGGTCCAACCGCTCGCAAATATAGTTGTCCAGATTAGTGCTATGACTCCTCCACGTGAATTTATCTCCCTCGTACCCTACATCACACAACTCACACCTAACCAGGGCCTCTCGGAAGCAGTCCATGCAAGATTGAGTCCTTGGTGCCCCTCCCACCTTTTCATCACACGTTAGTATTTCATTGAAATCCCCTAGGCACAGCCACAGCCTCCCACCTTGGTGTTGTTGTCCTAGTAGCTTGAGTGTTCGCCAAGTTTCCTTCTTCCTTTCACCAGCCGATTCACCGTACATCCCGGTCAACCTCCACACAAGTCCTCCCTCCTATGTAATATCAACATCTACGTGCCTCCTCCCGTATGATCTCAGGTCCAGTTCCACTCCCCTCCTCCAAAACATCACAATACCTCTACTTCTACCCTTCGGGTCCCACGCAAGCAAGTGAATGAGCCCCAGTGACCACCTTAAATAGTCCAGCTCCTTCTCCGTAAGTCTTGTCTCCACTAGAAAGAGCACATCGGGATCCTCCGCCCTCCCCAATTCGAGGAGACTCCGAACTGCCGGGCCATTCCCAAGCCCCCGGCTGTTCCAGCTAATAATTTTCATTGTGCCCGGCGGGGCTGCTTGGACAGCCCGGTTGATATGCAAGTTGTGTTGTCACTGACCCTGTTCGGTATGGCTGCTACTTTTCCCAGCTGCTCCTCTCCCTGCCTTGATTCTTCGAGAGTTCGACTCTTCTTCAAGTTATTGGTGGCATCAATGTCCATATCATCGCCGCATCTCTTCCCTAGTTGAACATCTAAAACCTCCTGCGCCCCGGTGCCTGACTCACGGTGCTTCCTTCTGAACTTCTTACCCTCCTTCTGACCTCCGTCTATTCCCGTTGGGACCCCTATTCATCCCTCCCTCTCTCCGTTAGTCTCCGAACTGTTTTTGTTCTGCTTATCACCGCCACCCTTCTCATCTCCCCCAACGGCCTTGCTACTTTCACTGGTCGGTCCCTCTGTACTCTTATGACTTATGCCTCCCCTTCCTTCTTGACTTGCTATACTCTTTTCCGGTGACTGGTCGAACTGGAGTGTTTTTGCCGCTGAACTATTCCTCGTTTTGTCATCCTTCTCTGTGATCTTCAAGGGGCTCGACACCTCTTGTTCCCCATCCCCAATGTTCTTGCTAGCACTTCTGGGCACCAACCCATCTTTCTTCCAGGTTGGGGCATCACTGCCCGAGCTTCCCGATCCTCTTCCCCAAGTGTGCCCCCCTGCTGCCCGGGTTTTGGTAACGGTTGCGCCCTTTACCTCCACTCGAGCTCTTACTTCCACTTCCTCCCCGCACCTCATGTCCTACCTCCCCCATTCTGCTATCCTCAGCTCTCATCCACGGCACATATTGGGGCGCCTCTCCTCTGATCGGTTTCATACTACAGTCCTTCTCACCATGTCCGATTACTCCACATGTATAACAGAAGTCTGGCATGTATTCATACTCAAATCGACACCACAAAAGGTCCTTCTTCTTCTTATTCTTGATGTCTTCTGTAACCTCCATTTCCTCCACATCATCACTTCCCTTCTTCTCCCCTCTATCCAGCACGAAACCTCTCATCAGTGGTTCTTTAATATCCAGCTTGACCTTCACACGTAAATACTTTCCCACGGCCTTTCCATCATGTCCCACATCCACATCGACTAGTTCGTGAAAGTTTGCACCAATACGCTCTCCCGTCGCCCTATTCATATATCCGAGTGGCAGACCAAACACACGAATCCACATGGGGATCAGATTGAACTCGTACTCGTCCACCGTCTTCTCTGGATCAAACTCTTCCATCACTAGGAGCTCCTTGTCGAACCACCACGGCCCTTCCTCGATGGCCCGCCTCCATCCAGACGTCTGTCGGAAGGTGAAGAGGAAAACATTGGTTTCCAGTTCCTTACACTCAAGCCCCTTGATAGGGCACTAGATTCTTCCCAGAGTTTGTCCCACCACGCCCGCCAGTGCCGGTTTCTCAGAGAGCAGTTTCCCCATTGCCTGTGGATCCTCAGGTGCCCATACACAATCTTTCCCCTTCTCCGCTTGACCGATCTTCAGCTGTCTCCTCTCCGCCGCCGACAGTTTCAACCCCCTCATCAGACCTTCAACATCCTCCATCCCCCTACTGCTCTCCCTCCCGCCTACCTTTGGGAACCCTATGGCCCGATCCGGTGAATGCTTGTCGTGGAAGCGATGAGTTGCGGTTTAGGATATCCGGTCTGGGGGCCGTGGCGGCGCCGCCCCGATATTGGAGACACACGAGGTTAGGGAAACCTAGCGAGACCAGAATCGCCCCGCACTCGCCACACCATGATTTACGCCAACTGCTACCCGAAGGGACGGACGTATCATCATTGAAGTGACTGTAAATTGTTCCCTCAATGTTAGTTTTTCATGTCCATGGATGCGGCGTCTTTGGTGTGGTCATCGTGGCCGAACGGCACAAATTAGGATGGCTATCGTGTTTTTGTGACACGGATCTGATGGGGAAAAGTACGGCATTTCGGCCTACTAAGGCGACACAATGACAAGCCTGAGGTCGAGCTTGATATGATAAGTGTCTCATTTGCCTTTTTTCTAATGTAGCAAGAAATAACTGTTCACAACCTGACTGGAAAGGGGTTTGTCCACACCCATGTCGCGTGTACCG
This sequence comes from Secale cereale, assembly GCA_902687465.1. Lineage (NCBI taxonomy): Eukaryota > Viridiplantae > Streptophyta > Magnoliopsida > Poales > Poaceae > Secale > Secale cereale. Next base: position 12,223,987 of record LR738712.1, read on the forward strand.
ATCGTAAGTTTTTTTTGAACACAGTACAGACGCAAGCGCTCATATAAACGCGCATACACTCACCCCTATGAACGTACGCACGCACACCCTATGAGCACCTCCGAAAGATTGAGCCGGCATGTCACGTCTCCTCCCACTGAAAGCGTATCGCTGGAATTCCTGAAATAAATCCAGGATAAATGCGAGCACCAGGATTTGAACCCTGGTGGGCTGGGGATACCACTGTGCACCTAACCATCTCAACCACAGGTTGGTTCGCCCGATCTTAAGTTCTTACTAGATCATTGGTGACGCGCGTTGCTGCGCCCGTCTATTTGTACAATGAAATGATATGAATTTTTAAAAGTATATACCACATGAAATCTTATTGAATTTGCCTAAACATAAACCATACATTAGTTGATAATCCAAGGAGATCTTGTATATACTCTGTAAAAGCAAGGTCACATATACAAAATGGCTTGGTATGACAACATACACAACAATTTAGATACTGTAGTAAATACAACTAATCAATACAGATAATAGGCAATAAGAAATACAACTAATCAGTACAGATAATAGGCCACAATGTTCTGAAACAAAGAAGAATTATGTCAGCCTAATGCACCTGGCCATTTCTTGTGGAGGGCATCACATTCATAGGACAAGAGTCCTAACAAGGATTAATTAGTAGCAATATCAAACATTTAGATACTAAATACTACCATACGAGCAGCAGCGGGGATATGTGGCAATCATATTTTTCATTTTCTTCGCTTCTTTTGTTAAAGAGCAACCAGGCTGAAAGTGGCAGACCGACAATTTCATTTTATACATGGAAAGGCTTACCAAAACAAACCAGCTTGGAAAATGGTGTTGCTGCACTTGCACAAATTAAATAAGATGTAAATTGAAATGTCAAGCAATCAACAACCACCTGCATCGCATACAGAAAAGAAAACTTCCGGGTCAGGACAATGTAACTGATCTAGCAAGTAATAACATGTATAAGATGAAAGACATAGAGTATTATAACAAAAGTGATAACTGAAATAAATGCAAGATATACGTAAGATGTCAGTACACCTAGCATGTATCCAGTGCGTCGTACTTGAGCTGCTCAAGCTAAATATCATTACTTAGTTATATGCATTAGTACTGAAATAAATTTCAGCAAAGATTCAATCAAATTTAATTGCATGAGTATCTACATACATAAAAGACGAAACTTGAATCCTCTTTGAATACATAACATCCGTTCAACTGGCAACAATCAAGTTTTCTGCAACACCATCAAAAAAATTAAGCAATAACAGTTTACCCTTGATTGGCATGCTCGCTTCTTGTGTTGTTGTTTTTCATCTGACATGGAGCTACTGCAAGTTTTAACTATCACTACCACTGTTGTGAAACCTTGTTCGACGACCAGAAAATAATGACCTAAATTTAAACCCAGTTAGAGCTATTAGAGTTTTTTTATCACAAGGAAGAGATTATGTACCAAGGGTTAGACGTTCTAAAGAAAGATAATTACTGGAATCTGTAGCAAACATTGCTTTCTGCCTTTTTTGGCTTGCCTTGGAACTGTAATAAGCAAAATGGGTATTTATGAGGTCCAGGAAAATAAAATGGAACTGATGATTGTGTTCTTGAAGCCAGCTTATATGATAAAATTAGATACTGAGTCCGTACTCAGGTACAAATGAATTAGAGAGGAAAAAATTACCTAATTCAGAATCTTCATGTAATACTACTGCAACCACCAGGGGGTTCAGCAGGCCGGAGGCGGTCTTCTCCTTGCCCCCATTCGCTACTGCAAGCAAATAATACCTACAATGCAAAAATGGGATAAACGAAAAAAAATCGTTGTAATGTGCTACCGCGACACACAAAAAGGGACAATATATGAACATGATTTCGTCAACTATGCTAGATAGCTGCCAATTACCAAACTTCACTGTGATTACCTAAATTGACCATGATTTTGTACTAAGCTCTGTAAAGATGATAATTGACATATGAAGTCACAGATCAATTGGAAAAACAAATTGAAACCGAGAAAGGTATTTAAATAACAGTGAAAAATGAAAAGGAAAAAAATATAATGACTGATGTGGTGCATATGGCAGCTGGGCACACAGTCTTGACGCAACAAGTATAGCTCCTCTGTCCAACAGTGGCTACTGACTGATGCGTCATGTACCTTTTTGGCGGTGGCGGCTGGGCGACAAAAGCATCACCTTCCATGGATAGATACAACTCGAGGTTGGGACTGGATGGCTCGTCGCTGATCCGGATCTGGATGGCTGCAACGCCTTACTCTCGGCCCCATGATCTTACTTGTTCCATGATGCAAAACAACCATGGCTCGACAACAGGATGCATCTCCACGCCTTAGCCGCGGCCCCAAACTAAGCCCTCCTCGCCTCTGCCCAAGGTGGCCGCGGATGCCATTTCTTCTTGCACAACGGCACACACCGTCTCTGTTAGCGTCGATGGGTCCCAATCCGGCTTTGTTAGTGCCGCCAACGCCGAAGCAGGCGGGAGCCATGGGCCTTCGGTCACCGCCAGCGATGCCTGCGTGCAAGCAGTTCCTTGACCAGGAGAAGGCTAAGTAGCCGATTGCGAATGTGATGGAGGCCGTCCAGATCCTCAAGGGCTCCGGACCCGACTCCTTCACCCGCCACGGTAACTATCCGGACCCAGGCGTAAACCCCGCCGGCTGTG
>LR738712.1:12226743-12249503 GCA_902687465.1 Secale cereale
ACCTATCGCATCCCGAGCGCAAGCCCTGCAGGCGGACAGAAAGAGAACATATCAGGGAGAGGAGGAGTCTTTTTTTTTGAGAATCAGGGAGAGGAGCAGTCCAGGTGGAGATTTGCAAAGTCAGCAGGAGAAGTGGGCCAGAAAACCAAACAACAGCCCAGTTAACCACGGTGGGCCAAAATAGCTATGGGAATAGCTGCCCTTTAGGACAGCCAGCCCATCTCGCCAAAAAAATGTGTTAACGGAAGATCCAACGCCCTAGAACGTTCAACACACGAAATCTAACGGCTAGAAATGTTGATGGCCTGAGAGGGCTGGGAGGGTGCTCAGTTTTAATATATCTAAATTTATTGGGGTGGACGACAGATCCATATCCAGGCCTAGGCAGGAGTGACCGCTTAGGGCTCGAGCTTGATGGGGGAGGGCATGATCGTCATATAAGAGAAAAATGGGTTCAACCCAATAGTAAAAATATACTAGTCTATAGAGGAAACAATAAGGCAGGAGAGGATATGGGCTTGGCCCACTCGGCTGATTCGCTGGAAACAAGAAATATCCATCTATCCATGATGGATGCAACCTATCTCTTCCTCTTTTGCGCCTACCGCCATGGGCGAAATCACTGTTTTGACATTTTCTCCTAACTTAATCAATTAACCTCATTTGCAAAAGAATTTTGAATTTGACCTTTTTTTATCACGCCAACATCCCTGGTGTTTAGCTTGCACGAGAGACGCCAGGTATAAAGGCGTATGGGCCTAGCCCACACTTACCCAGCTGGCACCGAAGTGGAGCCCTTCCATCAGGAGTAAACACAAAAGTATAGGTCTTGTCGTTTGTGAGTTGTGTATGCGGAAACAGCGCTGCATGCATGCATCATTAGTGGACTTGCTTCCGTGACTAATTTTCTTAATTAAGTTTTGTGATTAATAATCTGTTTGTTCACCGCTTACATGCCAACCAACGACAATTATTTTCTCTACAACTCTACAAGTCCACTTTGGGCAAGGCGTGAGGGAGGAGAAGAGGATTTGTAGGAGATAAATATGAGGACTCGGTTTTCAATTAATTAATCGCATGGATTGATTTGTTGGCTAGGACTTGCCTCCACCAAATATGAAGGTATTGACATAGAAGCAAATTTAAAGTTCATGTGTGTTTTAGAAAATAATATGGCTCTATGTCCACCACAAAATTTATGCTAAATAAAAAAATATGCGGTATAATTTTTTTAATCATATGTATTATGTGAACTAATGATTAATGTGCTTTCTGAAAACACATATGTTGTTTGTATATTATATTAGATTAGTACACAATTAAATTTGGAGCATGAGCTAGCTCATGATTTTTATTTGATGTTGGATCAATATATGCGCAGGTCCAAATCTAATGTTAAGATCGTCTCCGTCCAGAATAGGGCACCGATGCTCTCTTCTCCGATGATCCAGTGAAGCCACAGATGAAGATCGCCACTCTGGGTCCCATCGGCCATAGTCGGCTTCACCAACGCTGTTGTCGTGCATCGCCTGACGAAGGCCGCCACTCGAGCACACATATCCTACCCCGTCCCGTAGCAGCTGATAATTTTGATAGTGATGGTAGCAGCAATAGTAGCGGTAACAGTGATAGCAGTAGTTTTGTAATAAGTGCACCAATAATGATAGCACTAGTAACTTAGCAAGAACAATATAGGATAAATTTGTAGGCATTGGATCGACATTTTGTTGGATGATATTCATCATGTGACAGTCATAACCTAGGGCGATACGGCACTAGCTCCAGTTCATAAATATAATGTAGGCATGTATTTCGTAAATAGTCATACATGCTTATGTAAAGAACTTGCATGCCATCTTTTATCCTACCCTCCCATGGCAGCGGGGTCCATATTGGAAACTAAGGGATATTAAGGCCTCATTTTAATAGAGAACCGGAACAAAGCATTAACACACGGTGAATACATGAACTCCTCAAACTACGATCATCATCGGGAGTGGTTCCAGTTATTGTCACTCCGAAGTTGCCAAGTCATAACACGTAGTAGGTGACTATAACTTGCAAGATCGGATCTAAAACATGAATATAATGATAATATCATAAACGGTTCAGATCTGAAATCATGACACCCAGGCCCAAAGTGACAAGCATTAAGCATGGCAAAATCATAGCAGCGTCAATCTCAGAACATAATGGATACTAGGGATCGGCCCTAACAAAACTAACTAGATTACATGATGAATCTCATCCAACTCATCACCGACCTGCGAGCCTACGAAGGAATTACTCACTCCCAGTGAGGAGCATCATGAAATTGGCGATGGAGAAGGGTTGGTGATGATGAAGGACGAAGATCCCCCTCTCCGCACCCCAAACGGACTCCAGATCTGGCCTCCGAGGAAGAACGGGAGGTGGCGGCTACTCCATCTTGTAGATCACGATAATTCTTTCTCCCTGATTTTTTTTCTCGGCAAATGTGAATATATAGTATCAGGGCTGACATCTGCGGGGCCACCAGGTGGGGACTGAAGGAAATATGCTCTAGAGGCAATAATAAAGTTGTTATTTCTATTTCCTTATATCATGATAAATGTTTATTATTCATGCTAGAATTGTATTAACCAGAAACTTAGTACAGGTGTGAATACATAGACAAAACAGAGTGTCCCTAGTATGCCTCTACTAGACTAGCTCGTTAATCAAAGATGGTTGTGTTTCCTAACCATAGACATGTGTTGTCATTTGACGAACGGGATCACATCATTAGGAGAATGATGTGATGGACAAGACCCATCCGTTAGCTTAGCACTATGATCGTTTAGCTTTACTGCTATTGCTTTCTTTATGACTTATACATGTTCCTCTGACTATGAGATTATGCAACTCCTGAATACCGTAGGAACACCTTGTGTGCTATAAAATGTCGCAACATAACTGGGTGATTATAAAGATGCTCTACAGGTGTCTCCGAAGGTGTTTGTGGTGTTGGCATAGATCGAGAATAGAATTTGTCACTCCGAGTGTTGGAGGGGTATCTCTGGGCCCTCTCGGTAATACACATCGTAATAAGCCTTGCAAGCAAATGACTAATGAGTTAGTCACGAGATGATGTATTACAGAACGAGTAAAGAGACTTGTTGGTGACGAGATTGAACTAGCTATAATAATACCGACGATCGAATCTCGGGCAAGTAACATACCGATGACAAAGGGAACAACGTATGTTGTTATGCGGTTTGACCGATAAAGATCTTCGTAGAATATGTAAGAACCAATATGAGCGTCCAAGTTCCGCTATTGGTTATTGACCAGAGATGAGTCTCGGCCATGTCTACATAGTTCTCGAACCCGTAGGGTCCGCACGCTTAACATTCGATGATGATCGGTATTATGAGTTTATATGTTTTGATGTACCGAAGGTAGTTCGGAGTCCCGGATGTAATCACGGACATGACGAAGAGTCTCGAAATGGTCGAGACATAAAGATTGATATATTGGAAGGTTATATTCAGACACCGGAAGTGTTCCGGGGGTCACCGGATAAATACCGGAGTACCGGGAGGTTACCGGAACCCCGGGGGGTATATGGGCCTTGATGGGCCGTAAGGGATAGAGAGAGGGATGGCTAGGGTGCCCCCCCCCCGAAGCCTAGTCCAAATTGGACTAGGGAGGTGTAACACCCCCTTGTAATGATCACTGTGATCAACTGCTAATCATGCCATGTAATGTTCATTTACAATGGTAATCTCAGTGGTTAATCAAGTCAACTCAATTTGCCCCTGAAAATTCAAATTCAAATTCAAATGCAAAATGAAGTTGCTCCAAAAATTATGGAAAAATGTTCAACTTGAAGCAAATATTCCAAAACAAAGGTTGTTGTTGAAAACAACATCACCAGCAACCCCATTAATGGGCTAGGGCATTTAAACAGTGCCAATACAGCACTTTAATATGCCTTTTCATTTTTGAAAATTTCAAAAATGATCCAAAGATGCTCAAACCAATTTCTGGTGTTAAGGAATATTGTAAAATGATTTTTGGGCCAACTACCACATTTTTACAAAAGGGTTTGGTGGCCAAATCAATACCTTTTCTCTCTGTGAATTAATAAAATGAAGAACAGAGAAGAAAACTTACCTGGCGCCTCCTCTGGCTCGAACCGGCCCGGCCCATCTTCTCCTCCTACCTGCTCCCGCCGCCGTGTCGCGCTCGCTGTGGCCACCGCGCGCTCGCCGCCGCTCCGTCGACACCTGCCGCCACAGGGCGCCGGAGGGGATAAGACCGAGCCCCAGCGCCCTCTCCCTCCATCCCTATCCATTTCCCCCTCTCGCTGGGCCTCTCCTCCCCTCTCCTCCTCCCAGATCCCGTCGGCGCCCGAAGCCCCGCCGCCGTTCGACCGTGGTTGCCGCGGCCACCAGCGTCCACCGTCGCCGTGACCTTGTCCAGAAGCTGCGCCGCGGACGGCTACGCCCTCCTTGCCCACGAGCCGGAGCTGGGAGGCTCGGGGGCGAGCGCACGCTGCCGCCCCCTTCTTCTGCATCTCCGGCGCAACTCCGACGAGCCCCACCGTTCTGCTGCTCCTAAACTGTCACGGGCCTACGTGTGAGCCGCCCGGTGAGCTCTCCCTCCTTCTGCTTCCCTTCGCTCGTCGCAAGCTTCTCCTGAGTTAGCCCACCACCATGCCGTGCTCTGTACGCCGCCGTCGTCGCCATTACCGCGCTCCCGGCGACCCTTGGGCCCTGTGCTCGTGCTCGTCGCGTTCCCCGTGCCGCGTAGTGCCTCCCAGCCGCTTAGCTCGCGCGAAAGCGCCGCGGAGCCGCAGTACCAATCAAGCCCGAAGAGCACCGCCGCCAAACGTCGTCGCCGGCGAAGTTCCGGCCGTCCCCTGGTCCGGCCAGTGGCACCATTCGGTGCGGCGTCGAACGCCCGTTCCAACGCGCCTAAGCGCGCTCGAAAAGACCCCCTGTGGGGCATTTCCGGCGAGGCCCGAGCACCTCCGCCGCGTTTCGTGGTCGCCGGCGTTGAGCCGCCGGCCACCGCCGACGTGGCACACCTGGGGCCACCCCTGGGTCACTGCCAGAGGGCCCCACGGGCCCCGTTGACTGGTTTGACCAGTCAACGTGCTGACTGGGCAGCCCCAGCCACTGACACGCGGGCCCCACCGCCCTTCTAATTAACTAAACGTTTTATAAATAAAAATAAGTTAATTAAGATTAATAGTCCATGACAGGTGGGGTCCAGTAACTAAATAGGTTTAGTTTAGATTAAAATAACTTTGTTTAATAACAGAGGCTGACATGTGGGTCCCACTGGACCCACAGGTCAGGTTTGACCAGCCAGCCGAGTCAAAAGGCTGCTGACGTCATGCTGATGCAATAAAATCTTTTCTGTTATTTAAAATAATTCCAGAAATTCAAATAAACTTTGAAAATTCATAACTTTTAAACCGTAGCTCGGATCGAAAAACTTTCTACATGAAACTTGCTCAGAACGACGAGACGATTCTAACCGTGCTATCCGTTTCCGTGTCGGGACCCTCTACGGAGGTGAACCCGCAACTTTTAGCCCGTTTTCGGTAGATGAATAGTGCACATACACCGGTAAATAATTCCAGATAAATCCTAAAAATAACCAACATGACCTAGACATGTTTTTAGGCAACCATGCACTGCACGTTAGCTTAGCACGCTCTGTGTTGCTTATGCTTGTGTATTTATCTGTTTCTTCCCCCTCTTCTCTCTCGGTAGAGTCCGACACTGACGCCGTTCCAGAGACCGACGCCGTCCCGGTGATTGGTTCCCCCTCCGACGACCTTGCTTTTGCCACCGAGCAACCAGGCAAGCAACCCCCCCTTGAGCATTTCCGATATCGCCTATGTCTATTCTCTCTTATTCTTGCATTAGAATTGCTGCTACTGCTACTGCTCCTATTACTGTTGCATAGCCTGTCTTTGCTAAATTGTTGATACCTGTCGTCATTCATAAACTGCTTAGTATAGGTTGGGTAGCACTGCTGTGGTCCCGCACTCTCGTAGTTGCCTCGCATAGTACCCTTGACTCGGTCAAGCGATCGAGCCCCTACCCCTGACCTTCTTCACTTCACCGCACAACCCCCCCCTAATATGCTCGACTCCGCAGAGTTAACATCGGGTGACGAGGGTGATACCTCCGAACTCACTTCTGATGTTGTCCCTGTATTATAGCTAGCTCGTTGTGGGTTATCGAGGGTGATTCCTCTTCCCACTTCCGACTTAGCTTTTGTCGTGCATCCGCTATGGTGATTACCGCCGAGGGTGATTCCTCCGGTACCACCTTAACGGGACTTGTCGTTTAGGAATCCAACGAGGGTGATTCCTCGGATTCCTCATCGGCATGATAACCACACGGATGCCCCGGTTTACTGTACCGTGTTTAAAGACGTATCGATCCCCGAGGCCGGACGTCGCCAGGAACAAAGGCGTGCGGCCAGAGGTATCGTGCGTCTGAAGACACTTTATGGTGACTACTACACATGTTGGATAGAGACGGGTTGACCCTGAGGGGTACCCGCGAGTGCCTTTGAGGCGTGAGCTGTGGAGTCGGGTGACCAGTGAGGGTACCCGCGAGATAACTACGAGGCGTGGCCGGTCTTTTCCAGTCCTTGTCACAAGTCCTCGAGACGGGACGACGGGGCCAACAGTATCGTAGGCTCTGCTCGTTACCGCGCGCTCCCAACACACTAAGCGATTTGGATATTTGATCCGAGGGGCCTCCGGGTCCGATAGCACTAACCACCACGTGGGTGTGAGTGGGTGCTCTGCGTCGTATACATCAGCCGGAGTCGTCACGACGTCAGCGATTGAGCGGCCCGTTCGGATTGGACTGAGGATGCAACTGCGTGCTTGTATAAGGGGTTGCTAGGTCTGCTACCGAACGACCACGTAACGTGCAGGAGCGTCCGGGGCGATGGCCCCGACCCCCGGGTGCATAGGTTTAGTCCGACGTGCTTGATCCTCTCTGGCGGTATCCGGTCGGGTTGCGTCGTATTGTTTAGCCGAGGGCGGGCACGACCTGATGGTGTGTCCGGCCGGAGTTAAGCGAGCGTGGTGGGTAACTTGGTGCACCCCTGCAGGGAAGAAACAATCTATCGATAGCCTGTCCTACGGTAACGGACACTCGGAGTTGTATCCACTTCGGTACAACTAGAACTGGTGACTTGAGATATGAGGTTGATATTGCTGCAAACACTATACATTATTATGATGAGCCTTACTACTCTGTTTCCCCTCTAATTGCTGCAAGACCCTGAAGATGCTAGTCTTCGTCAGGACTAGGCTTTTCCCCTCTCTACTCTGGCTTTCTGCAGTCTAGTCCACCCACATAAAGCCCCCTTTGAAAATAATGCATTGCTAGTATAGATCTGATGTAAGTCTTGCTGAGTACTTTGGATGAGTACTCACGGTTGCTTTGCTTCCCCTTTTTGTCCTACCCGCATGATAAACCAGACGACGGAGCCATGGTGCCCGCAGCCCCCGTTGACGACTACTACTACCAGCCCGAGGCTGGCTACTACTACTACCCTGCCGGCGAGTACTTCTACGAGGAGCCGGCGGACGACGACCAGGAGTAGGATCGGAGGTCCCAGGCAGGAGGCCTGCGCCTTTTCGATCGTAGCTTTTCTTTTGCCCCGCCTCGTATGAGGCCTATCTGAACTTGTGTTCTATGTCTGTACCCAGACATCTGACGCTTCCGCTGACTATGTGTGTTACACTTGTTATGTATTCGAGCCCTCGAGGCCCCTGGCTTGTAATATATAACTTGTATGTATTTATTTATGTTTTAGAGTTGTGCTGTGATTTCCTTCACGTGAGTCCTTAGGCTTGATCGTGTGCATTTGCGTGTATGATTAGTGCACGGTCGGGCCGGGGTCGTCACAGGTTGGTATCAGAGCCGACTGCCTGTAGGAACCCCCTTTCCAACTCCTTGGCCGAAGTCGAGTCTAGAGGTCCAAAATGTTTTACTAACTTGGCTGTGTGGCTTATGGCCCCACGTCGCCACTTGGGTGGTGTAGCTTCTTTTATTCCTCGTCTATACTCTGGGACTCTGAATCTCTCCTCTATTCGGGTTAAACGATTTTACTAACACCGACCTTAGGTTCTCGTGAACGTTTCCTCCCGGAGAGCCCCCTCGTTCCAGAAGATGGCGTGACATCATCAGAAGACTCCGAAGATACGCCTCGAAGTTTCTCGAGACTCTGTGCCCACTGCTTTGCAGTTCCTGACCACTTATAAACTCCGAAGGATAACTACTTACCCCTGTCGTTCATATATTCGTTCCAGTACCCTCGGGTTCTATCCGACATATCGAAATACTATCCGACATTTCAAGAATTCTCGGAGCCTACTACCGTGCAGCTTCTTTTGCACTGCGGATAATTCCTCACAACACCAGGGATCCATTCATCCCCAGTTGTTCTTGCGTTTCATGAAATACTTCGTAATGCTATTCGATCTTCCGATAATCCTCTGCGGCTTATTGCGCTTGAAAATTCTTGCCTGCTTGCATTATGGTTAGTTCCATATGTCAAGTAATCATCGTTGATATTCCTTGTCACTAGCATTCTGAATCCTTTGATTCAACATGGGTGCGAATGCTCGCAATCATCAGTCGTTTCCTACTAATCTATCCTTCCGGCTCAGACGTCACTCTGGATATGAGCTGGTTCTCGATAAATCAATCCTTGATTGATTAACCATCTAATTCTATTCAGCCTATCCTTCTTTTGATCAGAGCCTTTGCTTCTGGTCCTTCGTCTTGGAATTATAATTCCCCTGTACCCAAACGTCGAATTATTCCGATGTTTCTATAATTCGATGACTTTGCATTCCTTCTTCTTCTGGTTGAGTACCGATACTCACATCAGATTCTTTACCGACCATCTGGTCCTTTGTTGGATTTTATCCGACAACGTCTTCCATTTTCAATAACCCTGTGAGTCTTTCCTCGGATACATAATACCTTTAGTAAATTGTATCCTCTGTCCTGTCAACCATGCTCTACTATCGGGCCTGAGTTATTTACTCCTAAAATTTCTGGTATATGGTCCTAAGTTGCCCTGAAGGGTTGAACATATGCCTTCTCTAGTCTGTGTGAATCAAAAGCTATGCGGGTTATATCTACTCGCGTTCCGTCGAATAAATTTTTCGACTCTATTTCTTCGAAGACGAGAAGTGAATGAAAGGTTAAGCATTGGATAAGTGGGAGTCGACCTTGAACCTTTGTGTTCATGCCCATGGAACCGATGTAGAACTTATCATGGAAGCTGCTCGTAAAAATAATTACTTCCTTGGTACAAGTTCATCTTGTATCTCTGAATTGATCCTTTGCAAACACGGTTCCGATTATATTCTCCCCTTGATTCCATTTCCCGGATAAGTTAACATACTTGTCCTCTGCAGATCATTTCACCCATCCAACCTCGACTCTGATTGACCTCCGGGTATTACCCCTAGTACCTGTTACTGGGAAGTTATCCCTCCATCACCTCATTCCTAGCATGATCGGCTATATCATCATCATGCTAAATTTTAACCGTGTTACCTGGTCTTTATGCCCAGAGCACAACTTCCGACGAAGAGCGAAGCTCACTTCGATCCTCTTCATTTTATCATTTCACCTCGAACAACAAGCTTGATTTCGAGCTTGTGCCGTATCCGTGGCTCCATTAACCCTCTCGTTTCATCATTCCTTTTATCGATGCCGTCGCTGTTCGATGGCATCCTCGTGAAATCTCTCGACAAAATGTTTCTTGATCCATTATCCACACAACATCGTATGGGTAATATCAAGATTCTTCTCTCGTCCCTTTATCCAAATGTTTTGAACTTGCTGCCCTATCATGTATATCATGCTCCGCTCTTTCTTGCGAAATGATATACCCCTAAAACTTGTGTGAAAACACATATTTCTTTCCATTGGCGTGATTAATCAATTAATCACATTTTCCTTTCCATCTGTTTGTTTAACCTTTCTTGAGATCATTAAGACATGAGCAGGAATAATTCCCTGCTTATGAAAACATCTTGGTCTACCACTCTGTCAGTGAGACCCTGTTAATATTGTTGATGACATTTCGGTAACCACCGATGGACGAGAACTTTGCCTATTGGTCCGCCTCGCCTAGCGAGCAGGAAAATGGTTCTCTTCGTCCCTCGCCCTTGGTACCGACGATGTCGCCGACGTAACTGATAGGATACCCTCTGACATGCCTTTATTGTCGTGACCTTGATGTCACCGTTCTCCATATTATTGAATCGACCCTCATCACGGTTCCACAGGTTCGGAACCAGACTCTCCTGTACATCCTTGATTCTGAAGTACCCTTTGCACTTGGCTTTATGTGTTATCACGAGCCACCCTCCGAGAGATGATCAAATCCCGATGCTTTGAACCCCTTTTCACACTCTGTTCAGGTAACGATCGGATGTTCATTCGTTTCAAACTTCTTATGGAACTTTCATACTTTGCTCTTGATGTATTGCCTAAGTTTCAACTCGAGAGATGCTTCAACTACATTCCCTGAATCTTCCTATTTCGCTGTGGAAATGGGATAAGGTGCAGATGGATTTCATTACTGGTTTTCCTAAGTCCCAGAAGGGTAACGATGCCATTCTTGTCGTCAACGACCAACTCTCAAAGGTTGCACACTTCCTGCCAATCAAGGAGACTATCACTGCTAGCCAGTTAGCAGAACTGTATATCTCCCGAATTGTATCCCTCCACGGAATTCCGAAGGAGATCAGTTCGGACCGTGGCACCCTGTTCACTTCCAAGTTCTGGGAAAGTTTTCAAGAATCTTTGGGAACTCATATTCACTGGAGTTCAGCTTATCACCCCCAGTCCCAAGGACAAGTTGAACGAGTCAACCAAGTGCTTGAAGATATGCTGCGAGCTTGTGTTATATCATTCGGTAAGAAATGGGAAGAATCCCTTCCATATGCCGAGTTATCGTATAACAACAGCTATCAAGCAAGCCTAAAGATGGCTCCCTTTGAAGTTCTGTACGGACGCAAGTGTCGAACCCCTCTGAACTGGTCAGAAACTGGGGAACGACAAGTTATTGGTCCGGACATTATTCAACACGCCGAAGAGCAAGTCCGTATCGTGCGTGAAAATCTCAAGGCGGCTCAGGACCGCCAGAAGAGCAATTATGATCGCAAGCGATGGGGTCTGACTTATCAACCAGGTGATCAAGTTTATCTTCGTGTCACCCCTATGAAGGGCACGCACCGTTTCGGCATCAAGGGCAAGTTAGCTCCACGCTACATTGGTCCCTTTCCCGTGGTTGCTAGACGTGGATTCGTGGCTTACAAATTGCAATTGCCACCGCAATTCTCGCATATCCACGATGTGTTCCATGTGTCGCAACTTCGTCGATCCTTCAAAGAATCCCCGCATCTTGCGGTGGATCACGAGATGCTCGAGCTTCAAGATGATCTTTCTTATAAGGAGCATCCGATCCGCATCCTCGATCAAACTGAACGTCGGACCCGCCAGAAGACAACCAAGTTCCTGAAAGTGCAGTGGTCAAATCATACTGAAGATGAAGCCACCTGGGAACGCGAGGAAAATCTTCGGGCGGAATACCCCGACCTCTTTACTTCTACCTCCTAAATTCTCGGGACGAGAATTTCTTTTAGAGGAGGAGAATTTGTAACACCCCCTTGTAATGATCACTGTGATCAACTGCTAATCATGCCATGTAATGTTCATTTACAATGGTAATCTCAGTGGTTAATCAAGTCAACTCAATTTGCCCCTGAAAATTCAAATTCAAATTCAAATGCAAAATGAAGTTGCTCCAAAAATTATGGAAAAATGTTCAACTTGAAGCAAATATTCCAAAACAAAGGTTGTTGTTGAAAACAACATCACCAGCAACCCCATTAATGGGCTAGGGCATTTAAACAGTGCCAATACAGCACTTTAATATGCCTTTTCATTTTTGAAAATTTCAAAAATGATCCAAAGATGCTCAAACCAATTTCTGGTGTTAAGGAATATTGTAAAATGATTTTTGGGCCAACTACCACATTTTTACAAAAGGGTTTGGTGGCCAAATCAATACCTTTTCTCTCTGTGAATTAATAAAATGAAGAACAGAGAAGAAAACTTACCTGGCGCCTCCTCTGGCTCGAACCGGCCCGGCCCATCTTCTCCTCCTACCTGCTCCCGCCGCCGTGTCGCGCTCGCTGTGGCCACCGCGCGCTCGCCGCCGCTCCGTCGACACCTGCCGCCACAGGGCGCCGGAGGGGATAAGACCGAGCCCCAGCGCCCTCTCCCTCCATCCCTATCCATTTCCCCCTCTCGCTGGGCCTCTCCTCCCCTCTCCTCCTCCCAGATCCCGTCGGCGCCCGAAGCCCCGCCGCCGTTCGACCGTGGTTGCCGCGGCCACCAGCGTCCACCGTCGCCGTGACCTTGTCCAGAAGCTGCGCCGCGGACGGCTACGCCCTCCTTGCCCACGAGCCGGAGCTGGGAGGCTCGGGGGCGAGCGCACGCTGCCGCCCCCTTCTTCTGCATCTCCGGCGCAACTCCGACGAGCCCCACCGTTCTGCTGCTCCTAAACTGTCACGGGCCTACGTGTGAGCCGCCCGGTGAGCTCTCCCTCCTTCTGCTTCCCTTCGCTCGTCGCAAGCTTCTCCTGAGTTAGCCCACCACCATGCCGTGCTCTGTACGCCGCCGTCGTCGCCATTACCGCGCTCCCGGCGACCCTTGGGCCCTGTGCTCGTGCTCGTCGCGTTCCCCGTGCCGCGTAGTGCCTCCCAGCCGCTTAGCTCGCGCGAAAGCGCCGCGGAGCCGCAGTACCAATCAAGCCCGAAGAGCACCGCCGCCAAACGTCGTCGCCGGCGAAGTTCCGGCCGTCCCCTGGTCCGGCCAGTGGCACCATTCGGTGCGGCGTCGAACGCCCGTTCCAACGCGCCTAAGCGCGCTCGAAAAGACCCCCTGTGGGGCATTTCCGGCGAGGCCCGAGCGCCTCCGCCGCGTTTCGTGGTCGCCGGCGTTGAGCCGCCGGCCACCGCCGACGTGGCACACCTGGGGCCACCCCTGGGTCACTGCCAGAGGGCCCCACGGGCCCCGTTGACTGGTTTGACCAGTCAACGTGCTGACTGGGCAGCCCCAGCCACTGACACGCGGGCCCCACCGCCCTTCTAATTAACTAAACGTTTTATAAATAAAAATAAGTTAATTAAGATTAATAGTCCATGACAGGTGGGGTCCAGTAACTAAATAGGTTTAGTTTAGATTAAAATAACTTTGTTTAATAACAGAGGCTGACATGTGGGTCCCACTGGACCCACAGGTCAGGTTTGACCAGCCAGCCGAGTCAAAAGGCTGCTGACGTCATGCTGATGCAATAAAATCTTTTCTGTTATTTAAAATAATTCCAGAAATTCAAATAAACTTTGAAAATTCATAACTTTTAAACCGTAGCTCGGATCGAAAAACTTTCTACATGAAACTTGCTCAGAACGACGAGACGATTCTAACCGTGCTATCCGTTTCCGTGTCGGGACCCTCTACGGAGGTGAACCCGCAACTTTTAGCCCGTTTTCGGTAGATGAATAGTGCACATACACCGGTAAATAATTCCAGATAAATCCTAAAAATAACCAACATGACCTAGACATGTTTTTAGGCAACCCTGCACTGCACGTTAGCTTAGCACGCTCTGTGTTGCTTATGCTTGTGTATTTATCTGTTTCTTCCCCCTCTTCTCTCTCGGTAGAGTCCGACACTGACGCCGTTCCAGAGACCGACGCCGTCCCGGTGATTGGTTCCCCCTCCGACGACCTTGCTTTTGCCACCAAGCAACCAGGCAAGCAACCCCCCCTTGAGCATTTCCGATATCGCCTATGTCTATTCTCTCTTATTCTTGCATTAGAATTGCTGCTACTGCTACTGCTCCTATTACTGTTGCATAGCCTGTCTTTGCTAAATTGTTGATACCTGTCGTCATTCATAAACTGCTTAGTATAGGTTGGGTAGCACTGCTGTGGTCCCGCACTCTCGTAGTTGCCTCGCATAGTACCCTTGACTCGGTCAAGCGATCGAGCCCCTACCCCTGACCTTCTTCACTTCACCGCACAACCCCCCCCCTAATATGCTCGACTCCGCAGAGTTAACATCGGGTGACGAGGGTGATACCTCCGAACTCACTTCTGATGTTGTCCCTGTATTATAGCTAGCTCGTTGTGGGTTATCGAGGGTGATTCCTCTTCCCACTTCCGACTTAGCTTTTGTCGTGCATCCGCTATGGTGATTACCGCCGAGGGTGATTCCTCCGGTACCACCTTAACGGGACTTGTCGTTTAGGAATCCAACGAGGGTGATTCCTCGGATTCCTCATCGGCATGATAACCACACGGATGCCCCGGTTTACTGTACCGTGTTTAAAGACGTATCGATCCCCGAGGCCGGACGTCGCCAGGAACAAAGGCGTGCGGCCAGAGGTATCGTGCGTCTGAAGACACTTTATGGTGACTACTACACATGTTGGATAGAGACGGGTTGACCCTGAGGGGTACCCGCGAGTGCCTTTGAGGCGTGAGCTGTGGAGTCGGGTGACCAGTGAGGGTACCCGCGAGATAACTACGAGGCGTGGCCGGTCTTTTCCAGTCCTTGTCACAAGTCCTCGAGACGGGACGACGGGGCCAACAGTATCGTAGGCTCTGCTCGTTACCGCGCGCTCCCAACACACTAAGCGATTTGGATATTTGATCCGAGGGGCCTCCGGGTCCGATAGCACTAACCACCACGTGGGTGTGAGTGGGTGCTCTGCGTCGTATACATCAGCCGGAGTCGTCACGACGTCAGCGATTGAGCGGCCCGTTCGGATTGGACTGAGGATGCAACTGCGTGCTTGTATAAGGGGTTGCTAGGTCTGCTACCGAACGGCCACGTAACGTGCAGGAGCGTCCGGGGCGATGGCCCCGACCCCCGGGTGCATAGGTTTAGTCCGACGTGCTTGATCCTCTCTGGCGGTATCCGGTCGGGTTGCGTCGTATTGTTTAGCCGAGGGCGGGCACGACCTGATGGTGTGTCCGGCCGGAGTTAAGCGAGCGTGGTGGGTAACTTGGTGCACCCCTGCAGGGAAGAAACAATCTATCGATAGCCTGTCCTACGGTAACGGACACTCGGAGTTGTATCCACTTCGGTACAACTAGAACTGGTGACTTGAGATATGAGGTTGATATTGCTGCAAACACTATACATTATTATGATGAGCCTTACTACTCTGTTTCCCCTCTAATTGCTGCAAGACCCTGAAGATGCTAGTCTTCGTCAGGACTAGGCTTTTCCCCTCTCTACTCTGGCTTTCTGCAGTCTAGTCCACCCACATAAAGCCCCCTTTGAAAATAATGCATTGCTAGTATAGATCTGATGTAAGTCTTGCTGAGTACTTTGGATGAGTACTCACGGTTGCTTTGCTTCCCCTTTTTGTCCTACCCGCATGATAAACCAGACGACGGAGCCATGGTGCCCGCAGCCCCCGTTGACGACTACTACTACCAGCCCGAGGCTGGCTACTACTACTACCCTGCCGGCGAGTACTTCTACGAGGAGCCGGCGGACGACGACCAGGAGTAGGATCGGAGGTCCCAGGCAGGAGGCCTGCGCCTTTTCGATCGTAGCTTTTCTTTTGCCCCGCCTCGTATGAGGCCTATCTGAACTTGTGTTCTATGTCTGTACCCAGACATCTGACGCTTCCGCTGACTATGTGTGTTACACTTGTTATGTATTCGAGCCCTCGAGGCCCCTGGCTTGTAATATATAACTTGTATGTATTTATTTATGTTTTAGAGTTGTGCTGTGATTTCCTTCACGTGAGTCCTTAGGCTTGATCGTGTGCATTTGCGTGTATGATTAGTGCACGGTCGGGCCGGGGTCGTCACAGGAGGAGGGGCGGCGCCCCCTCCTTTCCTTCTCCTCCTCTCCTTCCCTTCCCACTCTCCTACTCCTAGTAGGAAAGGTGGAATCCTACTCCTAGTGGGAGTATGACTCCACCCTTGGGCGCGCCATAGGAGGGCCGGCCCTCTCCTCCTCTCCTCCTTTATATACGTGGCCAGGGGGCACCCCATAGACACATAAGTTGATTTCTTAGCCGTGTGCGGTGCCCCCTTCCAAAGTTACACACCTCGGTCATATCGTCGTAGTGCTTAGGCGAAGCCCTGCACTGGTAACATCATCATCACCGTCACCACGCCATCGTGCTGATGGAACTATCCCTCGACCTCAACTGGATCAAGAGTTCGTGGGACGTCATTGAGCTGAACGTGTGTTGAACGCGGAGGTGACGTATGTTCGGTGCTTGGATCGGTTGGATCGCGAAGACGTTCGACTACATCAATCGTGTTACTAAATGCTCCCGCTTTCGGTCTATGAGGGTATGTGTACACACTCTCCCCGCTCGTTGCTATGCTTCTCCTAGATAGATCTTGCGTGATCGTATGATTTTTTTTGAAATACTACGTTCCCCAATAGTGGCATCATGAGCCAGGTCTATGTGTAGATGATATGCACGAGTAGAACACAATGAGTTGTGGGCGATAATAGTCATACTGCTTACCAGCATGTCATACTTTGATTCGGTGGTATTGTGAGAGGAAGCGACCCGGACCGACATTACGCGTACGCTTACGCGAGACTGGTTTCACCGTTACGAGCACTCGTTGCTTAAAGGTGACCGGCGGGTGTCTTTCTCTCTCACTTTAGTTGAATCAAGTGTGACTACGCCCGGTCCTTGTGAAGGTTAAAACAACAAACTTGACAAAAAAATCATTGTGATTTTGTATGAGTAGGTAAGAACGGTTCTTACTAAGCCCGTAGCAGCCACGTAAAACTTGCAACAACAAAGTAGAGGACGACTAACTTGTTTTTGCAGGGCATGTTGTGATGTGATATGGTCAAGACGTGATGAGTTATACGTTATTGTATGAGATGATCATGTTTTGTAAATTATCGGCAACCGGCAGGAGCCTTATGGTTGTCTCTTTATTGTATGCATTGCGAAGGCCATGTAATTGCTTTACTTTATCACTATGAGTTAGCGATAGTAGTAGTAGCAATAGTTGGCGAGACGACCACGACGCTACGATGAAGATCATGGTGTCAAGCCGGTGACGATGGAGATCATGACGATGCTTTGGAGATGGAGATCAAAAGCACAAGATGATGATGGCCATATCATGTCACATATTTTGATTGCATGTGATGTTTATCTTATTATGCTTAGTACGGCGATAGCATTATAAGATGATCCCTTACAAAAATTTCAAGGTACAAGTGTTGTCCTTGAGTATGCACCGTTGCGAAATTTCATCGTGCCGAGACACCACGTGATGATCGGGTGTGATAAGCTCTACGTTCAAATACAACGGGTGTAAGATAGTTTTGCACATGCGGAATACTCGGGTTAAACTTGACGAGCCTAGCATGTACAGACATGGCATCGGAACACTGGAGACCGAAAGTTCAAGCGTGAATCATATAGTAGATATGATCATCATAAGATGTTCACCATTGAAAACTACTCCATCTCACGTGATGATCGGACATGGTTTAGTTGATTTGGATCACGTGATCATTTAGATGACTAGAGGGATGTCTATCTAAGTGAGAGTTCTTTAGTAATATGATTAATTGAACTTTAATTTATCATGAACTTAGTGCTGATAGTTTTTGCATATCTATGTTGTAGATCAATGGCCCGTGCTACTGTTCCCTTGAATTTTAATGCATTCCTAGAGAAAGCTAAGTTGAAAGATGATGGTAGCAACTACACGGACTGGGTCCGTAACTTGAGGATTATCCTCATTGCTGCACAGAAGAATTATGTCCTGGAAGCACCGCTAGGTGATAGGCCTGCTGTAGGAACAACTCCGGACGTTATGAACGTTTCGCAAGCTCGTTCTGATGACTACTCGATAGTTCAGCGTGCCATGCTTTACGGCTTAGAATCGGGACTTCAAAGACGTTTTGAACGTCATGGAGCATATGAGATGTTCCAAGAGTTGAAGTTAATATTTCAAGCAAATGCCCAAATTGAGAGATATGAAGTCTCCAATAAGTTCTATAGCTACAAGATGGAGGAGAGCAGTTCTATCAGTGAACACTTACTCAGAATGTCTCGCTACTACAATCACATGACTCAACTTGGTTGCAAAGTTGATGAAGATAGTGTTATTGATAGAGTTCTTCAATCACTGCCACCAAGCTATAAAGGCTTCATGATGAACTATAATATGCAAGGGATGCAGAAGACTATTCTCGAGCTCTTCGCTATGCTCGAAGCTGCGGAGGTAGAAATCAAAAATGAGCATCAAGTGTTGATGGTTAACAAGACCACTAGTTTCAAGAAAAAGGGCAAGGGAAAGAAGGGGAACTTCAAGAAGAATAGCAAGACAGTTGCTACTCCCGCGAAGAAACCCAAGTCTGGAGCCAAGCCTGAAACTAAGTGCTTCTACTGCAAGGGGACTGGACACTGGAAGCGGAACTGCCCCAAGTATTTGGCGGATAAGAAGGATGGCAAGGTGAACAAAGGTATATGTGATATACATGTTATTGATGTGTACCTTACTAATGCTCGTAGTAGTACCTGGGTATTTGATACCGGTTCGGTTGCTAATATTTGTAACTCGAAACAGGGACTACGGATTAAACGAAGATTGGCTAAGGACGAGGTGACGATGCGCGTGGGAAATGGTTCCAAAGTCGATGTGATCGCCGTCGGCACGCTACCTCTACATCTACCTTCGGGATTAGTTTTAGACCTGAATAATTGTTATTTGGTGCCAGCGTTGAGCATGAACATTATATCTGGATCTTGTTTGTTGCGAGACGGTTATTCATTTAAATCGGAGAATAATGGTTGTTCTATTTTTATGAATAATATCTTTTATGGTCATGCACCCTTGAAGAGTGGTCTATTCTTATTGGATCTCGATTGTAGTGATACACATATTTATAATATTGAAACCAAAAGATGCAAGGTTAATAATGATAGTGCAACTTATTTGTGGCACTGCCGTTTGGGTCATATTGGTGTAAAGCGCATGAAGAAACTCCATAGTGATGGACTTTTGGAATCACTTGATTATGAATCACTTGGTGCTTGCGAACCATGCCTCATGGGCAAGATGACTAAAACTCCGTTCTCCGGAACTATGGAGCGAGCAACAGATTTGTTGGAAATCATACATACTGATGTATGTGGGCCAATGAGTGTTGAAGCTCGCAGCGGATATCGTTATTTTCTGACCTTCACTGATGATTTGAGCAGATATGGGTATATCTACTTAATGAAGCACAAGTCTGAAACATTTGAAAAGTTCAAAGAATTTCAGAGTGAAGTAGAGAATCATCGTAACAAGAAAATAAAGTTTCTACGATCTGATCGTGGAGGAGAATATTTGAGTTACGAGTTTGGTCTTCATTTGAAACAATGTGGAATAGTTTCACAGCTCACGCCACCCGGAACACCACAGCGTAATGGTGTGTTCGAACATCGTAACCGTACTTTATTGGATATGGTGCGATCTATGATGTCTCTTACCGATTTACCACTATCGTTTTGGGGTTATGCTTTAGAGACAGCTGCATTCACGTTAAATAGGGCACCATCTAAATCCGTTGATACGACACCTTATGAACTATGGTTTGGCAAGAAACCAAAGGTGTCGTTTCTTAAAGTTTGGGGCTACGATGCTTATGTGAAAAAGCTTCAACCTGATAAGCTCGAACCCAAGTCGGAGAAATGTGTCTTCATAGGATATCTAAAAGAGACTGTTGGGTACACCTTCTATCACAGATCCGAAGGCAAGATATTCGTTGCTAAGAATGGATCCTTTCTAGAGAAGGAGTTTCTCTCGAAAGAAGTGAGTGGGAGGAAAGTAGAACTTGATGAGGTAATTGTACCTTCTCCCAAATTGGAAAGTAGTACATCACAGAAAATTGTTCCAGTGATTCCTACACCAATCAGTGAGGAAGTTAATGATGATGATCATGAAACTTCAGATCAAGTTTCTGCTGAACGTCATAGATCAACCAGATAGTGCAACCCAGTTCTGGAAATCATGTTACTGGACCATGATGAACCTACGAACTATGAGGAAGCGATGATGAGCCCAGATTCCGCAAAATGGCTTGAGGCCATGAAATCTGAGATGGGATCCATGTATGAGAACAAAGTGTGGACTTTGGTTGACTTGCCCGATGATCGGCGGGCCATCGAAAATAAATGGATCTTTAAGAGGAAGACCGACGCAGACAGTAATGTTACTGTTTACAAAGCTCGACTTGTTGAGAAAGGGTTTCGACAAGTTCAAGGAGTTGACTACAATGAGACTTTCTCACCAGTAGCGATGCTTAAGTCTGTCCGAATCATGTTAGCAATTGCCGCATTTTATGATTATGAAATCTGGCAAATGGATGTCAAAACTGCATTCCTGAATGGATATCTCAAAGAAGAGTTGTATATGATGCAACCAGAAGGTTTTGTCGATCCATAAGGTGCTAACAAAGTGTGCAAGCTCCAGCGATCCATCTATGGACTGGTGCAAGCATCTCGGAGTTGGAATATACGCTTTGATGAGGTGATCAAAGCATATGGTTTTATACAGACTTTTGGAGAAGCCTGTATTTACAAGAAAGTGAGTGGGAGCTCTGTAGCATTTCTAATATTATATGTAGATGACATATTATTGATTGGAAATGATATAGAATTTCTGGATAGCATAAAAGGATACTTGAATAAGAGTTTTTCAATGAAAGACCTCGGTGAAGCTGCTTATATATTAGGCATCAAGATCTATAGAGGTAGATCAAGACGCTTAATTGGACTTTCACAAAGCACATACCTTGATAAGATTTTGAAGAAGTTCAAAATGGATCAGTCAAAGAAAGGGTTCTTGCCTATATTACAAGGTATGAAGTTGAGTAAGACTCAATGCCCGACCACTGCAGAAGATAGAGAGAAAATGAAAGTCATTCCCTATGCCTCAGCCATAGGATCTATCATGTATGCAATGCTGTGTACCAGACCTGATGTGTGCCTTGCTATAAGTCTAGCAGGGAGGTACCAAAGTAGTCCAGGAGTGGATCACTGGACAGCGGTCAAGAACATCCTGAAGTACCTGAAAAGGACAAAGGATATGTTTCTCGTATATGGAGGTGACAAAGAGCTCGTCGTAAACGGTTACGTCGATTCTAGCTTTGACACTGATCCGGATGACTCTAAGTCACAAACCGGATATGTATTTTTATTGAACGGTGGAGCTGTCAGTTGGTGCAGTTCCAAGCAGAGCGTCGTGGCGGGATCTACGTGTGAAGCGGAATACATAGCTGCTTCGGAAGCAGCAAATGAAGGAGTCTGGATGAAGGAGTTCATATCCGATCTAGGTATAATACCTAGTGCATCGGGTCCAATGAAAATCTTTTGTGACAACACTGGAGCAATAGCCTTGGCGAAGGAATCCAGGTTTCACAAGAGAACAAAGCACATCAAAAGACGCTTCAATTCCATCCGCGATCTAGTCAAGGAGGGAGACATAGAGATTTGCAAGATACATACGGATCTGAATGTTGCAGACCCATTGACTAAGCCTCTTCCACGGGCAAAACATGATCAGCACCAGGACTCCATGGGTGTGAGGATCATCACTTTGTAATCTAGATTATTGACTCTAGTTCAAGTGGGAGAATGAAGGAAATATGCCCTAGAGGCAATAATAAAGATGTTATTTGTATTTCCTTATATCATGATAAATGTCTTTTATTCATGCTAGAATTGTATTAACCGGAAACTTGATACATGTGTGAATACATAGACAAAATAGTATGTCCCTAGTATGCCTCTACTAGACTAGCTCATTGATCAAAGATGGCTATGTTTCCTAGCCATAGACATGAGTTGTCATTTGATCAACGGGATCACATCATTAGGAGAATGATGTGATGGACTAGACCCATCCGTTAGCATAGCACTATGATCGTTTAGTTTTACTGCTATTGCTTTCTTCATGACTTATACATGTTCCTATGACTATGAGATTATGCAACTCCCGAATACCGTAGGAACACCTTGTGTGCTATCAAACGTCACAACGTAACTGGGTGATCATAAAGATGCTCTACAGGTGTCTCCGAAAGTATTCGTGGTGTTGGCATAGATCAAGATTAGGATTTGTCACTCCGAGTGTCGGAGAGGTATCTCTGGGCCCTCTCGGTAATGCACATCGTAATAAGCCTTGCAAGCAAAAGACTAATGAGTAAGTCACGAGATGATGTATTACGGAACGAGTAAAGAGACTTGCCGGTAACGAGATTGAACTAGGTATAGAGATACCGACGATCGAATCTCGGGCAAGTAACATACCGATGATAAAAGGAACAACGTATGTTGTTATGCGGTTTGACCGATAAAGATCTTCGTAGAATATGTAGGAGCCAATATGAGCATCCAGGTTCCGCTATTGGTTATTGACCGAAGATGAGTCTCGGTCATGTCTACATAGTTCTCGAACCCGTAGGGTCCGCACGCTTAACGTTTGATGACGATCGGTATTATGAGTTTATGAGTTTTGATGTATCGAAGGTAGTTCGGAGTCCCGGATGAGATCACGGACATGACAAGGAGTCTCGGAATGTCCGAGACATAAAGATTGATATATTGGACGACTATATTCGGACACCGGAAGCGTTCTGGAAAGTTTCGGAATTTACCGG
>LR738712.1:12254384-12273873 GCA_902687465.1 Secale cereale
TGGGCAGGGGCGCGGGGTCTTGGTCGAAATGACTGCCCGGACCCTACCGCCAGGGGTCGTGACGGTAGGGTTAGACAGGCTACCATCAGGTGCCCTAGCGGTAGGGTGCGACGGAGTGGAACGACGACCGTCTCCGCGTGCTGACGTGTATAAGTACCCTACCGCCAGGGGCCCTGGCGGTTGGCTATCTAACCTTACCGCCAGAGCACATGACGGTAGGAAAAAGGGTCAAATCCCGAAAAAAAATTAAACCGGGGTCAGATCCTGAATTTCTATCGGAAAAGGGTCAAAACACGAAATTTTGCCTCCTTCATCTATCATCATAGTTCCGCCTCTCGCGGTGGGCTAGTATTGTGTTTTTGTAAGGTTTCAAAGCTATGGGCTTGTCTTTCTACGGAGCGGTGTCATCCGGTGAGTACTGCGACGGAGGAGTGGCGAGTTCAAGTTTTTTTTTCGCAAAATAACTTTCGATCTATTCATCTTGAATCACGGCAGTATAACGAAAACAATAAATAATAAAAATTACATCCAGATCCGTAGACCACCTATCGATGACTACAAGCACTGAAGTGAGCTGAAGGCGCGCCGCCGTCATCGCCCCTCCCTCGCCGGAGCCGGGCAGACCTTCTTGTAGTAGACAGTCGGAAATTCGTCATGCTAAGGCTCCATAAGACCAGCGCACCAGAAAAACAACCGTTGTTGATGAAGAGTAGAGTTGATCGGAAGGATCCAAACCGAAGACACACATATATAAACGAATGACGACCAGATCCGAACAAATCCACCAAAGATAGATCCACCGGAGACATACCTCCATACGCCCACCGACGATACTAGACTCATCACCGGGACGGGGGGCTAGGCAAAGAGAACATTATTCCATCTTCAGGGAGTCGCCACTGTGTCGTCTTCCCGAACATGAGATAAACCCTAACAAAATTTAAAGAAACATCAAAAAATGATGCCCTTCAGCCGGCAAGAGCCGGGATCCATCGCCTCCCTATGAGGCTATGAACTTAAAACCACCGGAGACGAGGTGGACTGACGGCGAAGCCGGCTGGAGACAGAGGAACCCTGGGGACATGAGGCGTTTGTGTGTTTCAGTCCCCCGGCGGCTTCAAGGTTATGGCTATCTACGTACACTCTTGGTCGATGGTATACGTGACTTAGAGATGGTGTTCGTCCAAGTCTAGCAAGTGGAAAAGGACGAGGAGGATTTCGTAAGTGGAGTTGACACTGTAATTGGAAAAGGTGGCGCGACGTAGCTACAAAAGTAAAAAGTGCAGGCCGAATGTCACCCGACACGGCCCGCTCGTCGTAGGATTCTTACCAACACTACACTATTTTGTATTACGCGTAGCGACCAACAATCAGGTGAGTGGGCAAGTTGCATACAGTGCCCGGATCAGCTTGAGCAACCTTTTTTGGATAGTTTGATGAAGGGAAAAAATATCACTCATCCACTATAGAGAAACACCAACGCTAATCTAATTAACAACAAAGAAAGATACACCCCCCAAAAAAGAAACCAATTCAGTTATGCAACTTTCCCTCAAAAAACAAAAGTTGTAACATCCTCGAAACTTACGGCTCGAAAATGTGTGCCAAAAAAGGAGATTTCAATGATGTGTTTTTAGTCTTGTTTTTTTTATAGTCATCCACGGCTGTATTTTCAAAGCGGTTTTGCTAAAACTCATCTAAATGAGTTCTAGTTATGCCTCATTCATCTTTATAGCCATTAGATGTGATGTATCTGTTTTTGTTTTTCAGGTGAATGTGATCAAATTATGTCTCATCTAGATGAGTTCTAGGCACTCCCTTTTCAAAGTGACATTTTGCAGGATGTTAGAGCTTTTGTTGATGTTCATACGCAAAAAATAATAAGAAGAATTCATTTTAAACAATTTTTTAAAGAATTATCTGTTCATGCCGGTGCATTTGTACTCGAGATTAGATACTCAATGTACTAAAGCAGCGTCAATTAATATGTATCAGAGGGAGTATTTGTTTTGAGTTGTCTTTGTGCTATTTTGATCACAGTCCAACTGTTCCGGAGTTTTGAGTACTACTCTACTTTTGCTTATTAATTAAGAGAGAAGAGAAAACAATTGACTACGTAGTCAATTTCTGTTAATTGTTGGTCTAAACACTATGTACACTTGCAGCTTGCAGGAACACTCTAAGTAATAAAAGTTGACAACATCATCAATCAACAAAAGAAGGAGCTGAGCTGATCATCTATTGAGTATCTCCTAATTAAACCAAACCGATCAAAAAAGAGAGTGGCGCGCGCTGGATCGATCATCACAAGACGGCGTCGATGCCGATGCGGGGGCGGAGCAGGTCGTACTTGGCCCAGACGGCGTCGAGCGGGCAGGGGCGGGCGGCGTCGAGGCGGTCCCAGGGCTTGCCCTTGCCGCTCCAGTGGAGGAGGCTGACGGGGCCGGCGTGGAGGCCGCGGCAGAGGCCTCGGTAGTTGTCGCCGCCGAGGCCGTGCTGGTTCCAGCGGTGGTCGACGGCGGCGATGCGGCCGGCGAAGACGAGGAGGAAGGGCGGCAGGGAGCCGAGGTCGTAGATGCGCACCCGCCTCTGCAGCTCCATCCATCCCTCGATCTGCGCCGTGTAGCCCGCCGCCCGCCACCGGGGCAGGTCGAGCACCATGACGCCCGTGTTGAAGTAGCAGGCGCGGCGGCCGCGGAAGGTCCGGGAGAGCGCGGGGCTCGCCCAGAACCCCGGCGTGAAGTAGGCGGTGAAGTTGGCCCCGCAGTACTCGGGCGCCGCCACGGCCGCGTTCCCCGGGAGCGGCGTGGCGGCGAGCGCGGCGACGTCGTCCGTGAGGATGACGTCCGAGTCGAGGTACACGACGCGGCGCACGCAGGGCGGCAGCGTGGTGGCCAGGTAGGAGCGCGCGTAGTTGAGCGGCCGGTCGAGCGCGCCCCGGACGGACGCCGAGATGCGGCCCGCCACGCGCGACTCGTCGAACGGGTACGCCCGGAACGCCAGCGACGGGAACGACGCGCGCACGGCGCCCACCAGCTCGGCCGTCCGGGTCGGCGACCCCGCGGCGGTGAGGAAGTGGAAGTAGACGGACTCCGGGCAGGAGGCGTGGCGCAGGACGGAGAGCACCGCGGCCATGGTGCCCCGCAGGTAGGACGCGTCCAGGGTCATCGCCACGTGCACGGCCGCGCGCGGCGAGCAGGCGGCGTCTTTGCCGGACGCGGGCGGGAGCGGCGCCGGGCACCGCGCGGAGGCGGAGTTGGTGAAGTGCGGCGCCTCCCTGAACCTGGGCAGGGGCGCGGCCGCCGCGCCGGCGGCGCAGAGGAGGAGCAGGGCGAGGAGGAGCGGGGCGCGCGACATGCTTGGCTACTATAGCTTGGTTTAGAAGGTGGTGTGTGCGGTTGCGCGTTGTTTGTGTGCGAGCGGCCGGCCGTGTTTTTATACGGGCTCGTGGCCGCGTGCTGCGTGCGGAAAGGGGGAGTTCCGGTCCGAGGAGGTGTCAAATTTGGGTCAAAGGCTTGGAGGAGGGTTAGGAGTAGGACCAAAGGAAAGCGTGTTTGAATGTGTAACACGCGCGCGCGTATAACTTGGTAAAGAAAACAGAGTGAAAGTGCCGGTAGGTCAAACATGTCTATGTTCGACTATGGTTTGTCCATGGAGCAAATGTGGTGCATCTTCCATTTTACTTCTACTTCTATCGTGTACAGTAATGCTAGACTTACGGACAGATTTCTATCGGATTTTTGTTACGGACTCACATGTGGAGTTGTGGTTGGAGAAGATTAGGGAAGAGAGGTCCCACCAGCTGAAATCATGGGTATTGCTTGGTCAGAGAGGAGTCCGTAGAACCATCCCGTATCAGATTTCCGTAAGTGTAGGATTTTCGTATCGTGTATGCGTTTCAGTATGGCGAGTACTAGGCACCGGTCGACCGACCCAAATTTCGACGCAGCCATCAGATTAGAGTGTTGAGAGCCGTTTGAATCCCTTCCTTCCCTGTGTCTCTCTCCTTCCTCCCCGTTCCTCATCTCGCGCTCCGATGATCCCCTATGACAAGTCGCGTCGTCGTGATTCGCGAGTCCGGCGCCTTCGCGGCCCTGCCCGCATCCGATTCAACACAGGGTGACGCTATTTTCAGCAAAAAAAATGGTGGCCGTCAAACAATCACTGAACGTTGGTGCCCATGGTGGCCGGTTGCAGTTCCACCATATCCTGCCGGTTGCAGCTCCGTCACTATCGTTGCATCATCCCGCGGGCATCGTCACAGCTTGCCATGGTGACAGTTCTGGCGGAAAACACACACGCACCGTCGTAGTTTGCCGCGGTCACCGACACAGCTTCGTCGCGGCCACCGTCGACGGTGGATGCAGCTCCGCTTGCCGTAGGTTACATCTCGGCGTCCCAATGGTTGTAGCATCGTAGCCCCCCGATGTCGTGGATTGCCACTTCTTTTTGAACGGATGTAGCATTTCTTGACATCTGTTGTACCTACGTCATCCATGGTTGTAGCATGTCGTCGCCACCGTCCTGGGTTGCAGCCAGTTGTAGCCTTCGCCATCTGTGGTCGTAGCATGTTGTCGCCACCGTCCTGGGTTGCAGCCAATTGTACCCTTCGCCATCCGTGGTTGTAGCATGTCACCGCCACCATCCTGTGTTGCAACTCCTTGTCGGAAAATCTGTTGTGGCCGGATGTAGGAAAATAAAATATTGGTTCCAGCTCTCACTCCGGCCAGTTCCATCAAAACAGTGTTAGTTCCAGCTCCGATGAAGGCTGGTTGCAGCAAAAAAGGATGATGCTTCCAGCTCCCACTCCAGCCGGTTCCAGAAAACAATCTGAGCAAAGGAGGCGTGGTCCCCGGGGAGGAGAAGGAGGTGTTTAGGAGAAACATGAGGGAAGAAAGGGCTTGCGGCGGCGGATCTCATCGGGATTTGGGTGTGCAGCGGCTCGCGGGATTCATGGCCCGTGGTGCGTGAGTTCATCGGAGCAGAGAACAATGTCGGTGGGGGAGGAGGATCATCGAAGGAGAGAAAAAGAGAAGAAAATTGTGGTGTGGGGCCCACAGCTACATTGGGAAGCATGTTGCGCCTTGCGGTGCACGCGCGGCCGCATTGCCGCAGGATCTGCACGATCCAACGCACAACGCGTGACTGGCTGAAATCTTGGACGGTCGGCCGTTGTTAAACATTACCCTTTCAGTGCACGTGAGATGATATCCTGGCATAGTGGCATTGTCATGACGTGCATGTATCCATTCGTATGTACTCCCTCCGTAAACTAATATAAAAACGTTTAAAATACTAAAATAATAATCTAAACACTCTTATAAGTATTAATTTACAGAGGGAGTACATCTCTGGCCAACTGGAGCAGCTGATCTGATGACGACGCTTTCTCTTATACTCCTACCTAGCCAAATTTTCTGAAGTAAAAAGTGGATTCAGCAATCGATGGAGGGAATACCGCCGGTGTGGTGTCCATCATTCATGTGCAACATGGGCACGAAGATCGCGCGGCGTAGAAATGATTGCACTCCTCCTGTACTACTACTACATCAATGTTTGTGTCGGTGAGAGCCATCAGCCATGCAAGAGAGCAAGCGTTGGGTGACACGTCGACCTCCGGCCTGTGGCCGCGGGACCCGCCCAAGTACGTGGCACGTGGTGGCATGCTGCCCGATGCCAGATCTGCCCATGCGAGCGAGCGAATCCTCTGGTACAATGTCCAGGTTCGCGTCTGCCCAAGGCGCGGCGTGTGGCGTGCCCAGCCAGCTCAGCTCGGACATGGTGAATCGCGATCTCGAAAATTCTGCGTTGGATCGTGAGGCGCTACAGTCGAAAGATTTATGCTGTATTAAGCATTTAAGTTTGGGTGCATGAATTGAATCAGAAGCGAGGACATTAAAAACTTTAGCAACTAAAGCCCCCAATGTATAGGTGCTTAACTTGTTGGTGCTAAGAGCATGGTTAATAATATAGCCAGCCGCTGGCTATATGATGTTGCTATGTCACATATAGCCAATCTTTTAGCCAACAAGTACAATAGCTAGATATAAATATTTACTACTTTGTTGATACATGGTCCACCCCATTCTCTCACAAAGTACCTAGGAGCACGTGCTGCAGCCGGCTGTTAACTAGTAGCCCGCTTCTCTTCTCTTTCCTCTTCTCTCTCTTCCAAGTAAGCAAAAATATAATATTTAATGTCTTACAGCCCGCCTACATCACCTTATTGTATTTGCTCTAAGCATTCATCATTTAATGATTTTGCAACTAAAGTTCTTCATGCATTGGTGGGATTCTTCTCTTTAAATGTTTTGCATAGGTTCTCGCGCTTGGCATTGTTTATTCCTGAGGTCACCACACTCATCTCTCTCCTCTTAATTACCTTGCCACATCAGAATTTTTGCCTACATGATAGCCTTAGACTAGCCATAATGGGTAGTAACATAGAGTAGTAACATGTCCATGTTACTACTCTATGTTACTCCCTCCATTTCTTTTTAGTCTGCGTATAAGATTTGGTCAAAGTCAAACTGTGTAAAGTTTGACCAACTTTATAGGAAAAAATATCAACATCTACAATACTAAAGTTATATGGTATGAAAAATAGTTTTCATAATGCATCTAACAATATTGGTTTCATATTGTGAATCTTGATATATTTTTTTCATGAACTTAGTCAAAGTTAACAAAGTTTGACTTTGACCAAATCTTATATGCAGACTAAAAAGAAACGGAGGGAGTACTACCTCTATAGTGGGGAGTAACATATGTGTGGTAACATGGAAGACTTCATTTATTAGGCCATAGACTCATCTTACCTTGATATGTGTGATGTTACTCATACTAGTAGTAACTAGATATGTTACCACATGCCTCTCTTTCTTCATTTATTGCTTGCCACATCATCTTTTTTATCTAGATATGTGTGATGTTACTACCTATGTTACTCCCACTATGGGTAGTCTTAGCACCTGTACAAGGTGGAGCATTGGGAGAGGCCTAAGATTCCTATGAGTGGCATTGGATCACAATCTGCTTGTTTTGTTACTCTGTACTTTATATATATGCATGTTGGCGCGAATTAAAATTTGAAAACCTGTGGAGATCGCCGCACCAACACAGTACGACGACACAACACCGGGCATTGGATCGCCATTTTAAGAGCAAGTACAATAGAGCAAGAAGACGGCATCTGCCTAGCATGCTCGAAACCCTTTTCATGGCAACCAAAATATAAGCAGCGAGTCGGAGGAGGGGTAGAAAAAGGGACGTTATGGAAAATGGTGGTCTGAATAATGGAACCATGTTAGATGTTCCATAAGAGAGCCACACATCAAACAGATTAAACCCGGGTAGCAAAGGAAAAAACAATGTTTCCAATGCTATGATGTGACCAAGGGCAAAGCAAAGGTTTGGCCCACGGCATGCGAAAAAAATATCTCAGATTGTCTTAAACAAGTTGTACCCTCAGCAAAAGAACACGTTAATTTGAAAACCACCCCTTCTTCTGAGTGGACGATTTTTTTTTTTTTTTGAAGATGTTTATAATCAATCGAGATGTACTATAGACTATAGTACTTGATTTTTTATTTTATTTTACAAATGGCGACTTGTGAATGTCAACTAGGCCAATTATAATCGTCTGACTCCTTTGGGTTTATTTACAAAGAAAGGACACCTCGACCTTTGCAGCAACCAATGTCAACCAGCTCTGTAAAGAAAATCTCACTTCTTTGATTGTATTGTAAAAATAAAGGGCACTTCGACCTTTGCACCGACTGATGCATGGAACCTGTTTTGATGACATTTATCATTGTTTTTATAGAACGAAAAAAAAGTATTGTAAAGGCATAATGCCTTAAAGCTATAGCAATATGTACCAAATAGGGCAACTTGTGCATCATAGGTTCTTTTACTAGAACATACTCCCTCCATTCCTAAATATTTGTCTTTCTAGACATTTCAAATGAACTACAAAATACGGATGTATGTAGACATATTTTAGAATATAGATCCACTCATTTTACTTCGTATGTAGGCACTTGTTGAAATCTTTAGAAAGACAAATATTTGGGAACGGAGGGAGTAATTCATAACACATGAGTCAAGTACAAAGCATGGGCATCACCAAAGTTTTTTCTAAGAAACCAATGCATAATTTTTAGGGCAACCCAATGCGTCTGCCGGCAGATCATTTTCAAAGATCCGCCACCTTCATGGTCGTTTGATCTGGTCGGCCCGGTTCTTTCCTCACCATTGCAACGAAGGCAGTGTTGCATAACCGGTTGCAACACACTTCTTGTTGCAGAAACATTTGCAACAGAGATTCTGTTGCAGATTTTTTCCGTCTTAACTTTTTTTAAACTTGAGTGTCGTTGCGGAAGGACTTCTGCAACATAGTTGATGTTGCAGATTTTTTTTTTCATCTTTAATATTTTGTAACGTCGATGTTGTTGTTGCGGAAAGACTTATGCAACCCAGATGATGTTGCAGTCTAGAGGTGTAGGTCTTGGGCGGCTGATAGAGGTTGCATGTCGTCCGATTAAACTCGTATCTGATGGCTGCGCATAAGGCGGAACTATAGTCGTGATCGGTTGGGTGATTGTAATCATTTCCCTAATTTTTTAGTCGGACATGAGTTTTTATAAGAAAAGTCGATCATAAGCTAGGCACCACTCAATAAGCTATAACAAACTAGAATTCCTCCAATGCTTAATACCCCCATTGGCCTTAGGGTGGATCCCACATGTCACCTTTTTCTCTTCTATTTTTCACCCCTCGAATCATGTGAGAGAAGAGATAAATAGTTTTTATTTCTTTATGGCTTGGTTTTAGCACTTTAACAAGGCCTTAAGATTTTACTGCTAAGACCCCTTCTCACAATGTTCATGCTGGGTCTTAAGTTTTTTTTTAACTTAAAATCCATGATTTTTCAACATTGGAGATGCCCCTCTACACGCCATAATAAGAACCAGATCCGGGTAAAATGGGTAGCCATATGGATGAACAGTGATTAAAAAAACCTTCCATTTCGTTATAAGCATGTGAGAATTCCATACATCTCAGCATAAGCCATACAATTTGACAAGGACTTGAGCCATACTTTGTCGGTTGGGGACCAAAAGCCCTTTTGAGAGCATATCGTAAATACTCGAGTTGGTGTAAATTTATTGCCAAAAAGACATGTCAAGTCTTGGTGCCGTTGTCGGCGACGAATGCTATTCTCACTTTGACTCTCATAAGGCCTTTCTAAAACGTAGAGGTCGGGAGTTCGCCTAACGCGGTTGTATCAGCTCGATATAAAGCTTGAATGCAATGCGCTTTACAAAAAAATTGCATCACGATTTGACAATGAGTTCTCTAGTGAAGATGTCCATATTATTCATAAATTCTTCCTGCAATCCTTTCGCTCTGTCCAAGGTGAACCTGTTAGGTGAAACCAAAGCCAATTTGCTCAAAAAGCTTAGGGTTCATTCGCCTCCCGCCGGCGCTTTAGCCGGTTTGCTTTGTCTCCGGTTGCCTTAGGGCCATGGGGGCGCGTGGATCCTGACTCAGTGCTATTAGTCGCCGCTAGGTGGCCTACGGATCTGGATGTAATTTTTATTATTTCTGATGTTCGTTTTACCATCGTGATTGAAGATGAATACTAGATTGGAAGCTCTGTTGCTCACCAACAACAAGCCGAGCTTCACCATGGTCCATGGGTTAAAAAAATAGATTCCTCAGATACACGTACTCAGTTTTTTTTTTTTTTTTTTGGAAATAGGCACCCACTTGTCTCACAAAGGGCAACACGGCAACAAGTCCAAGGTGACTTGGGCGAGCAGGTCAAACGGGTAAAACTGCTGGTCAACTTTTAGGCGACTGTTAGGCACGTACAGCTGGCCGCGACGCGAGTCCATATTTTGTCTCTCCTTTTTTGACCTTTTGATCGAGACCAGACCACGTCCGCCCATTCAAACGGCTTAATTATCATCTTCCCCGGCCCCTCGAAAGCGCTAGAACAGTCGTAGAAAAGCGCGGGCAGGAAAACCAGCGGAGTCCGAGGGGAGTGTGCGTCCCTCACGGAATCTCAGGAAGGTAAAATATCTCGGCGGCGCGTACACGTACTCGAGCAGTAACTCGACTTTTTTTCATGGTAATACATGTCTCGTTTATATCATAAAGAACAAAGTACTAGTCACGTAAAGATCGACATGACAAAACTGAAAAGATAGCAGAACATCTCTGAGCTTGACACCAACGCTCGTCACCTGCCTCCGGCATCACCACAACAGCCACCGAAGAAAAGAATGACGAATCACCTCCTCACCCGATCTCGACGCGGCTCCATCGCTGATATGCAGCTTTGCGGACCTCCAAGGTGGCTCACCAAAAGTGAAACCTTTACCGTTGAACGAATCAGACCGGGGCAACACCCCGGACACGCCATCGAACTCCAGATCTGGCACCCCACCACGACTAAAACGCTGAAGGAGAAAACCATATATGCCATCCACCAACCACGAGCCCAGCACATGCTCCGTCTTCCAGATGTCGTCGATGCAGACCACAATCTGCATCCGCTCCTGGACTACCTTCCAAGCTCCGCGCCGACGCTGGAGCAAACGTCGTCGCAACGGCGGAGCCCGAGGACACAGGTCCACCACGAGGATGCCGTCGCCGCCACGCCATCCTTGCTTGAACAAACTGGTTTCCAAATCCATCCTCAACCATAGGACCGATGGCCTCGTCGGGGGAGGATCCGAAGAATCTTTATTTAGCATTGTCATCGTCGCCGCCGAAGCAAAGACGATGAACAATATAAAAACCTAGACTACGAGAGAGTAAAAGTGATCCATACGCGTGGATCCGGCGACCCCCCCCCCCCCTCACCACCGACGACCGAGATCGCCGGCGGAGGGGAGCCGCCGGAGAGCGGCGTTGGAAGATCGGCCTCCCCTGGCGGCGGCTAGGGTTCCAGCCGCCAGGAGGAGAGAAAAGCAGAGTTGGGGGCTCACGTAATCGCCAACTAGTTTGCTAAGCAGTAACTCGACTGCGGCTCGTGATGATGGGGCGAACGGCCGGAATATACTTGGAGGCCTACCTTACCACAGCGTGTGACTACGACCCAGAGTAGCTAGTTAGTTATGCATACACTGATCGATCCAGCAGCAGCAGCACACGGATAGAAATATCTAGGATACATTCTCAGTTTATGCAACGTTTTAACATACACTGTGGAGGCTACGTCTTCTGATGAACAAAAGTGCAAGTGTTTTGGCAAGCGGCATGTATACCTTTTACTAGTTGGTGCAGTGCTCCGGTCGCTAGTCTACAGGGTCGCTAGGCAGGCAGGGGCAGTGGCCATTCCACTCGCCGTCGATCGGCTCACCCAACCCACTCCCCGGCCCGACTCAGTCGATCATCGATCCTTGCCCGTGTAGTGCCGGCAACTTGCATCATCTTCGGTGAAGCTTCCCCTCGCCGCGCCCGCGCGCAGCATGCATGCCAGTCATCCAATCCCTTCGTTCCCTAGCTTTGAGTACTCCTTTCTCTTTGTTTTGTTTTTGACATTTCACTTTTGCCACTTTTAGCTTTTGATGATACATTATTTTTGCCGTTCTGTGACAAAAAGTAAAATTTTCAGAATGGCAATTGTGATACATTGCCAAAAGCTAAGAGCGGCAAAAATGAAATGAAAAAAATGTCATTTTTGCCATGGAATGGCGTTTGCGATGTATTGTCAAAAGCTAAAAGTGGCAAAAGTGAACGTTAATCAATCAAGACAGAAGCCACATACGCCCTAGCCAGCCACCACCTACCCAAAAAGCTAGGGTTTCTCTGCCTCCCACCATCTGAAGTTTATCCAAAAAAAAGCTAAAAGTGGCAAAAGTGAGATGTCAAACTCTAGAGTGGCATAAGCAAAATTGGTAAAAGCTAGGGTGTCAAAAACAAAGTTTTCCCATCATCCAATCGCTTCGTTCCCTAGTTTTGAGTAGTACTATTTTCTCTTTGTGTTTTGTGTGCAAACCATCCATGGAGATGGAGAGCTTTTCAACGTACTCCCTCCGTTCGGAATTACTTGTCTCGGAAATAGATGTATTTAGAACTAAAATACGTTTAGATACATCCATTTTTACGACAAGTAATTTGGAACGGAGGGAGTAGAAGTGAGCAAGCTAAAGCATTTGCATCGGCGGTCCATGTACAGCTACGTCCATGAAGAAAAATGTTTTTGGATAGATACGAATCGGCGTTCCATGTACAGCAAAGTTCGGACAGCTACGTCCATGAATGAAGAAAAAGGTTTGGATAGATGCGAATCGGTGGTGCCCAAAAGTAGATGATGATATACCGCTTCTGAACTAGTCAAGTATATCGATGTTTTTCTCTTCTAAACACAATACAAACGCAGACACTCGCAACACGCGCAAGCACTCATCCCTATGAACACAGGCACGCAGACTCTATTTCTATGAGCACCTTCGAAAGAATGCATGTGCCGGCGGATCTTGCACAATGTAGGTCTAGAATTTGAATCTGGGTGGTTTAGTTCTTCCAAGAAAAGAAGTTAACCATATGAGTGAGGCTCAGTTTCACGTATCGATGATTTGTGTGACCACGCAATCTTGAAGGAAAATAGTGCGATCTGTGAGCATGGGGAGTCACGCAGCATGTGGCACACGACTGTTCAGGGAATCTGGGTTTCAGGCTTGTTTTGCTCTGTCTTCGTTCACTTCATCGGCGTGGTCGGCACAAGAGGCTGGTGCTGGTGGTGATTCGGCAGAATAGCCTGGGCGCAGACAAATTCACAGGTCTCGTTGCACACGCCAGGGGATTCTGCTTGTGTGTGGCGTAGGTGCAGTGGCGTCGCCGTTACAGTAGAAGATTCAGTCAAGTGGTGAAAGTTTGTTTTTGAAGTGTGGTCCCTTATGACCCTATTCATTAAACAAGTAGAATAGAGTTGCTCGGTTAATTTACGAAAATACGACCGAAAACTGTTACAACCCGCCCTCAAGAAAGTGCACCCGACCGACCTGGCACCAACAAGACCACACACACCGTCCAGGCTGCATGCATTGTCATCGTCATCACCTCTTCCCAAGCAGGCGACTCCGACTTTGCCGCAGACGACCCGTCATTACCCCTCGAACGAAAGACATACAACGACCTCGCCAGCCAAAGCCAAACAATCGATCGAAGACGTCGAGGACCTGCAGCTCTAATTTTGGTGATTTCCTTCATAGGAGAAAGTTGTACGCCTCGTGCCGACCTAACCCAGCGCCAACCTCCGGAGAGCACCATCCGCTGAAACCACCCTCATGGAGTCTTCATTGCCGCGCGGGCCCCACCACATGCAGCTCCGACTTCTCAGTCATAGTGAGAAACCAGTAGGTACACTTGTCGGTGAACCGGACCGTCGACATCAAAAGGACAAGCCGCTACCCAGCTCTGCATGCCATCATCGTGGTCGCCACACAAGTCGCAACGCCAACCACTCGCATCACCGCTTGGGCACCTGCCAACCATGATGCCGTGCACGTCCAACCCAAAGGAAGCATGGGCTAGGATCGGTCTTCAACAACGCCCCAAAGAGGGAAACGGCGCTAGGACGGCATCGTTGCCCGACCCAGTAGGGTCTAGACTTTTGTCTGAAGAACGAAATCTAAGAATGAAGACAGTCGAACAACTCCACAACGATGCTTTCAAGAAGGGGAACGATGCCTGAGGCGCCGTCACCGCCAGCCGACCAAAGCTTGCACTCGGAGCAGACCTGACGAACACCCGCACACAGTAGACCGAAGCCGGCCCACACCTCCGATGGCCCACACACCCCTGCACAGTAACCACGCCGTTGCCATACAAGGACCACGACTCAGCGCATCTTGGTCACCAGGATGACCGAAAGCGCAGCACCGCGAGAGGAGTTTCAGAGATAGCCAACAAAGATGAAACAGCCCATCTGAGAAGTTTGAGGAGCGTGGCGTGGCCTGGTCGATCAACCTTCACAAACGAGCACAGATATCTCTACT
Source organism: Secale cereale (assembly GCA_902687465.1). Lineage (NCBI taxonomy): Eukaryota > Viridiplantae > Streptophyta > Magnoliopsida > Poales > Poaceae > Secale > Secale cereale. Next base: position 12,268,400 of record LR738712.1, read on the forward strand.
CCTAATGGAGCAGTTGGTAGTCTTTGTTCCAGGTTTTTTTTCGTCCCACCTCGTTTGGTTTTTTTTCGTCCCACCTCTTCTGGTTTTTTTTCAACCGGTTTTTTTTCCGCTACAATTAACACACCCCAACCCCACCTCACTCACCGCATGCATGACAATCAATTCTTTCCAAACGCAATAATGCATGACAATCAATTCTTTCCAAACGCAATCAATTAACTTAAGGTAACCAGACACAATCAATTCTTTCCAAACGCAATAAAACTTTCCTAATTTTCCCAAAGTTTCCTAACTAGACACGTTATAAATGGGCAGGAACCGATAACACGTTACAAATTAATAAAGTTTAGTTTTATGACCATCAATTCCAAATCCTAATCTTCCTAATGCATTGACAATCAATTCTTTCCAAACGCAATAATGCATGACAATCAAATATTTCCAAACGCAATCAATTAACTTAAGGTAACCAGACACAATCAATTCATTCATAACGCAATAAAAACTTTCCTAATTTTCCCAAAGTTTCCTAACTAGACACGTTATAAACGGGCAGAAATCGATAACACATTACCAGTTAATAAAGTTTAGTTTCATGACCATCAATTCCAAATCCTAATTTTTCGTCCCACCACTTTTTCGTTGTTTTTTTCGTCCCCTCCCCCACCCCACCGGTTTAGTTTCACGTCACCCTCTCACAAAACGAAAAAAATCTGAATGGATCAGAACTTTCCATGCTGTCGCAATTTATTTTGTAATGTATTTATGTGAAAGAATCAATCACAATCAATCTCTACAAATCAATTATAAATTAATTAATATTACCTTATATCGCTCAATCACATTAATTAATAAGAAATAAAATAACCGATTTTAAGAAAAATAATGTGTAAAGCATAACAAAAAATATATTATCTCTTATACTATCGAAGGTTCCATTTCCTGACCGCGTCCTGCCAGCCTTCGTCACACTTCCCCTTGGTTTCTCACGTCCCAGATTTTCCGCCATGGGTTTATGGTAAAACTTTTAAAACCGGCCAAATAGCCAATCAATCAACGACAATCATGCACCGCCCATCCTGCGTTAAAAGCCCATCTACGTCCCTGCACTGGATGGTAACCGCCGCATCGTGCTTGTGCACATCGCCACCGGCACCTGGGTCGCGTCGCGGTCGCCGCCACCATCCAACAGGTCACGTCCGCCTCACCTTATCTTCCAGGAGTCCTCCGTAAGCACCGCCGTCTTCTGCCGGATCGTGCCGTCTCCCGTCGACGCAGTCCACAATAGGACGCCTCCACCCTGCCTCGCCCCATCTTCTAGCTTGCGCAATCAGTGCGTGCAAACGTACGCATATCAATCTTGCAAGGTACGCAGCAGCAGCATCACTAGGGATATCTTAAGCTAACTGGACTTTATCAGTGCATGCAAGCCTACGCAGATCCATATTCTCGAACTGTTGGACGCCCTTGTGCTGCTGCTGTGAGGCGAGGAGGAGAAGTGGCCAACGATGAGGCAGTGCAGGAGACGGTCGCGAAGGTCCAAGCTATTGACGCAGGATCCAGGCCGCTGGCGGAGGCCGCTGCGCCACGAGGACACAGAGAAACCGAGGCGGCTGAACGACGGCGACCACAACTGGTTTGCTCCAATGGTGGGTGGCGGCGGATCCAGTCGTGCTCTTCCTTGAGCTCCCCGTCGTCGTGCTACCAAGCGCGCCCACATCTCCCCCCGCCAAGTGAGCTTGTCCTCCCTGATCTCGTGTTTTTTTGTGGGTGATCCGTGATCTCGTGTTCCTCTCCAACACGACCTCACATTGCATTATTTGGACATGTGAACTCAAATGCTAGAGCCAGCCGTCAGGTGCAGTGGGTAGATAATTTCAGATTTCAGACTTTCAGTTTCCACTAGCTCTATTCTGCTTCGACTTGCCATAATGGCAAATCCCTACATTTTTTCCAACATGAAATTCCAATCGAATTTGGCAAATCGCTTTCTGGACAACCAGGTTGTTGCTAGCATTGTATAGTCCTAATTGCTTCGTTTTATCTATCTATTCAATCTATCTTGACTGAATTTCTGAACAACCGAGTTGCTAGAATGGGGTGTGGTGGATTTTGTCTCTGGAAATTGTTTCACAATTGTTTGAGTGCTTTTGTTCTTTTTTTCTTAAGTTCTTTCTGGTGTAGGGACTCTAAAGTTATTCTTCTACAAAGTGGCGAGCTCTTTATCAGGCCAGGCTCCAGAAAAAGAGACAATTGGTATGTTTCTAATTCTAAAGTTTTTTCTAAGCAGCTGAACATAATCTGTACCACTCAGAATCCTGTGTACAAGTCCAGCCATGCAAGTGCAAGTACAAGTACGTCGGCTGCTGCGTACAAAGGGTGGGTTCAAGGCAAGTTGACCACATGAAGTCAGTATGACTACAAGGATCTGTAGTACTGACAAAACTTAGTCTGCACAAGGTGAAAATCAGTGTACCGATTCTCTTATGAGATGTTTTTCATTGGATTAGTCTGTGAGCTGAGAGTGTACCGATTCTCTTATGTGCTAATCTGAATTGCACCGTGGCTGATTGGTTAATTGTTGTCCATGTGGTTTCCATGATTTTTGTTTGGATGCAAGGTAGACAAGGAATACGAACAAGAAATATACTGGGGCCAAGGAAACGTGTGCTACTAGGTCATATCAAGGGTGGTTTCAGAAATTATAGGCTATATATGTTTATGTGTGAGAGATTGGAAGATTAGTAAAAGAAATTAACAGTTGCTGTCGCTTTGTATAGATAGATTAATGTTTTTCTGCTTGGCATAATGCAGAGGAAGTACAAATCATAATGTATAACATATTCATCCCTTTTTGTCTAACAATAATAACATAACATGAAAAAGTATATGTCTCAGCAGACCAGTTATCAGTAGAACTACGTGCTTTGTGGTCTGCACCTCAATTGACTACATCACTTGTTGAAAAAGAAAGACAAGGCCGAATGCATATTATGAAGTAAGTACTATCTGTCACAGAAATTCGTTTGTGCTCCCGGAAGCGCGCGCTCCTGCACGCGAAAAAATTATTTCAAAGTGTGAAAAAATTTCAAACAAAAAATTGGCGCATACATCTCGACATTATATATGTGCACGTCATGTTTCGGAGAAAACCGACATTTTTTGTAGCTTGTGTAAAAAAGACAATGATGTCTTGTGAAAAACATTTTTTAACACCGCATTTTGTCTTTTTCATACATGGCGCAAATGTTGTCGGTTTTTTGTGAAACGACTTTGTGAGCATGTACAATATCGAGATGTACACGTCAAGTTTTTTTTTTTTGCAATTTTTTACATTTCAAAATATGTTTAATACACATTTTAAAAACCAGGAGCGCGCGCTCCCATGTGCCAAAACGTCAAATTCATTGGTGCTCCCGGGAGCGCGCGCTCCTGCACGCGAAAAATATATTTCAAAGGGATTATCGGTGAAACCCTGACAATATTGTATGGTGTGCATGAGGATCCTAAAGATATTTATGTTCGACATGATGTATATGAGGCCTAAATATATACTCCTAGGTGGGGGTACAAATATCTATGCTCCCGTTGCAGTGTACAGGCATTTTCCTATTATCTAAAAAGCACGTAAGGTTACTTTTCTTACCAATGACCGCGTCCTGCCCTCCCTTCGGCGACCCACCCCCGCGATCGGTTCCGTCCCCCCTCGCCCCCAAGTCGATAGCCCCTCGTGAAAAAAGCCCTCCAAGAAAAATAGGATCCCTCCCGATCCAACTTTCTCTCGCTCACCAAGCCCTATCCCCGTCCCAATATGGCCGCTGCCAGGATTGTCCACGTCGCCTCCTCTCCTCCATCTTGGAGGCCCGACACGATTCTACAAGAACAAGTTGTGTAGTAGACACCCTGTTATCTAAAAAGCACGTAATGCTCCAACATCCAAGGATGATCAACTCATGGTGAAAATGTTTCTTCAGAGAGCCCTTTAGAGCAATGATCCATTGACTAGCAGAAGACAAATTGGTTTGTGATCAAGGGTGGGGCATAAATATTCCTAGCAAAGCTTTCCAAACGAAAACTCGGGTATTGTTCATGTGGCTATTCAAAGTGAAATTACTTGGCTTGATTTGATTCTTTTGGAAAACTAATTAGTCACACTTTTGACTCGAAGCGGACACAACATGAGTGTTGTAGTTCATCAACTCTACCATGGCTTCCATAAGCGAGGTCTGCTAACAGTCCAATTACATGCTATTGTATGTGGGGTACACAAGATGACGAGAAGGGTCACTGACAACACAAGTGATTGGATGGCCGAGAGCCTTATTCATGGGCGTTGGTGGCAAATCTATCACATCATGTGAGTATATTGCATGCATAGTCCTGACATATACGCATGTTACTTTCGAACGGTTGAATTTTTAGATGCTATTATTCAACTAATGATGATGATGTAACATGTATAGTTCTCTAATTTGGCTTCACTTTCACTGAATTATTCCAAACTGTGCACTGACATTTTTTATGAATCTCACAATCTGTGCACTGAAATTGGAACTTGAACATGGCACATCTCATGAGGAGAGGAAAAGATGACTCGCATGCTCTGTCGACAAGTAGTGGGTTAGCATTGTGGCAGATCATGGCTCTACAAGATGTATCTACCCCTTCCCTTATACATCTTTGTTTTGACTAGGGGAGCCCGCGGGCAGGAGCGGAACCGGACGAAGCTCCGGTCAAAGATCGATGTGTAGTATGTAATAATATGGATTTGAGATATCCGAATGTAGAATGCATTTTTTGAGGGGTGACCGGTCACTATGCGCGGACATGTCCAGGCGCTTCCGCGGACGTTTGAGGGGTCGTATTTGCCAAGTCCGATTGTAGATGCTCTTAGTGGATCCAGAACATGTCGACGTTTGTTGGGTTGTGGTGTAGGTTGAGATTATGGACTTAAAATGCATGAGCCTTGGCACTTGTCGTCGTTGTGGACTAACGAATTGCTTATTGCCTCTAGGTATGAACATCTCTAGATCCTTCTCTTCTTTGGATCCTTTGATTTTTGTGCATATAGAAAAGAGAAGTCAAGAGAAAACACTTCAATAATAATGGGCCAAAAAAGAAGATTGATTTTGTGGTACAAAAAGATTGGCTATGTTTCATTGAAAGATGTCATTTGATGTGCTTTATCCGTCCAAAGCTTTATGTTTGACATATAATATATATTGCTTGTGCAGGATGGTTATAAGTTGAGAAATAGTTTTTTATTACATTTGCTAAAGTACCGTGCAAATGAAGTTTAAGATAACATACCTGACGTTGTAAGGTAACATCTTAATCACATCAAGTAGATCTTAGTTCGTAACATATAATTATTTGGATCATTGTTCTCTATTTATATATCATCGAGTTATGTTGCACGTGAAATGGATTACAATTATTTTTTAGTTGTTGCAGGCTATCTTTTCTCTACATAC
>LR738712.1:12273883-12384824 GCA_902687465.1 Secale cereale
ATATATATATATATATATATATATATATATATATGACTCCTTTTCTGTACTCTTGTGAGTATGTACTCCCATCCTCAATATACCTCATATACGCATTAAATATACCTCTTTATCATTCTCAATATACTTCATTAAATATTCTAAGATACCGCAATACGAGTTTTGTTGAAAAAATATCATTTGCGACGTACTTTTTGTAATATACCTTTTTCACATACAAACACATCAGTATATACGTAAACATTTAAAAATATGTAGACTCACATGAATTTTTTCACGAAACTTATTTTTGGGTATCTAATAATTACTAATGAAGTATATTAAAAATAATAAAGAGGTATAAAAGATTCATCTATATATGAGGTATATATAGGAAAATGGTTGTGTACTCTTGGGAGTACATACTCCCGCTCATCATATACCATATAGATGAATCTTTTATACCTCTTTATTATTTTTAATATACTTAATTAGTAATTATTAGATACCCCAAAATGATTTTCATGAAAAAATTCATGCGGGTCTACATATTTTAAATGTTTACGTATATACTGATGTGTTTGTACGTGAAAAAGATATATTACAAAAAGTACGTTGCAGATGATATTTTTTCAACAAAACTCTTATTGGGGTATCTTAGAATATTTAATGAAGTATATTGAAAATGATAAAGAGGTATAATTAATGCGTATATGAGGTATATTGAGGATGGGAGTACATACTCCCAGGAGTACAAAAGAGGAGTCATATATATATATATATATATATATATATATATATATATATATATATATATATATATATATATATATATATATATATATATATTATATGCGCAATCAGATAAAATCTATACATGCAAAATTTGATATGCATTGTATTCATAGGTGCAATAAAAAATTAAGAGCCCGTGGCAACGCACGGGCATTCTACTAGTAGATCCTACATTCAAATTTATCAATATTTGTGACAATGTCAACACCTTGAACTCGCTGTCAAAAGGCATATGAACTATCACTTTGTGCAAACATGAGAATTATTACATGTAATAATGTACTGATCTACACTGTCCAATCTAGATTGATACAGGTTACAGCAGGCACGGGGAGGGGATGACCTCCCAACAATTGTACACCATGTTTATCAAATCAAAGGAGTCAAAACTACAACACACAGGATGGTGTATCACGCAGAAGACGACCATCCAAACCTAGATACAGAAACTCCATGGACACTTCATACAGACATGAAGGAACCAACAGAACTTGTCTCCAATTTTGGCAGAGATAAGCCTACACCGAAACACCACCACAATTTTGATGATAGCAGTAAGTAACCAATTTTAAGCTGCGAGGAGGCTTGCAATCACAAGAACCCCGACCATGATAAGAAGGGCCTTCAGGTAGACATCTGCCTGCTGCTGCTGCTGCCCTAGCGGTCCTTGGCGGGGGACGGCGTGCCCCATATGCCCGCCATGGAATCCATGGCCATGACCAAACCCGTAGTGAAACCCAGCAGGCTGGGCATATGCAGCTGGGTCTGGAAACCCATGCATCTGGAAGCTAAGCATAGGGAACAAGCCCCCGAACGCAGCCGAGAACGCATAGTTGCCCCACCGTCCATTCGCCAGCGGAACTCCCGCCCCCGTCCCCGCGCCGCCCATGCCCATGAACCATGGATTTGCATGGGCGTTGCCAAAATTGTTGTTAGGATCGGCTTGTTGGGCTGTCGCGGGCCTCTGGCCTGTCGGGCGCTGAGGAATGTCGGCTCCAGGTGTGTTCTTTGACCTTGGGTCGACACGGTCCTTGCCACGGCCATAAAGGGGGACGAGCTTGTCTTCTTCAACAATGGCCTTGCACACAGGGCACTCTGGTGTGTTCGCGTGCACATGCAGCCATCTGTAGAGGCATGGCCAGCAGAATAGGTGACCACAGAGAGTTACTATTGGCTCTTGGGGCAACTCAAAGCAGATATTGCACTCGAAGCTCCCTCCAGCTGAATCGCTGCTGCTGCCACCGACTGCCGCCGATTCCCCAACATTGGCAGCCATCTTGAGCCTCTTAAGGGTTGAAACCTGCGATTTCAAGTGAGAACGATCACCAACACTGCTAGAAAGAGCTATATGGCAAAAGAAGAGAATGTATTCCTCAACACTACAAGTTATTACAAACAGTACAGAGTTACACAACACACAGCAACCTATTCTTTGCACCAGCCTCAGTCAGTACTATGAAAGGCCCAAAAATAACAGGGTCATCATTTGGGCCAATGTGAAAATCCCTCATGCATGTCCATAAATAAATATGAAAAAAAAAACCTTAATCTAACAAAATCACCTAGAAAGATTGCCCATGGTTACAACTGTGTTAAAATACAGCTGCATTGTAGAAGAAATATTACTAATATACTAGTGCTAACCATAAACATTTTACTCACTCCGACCCACATTAATTGTTGCTGGTTTAGTACAAAATCAGTAACTTTGTACTACACCAGCGCCAATTAATATGGATCGGAGGGAGTAAGTATTTATCCACTTCCAAAGGGCAGTCAGCTACCAGGACACTTGATGATCAGGGACTCTCAGAAATTGTTGGTAAGCATATCTTCCTGAAGAATAATCTAAGGCCTCCTTTGGTTTATAGGATAGGATTATTATAGGAATAGGAAATTTGTAGGAAATGAGATGACATGTATCTCAAATCCTATGAGTAGGAATAGGAAAAGAGATGTCATTTGGTTCACACCAAAGGAATTTTTCCATTGAGTCTAGGCTCATTTTTATTTTCCTATAAAATGTGGAGGATAGGAACCAATCCTATGTAGGAATAAGAATCCATTCCTATGAACCAAAGGGCTCTAAAGGAAAAATTCCTATAAGAATCCTATCCTATAGAATTCCTATGAAATTCCTCCAAACCAAAGGAGGCCTAAGTACTCACAGCAATAGGATCACTGGTATAACCTATACACCCTTCCATCCGCTCAAACAAAAACAAAATTCGGTCGATTATCCACAGCGGAATACTTATCAGACCCGACAAGTTCATCGCTCACGCTCTAGAAGAAGAAGATAGATTTCTAATAAACTACGCAGGAAAACTGAATTACTGAAACAATTCAATCAATTCCAATCAGGGGGATTGGTTTCTAATTTCCCCCAAATTACCAAGCCGAGCCGCGCCCCTGGATCCAATTCTGGGGGAAATTAGCACCCGGAACCCAACAATTCTACGCTCGCCCGAATCGCCAGGGCGCCGACGCGACAAGCCCAATCGGTCACCGAGAAACCCAGATCCAACGAATCCGCCCCCGCATGAATCACCAAGTCGTAAATCGCGACGAAATTTAACGCGGAGACGAGCGAGCAGGCGCCGTTTACCTGGGGGGAGCGGCGAGCGGAGGCCGACCGGCGGGCGGCGGGCGGCGGGCGGAGACCTGCCTGCAAGGGGGCGAATCGACGGCGATGGCCGGGACGGGACCACGACGGCCCTTATAAAATCGGGGAGGGCGCGCGGCACGCCTCGAAGATTCCAGCAGAATCGGGACGCCTTCGCGGCGGGTCCGCGGTTTCGCCCGCTGAGTTCCGGGGCGGGAGGCGTTTTCCGTGAAGGGATACGGAAACTGCCTTTTCTTGCTTTTTTTCTAGCCAAATGATAGGGAAACTTCTTAAAAACAGCAGGCGCAGGGCACACAATAAGAGCATCTACTGCCGCAAATCCGACCCCTCAAACGCCCACGGAGACGACGAGTGATACGGCGGCGATGGCATCTGAGAAGTCGAAGGCGGTCGCGAATGACAAGGCGGCGAATCCTACCGCACCGGCGGCGGGAATTGCTAGCAACAAAGAGGCGCCGATCCCAACCACAGGGGGGGGGGGGGTTCGGCGGCCACGCCCTTGATAAGGAGGTCAGATGCATCTATAAGTGGGGGATCCAAATCTCCCGTTGAGAGCAAAACGCCGGATCCAACATCGAGTCTTTCTGCGAGGCTAGGAGGGGTGGTGCTGATGGACAAGGAAGCTGAGGGCTTCGTTTTCGAGGAACGAGTGACAATGACAAGGGAGGCACCTAAGTGGTCGGCAGTTGGGAAAGTCTTCTCGATGCGACCAATGAACATGACGGCGCTGGAACGTTCGATGCAAAGAGCTTGGGGCCTCCACAAGGTTGCTAAGTTTAGAGATATGGGAGACAATATTTTTGGGGTGCACTTTGGTAGCGAAGGTGATTGGAAGCATGCTATGAATAATGGTCCTTGGCAATTCGATTTTAATGTACTAATTTTGAAGGAGTATGAAGGGAATGTTAGACCGTCGAAGATGGTCTTTGATAAAGTGGATATTTGGGTCAGGATTATTGATCTTCCTCCAGACAGGAGAACGAAGGAATTTGGGGAGGCAATCGGGAACTGGTTGGGGGAGGTAGTGAGAGTCGATGTGGATCGAGATGGCTTGGCGAGAGGCCAGCAGCTCAGAGTTAGAATTTTTTTTTCAGTTTTTGAGCCGCTAGTGCGTGGTTTCTATCTCAAAGCTTCACCCCAGGACAAGGAACAAACGTGGTTTGACTTCTATTATGAGAAAGTTCCTCATTTTTGCTTTGAGTGTGGCAGGTTAGTTCACTATGATGGAGTCTGTGACCCACCAGTTGACTCCTCCTCTCAATGGGGCAGCTGGCTCAGGGCCTCTCCGGGACGCAGCCATGGAGGCAAGGAAAACTCTAGAGGGGTTTCGGACAGTAGCAGAAGCAATGCAGCTAATGATACAGAAGAAGGAAGTGTTGGGTTTAGGCAGGGTCAACCTAACAAAAACCCGGCCAAACGAAACTTGAGTACTGAGTTCTCCCGGTCGGCAAATTCGCACACTGGTGCGGAGAGGAGGCCAAGCGGGAGGGAAGTAACGAGCCCAAATAAGGAGGAACGTGTCAAAGAGAGAACAGAAGAAAACGACCTGAGAGTCGGCATGGAGAGACGCCGGGAGAGGGAGCTCCGGAACTCGTTACTGCAGCAGAAGTGGAAGACTGGAAACTCGTGGGATAGAGATCGGGAGAGGAAGGGAAAGGAAGATGCTCAGGAAGCAGGGAGGGCACATGGGATGCAAGAAGCTCATGAGGAAGGACGGGATTTTTCAAGCTTCAGAGGTACGGGTGGGAGGAGACAGGGCTATTATGTCAGAAAACCTAGACCAAACTATTCGTCGGTGCAAGGAAGAGCAGATCTTCGGGTTGATCAGGAAAGTAGGAAGAGAAGACCGAAGCAGATGTGGATCCCGAAGGATGACTTACATGGACAAGCCCCCACTGATGCTTTCATTCGCGACACGAGGCGTAAAACCTCCACTGTGTTTGATCGTATCTCAGAGCATAATGACTTATCGGCGGACCCCGAGAGGAGGGGCCGCCGGTCGCCATGAATATCTTGGCCTGGAACTGTCGGGGTTTGGGATTGGCCTCGATAGTCGGCGAATTGAGGGACCTTATTAGGTCTCACAATCCAGCGGTGGTGTTCCTAAGTGAGACTTTGAAGAAAGGCAATGCAATGGAAAGGCTCAAATGGAGTTTGGGGTTTCGACATGGGGTGGCAGTGGACTGTGTTGGGAGGAGTGGAGGACTGGCATTGTGGTGGAGGGATGAGGTTAAAGTTACTGTAAGGCCGTGGAGCCAATATTTCATTGATGCAGAAATGGAATGGAGGGGAAAAACCTGTAGATTCACTGGTTTCTACGGGGAGCCTAGGACAGAGTTGCGCAAGAAATCCTGGGATGCTATTCGATATCTTCGGTCGCTAGATGATCTGCCGTGGTTATGTGCAGGTGATTACAATGAAGCTCTATTTCATTCTGACCAAAAGGGAGGTAACCTGAGGAGCTTTGCTCAGATGGAGGATTTTAGGGACTGCCTCTCGGAGTGTGGATTGGCTGACTTGGGCTTCACAGGCTACCAATACACGTGGGATAATAAAAGGGATGGTAATGAGAACGTTCAGGTGCGACTGGATAGAGCAACATGCAATGGGAAATTCCTTGATATATTCCCGGAGACGATGGTAGAACACATTATGACGGAGGAGTCAGATCATCAAGCTTTACTGGTGCGTGCCTTGGAGACGGCTCCTTGCGTACGTAAGGCTGGGGTGCATCATTTCAGGTATGAGGAAGCATGGACGAAGCATGCCCATTATGATCGCATGGTGGAGGAGGCTTGGGAATCAATTGAACTGGGAGATCAATCTCTTATGGGTGTTTGGAAGCGCTTCGGTCTGCTGTCGGGCAGCATGCAAAAGTGGTCTGGGGAAGTGTTTGGCTCAATAAGAAGGAAGATTGCTAGACTGAAGTCTCAATTGGTCGATGCCAAAGCTAGAGGGGGGTTGGCTGGACACTCACTGGAGGTCCGCAATATTGAGGAGCAGCTAAGGGAGATTTATGAGCAGGAGGAAATTATGTATAGGCAGCGGTCATGCGTGGATTGGCTGCAAGCTGGGGATTTGAATACAAAGTATTTTCAGAATAGAGCCTCTCATCGAAAAAAGAAAAATACGGTCAGAGCTCTTTGTAGAGTTGATGGGACCAGGTGCGTTGTGGATGAGGATATGCGTGAGCTAGCAGCGTCCTTTTATGAGAAGTTATTCAGGTCAGAGGGGTCCTCTGGAATGAATGCGATCTTGCAAAACATAGCTCAGGCAGTTTCTGATGACATGAACGAGAAGCTAACTGCCCCTATTACTGATGAGGAGATTAGGGGGGCTCTGTTTCAAATGGGTCCAACTAAAGCCCCGGGGCCGGATGGGTTGCCGGCGTTATTCTACCAGAGACACTGGTCGCTGGTAGGAAATGATGTCTGTTCTGCCGTGCGAGATTTTCTGAATGGGGCTGCAACACCGGAAGAGTTCAACGCTACTGTCATTGTAATGATTCCTAAGATTAACTCACTGGAGTTAATGTCTCAATTCAGACCTATAAGTTTGTGTAATGTGCTGTACAAAGTGGCTACGAAGGTCCTAGCAAATAGACTTAAAATGTTGTTACCGGTGCTCATTTCAGAGGAGCAGAGTGCCTTCGTACCCGGACGCCTAATTACAGATAATGTTTTAGTGGCTTATGAATGCGTGCATGCGATAAGGAAAAGGAAGAGAAAGAAGGTTTTGTGTGCGGTCAAGTTGGATATGATGAAGGCGTATGATAGGGTAGAGTGGGAGTTTCTGGAGAAGATCTTGGGTCGATATGGTTTCGCTCCCTCCTGGATAGCAATGATCATGCGATGTGTCACCTCGGCGAGCTTCACAGTCAAGCTTAATGGAGGATATTATAGGGGGTTTCTTCCTTCCCGGGGTCTGCGACAAGGAGATCCGCTCTCTCCCTACCTATTTTTGTTCTGTGTGGAAGGTTTCTCATCATTGCTTAAGAAGGCTCAGACGGATGGTTTGATCAAGGGTGTGTCGTTTGGGAGCACTGGCCCCCATGTAACACACTTGTTATTCGCGGATGATAGTATTGTCTTCTTATAGGGCTCAAAAGAGAATATGGAGGCGCTAAGGGAGATCTTGGTTTCCTATGAGAGTGCTTCGGGGCAAAAAGTTAACTTGGAGAAATCTTCTATATTCTTCGGGAAGGGCTGCCAGGATGTGGTCAAAGATGAGGTGAAAAATGTTCTAGGTATACAGTCTGAAGCTTTAAGTGAGAAGTACCTCGGACTTCCAACACGGGTTGGTAGATCTAAGGAGGGGACTTTCAAGTATGTAACAGAAGGTGCAAAAGGAAAAGTGACAGGATTGAAAGGACAGGGGCTATCTAAGGCAGCAAGAGAGGTGCTTACGAAATCTGGCCTTCAAGCGACACCTACATTCACCATGAGTTGTTTCCACCTAACACAGAAAACGTGCCGGAACCTGACTTCGATATCGTCGAAATTCTGGTGGGGTGGCATCAATGGTGAGAGGAAAGTTCATTGGATCTCCTGGGAGAAAATGTGCGCTCCAAAGAGAGATGGTGGGCTAGGCTTCCGAGACCCGGTGGCTTTCAATCAGGCCTTGCTGGCAAAGCAGGCATGGAGGATCTTGACGATGCCGGAGTCGCTGGTGGCTAGAGTCCTCAAGGCTAGATACTTTAAGGAAAACACAATACTAACAGCCACCTGTCCTTCAAATGTATCCTATACCTTCAGGAGTATATTACATGGTAGAGACTTGCTGAGAAGTGGGCTAATCTGGAGGATTGGAGATGGATCAAAGGTGTTGATACACCATGATAATTGGATTCCAAGGAAAGGTTCTCTGAAGCCGATGGGGCAGGAGTATGTACAGGGAATGACAAAAGTGGCTGACCTAATGGATGAGGCCGGATCATCATGGGATAATAACAAGATTGATGCTATGTTTACAGCTAGCGATGCCCGGGATATTAAACAGATTGCTATAGGGGGTCCGCACTCAAATGACTACTTGGCGTGGAATTATACAAAAAATGGGGTATTCAGTGTTCGATCAGCATATCATTTGTGTATGTCTATGAGGAGAGCGAGGTCTGGACAGCCAGAATCCTCAAGCAATGTTAATAAACACAGAGGTTTTATGGCACTATGGGATACTAACGCACCAGCAAAGGCGAAGATCCATGTTTGGCGCATGATCAGGAATGGACTGGCGGTGGGTGCAGAGCTTCATCGACGTCGAATCAAACCCGGTGTTTTTTGTGTTGCTTGCGGGAGAGAAGAAACTATTTTTCATCGTTTTTGGGCTTGTCAACATTCCACACAATTCTGGCAGACGCTGCGCTCGGAAAAGGGCGTCTCGGTGGCCTCCCCACCGATCCCGATCGACTCCCGGGGCGCATTGTCTCGCTGGTTACTGCAGTGGTTCTCTGGGGCGACAGATGAAGAGAAGGAAGCCATGGTGAATGCGGTATATGGCCTTTGGCTGGCTCGAAATGAGGCGAGGGATGGAAGGAAAATTGCAGCACCGCTCGAAATTGTGCAGTCTGTATGTGCTTTCATGTCTGAATGGCAGAATACTCATGCCCCCAAGGTGAGACTGGAGAAGCCTGCCATCAACCAGAGATGGGTCCCTCCTGACGAAGGGTGGATCAAGATAAATTCGGACGGAGCTGTTGCAAAGAATATGGACAGGGGGGTGGAGGAGCTGTGTTAAGAGATTATCAAGGAGCCCTGGTTGCTGCTACATGCCAAGTTTTCCATGCCCAGACTGACCCGGAAGCTATTGAGATTTTAGCTTGCAGAGAGGCACTGAAGCTTGCGATGGATAGAGGAGTTACGAATGTTCATGTGGAGATGGATTGTCTGACGGTGGTGCAAATGCTCAGAGACCCAGGTAGATGCATGGCTGCTGTTGGCCCTTGGATTCAGGAGATAAAAGAGATGCTTCGTTCTTTTGATCATTTCAAAGTAGAATGGGTTAGACGTTCTGCTAATGTTGCCGCGCATAAGTTAGCTAAGGTAGGTGTTGGGGAGGAACTTTGTAAGGTTTGGATTGGGGCTCCCCCAGACTTTATTCTCGATGTAATTTCGGATGATATTCCGAGCTACGGTTAAATAAAGCGGCAATGTTAACCCTCAAAAAAAAAACGCCCACGGACGTGCTCAGGCGCATCTGCGAATACTGACCAATCATCTCTTAAAATTGCACTTTTACAACTAGAGGCGGAGGACGAAAAGAAAATTAAGGTGTGACGATCTCAAGGAAAAATTTATTTTGATGCAAATAGAAAGAGTCAACACACATTACAAACGAAAAACAAAATACAATGAAAATGTATGCATGTTTCAATAGGAAAACAATCTAAAAAATACCGATAATGAAGCTTGCAATGGTGTCTAGAAGACCCACGCAATGGCAATTCCCTAACCTCATTCTGAAAATCTTCCTTAATTTTACCAAGATCGATACTTTTAAAGATCTCTCGCTCAATATAACAAACCATCAAGTCATTATGTCACTACAATCTGCTCGAATACTTTTTCAAATCTGCGGTCGCAACATTAATATATCACTATAGTCTGCTTGAATTTAAGGGTTCAAGCTGCTGTTCAAAATTGCTACAAATCTTTAGAAAAATGGAAAATTACCTCGTCCCCTTTTCTTTGGATTTGCTAGTCCATTCCCCTTTCTATCCATCTTCTGGTAATCTAGACAGAACTGCATCGATTGTGCATCTTATTAGCTTGTATGTACAATCATCTAGAAACAAAACTTGTGCGTGCAGTACACAGTACACAGTACACTAGCAAGCAAACAATCAGTCCTCTGGTTCGGAGTTCGGACTTCAAACCCTGGGGAATTGGCAAAAGAAAAATTGCCAATACCTAACAAGCAATTGGTCCTCTGGTTCGAACCTTGGGGAATTACCAGGAAAATCCCCAACTATCGTCGCCCGCCGGAGCTTGTTGCCGCTGCTGGAGCTGCGGGTGCTAGCGTCGCTGAAGCCGTCGCTTGCTGTTTTCGCTGGAGCTGCACTGGAGCTTGCTGCCACAACCCTCTAGCCCCCCGGCCTGCCGTCGCCGTCGGCTACCCCCGTCGTCGACGGCCCGTCTGGTCCTCGCGACTTGGCCAACCGCTGCCGCCGTGCTAGCTTAGGCAGTGGCGGAGACAAGGCTAGGGCAACTAGGGCTATAGCCCTAGGCTTAGTACAAGGATCCCTTTATAATTCCTTTCTACAAAGTATTGAAAATTTTGAGAATTTACTGTTCCAACTAGCTCAGCCCTAGTCGTCACTCACGGCTAGCTTAGCCACTGAGCTTAGGGGTCCGGTTGTGTCAACTTTTCCTTCTCTCTCATGTCCAGTCAATGGTCCCTGCGCCCGCCCGATCAATATGAGGAGTCCGACTGTAGATGCTCTAAAGGCTCGGTTTAAGGACAAGGAAAGATCTTCTGCCTCCGTAGTCGTCCGACCATGAGGCGTGTGACCGTCAGATTGGGTCAACGCCATTCGCAAAGAAAAGGGGGCCAACACATCATCCTTCCATGCATCGCTGATACGTCTCCAACGCGTCTATAATTTATGAAGTATCCATGTCATGTTTACAACAATTTTATATGGTTTTGGTATGATTTTATTAGAACTAATCCGGACTGACGTTGTTTTCAGCACAACTATCATGGTGTCGTTTTTTGTGCAGAAATAAAAGTTGTCGGAATGGGCTGAAAATTTACGGTGATTTTTTATGGATCAAAAGAGACCCCCGGAGCATCAGAGCCGGGCCAGGAAGTGGACGAGGAGTCCACAAGATAGGGGCACGCCCCTAAGGCTTGTGGGCCCCTCGAGCACCCCCCTTGACGTGAGACCGAAGCCAAAAATTCCTATAAATACCAAAACCCCCAAAAAGAACCCTAGATCGGAAATTCCGCCGCCGCAAGTCCCTATAGCCAAGAAAAACCTCTCGGGACCCTGTTCCGGCACCCTGCCGGAGGGGGAAATCATCATCGAAGGCCATCTTCATCATCCCGGCAGCCACCATGATGAGGAGGGAGTGGTCCACCCTCGGGGCTGAGGGTTTGTACTAGTAGCTATGTGTTTTATATCTCTCTCTCGTGTTCTTGATTTGGCACGATCTTGATGTACCGCGAGCTTTGCTATAGTTGGATCTTATGGTGTTCTTCCCTCTCTACCTTGTGATGAATTGAGTCTTTTCCTTCGAGGTTTTGTTATGTCGGATTGAATCTTTGGATGTGAGAGCACTTGATGTATGTCTTGCGATGGGATATCCATGGTGAGAATGGGATGTTCTATTGATCCACTTGATGCATGTTTTGGTTATCAACTTGTGGATTCTCGTGGTGACATTGGGGTAATCTATGCATAGGGGTTGGTATGCGTTTTTATATTATTTTTTCTGATAGAAATCTTGGGGTGCTCTTGAAGTTCTTTGTGTTGGATTGAATATTATGAATCTGAAACTGTGTTATGCATATCATATAATTGATCCACGGATACTTGTGGTGACATTGGAGTATCTTGGTGACATTAGGGTTGATTGATGTGTGTCATGCGGTGTTATTCTTGTACGAACTCTAGGGCTGTTTGTGACACTCATAGGAATAGCCCAATAGATTGATCAGAAAGAATAACTTTGAGGTGGTTTCGTACTCTACAAGCAATTTCATCTTATTTTCTCTGCGATAGGAACTTTTGAGTGATTGTTTGTTGCATGTTGAGGGATTGTTATATGATCTAATTGTGTTATCATTGCTGAGAGATTTTGCGCTAGTGAAAGTATGAACCCTAGGCCTTGTTTTCAAGCATTGCAATACTGTTTTTGGTCACTTTTACTACTTGCTACCTTGCTGGGTTTTTTTTTGAAAAGAAAGGGGTTTCCCCCAGCCCCAACTTTTTATTAAAAGCCAACCACACAGGATCAGACTGTTCAACAGCTCTCAGTGACAACCAAAGTAGCTGCCACAGAACACACATCAGGGTTTTAAACTACTACCCTATTACATCTCTCACCGAGAGTTTTCACTGAAAGGTAGATAGAGAACGACAGGAGAGAGCGACATAAGCACAAGATGATAATACACTCCCCCTTCAAAGCTCCACCACCGTGACATCATTTCCTCAGCTAGTCCAGGCGATTCTAAGCAGTTCCCCTCTTCGCCGATCCAAAAGTCTTAAGCACTGGAGAAGTAAGCACCCTGGACGTTCGAACATAAGATTTTCCACTGCCTGATTGTTGCCCCAACCTGATCCAACACACAGCGCATACCTCTCCAGCTTTTCGCCTGAAAGACAAAACCATTGCGCAAATGCCATAAGCACCATAAGGTAGCAGATGTGGCAATATTAACAGCTTCACATTGTTTTTTCTTCTGCCACAAGGAAGATAGAGATTCAAAAGAAGCAGGAGGGGTTATCTCAAAGGCCTCAGCAATCACATCCCAGATTTGTGTCGCAACAATGCAATCAAACAACAAGTGCTGAATTGATTCTGGTTCATCACAAAAAACACATGATCATCTTCTACATGTCTTCTTTTGGCAAGATTATCTCTGGTCAAGCTTTTGTTATTATACATCAGCCACAAGAAAACATGGATATTTGGAGGAACTTTAATCTTCCAGATGAAATCTTTAACATCAGAAGAAATCCCACCAAAGTTAATCCTCTTATAGAAGGAATTAACAGAATATTGACCATTCGACTCCAAGCTCCAAACATGGCTATCTGATTGAGAGGATAAAGTAGTGTGTTTAACCAATTCCACTAACATGTTCCATTTGTATAGAACTGACTCATCTATGCATCTCCTAAAAGTGAGACGAAGTTGTACACCATCCCAGACTTGGGATAAAGTGGCATCCTACTGTTGACAAATAACATATAGATCCCAGAAAGTAGTTTTGAGGGAACATCTCGAAGAACATGCAGTGCCCCCATGTTTGGTTTTGGTAATTAATGACAATCTCTATGGACTAATGGTTTTCTTGAGTTATATTTGAAGGATTTGTCCATAGGCTTTTCTTGGAGTCCATTTGTTGGTTTCAAGGAGAGATTGTGATGACCAAGGTGCTATTCAAAGAATTACCTAAAGATTGGTCATGTGAGAGGTTGATCAAGACCAAGTCAAATAGTGAATCAAGTTGATCAACACACAAAGCGTAGAAGATGTACCGAGAGGGATCAAGTGATCCTATAGTATGGTAATCATCGTCAATTATGCTTTGTGTACTAACCCATGGTCTTTGTGAGAGTTCTATGTGGGGTTAGGTTATCTTCCATGGGCTTGCGTCAAGAGGAAGATCACATGCAACCCATGGAGGATGACATCAAATCGATGTTGTGGTGTGCAAGTTCAAGTGATGCATCACGAAGAGATCAAGTGCTTGAAGCTTGCCGTCCATTGTGGTTACAATGGACTTGTGAAGATATGCCGAAGAGTGGCTCACCCATAGTGGAGTGTGGGGGAGCAATCTACTTGTCTTCACCGAGCCAACGCAATCAAGAAAGGTGGTCCAACTTCAGGAAGTCAAGATCGTCTACATCTAGCTCAAGTGGACTTTGTGCAAGGCAAAGGTTTGCCCTTGATAGGTTTTCTATTTTACCGGTCTCATGGTGGTAGCTGGGAGACCGGGTTATAGGATCGATTGCCGTACTATAAAGGGGGCTCTTGATGAGTATCTTGATCGTATCGTTCGTAGAGATCTCAAACCATTGCATCCTTGCATCATCTTTATTGGTTCTTGTTTGGTTCTTCTCCTTGTGAGATTTGGAGCTTATGGTCATTTTCATGACAAGCTCGAGTTCATCGAAAAACAGAGTTCACATGCATCTCCTATGATGTTTTCGATGTTGGGGTTTTTACCGGTTCTCTTTGTGAGTCCTAGAGCTTATGGTCATCTTGATGACAAGCTTGAGTTCATCGAAAATGGAGTTCACATGCATCTTCTATGATGTTTTCGATGTTGGAGGTTTTTGCCGGGTCTTCTCTGATGAAGGGTTCACTCCTCTATATCCTAGGCATACCCCTGCATCTTCTTACTATAACCGTTCGCTATTTTGATGCTACTCGTCTTCCTCTATCCAACAAGCTTGAGTTTGCTCAATTCGGAGCTCATTTGCAAGAGTTATGACAGTTCCGGTTTTATTGTATCCTTCGTGTCTTTGCAAAATGAAGGCTTCCAAGTGCTAGAGTTTCGGTGGCGTGCGGTAGTACTAATCAAGGGAGCGGTAGTACCGCAGTGGCTCACGGTAGTACTGCGCCATGCAGTAGTACCGCTCCCCAGGAGCGGTAGTACCGTGGCCTCTAGCCCAGAACACTGGTATGCGCGGAAGTAATTTTTTACATCCGTGCCCTACGCGGTAGTACCACTCCCTTCGTGCGGTAGTACCGTGCCGGACTTTTGCACAAACCGATATTCAGCGGAAGTAGCCACGTATGTAATTTTGTTAGTCCGTGCCTTCCCAGGCTAGTCGAACCCTGCCTTGCGGTAGTACCGCAAGGACGCGTGGTAGTACCGCTTCGACGGTTCTATCGCTCGTTGTTTTAAGGCAACAGGGCCTTGTCTAGTCTCTGCCGCGGGAGCGGTAGTACCGTACATCCGAGAAGTAGTACCGCATGGCCTTGCGGTAGTACCGCAAGTCCGTGCGGAGGTACCGTAGGTCGCGGGTTGATGAAGTGGGTAACAGTTGGATTTTCCCCCTCCTATAAAAGGGGGTTTTCTTCCCCCATTGAGTATTATCCTTTGAGCTTGTGTTATTCCCTCGTTGTTGACCTTCTTCGAGCTTGCTATCTCTCAATTCCTCCATGGATTCTTGCTAGTTTTTTGGGGGAAAGAGAGAGGAGATCTAGATCCACATTTCCACCAATCACTTTCTCCTCTATGCGAGGGGAACCCTTTGGATCTAGATCTTGGAGTTCTTCGTGTTATCTTCTTCGTTCTTTCTCTCATTTCCCTCCCTAGAATTAGTTGCTTTGGTGGGATTTGGGAGAGAAGGACTTGGGCACTCCGTGTGCCCTTGCCATTGCATTTGGTGCATCGGTTTGAGTTCTCCACAGTGATACGTGGAAGTGAAGTTGAGAAGCTTATTACTCTTGGGTGCTTGGTACCCTTGAGCTTGTTCCTCTTGGGTGCTTGGGCGCCCTAGACGGTTGAGGTCACCTCGAGCCATATTCCATTGTGGTGAAGCTTCGTGGTGTCGTTGGGGGTCTCCAATTAAGTTGTGGAGATATCCCCAACCTTTGTGGTGTTCGAAGCTCAATCATTATGGTGTAAAGCTCCATGCAAGCGTCTAGGTCTCCAATTAGGTTGTGAGATCGCCCCGAGCAATTTGTACGGGTTTGATGACCGCCCCCAAGGGTTTCCATTTGTACGGGTTCAGTGACCGCCCTCAAGGGTCCCTTAGTGGATTCACGGCATCTTGCATTGTGCGAGGGCGTGAGGAGATTATGGTGGCCCTAGTGTCTTCTTGGGGAGCATTGTGCTCCACACCGCTCCGAACGGAGATTAGCATCCGCAAGGGTGTGATTCGTGTGAACTTCGGGATACATCGTTGTGTCCACGTGCCTCGGTTATATCTTGCTCGAGCCTTTACTTATGCACTTTACTTTGTGATAGCCATATTGTTTCTTGTCATATATCTTGCTATCACCTAGTTGTTTATCTTGCTTAGCATAAGTTGTTGGTGCACATAGGTGAGCCTAGTTGTTGTAGGTTTTGTGCTTGACAAATTAACCGCTAGGTTTATTCTGCATTTGTTCAAGCCTAAACCGTAATTATTTTAAAGCGCCTATTCATCCCCCCTCTAGGCGACATCCACGATATTTCGACATCCCCCTACCCAATTATCATGCCAGAAGGCAATGCGATCACCATTCCTAGGGGTCCATTTCCAGAAAGTTTTTGCGGCAGCAAAAGCCCAGGAAATTCTTTTCCAAAATGGAGACCCCAAGGCAGGTTTAGCATAGAAAATATTCGGTTTGACAGTAATATATTTAAAAGATAGAAGTTTTTTCCAATCCCCCTCTCTCCCATCATAGAATTTTTTTCCCCATGAGGCCAGAAGAGTCATATTGAACTCCCTGAGGTTAGGGACTCCTAGACCACCAAACTCTTTCCTTCGAGCCACAAGGCCCCAATTGGCTAGATGATATTTATGTACATCACCCACATACCCCAGAAGAAATGAGACATTTGGGACGTATTCATGTCAATAGCCCATTTAGGAAACTTCATCATGGCCATGAGATAGGAAGGAATACTAGCAATACAAGTGGTTAATAAAATCAGCTTGCCCCTATAAGATAAGAGCCTACCTAACCAGCCCACAATGTTCCTAATAATCCTGTCAATAATAGGTTGTAAATCTTCCCTTCTAAGCTTTTTGAAGTGCAAGGGGACCCCAAGGTACTTCATGGGAAATTCACCAAATTGATAGCAAAAAATCTATGGAAATTCTGTGGACATCGCATCAGAAACATGAATAGTGTGCAAATCACTTATATGAAAATTGATTTTAAGCCAGAAAGCTTTTCAGAACAAGTTAGAATCCATTTCAAGTTTTTGGCATAGTCCAAAGAATCCTGGATGAATAAAATGGTATCATCAGCATATTACAAGCTAACCACCCCCAGGGATGGCATGTGGCAGAAGCCCACCAATCAACCCATGATTGACAGCTTTAACTAGCATCGTAGAGAAGACATCAGGTACCAAATTAAATAGCAGGGGGAATGGGGGTCACCTTGTTTCAACCCTTTTTACCCACAAAATGTGGCCCATTAATGTCATTAATCCTAACTTGGAACGTTCCATGCTTCAAGGTACTGAGAACCTAGGTCACACATTTATTCCCAAAGCCTCTAGAAAGAAGCATTTCCTCTAAGAAGTCCTAGCTGACTCTATCATAGGCTTTCTCATAGTCATGTTTAAGAATTAAACCACTAGAATTAGTTCTATGCACCTCATGAATAACTTCATGGGCCATACCCACACTTTCTAGGATAAACCTCCCTTTGACAAAAGCAGTTTGGTTTTGGGAAATGATTTTGTCACAAATAGGAGAAACCCTAGTGTTCATAGCCTTGGAGAAAATTTTCACAGCACAATTACTAAGACTGATAGGTCTGAAGTTTTTCATTTCTCTGGCTTGGGGAATTTTGGGGATAAGGGTAATGATAGCATAATTAAGCTTATAAATGTCCAAATCCCCTTTTTCAAAATCCTTGACCATCCACATAAAGTCATCTTTAATAAAATCCCAAAAACTTTGATAGGAAAGGAAAGACAACCCATCAGGGCCAGGGGCCCCACAGGCATAGGGCTCACGATTGCTTCTTTAATCTCCTCCTCACAAAAGGATCTCTCTAAGTCAATCCGCTCTTCATCACTAATCATTTCTGTCTCATACCAAAAGCCAGCACCTAGGTGTATGTTCGGTTTAGGTTCATAGGAAAATAAGTTTTTATAAAAGTTGGTGGCTACCTTCAGCACATCCTCAGTGGATGTCACAGGACTAGAAGGGCTCATTAATTCAGAAAGGTGGTTCTTCCTATGCATATGGTTTGCTAGGGCTTGAAAGTAGGCATTGTTTGACCCCCCTTCAAGAATTTTCCTGTCTCTGGATTTCTGCCAAAAGGTCATTTCCTCTTTTTTTTTTCAAATCTCATCCAGTCCCTTCTTAACAGATTTCATCCTATCATAATCAGCAGCAGTTAACTGTTCGTATTCAGATAAAACATCTACCAAGTCAAACTCCATAAGGAGGGCCTTTTTCCTTTTCCTAAGCACAACCTCAATGTTAATAGACCAGCCTTTTATCTTCTTCCTAAGCATTCTGGTCTTGGATAACCAGTTATCCACAAAGGAAGAAGCAGCTGACCAGGCTCCAGGAACCATTTGGTGAAAACCAGGTTGTGACAGCCACCATTTCTCAAATCTAAACATCTTAGGGTTAGACGTTTTTCTCGCTCCAGAGTCCAACACTAAAGGAGTGTGATCACTCCCCTCTCTGGGAAGGCCAGTCAAAGAAGACATCGGGAAGTGAGAATCCCAGTCCACAGAGGTAAAAACTCTGTCAAGAACAACAAAAATAGGATTATCCTGATTATTAGACCAGGTATAACCCCTATTGGAGATAGAAATCTCTAGCAGCCCCCATCTGTTGATCCAATCATTAAACAAAAAGGTGGTATGTTGATTAACTAAACCACTACTCCTCTCACTTTCATTCCTAACTAAGTTAAAATCACCACAGATGAGAATAGGATAGGATGCAGTATCTAAAATATCATGCAGCTCAGCAACAAAATCCATTTTGAACTCTGGATAGGCAGATCCATACACCATCACCAAGTGCCAAACAAAACCACCCCCTTTGTTTTAAACAGTGGCTTTAATGGAAAATTCATGATTAATAAAACCAATGATTTCAAATAAAGTTTTCCTAAGACCCAGAAGGATCCCTCCAGTAGTATTAACAGCAGGTAAATAATGTCAGTCAAAATTATTAGACTTATCAATAGTTTTGAGGAAACCCTCAGAAATAATTTATCTCTTAGTTTCCTGAAACCCAATGAAATCAGGATTAGAATGAGCAATGGTATCACAAAGGCACTGAACTTTCCCATGTTGACCAAGACCTCTAATGTTCCAAATAAGACCTATCATTAAGCAACTTTGAATGGGTGTGAAAGACCACAAGGCCTAGCTTTGGTTAAGACAATGGGGGTTTTCCTCAAGGCATCAACAGTGCCCATTGGCTTGAGAGAGCAACCAACCAATGGAGTCCCAATCAAATCATCTTGATCAAATTCAAGATTATCAGGAAGCACAATTTTAGGATTGTTATTGGCAAAAGCCAGACATCTATTTTTGTCTCCATCAATCAAGTCATCAATGACTTCATGTCTATTAATGTCATCACCCCCAATGCATATATCAATATTATTCATTTGGTCAAATAGAGTGATATGATCAGTGTTAGTGAAGGATTTACCTTTGAAAGTATTAGGGATTTCCATATTCTGCTTCCTCTTGTACGCAACAGCTTTCTCCATGATATTCGCATTGCCATGCCCCTAGTAGCAGGTTTCTGCACTAGAACATGACCCCACTTCGGTTTTCCAGCCACAAGCCCTTGATCTTGAGCATGATCAAGGGTCTCCAGCAGAGATCTATTCAAGGAGACATTTTGCATAGCCTAGACAACTTCAAGGGGAAGAGTCCCCAAGTCCTCTCCATTAGGGTCCTCTTCATCAGACTCAGAAAATTCTACTGATCTAAGGATACTCTCACAATACTCCATACTTCCCAGTTTTCCATCCAATTTTGTTATTTCCTCAGTATGCCCCAAAAGAGCTTTTGTTGGAGTGCAGTTTAGGTGTTCAGAAGGACAAACATCTTTTGGGCCGATCTCCTCAACAGATGCATTTTCTTTTTCCTTGCCCAGCAACAACACATTCCCTGATAAAGGTTTCATGATCAGAGTCAGAGCAAAGCAAATTAGACTGAGCCCTCTCCTTCTGCTTGTTCTTATCTTGCTTAGCCAAATTGGCCTTATCAAGTTCATCAATAGCCTCCTCACTATCAAGCAATTCTTCAAACATGCCATCTTTCTGAGAATTCCCACCATCCTCTTCTCGTCCTTCAGCTGCACCTTCTCCCTCTTCATCCACATCATCCTCAATATCAATGACAGAGTCAACACCACCCACTTGCTCAAAGCCTTCCATAGTGAAGCCCAACAGGAACAACTTCTTCTTCATCTCAATTAATCTCTCAAAAGGAATTTTAGCAGGATACCTACAAGCTATTTTGATTCTGACATTCTCAAAGGAGGTCCTAAACATACCATTCCAGTCCACATCTGTAAGCACACCAAACATAGAGCCAATCTGGGCAAACACTTTCCAAGTGCACCACTTAGGAGGGATTCCTTCAATTATTACCCAAGCCTCAACAAGTTCTCCAAAAGTATCACATGCCCCTTTCCACTCAGTTAGTGTAACAGAAACATCTTGGGGCAAGCAAAAAGCAGGCAACTCTATAAGATCTTTCACTTTATTCCATGGAGGAAACCTCACCAAGAAAGTCTTACTGGACAAACCTCTAATCTGCCAAGGCCACTGTCTAGTCTTACAGAAAGTAGTGGTCAAAAGACCCAACAACATCTCTTTGTACACTTCACCTTTGAGAATATTTACTACAACATAGTTTTGAAAATTCAGCCACGTGGATTCATTAGCCACAGGAACATCTACATGGTAGAAACCAAGTCCATTTGCTCCACTGCCAAAAAAGGCAGCAGTTGGTTGCACCCTAGTCCATGCAGCACAGTTGTTCACATTGTGATTCTGTTGACAGATAAACCATGATTTTGGCTTGACAAAATTTCCAACATAATGCCCTGGACCTCCACAACTAAAGCAGATCATGTCCTTATACCTGGGATCGAGAACTTGCTCCATCTCTACCTCTATAGACTGAGAGGATTGTACCTGGGAAGAAGCAGCAGCAGAGGATATGGATTTAGTAGGTTTTGGTGCATGCGCCACATCCTTAGAGGTCGTGGCAAATGGATGCCTCTGCCCTCCCTGTGAATTGTCTCTCTAGGGGGCAGCCTTCGAAGGACCGCCTGTGCCAGATCCCACACCAGCATTCCTGCGGTCAAACATCTCCACTCCTCCTTTCACAACTGCTGCAAAAGAGAGAGATCCGAGGCCCAAACCCTCCCTTGAGACCTTGATGGTTCTTGGGGTTGGGTCAAAGGGGCGACAGGAGGCAGGATGGCAATCAGCGGCCGTGAACGAGCGAGATGCAATCAAATCCCTCCGGATCCAACAAGTGAACCCAGAGGAAGGAGGGGCAGTTCGAGGGGGTGGTGGAGGTGGAGGTAGCCGACGGCGGGGAGGAGAAGGAATGAGCCAGAGCTGGCCAAAGTGCTATTCTATAATTTCTATGTCACCCGAACCACGCGAACGCGTAAACTGAGAATGCGTTTTCCTACTAGGGGCACGTATACTGAAACTGGGGCCCGTCACGATCTGGTTGGGCAGAGAGGACGGCTTTTGACTAGTCGCCATCTCGTTGTTCATCAGGCTATCACCAGATTTTGAATTAATCACAAGCGTAGATGCCGCAAAATGGCAACAGAGTCAGCAGAATCCATCATCACGTTAGGGGAAACCCTAGTTTCATCCAAATCAACCAAATGAATAGCAGAACTTCTCTCCCAAATTTTCGATTGGATCCTCCGCAAGCGCAAATACAGAAAACAGGAACGTAACAAAGAGGATAGGCGGATCGAATGCGTACCTCCCTCACCCGGCCAGGGAGGGGGATCGATGGCACGTCGCTGATGCAGGATGGGCAGGGGCATCAGATCCTTCACTAGCGGCGGCGGGGCAGCTGCACCCCCGGTGGAAGGAATTCCTGCGGGATGCTGGAAATCCCCTCCACCGACGTCGTCCTGATGTTGAGCCGTGATGGATTCGCCGTCTTGAAGTATGCCCACTTCGCCGCCTGGACAAGATCCTGCGACTCGGCCTCCTGAATCTCCCAGAAGATGAGCTCCACATCCATGCAGCCGTCGTCTCCGACGAAGCACGCGTGCTCGGCGAAGTTTGCATAGCGAATGATGTCAAGGTGGATATCTCCCCACACCTCTCGGTTGGGGAAGCGCTCCAGCACCACCCGACACATTTCCCTTTGAGCCTCCGACGAGTTGGGATCGATCTGGAGCGGCGGAACCACCCTTGGAAGTGGGTGCGCCCGTGGCTCCGCCACTCGAGTCGTCGGTGCAAGTCGATGGATCCACAACCCGCGGCAGCGCACCCCTGTCATGAGAGTTGGTAGGTGGATGTTGGGGGTGGGGAGAGCGCGAACTACTACGGAATAGGTGGAGGGAGCGAACTGATTAGGGATTTGTTTTTCTCGCTCTGTTCTCGTCGCCTGAGGAAGGGGAAGGGGGAGGGTGGGAGAGAGACATTTCAGTTCCCCTGCTGGTTTTATATTTCCAGATTACGAAAACCTTGATCTACTATCCATATTACACTTGTATCACCATCTCTTCACCAGACTAGTGCACCTATACAATTTACCATTGTATTAAGTGTGTTGGGGACACAAGAGACTCTTTATTATTTGGTTGCATGGTTGTTTGAGAGAGACTATCTTCATCCTACGGCTCCCACAGATTGATAAACCTTAGGTCATCCACTTGAGGGAAATTTTCTACTGTCCTACAAAACTCTGCGCTTGGAGGCCCATCATTAGTCTACAAGAAGAAGGTTGCGTAGTAGAAATCAAGTTCTTTTCTGGCACCATTGCTGGGGAGGTGAGTGCTCGAAGGTATATCTTTAGATCTTGCAATTGAATCTTTTAGTTTCTTGTTTTATCACTAGTTTGGTTTATAAAACCAAACTAAAAAAATGGAATTGAGGTTGCCTCATATTATTCACCTCTATAATGTCTTTCGTGAGAATGATGGAAAGGAAAATTGTGCTCAATTGATAGAAGACGAAGTCAATAAAATGTTTGGCACTATATTTTTGAATGATGAGCATGATTGCAATGTTGTTAGTATGAATTCTTTGAATATCCATGATTCTAATGATATTCAAAGCCATAATCTTGGGGATGCTATGTTTGATGAAGATGATATTTTTAGCCCCCCAAGTTTTGATGAGCAAATTTATTATGATGAAAGCATGCCTCCTATTTATGATGATTATTGTGATGACATGTATGCTATAAAGTATAATGATAACCATGAAACTTGTCATTCATGATTTTAATGCTCAAATTGATCATGCCAATCAAGTGTCGCATGATAGTTATTTTGTTGAGTTTGCTCCCACTACTATTCATAAGAATAAATTTGATTATGTGGAGAGTAGCAAACTTTCTATGCTTGTGGATCATGAAAAGAATGCTTTATGTGATAGTTATATTATTGAATTCATTCATGATGATACTAAAAATTATTATGAGAGAGGAACATATGCTTGTAGGCTTATCAATAATATCAAGGTTCCTCTCTTTATGTTGAAAGTTTTGAGGTATTGCTAGTTTTGCCTTCCTATGCTAGTTGGTTCTCTTCTTGGACAGCAGAGGTGTCCTCAATATATGGTTTAACATAAGCACTAGAAGCATAGTTTTCATAGCAATATTTAAGTATGGTAAAATTTTCAGATTTGTAAAGAGTAGCATCATACTTTTCAATCGAAGAAGCAATTTCATAAGCACCCTTAAAAGCAACAAATTATTCAATTTGTTCAATATCAAAGTAATTATAATCATCTTTGTCATAAGAAGATAAGATTCCATTATCACTAAACTCACATTAGTAGGGAAGGTGTTTCTTAGGGTCTTCAGATCAACAAGTAAAATCATATATTTCACATAAATTCCAAGCATACCACTGCAAAGTAATAATATGATGCAATAAAAGATTCCCTTTTTGAGATAAGCGGTGCACACGGTGCCGAGCGCTATTGGGCCAGGCCCAAAACAGGGCACGGGCACGCGCGACTTGGGTCACGCCGAATCTTTCTCCGTATCCACCGCGCCCTCCCCGAACGGCACGCGTTGATTGCGGCGTCGTGGGAGAGATCGTGGGTGGTTTCTTTAATCGGAAAGGCGGAACGTCCGCCCCCTCCCTCCTTATAAGCAGGGGAAACAGGGGCAGTTCGCCCATCCGCCAGTTGCTACTCCAACCTCGAAAACCTCCGCCGCTCCCCTTCTTCCCAAAGCTGAAAGAGAGCAGCGCTCCGCTCCCCATCGCCACCAGCATCACCAACGCCGTCGACCTCCCTCACCACTTCTGCCATGGCTCTGAAAGCCGAGAAGGGGAAGGGCGTGAAGTCGGCCGAGGCGCAGCGGCTCGCGGCGCTGCGAAAGGAGCGGGCACTCTTCCCCCCAGGCTCTCCGCGAGGGAGCTGAGGGAGACTTTCTACCTCTTCTGGTCGACGGAGACGCGGGCGCACCCGCGCACGAAGGTACTTCCAGCCGTCGCCTGGAAAATGGCCCCGAATGGATACCCTTTCTTCCCTTTGTTCTTCTACTGCGGGCTCTGCCCGCCTTTCTCTGAGTTCTTCTGCGATATCATGAACACCTACGGGTTCCGCCTCCTTGACTCACCCCCAACGCCGTTCTGACCATGATAGTTTTCGCACATCTCTGCGAAAACTTTGTCGGAGTCTACCCAAATGTAGCCCTTTTTCGCCACTTCTTTATGCCCCGAGTTGAGAGAGGAGAGCCTTTATCCGGCGGAGTCTCCTGGATCTCGAGGGCCGGCAAGAAGGACGCTTATCTGGAGGGAGAGCTCCGCGGCAAGTGGGAGGAGTGGAGAGCAAACTGGTGCTGGATTGTCGAGGAGAACCCGCAGCCGTTTACCGCCCGGCACCAAGCCCCAGTAGTGCGCGGCAGCGATTGGAGCAACGTGGCCCCGGAAGACGATAGGCTCAAGATCGCCGTCACCCGGATCCGACGCCTCAGGCTTGCCGGGCTCACTGTAGGCGCAGTTGGCGCAGATTTCCTTCGCCGCCGCATCGCCCCCCTGCAGGAGAGGAAGAGGCCCGCCTGGGAGTTCGAGAATGCGGCGGACATCATGAGGCTGCGCCCGGGCCTCAACTTCAACTTCACTGTCATGGAACTTGACGCAATGCTCCGGGAGCTATTCAAATACGACCCTCAACATCCCGAAGTGTTCAGGTTGCCGAATGGTGTCGTTCCGCTGTGCAACAACTCCGCGCTCAGCCGCATTCATGCAATGATGCCGCTGTGCGACTCGCATGGGATTGATCCAACTTGGCAAGAGCCTGCAGATGTCGCCGTGCAGGAGTTCTTTGATGGCTTGGAAGAAGTGCCGATCCGCTCCGATGAGAAGAAAGGCCTCACTCGCGCCACCACCGATCTTGAGATGGACCTCATCGCCGCTAGGCTGGAAGAGGAGGCGGCGGCAGCTGCAGCCGCGGGCGAGTTTGGATTCACCGTGGAGGAGGCAGAGGCAGCAGAGGCGGCGAGCCTTGCCGAGCGAGAGGAGCTTGCCGGCGTGGAGGAGGCAGAGGCAGCAGAGGCGGCAAGCCGTGCCGGGCATGACGTCGAGTCGAGCGAGCCCGCTGAGAATACGAGCGGCTCGCTGGAGATCGACTCCTCTTCCTCCTCATCTTCGGGCAGCTCGCCGCAAGCAGAGCCCCCGGCTCCACCAAGAAGGCGTCTCCGCAAGGCCGGGGACATAGCGGGGCAGCAGACGAGTCAACGGCCGCCGCGCCGCGCGACACGCTCCACCGCGGCAAGTACTGTCGCCGCGGGAGCACCTCGCACTGCTGCGGCAACTGGAGCGGGGTCTTCCCGAACCACCGCTTCTGCTCCTGCTGCTTCTCACGCCGCGGCGGCAGCCGGGGCGGGGTCGTCTCGGACCACCGCCACCGCTCCCGCCAAGCGGCCAAGGGAACCTACTCCTCCGCCTCCTCGCGCCGGACGTGAGCCGGACTTCGACTTCTACGCGCTCAGCTCCGACGAGGAAGAAGAAGAGTAAGATTCTTGTTGTACTTGTATTCCTTCAATTCTTGCTGTTTTGTCTTGTATCTCTTTTGCCTTACTCCGAACTTATCCCTTTTCAGGACTCTGGCCCAGAGAGCGACAAAGAGAGCCAAGGTCCCGGCGCCGGGAGGTGATTATCGTCGAGGACGAGTACACCGTGACAGCAGAAGATGCGCCCGAGACCACCTTGCCGGAGACCACCTTGCCGGAGGCCACCTTGCCGGACCCGGCAACTGTTCTCCAGAGCAGCCCCCAGCGCAGCCCCCAGCGTAAGTATATGGTTTGCTTTCCGCTGTTAGGTGCGCATGGATACTCGTACTGTGAGCTCCCTCGTCGACGCCCGTTCTTCCGCCGGCATCTACCCCACCAGCCGTTTGCTCCGGCGGTGGTGGGATCGACGTGGACGGAGCAGCCGCCTCCGAAGCCTTCTTCTTCGGCGACATGTCGATGAAGATGATGAAGATCTAGCTCGTGTGAACGCCGAATCAGGTTCACACAACCTCGACGCACCCCTACCTGGCGCGCCAAAGATGTCGGGGAAACTGATCCACGAACACCTATGGGACCGGCGGACCGAGTCCCTTTTGGTTTGGCGGGGGCGGAGATCGCACGAAGAGCAGATCGAGGCGAAGCACACGAGCAGTTTACCCAGGTTCGGGCTGCACGGATGCGTAAACCCTACTCCTGCTTTGTGGTTTGTATTGAGTTCTTGCTCGGGAGCGCTGAGTGCTACAGTACACACCAGCAGCTAACGAGACCGAGCGTGAGTGTTCTTCTGCTTCGGACCCCCTTCTACGTTGCGCATGGGCCTCCTTTTATATGCTCAAGGGGTCACCGATAGGTGGCAACATAGACAAGGGTAAAAATGGAAAGGTGTTGCGGTTGGTACAGCTACTTGTACAGTGTTTCATACCTAAACCTGACGGCAGGGGACAAGGGAATTAAATGCCCGTCTGTGTCGCCCAAACAGTGCATAAAGGGACCGTCAGGGGCGCCACCGCTCGCCACGATGGCGATCTTGTCAGCGCCGCTTGCCACCACGTACCGCTGGCTGCACAGCCTCCCGCCACGTACGTCTGGAAGGGTCCCAGAGCGACATGTTGGTGGATGTGCTGGAGCGCGGGTACAGAGTGGAAGCTCGCCGCGGCAAGCGCCTTGCCGCGGCCGATGTCTTGTCACGTCCGGGAGCTTGCCGCTCACCGGGCCTTGCCGGGACGCGTGGCGCATCGCGGCAAGTTCCTTGAGATGCCTTGGTTGGCCTTCCCGGCAAGCTCCTCTTGCCGGGGTCTTGTCTTCTTGACCTGAATACTTTGTTCTTGAATGGCTCCAAAGGAACCACGGAGGACCTTGGCGGTCACCCGGCAAGCCTTGCCGCGGGGTGCTGCGACTGCCCGTGCACAAGTTCGGGATACTAGGGTACCCCTACTTTAGTACACCGACAGGTGCGCACATAGTAAGCATGCTCGTTTAATGATTTTCCCTCAACTAAGCTAGTTGGATTTTCAACACGAGCATAAATGGATCAAAGATGCTCCAAGTAAAAAGCATCAGGAGTGTGATAGATTTTGAGTGGTTCTTCAACCATTGGCGTAGTAGGTAGAACTAGTTTTTTTTGGTATTTTGCGTTTCCTACCCATAACTAAAGATAGGGAACAATTTAGAAAAGCAAATAAAATCTACTTAGTGATAAAGCAAACAAGCACACACGAGAATATTCACCCCACGCTATTGCTCCCCGGCAACGGTGCCAGAAAAAGGTCTTGATAACCCACAAGTGTAGGGGATTAGTTGTAGCCTCTTTCGATAAGTAAGAGTGTCGAACCCAACGATGAGCTAAAGGTAGAACAAATATTCCCTCAAGTTCTATCGACCACCGATACAACTCTACGCACGCTTAACGTTCACATTACCTAGAACAAGTATGAAACTAGAAGTACTTTGTAGGTGTAACAGGATAGGTTTGCAAGCTAATAAAGAACGCGTAAATAAAAAATAGGGGCTGTTTAGATAAATAAACAACTAAGTTAGTTTTAATGGAGAGATTTTTTTCACAAGAAAGTTATTTGTTCCTAGGCAATCGATAACTAGACCGGTAATCGTTATTGCAATTTTATACGAGGGAGAGACATAAGCTGTAAGGGCATATTTCTCCCTAAGTGGTTTTGGGGATTGCTGAGAATGCATTTGCGGACTAATCGTGTGCATTGAGCTTTTGAGATATCTCATGTCTAGGCACAAGACGATTCATTGCCCCTCGGAGCCTAACGAAGACGGCGTTTCCTTTTGCTTCTTTTCGGTGGAATTGAGTCATAGGAAAGCCGTACTATTAAGAGGGGGTCCGCTTTGGAAAGGTTAGGGTGGAATCAATACATACACATCTATCAATTTGCACCAACTTTCCCTCGCTTCTTTGGAGCACCGGTCGTTTTCCTTGTCGTTGCAAAGACAGAGGCTTCCTACTACAATTATTCTGTGGCATGCGGTAGTATCTCTCAAGGGAGCGGTAGTACCGCAGAGACCCATGGTAGTACTGCCCTGTAGCTGCGGTAGTACCGCACATTGTGGTAGTACCGTGCCAGGTTTGCGGTAGTACCGTGACCTCTGCCCCAGCGTCGTGGCTAGCGCGGAAGTAGGAGCGGAAGTAATTTTTTACTTCCGCACCCTACGCGGTAGTACCGCTCCAGGTGAGCGGTAGTACCGTGCCGGTTTTTGCATCGATCGAAACTCTGCGGAAGTAGCCACGGATGTAATTTTATTAGTCCGTGCTCTTCCCAGCCCAGACTGTACCCTGCCTTTCGGTAGTACCACAAGGGCGCGCGGTAGTATCGCTCCGGCAGTACTACCGCTCGTTGCTATACGCAACAGGGCCGCGTCTGACTCATGCCACGCGAGCGGTAGTACCGCACCCCTTGCGGTAGTAGCGCATGGTCTTGCGGTAGTACCGTGCTACTTCTCGAGCTTGCGTTGTATTCCCTCGAAGAGGAAAGGGAGATGCAGCATAGTAGCGTAAGTATTTCCCTCAGTTTTTGAGAACCAAGGTATCAATCCAGTAGGAGACCACGCGCGAGTCCCTCGCACTTGCACAAACAAATAAGAACTTCGTAGCCAACGCGATAAGGGGTTGTCAATCCCTTTACGGTCACTTACGAAAGTGAGATCTGATAGAGATGCTAGTTTATATTTTTTGTATTTTTGTTTATAAGAACAGAAAGTAAAAGCGGAAAAAGTAAAGTAGATGTAGATTGATATGTTGAGAATAGACCCGGGGGCCATAGTGTTCTCTAGTGGCTTCTCTCATGATAGCGATATTCTACGGCGGGTAAACAAATTACTGTCGAGCAATTGATAGAAAAGCGAATAATTATGAGACTATCTAGGCATGATCATTATATATAGGCATCACGTCCAAGACAAGTAGACCGACTCTTGCGTGCATCTACTACTATTACTCCACACATCGACCGCTATCCAGCATGCATCTAGTGTATTGAGTTCATAAGAACAGAGTAACGTCTTAAGCAAGATGACATGATGTAGAGGGATAAACTCAAGCAATATGATATAAACCCCATCTTTTTATCCTCGATGGCAACAATACAATACGTGCCTTGCTGCCCCTACTGTCATTGGGAAAGGACACCGCAAGATTGAACCCAAAGCCAATCACTTCTCCCATTACAAGAACAATCTAGTAGGCCAAACCAAGCCAATAATTCGAAGAGACTTGCAAGGATATTATGAGCACACATAAAAGAGTTCGGAAAAGAACCAAATATTTCTCATAGATAATCTTGATCATAAACTCACAATTCATTGGATCTCGACAAACACACCGCAAAAAGAGATTACATCGAATAGATCTCCTCGAAGACTGAGGAGAACTTTGTATTGAGATCCAGAGAGAGAGAAGAAGCCATCTAGATACTAGCTATGGACCCGAAGGTCTGTGGTAAACTACTCACAACTCATGGTGAGGGCGATGATGATGATGTAGAAGCACTCCCTGATGGATCCCCCTCCGACGGAGCTCCGGAACAGGCTCCAAGATGGGATCTCACGGGAACAGAAGGTTACGGCGGTGGAATTATGGTTTTCTCTCTGTTGCTGATGGTTTCGGGGTACGTAGACTTATATAGGAGTAAGGAGGACACCGGGGGACTCACGAGGGCCCACGAGGTAGGGGGCGTGCCCTGGGAAGAGGGGCCGCGCCCCCCTCCCTCGTGGGTACCTCGTGGCTCCCCTGACGTGGTTCTCAAGTCTCCCGTGCGTGATTTTCTCCAAAAATATCTCTCCCGAATGTTTCATTCCGTTTGGACTTTGTTTGATATTCCTTTTCTGCAAAACCCTGAAACAGGCAAAAAACAGCAATCTGGACTGGGCCTTTGGGTTTGTAGGTTAGTTGCAAAAATGATATAAAAGTGTATGACAAATCCCATTAAACATCCAAAACATTATAAGTAATAGCATGGAACAATAAAAAATTATAGATACGTTGGAGACGTATCAAGCATCCCAAGCTTAATTCCTGCTCGTCCTCGAGTAGGTAAATGATAAAAACAGAATTTTTGATGTGGAATGCTAACCAACATAGTTTTTCAATGTAGTTCTCTTAATTGTGGCATGAATGTTCAGATCTGAAAGACTCAAGATAAAAGTCTATATTGACATAAGAAATTATAATACTTCAAGCATACTAACAAACCAATCATGTCTTCTCAAAATACTATGTCTAAAGAAAGTTATCCCTACAAAGTCATATAGTTTGGCTATGCTCCCTCTTCATCACACAAAATATTCATATCATGCACAACCCCGATTTCAGCCAATCACTTGTTTTCATACTCTATTCTTTCAAACCTTTCAACTTTCACGCAATACATGAGCGTGAGCCATAGACATAGCACTATGGGTGGAATAGAGGTGGTTGTGGAGAAGACAAAAGGAGGGAGATAGTCTCACATCAACTAGGCGTATCAACGGGCTATGGAGATGCCCATCAATAGATATCAATGTGAGTGAGTAGGGATTGCCATGCAACGGATGCACTAGAGCTAAATATGTATGAAAGATCATCAAAAGAAACTAGTGGGTGTGCATCCAACTTGCTTGCTCACGAAGACCTAGGGCATTTGAGGAAGCCCATCGTTGGAATATACAAGCCAAGTTCTATAATGAAAATTCCCACTAGTATGTGAAAGTGACTAAACATGAGACTCTCTATCATGAAGAACATGGTGCTACTTTGAAGCACAAGTGTGGAAAAGGATAGTAGCAATTGTCCCTTCTCTCTTTTCTCTCATTTTTTTGGAGGGGCTTTCTCTCTCTCTTTTTTATTAGCCCCTCTCTATTTTTTGGGCCATCTCTTTTTTATTGGCCTTTCCTCACATGGGACAATGCTCTAATAATGATGATCATCACACTTTTATTGATTTACAACTCGATATTACAACTCGATACTACAACAAAGTATGACTCTATATGAATGCCTCCGGTGGTGTACCGGGATGTGCAATGAATCAAGAGTGACATGTATGAAAAATTATGCATGGTGGCCTTGCCACAAATACGATGGCAACTACATGATTATGCATGGCAATATGACAATATGATGCGTGTCATATGAACGGAACGGTGGAAAGTTGCATGGCAATATATCTCGGAATGGCTATGGAAATGCCATGATAGGTAGGTATGGTGGCTGTTTTGAGGAATAATATGGTGGCTGTTTTGAGGAAGGATATATAGTGGGTTAATGGTACCGGCGAAAGTTGCACGGTACAAGAGAGGCTAGCAATGGTGGAAGGGTGAGAGTGCGTATAATCCATGGACTCAACATTAGTCATAAGAACTTATATACTTATTGCCAAAATCTACGAGTCATCAAAACAAAGCAATCAATGCATGCTCCTAGGGGGGAGGTTGGTAGGAGTTAACCATCGCGCGCCCCCGACCTCCATACAAAGGTTGGCACTTTACAAATACCTCATGCTCTAACTTCATCACATAGCGGTTCACCATACGTGCATGCTACGGGAATCACTAACCTTAACACAAGCATTTCTCAATTTCATAATAACTCCACTAGCATGAATCTAATATCACTATCCTCATATCTCAAAACAATTATCAAGCATCCAACATCTCATCATATTCAATGCACTTAGTGTGAAAGTTTTTACTACATTGATATTGG
Organism: Secale cereale; assembly: GCA_902687465.1. Lineage (NCBI taxonomy): Eukaryota > Viridiplantae > Streptophyta > Magnoliopsida > Poales > Poaceae > Secale > Secale cereale. The sequence goes on from LR738712.1 coordinate 12,306,058, forward strand.
ATGTCTATCATGTGAAGACTAGTTTTATAGCCTAAATACATTACCATGCTATTTTAATAGACTCTCAAATGAATATAAGTGAAGCATGAGAGTTCAACAATTTCTTCAAAATATTACAACCACCGTGCTCTAAAAGATATAAGTGAAGCACTAGAGCAAAACTATTCAACTCAAAAGATATAAGTGAAGCACATAGAGTGTTCTAACAATTCCTAGGCCATATTTAACTCTCTCAAATAGGTGTGTCCAGCAAGGATAATTGTGGCAAACTAACAAGCAAAGACTCAAATTATACAAGACGCTCCAAGCAAAACACATATCATGTGGTGAATAAAAATATAGCTCCAAGTATAGTTACCGATGGATGAAGACGAAAGAGGGGATGCCTTCCCGGGGCATCCCCAAGCTTAGGCTTTTGATTGTCATTGAATTTTACTTGGGGTGCCATGGGAATCCCCAAGCTTAGGCCTTTGCTACTCTTTGTTCCATAGTCCATCAAAGCAACACTCAAAACTTCAAAACTTCACAACACAAAACTTAGACAAAAATTCTTGTGAGCTCCGTTAGTATAAGAAAGCAAACCACTACTCAAAGGTACTGCAATGAATTCATTCTTTGTTTATATTGGTGTTAAATCTACTGTATTCCAACTTCTCTATGGTTCATACTTCACAATATTACTCATAGAAGCATTGAAATAAGCAAACAACACACGGAAAACAGAATCTATCACAACAGAACAGTCTGTAGTAATCTGCAGGTTTTGAATACTTCTGTAACTCGAAAAAAATTCAAATTAAATTGGTAAACGTGAGGAATTTGTCTATTAATCATCTCCAAAAAATATCAACTAAATAGCACGCTCCAGTAAAATCTGATGACCGTTCTAGCGAGCGCTAACGATTCTGTTTTTCACAGCAAGATCACATAAACTTCACACAAGTCTTCCCAAAGGTTCTACTTGGCACAAACACTAAACAAAACATGAAACCACATCTAAACATAAGCTATATGAAATATTTATTCCCTAACAGCAGCAAAAACAAAAAATATATAATTGGGTTGCCTCCCAACAAGCGCTTTCGTTTTGCGCCCCTAGCTAGGCACGATACAAGATAGATCTAGGTAATGCTATCCTTGATCTTCACCCTTTTAATGGTGTCAAGCTCGAATTCGGGAGGTTATTTATGTTTCCCTTCATATTCGGAAATCTTTAGATCTAAAGCATCTAACCGCTTATTGCAAAGGGTAATCAACATATTCATACGATGGATATTTCCACTAACATTCTTAAGCGGTTCAAGAGACTTTTGTAATATCTTTGTTACTTCGCATATTTTCTCAAAAACTTGAGTATCTTCCTGAGTAGAAGGTTGCCCGAATAAATCTATCAGGACATTGTAAGAATTAAGGGTATGATTCCCCAAGAAATTTCCTCCGGTAACGGTATCTAGAACAAGCCTATTCCAAGGGGTTATGCCAATATAAAAATTGCGAAGAAGCACGGAAGTGGAAAGCTTCCTATTGGATCTATTTTGAGCATTGCAAATTCTATACTAGGCATCTTTTAAGTTTTCTTCCTCCCTTTGTTTAAAGTTGAGGACCTCACTCTTGGGAGTGTTGATAATGATAGGTGTGCTAGACATGATGGCAAGCAAGCAAGCGGCACACAAGCAAACAAGAAGTAATCGAACGATAAACACACGGCAGAAGAAGGGCAAATAAAACGGCAAGGGTGAAGTGGGGGAGAGGAAAACGAGAGGCAAAAAATGTAATGCGAAGGATAAAGGTTTGTGATAGGTACTTGGTATATGACTTTTGCGTAAGCCTCCCCGGCAGCGGCGCCAGAAATTCTTCTTGCTACTTCTCGAGCTTGCGTTGTATTCCCTCAAAGAGGAAAGGGAGATGCAGCACAATAGCGTAAGTATTTCCCTCAGTTTTTGAGAACCAAGGTATCAATCCAGTAGGAGACCACACGCGAGTCCCTCGCACCTGCACAAACAAATAAGAACTTCGCAGCCAATGCGATAAGGGGTTGCCAATCCCTTTACGGTCACTTACGAAAGTGAGATCTGATAGAGATGATAGTTTATATTTTTGGTATTTTTGTTTATAAGAACAGAAAGTAAAAGCGGAAAAACTAAAGTAGATGTAGATTGATATGTTGAGAATAGACCCGGGGGCCATAGTGTTCTCTAGTGGCTTATCTCATGATAGCGATATTCTACGGCGGGTAAACAAATTACTGTCGAGCAATTGATAGAAAAGCGAATAATTATGAGACTATCTAGGCATGATCATTATATATAGGCATCACGTCCGAGACAAGTAGACCGACTCCTTCCTGCATCTACTACTATTACTCCACACACCGACCGCTATCCAGCATGCATCTAGTGTATTGAGTTCATAAGAACAGAGTAACGCCTTAAGCAAGATGACATGATGTAGAGGGATAAACTCAAGCAATATGATATAAACCCCATATTTTTATCCTCGATAGCAACAATACAATACGTGCCTTGTTGCCCGTACTGTCACTGGGAAAGGACACCGCAAGATTGAACCCAAAGCCAAGCACTTCTCCCATTGCAAGAACTATAGATCTAGTAGGCCAAACCAAACCAATAATTCGAAGAGACTTGCAAGAATATTATGAGCACACATAAAGAGTTCAGAAAAGAACCAAATATTTCTCATAGATAATCTTGATCATAAACTCACAATTCATCGGATCTCGACAAACACACCGCAAAAAGAGATTATATCGAATAGATCTCCTCGAAGACCGAGGAGAACTTTGTATTGAGATCCACAGAGAGAGAGAAAAAGCCATCTAGATACTAGCTATGGACCTGAAGGTCTGAGGTAAACTACTCACAACTCATGGTGAGGGCGATGATGATGATGTAGAAGCACTCTGTGATGGATCCCCCCTCCGGCGGAGCTCCGGAACAGGCTCCAAGATGGGATCTCACGGGAACAGAAGGTTACGACGGTGAAATTAGGGTTTTCTCTCTGTTGCTGATGGTTTCGGGGTACGTAGACTTATATAGGAGGAAGGAGGACACCAGGGGACTCACGAGGGCCCCACGAGGCAGGGGGGCGCACCCTGGGAAGGGGGGCGTGCCCCCCACCCTCGTGGGCACCTCGTGGCTCCCCTGACGTGGTTCTCAAGTCTCCCGTGCGTGATTTTCTCCCAAAATATCTCTCCCGAAGGTTTCATTCCGTTTGGACTTCGTTTGATATTCCTTTTCTGCAAAACCCTGAAACAGGCAAAAAACAGCAATCTGGACTGGGCCTTTGGGTTAGTAGGTTAGTCCCAGAAATGATATAAAAGTGTATGAGAAAGCCCATTAAACATCCAAAACATTATAAGTAATAGCATGAAAAAATCAAAAAATATAGATATGTTGGAGACGTATCATACCAGAAGTCTGGTGCGGTAGTATCCCATGTCGCGGGCAGAGTTAGTGGATAATGGTTGGATTTGTTCTTCCACTATATAAGAGGAGTCTTCTTCTCCAAGAAGACTTACCTCTTCCCTCCCTAAGCTTCATTGTTGCTCAAAGCTCCATTTTCGCCCGATCTCTCTCCCTAGCCAATCAGACTTGTTGATTTTCTAGGGATTGGTTGAGAAGGCATCGATCTACACTGCCACCAAGATAAATTTGAATCCCCCAACTAATACCTTGTGGATCTTGTTACTCTTGGGTGTTTGAGCACCCTAGACGGTTGAGGTCACCTCGGAGCCATAGTCCATTGTGGTGAAGCTTCATGGTGTCGTTGGGAGCCTCCAATTAAGTTATGGAGATAGCCCCAATCTTGTTTGTAAAGGTTCGGTCTCCGCCTTCAAGGGCACCACTAGTGGAATCACGACACCTCGCATTGCGTGAGGGCGTGAGGAGAATACGGTGGCCCTAGTGGCTTCTTGGGGAGCATTGTGCCTCCACACCGCTCCAACGGAGACGTAATTCCTCTCAAAGGGAAGGAACTTTGGTAACACATCCTCGTCTCCACCGGCTACACTTGTGGTTATCTCTTACCTTTACTTGTGCAAGCTTTTGTTGTGTTTCATAGCTTGCTTGCTTGTGTGCTTATTATTGTTGCATCATATAGGTTGCCCACTTAGTTGCATATCTAGACAACCTATATTGTTGCTAAGTTTAATTTGGTTAAGAAAAGCTGAAAATTGTTAGTTGCCTATTCACCCCCTCTAGTCAACCATATGGATCCTTTCAATTGGTATTAGAGCCTTGTCTCTTTATTAAGGACTTTACCGTCCAAAGAGTATGAGTGACAACGTAGTCAAGACAGAGGAACACTTCGGTGGAAATTCATCCATGTCTACATCCGACGGGGGACCCTCGGTCTCTCATGAGCAGTTCAATGCGGCTTTGGACACATTGAAAGACTCAATGACGGCGGAGGTCAAAGGCATGTTCAAAGAATTTCTTGAGGGAGTTAAATTACCCACTGCACCGTTGGAAGTGGTTCGTCCCATTAACAACATGTCAGATGCTATTCTCGATAAGGAAGAAGCTAGTAGTGAGCAAGTCCCGGTGACTAAGAATGGGAGTGGCATCTTTGCTCACTCCGCACCTCCCATCAATTATGGAGGACCCGTTCCCACCCCGCATCTAAATTCGGTTGGTCCTCCCCCTAAGTTTGTGAAAAATGCTGATTTTGCTACTTGGACATTTCGTTTTGAATGTCATTTAAACTATTGTTCTACTAATCTTTGGAGAATAATTGAGCAAGGTTTCTACCCACATGATCCTACAACTTAACTCCAAGAGAAGCTGTAGATCATCAATTCAACGAGTCCATTATTTGTGTTCTTCAAGAAGCCATCCCTCCCAAAGATAGTGCACACCTTCGACCCTTCACCGTGGCCAAGGAAGCATGGGAGCATGTTGGTTCCTTGTACAAGGGAAGCGCAAGCATTCAACGCTCAAACTATGAAGTTGTGCAAGATGAAGCCGATGAGTTTGCCATGATCGAAGATGAAGATCCCCATGAACTTTATCGAAGATTAACCACTCTCGCAGTCTCACTTCGAGATCATGGGAGCAAGGACACAAATGACAATTGGATCAAGCACAAGTTTCTCAAGGCCATGATGCCTTATCACAAGTCCATGTCCTCCGTCATCTGCTAAAGACCGGACTTCCACACTTTGTCCTCAAGTGAAGTGTTGGACGAGTTCGTAGCCATGATGATCTTGGACAAGACTGCCGACAATGCGGTGTTGCATGCTCAACGATCAAAGAATCCCAACCTTGCATTGAAGGCCAAGGCTTGTGTGGAAGAAGAGGATGAAGATGAGTGTTGCCCCGAAGACACCAAATATGCCTATCATGAGCACATGGCTCTTGCTTCACGACAATTTTGGGGCAACACAAAGAATTCAGGGCCCAACTTCAATAAGAACAATTCAAGTGGCTTCAAGGGCAAGCAACGAGCGAGGACGTGCTACAATTGTGGCAATGTGAGTCACTTTGTTGTAGATTGCCCATATGAGAAAAGAGAAGACAATGGAGGCAAGCTTATCCGTAAGGACAAGGCCAAGTCTTATCCCAACAAGAACAACTTCACCAAGAAGACTCCTCCCAAAGGATTGGTGGACCAAGAAGAGTATGATGAGGATGATGATGATGAAGAAGATGACGAGATGGTCACCATGGCCACCGTTGCTATTGGAAAAACTCCACGGTCATCCCTCTTCGAATCACCAAATGAGAACATCACCGCCAAGTGCCTCATGGCTAAAGCCAGCAACAAGGAGTTTGCTTCCGGTGGGGGATCATGGTTGCTCGATAATGGAGCCACAAATCATATGACCGGAAGCAAAGACTTGGTGGTGGACGTGCACAAAGGTTCATCTATGGTCACCAATGTCGAATGGGGTGATGCTTCATCTTTTAAGGTATTGGGGCTTGGCAAGGTTGTCGTTTCTCATGATCTCACAATCGAGAAAGTCATGCTTGTTGAGTCCCTTGCATACAATTTACTTTCCGTTCGTCAACTTGCACTCATGGGCTTTGCTACATTCTTTGATATTGATACCGTGTCCCTCTTTTGGAGCAAGACTCGTAAAGTAGCCTTTGTTGGGCATGTCGAGAACGGTCTCTATGTGGTTAACTTATCAGAGCGACCCCCTAAGACCGCGACTTGCCTAATGGCTAAAGTTGATGTGGGGTGGTTTTGGCATCGCCGTTTAGCCCACGTCAATATGAGATCTTTGCAAAGTCTTCTCAAGAGGGACCATGTCCGTGGACTAACAAATGTTAGTTTTGCTAAAGATCGTGCTTGCAGTGCTTGTATCGAAGGAAAGCTACATGAGAAGGCTCACCCTCCCACGACTATCATCTACTCAACGAGACCTTTAGAGCTCCTTCACATGGATCTCTTTGGGCCTCCATCCTTTGATAGTCTTGGGGGTAGAAAGTATTGCTTGGTGATTGTAGATGATTACTCAAGATACACTTGGGTATACTTCTTCAAGAGGAAGAGTGAGACCCAACAAACCATCATCAACTTTGCAAATGAAGATCAACGTCAACATGATGCAAAGATCTTGATGATTCGTAGTGACAACGACACCGAGTTCAAGAATTGCACCTTGGATGAGTTCCTTAGTGATGAGGGGACCAAGCATCAATATGCCGCACCTTGTACCCCTCAACAAAATGGTGTGGCGGAGAGAAAGAACCAGACATTGATGGACGCGGCAAGGACCATGATGGCGGAGTTCAAGTCTCCGTACAACTTTTCGGCCGAAGCCATCAACACCGCTTGTCATGCATCCAATCGGCTCTATCTCCGCAAAGGGTAGAACAAGACTCCATATGAGATACTTACCGGTAACAAGCGCAACCTCAAGTACTTCCGGGTGTTCGGTTGTAAGTGTTTCATACTCAAGAAAGGTGTCCGTTTGTCTAAATTTTAAGCTAGAGCTCGTGAGGGCATATTTGTTGGTTATGCTACAAACTCTCATGCTTACCGCATCCTCAACAAGTCCAATGGACTCATTGAGGAGACGTGTAACATGGAGTTTGATGAGAATAACGGCTCCCAAGTGGAGCAAAGTGGTACTTGTGATGTAGGTGATGAAGTTCCTCCTCAAGCCATAAGAAGAATGGGTGTTGGTCATATCCTACCCATTGAGGAAACCCTTGTGGCCGAAGGAGAAGGACAATGTTCCACTCAAGTGGAACCATCACCAACCCAAGACCCACACGCTTCCGAAGAACAAAGTGAAGGGCCTCAACCCGATGAACAAGGCCAAGTGCAAGATCAACTGCAAGATGGTGTTGATCCACCAAGTGATGCACAAGGCCAAGTTCCCTCTCCCGAGCATTTTCAAGATCAAGATCAAGAACAAGCTCATAACGACGCTCAAGATGATCAACTTATAGCTCCTCAACTAACACTTGAAGAGCAATTGTAGCGTCGTGCTGCCAAAGTTGCTTCCAGGTTCGCTTCTAGAGAGCATCAAATGGAGAATATCCTTGGAAGCATCACAAAGGGGGTAAGCACTCGTAGTCAATTAGCAAAGTATTGTGCTCATCATACGTTTGTCTCTTGTGTTGAACCCCAAAAGGTCTATGAGGCCCTCGAAGACCCCGACTGGCTGAACGCCATGCAAGAAGAACTCCGTAACTTCGAGCGCAACAAGGTGTGTGATACATCTCCAATGTATCTATAATTTTTGATTGTTCCATGCTATTATTTATGAAGTCTTGGATGTTTAATGAGCTTTATCATTCACTTCTATATAATCTTTGGGACTAACCTACTAACCCAAAGGCCCAGTCCAGATTGCTGTTTTTTGCCTATTTCAGGGTTTTGCAGAAAAGGAATATCAAACGGAGTCCAAACGGAATGAAACCTTCGTAGGAGATAATTTTGGAGGAAATCACGCAAGATAAACTTCGGGGCCAAGCCAGAGGACAGGGGGCCCACCCTCGAGGGTGGGGGGCGCGCCCCCCTTCCCATGGCGCGCCCCCTGCCTCGAGGGCAGCCCGTGTGGCCCCTGGTGCCCCTCTTCTTCCTGTATATACATACGTACCCTAGAAACTCCATACACAGAGAGAAAACCCTAATTCGACCGCCGTAGCTGCTGTTCCCATGGAGATCCCATCTTGGAGCCTGTTCTGGGAGGGGGATCCATCACGGAGGCCTTCATCATCATCATCATCGCCCTCACCATGAGTTGTGAGTAGTTTACCACAGACCTTCGGGTCCATAGCTAGTATTTAGATGGCTTCTTCTCTCTCTGGATCTCAATACAAAGTTCTCCTCGGTCTTTGAGGAGATCTATTCAATGTAATCTCTTTTTGCGGTGTGTTTGTCGAGATCCGATGAATTGTGAGTTTATGATCAAGGTTATCTATGAAAGATATTTGGTTCTTCTATGAACTTTTTATGTGTGCTCATAATATCCTTGCAAGTCTCTTCGAATTATTGGTTTGGTTTGGCCTACTAGATTTATAGTTCTTGCAATGGGAGAAGTGCTTGGCTTTGGGTTCAATCTTGCGATGTCCTTTCCCAGTGACAGTAGGGGCAGCAAGGCACGTATTGTATTGTTGCCATCGAGGATAGAATGATGGGATTTTCATAATATTGCTTGAGTTTATCCCTCTACATCATGTCATCTTTCTTAAGGCGTTACTATGTTCGTATGAACTCAATACACTAGATGCATGCTGGATAGCGGTCGATGTGTGGAGTTATAGTAGTAGATGCAGGCAGGAGTCGGTCTACTTGTCTCGGACGTGATGCCTATATACAATGATCATGCCTAGATAGTCTCATAATTATTCGCTTTTCTATCAATTGCTCGACAGTAATTTGTTTACCTGCCGTAGAATATCGCTATCATGAGAGAAGCCACTAGAGAAAACTATGGCCCCCGGGTCTATCTCTATCATATTACTTTCCCGGTAATTTATTTTGCCGTTGTTTATTTGCTGTTTTATTAAACTAAAAAATACCAAAAATATAAACTATCATCTCTATCAGATCTCACTCTCGTAAGTGACCGTAAAGGGATTGACAACCCCTTATCATGTTGGCCGCAAAGTTCTTATTTGTTCATGCAGGTGCGAGGGACTGGCGCGTGGTCTCCTACTGGATTGATACCTTGGTTCTCAAAAACAGAGGGAAATACTTACGCTACTGTGCTTCATCTCCCTTTCCTCTTCGAAGGAATACAACGCAAGCTCAAGAGGTAGCAAGAAGAATTTCTGGCGCCGTTGCCGGGGAGGCTTACGCAAAAGTCATATACCAAGTACCTATCACAAACCATTATCCTTCGCATTACATTTATTTGCCTCTCATTTTCCTCTCCCCCAGGGTTCACCTTTGACGTTTTATTCGCCCTTCTTCCGCCGTGTATTTCTCGTTCGCTTGCTTCTTGTTCGCTTGTGTGTGTTGCTTGCTTGCTTGTCATTATGGCTCTCCCGTCTAGCGGTGAACCTCACCTCAAGAGGCCGGAGGAGATTTAAAACAATGTCAGACATTTTATGACTATACAATTTGAGCATAATGACTTCTTCAAAAGTGAGCTTAAAAAACAAAAAAGGTTTATGGAGTATATGAATAAAGACCTTGATGATATGACCAAGGAATTTTATGGCTTGAATCTCAGTTTGCTCATCTTTAGAACTTAATTGCCCAAATTCGGATAAACAGTCCACCTTGATTAATAAGATGGCTGCTAAACCGGAAGAGCATGAAAATAAAGATGAAGATCTGAAAGTTATTGATGTGTCTCCTATTAGATCCTTGTTTGCTAGTATTAATCTTGATGAAAATAGGATTGGAGATGATTCTGCTTTAAGGTGTCCTAGTAATTCGGAGTTTTTAGATCTTGATGCTAAAATTGCTAAAAGTGGGATTGAAGAGATTAAAACTTTGCATAGTGATGAACCCACCACTTTGGATTTCAAGGGATTCAATTATGAAAATTGTTCTTTGATTGATTGTATTTCCTTGTTGCAATCCGTGCTAAATTCCCCGCATGCTTATAGTCAAAATAAAGCTTTCACTAAACAGATAGTTGATGCTTTGATGCAATCCTATGAAGAAAAACTTGAGTTGGAAGTTTCTTGTCAGGCCCAAGATGCGATTCTATCCCGATCATGTGACACTTACGTGATTGGGACACAACTGCATTTCGGGCGCTTAGCAAGATGCATATCATTACATCGTACCATTACATACATACATGGGGGATACACCAATACATACAAGTCACATGAATACAACAACATCAATACAAGGCATCCGACTACGGATGCAAACATGAAAGCACAACGACATCCATCTGCTATCCCAGGTTGCCGACCAGGAACCTAACCCAAGACTGAGGAAGAAAAAGAAGAAGAAAGAACTCCAACACAACGAATATCGCTCTCACGTCAAGTCTTCGGAAACCTGCACCTGCAACTGTTGTTGTAGTATCTGTAAGCCACGAGGACTCAGCAATCCCATAAACCTGGGTAACAAGACTAGCAAAGGTTAATGGGTAGGAAGAGGTAAAGTGGTGAGGTCGCAGCAACGGCTAAGCAATATATGGTGGCTAACTTACGAGTACAAGAATAGATGAGCATCTATGCAAACGGTCGCAAACTAGTAATGATCGCTAAAGATCCTGAACTACCTACGAGTCAAACATAACCCCACCGTGTTCTCTTCTCAAAGTAAAAAGAGACAGCCACGGTTACTCACACAGTTATGTGTTTTACTTCGGATCCTCTGTCAAGTTTTCTACAACCGAACATTAACAAATTCCAATCTGCCACATAACCGCGGGCACGGCTTTTGAAAGATCATAACCCTGCAGGGGTGTCCCAACTTAGCCCATCACAAGATCTCACGATCAGCAGAATTAATAATAATATTACCCCTTATCTTAGGGAAGGCCCGATCAAACTCGGAATTCCCGGTGCACAAGACATTTCGACAATGGTAAAACAAGTCCAGCAAGACCTCCCGGCGTGCCGACACCCTGATAGTAGCCGCTCATATCTCGTCTCAGGCCACGACCGGATAGGTGAGCCTACGGGAGCCAATCCTCGAGTTTCCCCGTGGTGGCCCCGTAGTCTCCCCGTTTGGGACCAACACCATCAGCACTGCCCCCTGCTATGTAGAAGAATCCTCGGGTAGCGCTAACTCCCTATGCAATTAATTAATTAATTAAGTTTTTATTATGAGTACATTAAAACCAATGTTGGGCCTTGCTGGAGGAGTTTTATTCAAAGACGAACTGTCAAGGGGTCCCCATATACCCAACCGTGTAAGGAACGCAAAATCAAGGAACATAACGCCGGTTTATCGGCTCCTAAGGTGGCATGAGTGGAACAAAACACCGAGCAAAAGGCCAAGCCTTCCACCCGTTGCCAAGTATATTGATGTGTTAATATAATAATAATAGATATTGTGATATTCCAACAACAAGTTCCAACATGGAACGATCTTCATCTTCACCTGCAACTAACAACGCTATAAGAGGGGCTGAGCAAGCGGGTAACATATCCAAACAACGGTTTGCTGGGAAGGTATCAAAGGTTAGAGGTTTCATGGCAACAAGGAGAGGGGTTGACAAATAGATAGGTAGCGCGACATATAACGATATCATCGAGACAACTAGCAAAGGCAATGATAGTAAATGTATCCAAGGAGACGGTCATCTTGCCTGAGATCCTGCAAGGAAGAAGAACGAATCCATGAAGAAGACGAAGAAGAAGCCTTGAAGACGAACCACGCGTAGCCGAACGAATCCTCACGAACGCAACAGAAAAGAACTAGCGAGAAGAAAGCACACAACATGGTAAAAACACCACTCAAGAACATGACAAGATGCTCAACCAACTATGATGTAAGACAAGTCTATATGATGCAATTCATGGCAAGGGATGAAGCACACAAGAACAACACAAGCCAACTAGTTTAAATGAGGCCGGAATCAACATATAGCATTTCCGGTAAGTCCTCATATGCACATTTTGAAATTGGTCCAGATCTGAACAAACCTTAGGTTAAAGTTGTTAAACAGCAAGTTAAGATGCACCATGATGATCTACTCGAAATTCTAGTCAAGTTTCATATAAAGTTTGTTTAATTCGGAGCTACCGCCTAGAAGATATGAGCAAAACAAGGCAAGCATGTCAACGGTGCAAGATGCACCCAAACATCAAGCAAACACACTCCAAGCATGAAAACAACATGATATTAAGCTTCTACATGCAAAATCACACAAGTTTCATATAGGGCACACTCAAAACGGAGCAACCGATCAACACATACACACGAAACAAGATATAACAACAAGCTGTCCACAATCAGCCACATAGCAACTTTGGAGCAAGGTAAATATATGCTACAACACTCAAACATGATAACAAGAAGCATGGATGTGAATTAGACATGATACTTAACAAGCATGAACTTAGAACACACCCAAAAGCTTGCTGGAACACACATAACTAAGCATGGCAAGTTGCAATACATTTATCCAGACTTAGTGAAAATCTGGGAAGGCAAAAACATCATCATGATGCTGCCTTCGGAGGCACAAAACAACAAGCATATCAACTCTACTAAGTATATAAAGATCATGGACATGTAATAGACATAGCATACATCAAACAACTCCATTGGAGCAACTCCATAGGAGGCATGGATCAATAACAACAAGCTTCACCAAATTGATCATGCTAATAAAAATCTGACAGGTAAATTTATAGCAACTTGAGAGTAAGAAATAAATAAGCTACAACAGGCCATATGAGAAAACAAGGGCATGGATGGATAGAGCATAACATGGACAACAAGACATGATCATTGGCCACTCCAAAACAAGCATGGATTTGAGTGGGGCATCAAGCAAACATAGCATCAGGTTTAACAGATTCCAGACTTAGCAGTTTTTTCACTAAGTATAAAACAGCAACATTGGCATGGCATGTTTACAAGCTTGTTTAAGTCACCTCAAGGCATATCATGGAAAGTGGATTGCACCACAGCAAAGACCATCTGATTGTGCTTCTAAAACATATAGACATGTGGCATGAAGACAAACACATCAATAGCAATGAGCAAGTCAAAACAGCATCTCATAACAAGTTTCAGCACTTAACAACCACATGCACTTTTGCAACAGAGATTAACATGGCAATATGACAGCTAACATGAATGCTACAACAACCATCATGTAGAGCACTTCACAATGAACATTTTGATATATCATATGCTCCATTTGGATAAACATGCACAAAGTTACAAGCATCACAAGTATGCAACAAAATTACATATAACATCAGTTTTAAGCATATAGCACTCTTGCAACGATGATTAGGGCATCAAGATGAAGTTAAACAAGCATGCCACAATGGAACAAAATGAAGAGCATATCACAACGATCATTTTGACACATTATATACATCATTTGGCTCACCACACAAAAAGTTACAGCCACATGAACGTGCAACATTATTTATAGATCTCAGGGACTTAGTGAAAAAGGAGGCAACCTCGGGGTCGGGCAGACAATGACCGTGCCTGCCCGGACATGTCCGCACGATGGGAGGATGACGCGTGGGTCCGATGCGAGGTTTGGACGTGTCCGGCGCCCTGGTGGACACGTCTGGCTGGTTGGGCAGAGGAGGCCGCCGGCGGCGGCTGCTCCGGCGACGAACGGGGCGGAGGAGAGCGGGGACGGCGAGATCGGGCCACCTGGGCACCGGATCTGGCCGGAGACGGTGAGCTGGGCGGCACGACGGCGGCTCCTGGCCGCGGGACTCCGGCGACGAGGTAGCTCGGGTCCGCGGGCGCGGGGCGACGGGGGCTCTGCAGAGTGACACGGCGGGGTTTCGGGGTCACCGGCGGCGGGGACTTGGGGATGAGGAGGCGGAGGCGCGGGGCGAAGGGTCCGGCGACGAGGCCGCTGCACTCCGGCGAGGGCGGCGGCTCGGGAGGAGCAAGGAGGAGCGCTCGGGGGGTCGCGCGGGCGCTCGACCCGGATCGGCCCGCGGCGGGCTGCGGTCGGGCCCTATGGGCCGCGGCGGCTGGAGGGGCATGGAAAGGCCAGGTGTTGTGGGGAGGCTGAGGTGGCGCCGTGGGAGTGGTGGAGGGAGGTGGAAACGGCGGCGGCTAGCCAATGGCAGGCTGCCAAGTGGCAGTTCGGGGCTGGTCGGCGCCGGAATTCGAGGAGAGGAGGTGGGAGGCGGCTGGAGGTTAGGGGAGAGGCTAGGGGATGCCCAAAATGGACATGGGGGTGTTTATATAGGGAAAGAGCTAGGGTTTAGGGGGTTTTAGTCCGTTTCGGACCGTACGATCCCGATCGTGCGGCAACGAGCGGAGGGGGAGGTAGGTGGCTTAGGTGGGCTGTGATGAGAGGAGAGGAGAGAGGGGAAAAGAGGCACGCGGGGTTTTTCGGAGACCGAAAACGTCCGACGTTTTTAACCGGCGACTAGTGCCGCTATATATATCCGTTGGGCTATCAAACGGACTCCGAATGCGATGAAATTTGGCAGGCGGCCTGTCTACACTATAATAAGACCACACGCCAAGTTTCATCCCATTCTGAGAACATTTTCCGGCCACTTATAAAATAAATATTCGGAGATGCCGCGGGCACGTGCAAGTGTGTCTGGGCTCAGAACGGACAACGGAGAGGACGAGGGAACTCGGGCGGATGCAAGTTAACGGGACTGACAGATTCATATCATAATTTTGTGTTGTGAAGTATTGTGTTGTGTTGTGAAGTTTTGTCTAAGTTTTGTCTAAGTTTTGTGTTGTGAAGTTTTCAAGTGTTGAGTATTGCTTTGATGGACTATGGAACAAAGAGTGGCAAGAGCCTAAGCTAGGGGATGCCCAAGGCACCCCAAGGTAAAATTCAAGGACAACCAAAAGCCTAAGCTTGGGGACGCCCCGGGAAGGCATCCCCTCTTTCGTCTTCATCCATCGATAACTATACTCGGAGCTATATTTTTATTCACCACATGATATGTGTTTTACTTGGATCGTCTTGTATAATTTGAGTCTGTGCTTGTTAGTTTGCCACAATTATCCTTGTTGGACACACCTATTTTAGAGAGTTAAATATGGCCTAGGAATTGATAGAACACTCTATGTGCTTCACTTATATCTGTTGAGTTGAATAGTTTTTGCTCTAGTGCTTCACTTATATCTTTTAGAGCACGGTGGTGATAATATTTTGTAGAAATTGTTGATCTCTCATGCTTCACTTATATCTATTTGAGAGTCTATTAAAACAACATGGTAATGAGCTTAGGCTATAAAACTAGTCTTCACATGATAGACATCATATATCAATGTAGTAAAAACTTTCACACTAAGTGCATTGAATATGATGAGAAGTTGGATGCTTGATAATTGTTTTAAGATATGAGGATAGTGATATTAGAGTTATGCTAATGGAGTTATTATGAAATTGAGAAATGCTTGTGTTAAAGTTAGTGATTCACGTAGCATGCACGTATGGTGAACCGCTATGTGACGAAGTTAGAGCATGAGGTATTTGTAAAGTGTCAACCTTTGTGTGGAGGTCGGGGGCGCACGATGGTTAACTCCTACCAACCTCCCCCCTAGGAGCATGCGTTGATTGCTTTGTTTTGATGACTCGTAGATTTTTGCAACAAGTACATGCGTTCTTATGACTAATGTTGAGTCCATGGATTATACGCACTCTCACCCTTCCACCATTGCTAGCCTCTCTTGTACCGCACAACTTTCGCCGGTACCATACACCCAATATATATCTTCCCTCAAAACAGCCACCATACCTACCTATCATGGCATTTCCATAGCCATTCCGAGATATATTGCCATGCAACTTTACACCGTTCCGTTCATATGACACGCATCATATTGTCATATTGCCATGCATGATCATGTAGTTGACATCGTATTTGTGGCTAGGCCACCATGCATAATTTTTCATACATGTCACTCTTGATTCATTGCACATCCCGGTACACCGCCGAAGGCATTCGTATAGAGTCATACTTTGTTCTAGTATCGAGTTGTAATTCAATGAAAGTGTGATGATTATCATTATTAGAGCATTGTCCCATATGAGGAAAGGCTAAATCAAGAAAGCCCCTCCAAAAAAGGCCAAAGAAAAAAAGGCCCAAAAAAAAGGGACAATTGTTAGTATCTTTTTCCACACTTGTGCTTCAAAGTAGCACCATGTTCTTCATGATAGAGAGTCTCATGTTTAGTCACTTTCATATACTAATGGGAATTTTCATTATAGAACTTGGCTTGTATATTCCAATGATGGGATTGAAGGAAATATGCCCTAGAGGCAATAATAAAGTTATTTTTTATTTCCTTATATCATGATAAATGTTTATTATTCATGCTAGAATTGTATTAACCAGAAACTTAGTACATGTGTGAATACATAGACAAAACAAAGTGTCCCTAGTATGCCTCTACTAGACTAGCTCATTGATCAAAGATGGTTATGTTTCCTAACCATAGACATGAGTTGTCATTTGATCAACGAGATCACATCATTAGGAGAATGATGTGTTGGACTAGACCCATCCGTTAGCTTAGCACTATGATCGTTTAGTTTTACTGCTATTGCTTTCTTCATGACTTATACATGTTCCTATGACTATGAGATTATGCAACTCCCGAATACCGGAGGAACACCTTGTGTGCTATCAAACATCACAACGTAACTGGGTGATTATAAAGATGCTCTACATGTGTCTCCGAAAGTGTTCCCGGTGTTGGTGTTGGGGAACGTAGCAGAATTCAAAAAATTTCCAACGCTTCACCAAGATCAATCTAAGGAGTCATCTAGCAATGAGCATACCGGAGTGCATCTACATACCCTTTTGTAGATCGCGTGCGGAAGCGTTCGAAGGAACGTGGATGAAGTAGTCGTACTCTTCGCGTTCTTCGTCACCGATGATCCCAGCACCGAACGGACGGCACCTCCGCGTTCAACACACGTACGGTACAGCGACGTCTCCTACTTCTAGATCCAACAAGGGTGGAGGAGAGGTTGTCAGAGATCCAGCAGCACGACGGCGTGGTGGTGGATGCAACAGGAAAACCTGCAGGGCTTCGCCGGCACCCTGCGTGAGGAGTAGGAGGTGTGACGGGAGGGGGGAGAGGCGCCAGAGGCTTGGGGTGCGGCTGCCCTCTCCCCCCACTATATATAGGGGCCAGGGGGCGCCGGCCCTAGGAGATCAGATCTCCAGGGGGGCGGCGGCCAAAGGGGGAAACTTGCCCCCCAAGGCATAGGGGGCGCCCCCTCCCCCTAAGGTTTCAACCCTAGGCGCATGGAGGGGGGCCCATATGGGTGCGCCAGCCCACCAGGGGCTGGCCCCCTTCCCCTTGCGGCCTAGGGGACCCACCGGTATGGGTGGCCCCACCCGGTGGACCCCCGGGACCCCTCCGGTGGTCCCGGGACACTCCCGGTGACCCCCGGAGTTCACCCGATGGCCGAAACTGGACTTCCTATATATCATTCTTTACCTCCGGACCATTCCGGAACTCCTCGTGACGTCCGGGATCTCATCCGGGACTCCGAACAACATTCGGGTTTCCATGTGCATGTATCTCTACAACCCTAGCGTCACCGAACCTTAAGTGTGTAGACCCTACGGGTTCGGGAGACACGTAGACATGACCGAGACGACTCTCCGATCAATAACCAACAGCGGGATCTGGATACCCATGTTGGTTCCTACGTGTTCCTCGATGATCTTCATCGGATGAACCAATGTGTCAAGGATTCACTCAATCCCGTATGTTATTCCCTTTGTCCATCGGTACGGTACTTGCCCGAGATTCGATCGTCAGTATGCCCGATACCTTGTTCAATCTCGTCATGGCAAGTCTCTTTACTCATTCCGTAATCCATCATCCCGTGACTAACTCCTTAGTTACTTTGAGCTCATTATGATGATGTCTTACCGAGTGGGCCCAGAGGTACCTCTCCGTCATACGGAGTGACAATATCCCAGTATCGGTTTGTACCAACTCAACAGACACTTTCGGAGATACCCGTTGCGTACCTTTATAGCCACCCAGTTACGTTGTGATGTTTGGCACACCCAAAGTATTCCTACGGTATCCGGGAGTTGCACAACCTCATGGTCTAAGGAATAAATACTTGACACCGAAAAGCTTATGCATTACGAATTATACGATCTCGTGCTAGGCTCAGGATTGGGTCTTGTCCATCACATCATTCTCCTAATGATGTGATCCTGTTATCACTGACATCCTATGTCCATGGTCAGGAAACCGTGACCATCTGTTGATCAACGAGCTGGTAACTAGAGGCTTACTGGGGACACATTGTGGTCTATATATTCACACATGTATCGCTGTTTCCGTACAATACAATTCAAGCATGAATAACAGACAATTATCATGAACAAGGAAATATAATAATAATACTTTTATTATTGCCTCTAGGGCATATTTCCAACAGTCTCCCACTTGCACTAGAGTCAATAATCTAGTTACATTGTGATGAATCGAACACCCATAGAGTTCTGGTGTTGATCATGTTTTGCCCGTGGAAGAGGTTTAGTCAACGGGTGTGCAACATTCAGATCCGTATGCACTTTACAAATATCTATGTCTCCATCTTGAACATAATTCCGGATGGAGTTGAAACGGCGCTTGATGTGCTTGGTCTTCTTGTGAAACCTGGGCTCCTTGGTAATGGCAATAGCTCCAGTGTTGTCACAGAAGAGAGTCATCGGGCTTGACGCGCTTGGAATGACTCCTAGGTCGGTGATGAACTCCTTCATCCAGACTCCTTCTTGTGCTGCTCCGCAAGCAGCTATGTACTGTTCTTCACATGTAGAATGCGCCACGATGCTCTGCTTGCAACTGCACCAGCTGACTGCTCCACCATTCAAAATATACACGTATCCGGTTTGTGACTTAGAGTCATCCAGATCTGTGTCGAAGCTAGCATCGACGTAACCCTTTACGACGAGCTCTTCGTCACCTCCATAGACGACAAACATATCCTTAGTCCTCTTCAGGTACTTTAGGATGTTCTTGACCGCTGTCCAGTGTTCCATACCGGGATCACTTTGGTACCTCCCTACCAAACTTATGGCAAGGTTCACATCAGGTCTGGTACACAGCATGGCATACATGATAGAACCTATGGCTGAGGCATAGGGAATGACACTCATCTTTTCTCTATCTTCTGCCGTGGTCGGGGACTGAGCCTTGCTCAATCTCATACCTTGCAAAACAGGCAAGAACCCCTTCTTGGACTGATCCATATTGAACTTTTTCAATATCTTGTCAAGGTATATACTTTGTGAAAGACCAATGAGGCGTCTTGATCTATCTCTATAGATTTTGATGCCTAATATGTAAGCAGCTTCTCCAAGGTCCTTCATTGAAAAACTCTTATTCAAGTAGGCCTTTACACTTTCCAAGAATTCTATATCATTTCCCATCAGCAATATGTCATCTACATATAATATGAGAAATGCTATAGAGCTCCCACTCACTTTCTTGTAGATACAGGCTTCTCCCCAAGTCTGTATAAAGCCAAACGCTTTGATCACATCATTAAAGCGAATATTCCAACTCCGAGATGCTTGCACCAGCCCGTAGATCGAGCGCTGGAGCTTGCATACCTTGTTAGCATTCTCTGGATCGACAAAACCTTCCGGCTGCATCATATACAGTTCTTCCTTGAGGAAACCATTAAGGAATGCTGTTTGACGTCCATTTCCCATATCTCATAATCATAGAATGCGGCAATTGCTAACATGATTCGGACGGACTTTAGCATCGCTACGGGAGAGAAAGTCTCGTCGTAGTCAATCCCTTGAACTTGTCGATAACCCTTAGCGACAAGCCGAGCCTTATAGATGGTCACATTACCATCCGCGTCTGTCTTCTTAAATATCCATTTATTTTCTATGGCGTGCCTATCATCAGGCAAGTCCACGAAAGTCTGTACTTTGTTTTCATACATGGATTCTATCTCGGATTTCATGGCCCCAAGCCATTTATTGGAATCTGGGCCCGCCATCGCTTCCTCATAGTTCGAAGGTTCACCGTTGTCTAACAACATGATTTCCATGACAGGGTTGCCGTACCACTCTGGTGCGGAACGTGCCCTTGTGGACCTTCGAAGTTCAGTAGTAACTTGATCTCTTTCTTCATGATCATCATCATTAACTTCCTCCCTTGTTGGTGCAGGCACCTCAGGAACAATTTCCTGCGCTGCGCTACTTTCCGGCTCAGGAGGGGTGACTGTCACCTCATCAAGTTCTACTTTCCTCCCACTCACTTCTTTCAAGAGAAACTCTTTCTCCAGAAAGGATCCATTCTTGGCAACAAAGACTTTGCCTTCGGATCTGTGGTAGAAGGTGTACCCAATCGTTTCCTTTGGGTATCCTATGAAGACGCATTTTTCCGATTTGGGTTCGAGCTTTTCAGGTTGAAGTTTCTTGACATAAGCATCGCAACCCCAAACTTTCAGAAACGACAACTTAGGTTTCTTGCCAAACCAAAGTTCATACGGTGTCGTCTCAACAGATTTCGACGCAGCCCTATTTAAAGTGAATGCGGCAGTCTCTAAAGCATAACCCCAAAAAGATAGCGGTAAGTCGGTGAGAGACATCATAGATCGCACCATGTCCAACAGAGTACGATTTTGATGTTCGGACACACCGTTACACTGAGGTGTTCCGCGCGGTGTCAATTGTGAAACAATTCCACAGTTCCTAAGGTGCGTGCCAAATTCATGACTCAAATATTCACCCCCACGATCCGATCGCAATAACTTTATTTTTCTGTCTCGTTGATTCTCAACCTCATTCTGAAATTCCTTGAACTTTTCAAAGGTCTCAGACTTGTGCTTCATCAAGTAGACATACCCATATCTACTCAAGTCATCTGTGAGGGTGAGAACATAACGATACCCTCCGCGAGCCTCAACGCTTATTGGACCGCTGATACGTCCAAAACGTATCTTTAATTTCTGCTTGCTCCATGCCACTTTTGGGTGATATTGCTATGATATTCATACACTTCCATACACTTTTGATCATATTTGGACTAACTTACTAATCCAGTGCACCCCAGTGCCAGTTTCTGTTTTCGGCTGTTTTTGTATTTCAGGTTTTCACGTTTCGAGAACTGCCCAGAAAAATTATATAAAAAATCAGCGATCCGGAAACAACACTGCGTCCGAAGGGCATCCTGGGGGGGGGGCACCAGGGCTCCAGGCGCCCTGGCGGCGCGCCCCCCCTGGGCCGCGCCGGGGGGGTGCCTGGGCCCCCCGAAGCCCGTCCGGTGCCCCCCTTTGGCATATATTTAGAGGGACCTCCGAAACCCTCAGAACAGGACTTCTTTTCGCGATCCCATCTCTGTTCCGCCGCCGCCGCCGCTTCCAAGATCGGGAGCACCAGGAGAACTCTTCCCGGCACCCTGCCGGAGGGGAGGATCACCACCGGGAGCTTCTCCACCACCATGGACGCCTCCCGGATGACTCGTGAGTAGTCTCCCTTGGACCATGAGTCCATGACCAGTAGCTATGTGATGTTCTCCTCCCGTTCTTGTGCTTCACTAATTAGTCCTCGTGAGCTGCCCTACATGATCGAGGCACCTATGTAATCCTTGTGCTGTTGCTATGTTGAGTTTGCTGGGATCCGATGGATTATGAGATTATGTTCAGATTGATCTTGAGTAATATATTTGATTCACCTCTTTTATATTTTTTAGTTCATAAGTAATTCTTGCATGTTCTCCGTTGTTATTTATTGCTTTGGCCGAGTAGTAGGTAGTGACTCCAAGAGGGAACGTTATGCTTGATTGTGGGTTCATGCCCCTCGATGACTAGCTTGAGTGACAGAAACATGAGTCTAGGGGATGTGTTGTTGCCACAAGGGGGAAAACAACGGTGCTTGTGCCCGCGGGTGCAAGGATTGTTTACTTTACGCAAAGTTCTTTTAATGCAGTTGTCTGTTGCATTGAGTTTACACTATGGGTGGGACTCGCAACTTAATACCAGCGAGATGTTCTGGATAGATATCTCAAGGTGGATGATTAGTAGTAGATATTGATGGATTTCGGTCTACTTACTTTGGCGTACCACCCATGCTTTGAATCTCAACCTTTCTTGCAATGTAGTCAGCATTGGTTTGCGTTCGTGGTCCTGTCAATTGCCCAGCTGTAATTTGTTTACCTCACATAGCTGTTTTATCGTATTTTGGGAGAGAGACATCACTAGTGAACATCATGAGACTCCGGTCCATATTACCATCATTGATCACATCCACTATTTACTTTCCGTTATTACTTACTATTGCAAAAACTATCTATCACTACTATCATTGCTTTTAACCCTTTGTGAACTACAAGGCCGGAGAGATTGACAACCTCTCTGTACTCGTTGGGAGCAAAGTTATTTGTATCTGTGTGCAGGTCCACGTTGATTGCTACTAATCTGGCGCCGTAGCAATTGACACCTACTTGTTGAACCTAGGAGTCTCTGGGGAATCGATCCTTGGCATCTTTGCTAGGGGAAAACACTTCTACTTACTGCATCTTACACCTTCCACTTGGGGTAACCAACGAGGGGTTCGAGGCCCATCAAGGAGTATTTTCTGGCGCCGTTGCCGGGGACTCCACTCTTCAGGATAGGGGAGTTGCATGCTATATTTTACCTTTGCTTTTTAGTCTTGTTAGTTTACCTTTCATTTTGGCTTTAGTTCCTTTTTATCGAAAATCACAAAAATAGTTATCTTGCTTGCTTGCTACTATGGGTTCCACCGAGAACACCAAGTTGTGTGACTTCACTAGTCACAACAACGATGACTTTATCAGCACACCTATCACTACACCTGCCACTTCAGCACCTTCATATGAAATTAAACCTGCTTTACTGAACTTAGTTATGAGAGAACAATTCTCCGGTGCTGGAGATGATGATGCTCTACACTTGAACAACTTTGTTGAACTTTGTGATATGCAAAAGTACCAAGAAATTGATGGTAATATTGTTAAGCTTAAGCTTTTTCCTTTCTCTTTGAGAGGAGGAGCTAAAATTATGTTTCAGTCTTTGCCTAGAAATAGCATAGATTCATGGGACAAGTGCAAAGATGCTTTTATCGGAAAATACTATCCACCTGCTAAAATTATCCAACTTAGAAGTAACATAATGAATTTTAAACAATTGGATAATGAACACATTGCCCAAGCTTGGGAACGTATGAAATCTCTTATCAAGAACTGCCCTACTCACGGTTTGACTACTTGGATGGTTATCCAAACTTTTTATGCAGGCTTGAACTTTACCTCGCGGAACTTGTTAGATTCGGCCGCGGGAGGAACTTTTATGTCAACTACACTTGGTGCTGCCATGAAGCTTCTCGATGAGATGATGACCAACTATTCCCAATGGCACACCGAACGCGCTCCAATAGGTAGGAAGGTAAACTCTGTCGAGGAGATTTCCTCCCTTAATGAAAAAGTTGACTTGATCATGTCTCTACTTTCGAAGCAATCTACTGTTGATCCTCGTGATGTTCCTTTAAATTCTTTGATTGCTCAAGAACAAGTAGATGTTAACTTTATCTCTAGAAACAATTTTAACAAAAATGCTTATAGGAGTAACTTTGGTAGCAATCCTAGATCGTTCCACTCTAACTCTTATGGGAACAACAATGCTTATCCTAGTACCAAGAACTCCAACACTGAACTAGAGACCATGCTTAGAGATTTCATCACTACCCAAAAAGCCTTTAATAAGAATGTAGAAGAGAAACTACATAAACTAGATGATCTTTCTTTTAAGGTAGACCACTTAGCCAATGAGGTAAAATTGCTAAAAATTGAAACTTCTCCTCTTAAGGAGAGGGAAGTCATCCCTATTAATGCTACTCAAGTACAAATTAATGAAAATATTAGGATGATGGCTAAACTTAAAGAGAGATGGGCTAGAGAAAGGGAGGAAGAGGAAAGAATTAAGAGCCTTCCTACCCACCACACTGTTGCTACTATCCAAGTTATTGAGGATGTTCACACTCTTAGCACCCAATGTACTCCTGGTCCCAATGGACCTATTAATGGTGATGCTATGACTTTAGAAGCTACCAAACAAGAGAACCTTAAGGACACCACTACCACTTTACTTGATGCTCGTGACCTTGATTTTGATAATTGCACTCTTACCGAAGTTATTGATTTCCTTCACAAGATGTCTAGAGATCCCCGCACTAGCACGCTTAACCTTGCCTTCACAGAGCATATCACTAATGCTCTCATCAAAGCTAGGGAGGAGAAACTTAGAGTAGAAGCCTCCATACCTAGAAAGCTAGAGGATGGTTGGGATCCTATGATAAAAATTAATTTGAATGACTTCTCTTGTTATGCATTATGTGATGTTGGTGCTAGTACCTCTGTTATGCCCAAAAGGATATATGATATGCTTAAATTGAAACCTTATGATTCTTGTTCTTTTGGTGTTCGTCTCGTTGATTCTTCCATAAAGAAACCTTTGGGGAGGATCGACGATGTTCTTATCGTTGTTAATGATAATTATGTTCCCGTTGATTTTACTATTATGGATATTGAATGTGATCCTTCTTGTCCAATTATTTTGGGACGTCCCTTTTTGCGCACCGTTGGTGCTATCATTGACATAAAAGAGGGTAATGTAAAATTGCAGTTTCCTCTCAAGAAAGGGATGGAACACTTCCCTCGTAAGAAGGTCAAGTTACCTTTTGAGTCCGTTGTACGGGCTAGTTATTCTTTTACTCTTGATAAAACTTGATCTATGCATTATGCCTAGCTTAAAGGCATAAAAGAAAGCGCTTTTGGGAGGCAGCCCACATGAATAATTTTTTTGCTTTTGTTGTGTCTTGATGTTGTTTACTGCTGTAGCACCATCATTGTATCTTTGCTTTTCATATTTGTGCCAAGTATAGCCTCCGATTGCTAGAAAGTTCAAAAGTTGTGAGGTGCTGTCCAGGAAACAGATTCTGTCCTTGGATAGAAAAATTCGTATAAAATCACCAGATCATCTTTTTGGTCTGAATTTTTTCGACAGCGTTCTCTATATAATTGTCTTTCGTGCGTCAGTTCTGAGTTTTTTGATTTGAGTTGCATAAGTATCCCGAACAGATCAATGACTGCCTGCTGTTCTGTTTTTCACAGATTCTGTCCTGTTTTGCCTTACCTTCACTTTGCAAATCAAGAACTTGCTTTTTCTTTGCAAAAACCTTTTGGCAATCTTGAGAAACAGTAGAACTTCAAGAATATCCTTATTTCTAGCAAGGTATAATTATTTTATTAAGGGTACTAACCTCGCTAATCAGATTATGATGAGTTATGTATGAAGGGAGTTTTCAAGTGTGCGAGGGAAGATGATAAAAAGATTCAGGAGTGTCAAGCGCTCAAGCTTGGGGATGCCCCCGTGCACCCCCAAGAAATATTCAAGGGACTCAAGCGTCTAAGCTTGGGGATGCCCCCGTCCATCCCCTTCTCCATCAACATTATCAGTCCGTCTTTCGTTCCGCTATATTTTTATCACTTCATGTGTTATGTGCTATGCTTGGAGCGTCTTGCTTTTAGTTTTCTTTTTTAGTTTTTCATAACGAGTCGGAACCCAGCATTCCTTTATGTGGGAGAGAAACACGCTCCACCTCTACCTAGAACATAACATAGAATTATCATGTCTATCTTTGCTGTGTGTGTTCTTTGTCTTTTAATAGCTACTATCGTGCTCTGCTCTTAGTATCCATGCTTATCTTTTCAAAGAGCTTTTGTTTAGTTGGTTGCTTGAACTCTCTTTAATTATCATGCTCACCTTATTAAGAGAGTTTGCTTCCGTTGCATTGGTTAATGTGTCTATGATAAATATGCTACTTGCATGGTGGTGCTTAGTAGTTCAGGTTTTCTTATGGTTAATCTCAAATAGCTGGGGCGTTCCCAATGTGTTATTGGAGTACCAACTTGGTTTGTTTGCCTATGATGTGGTATGGTTTAGTAATATCTTCCTTCGAGAATTTATTTTGATTGACTTGGCGTATGCTCACGCATATTTAAGACTGTAAAGAAAGTCTGTCAAGCCTTGATGATCTTTTATTTCTGAGTAGCGATATAACTTCCATGCCTGATTCAATATTGCTTTGTCGCTCTGCATGATTATGACCGTCATTGCTCTCTTAGTTGGTCGCTCCCAGTCTTTTGCTAACCTCCACCTGTACTAAGCAAACTAACCATGCAATACATAGCTCATGGGAAAGTAGCCTAAAAACTATTGTGGTAAAGAATATGTTGCCTATGTATCTTATTTCTTATAAGTTGCTTGCTGAGCGGTAACCATGTTTCTCGGGACGCCATCAACTGTCACACTTTTGTTGAATATCATGTGAGTTGCTATGCATGTTCGTCTTGTCCGAAGTAAGGGTGATTTGCCGCGGGTTGAATTAATATGCATATTGTTAGAGAAGAACATTGGGCCGCCAACCAAAGCCATGCATCATGGTGGAAGTTTTAGCTTGGACCTTAATCCTCAATCTCTTATGAGAACATGCTTATGCATTAAAGAGGAGTCCATCATCTATTTTCTATGTTGTCCCGGTATGGATGTCCTCAAGTTGAGATCTATCAAAAACGAGAAATCAAATGCGATCTATTTCCTTGGACCTTTGTACAGGTGGCATAGAGGTACCCCTTTGTGACACTTGGTTGAAACATATGCAATGCAACGATAACCCATGGGAATCCGAGCTAATTAGGACAAGGTGCGAGCACTATTGGTATTCGACGCATGAGTCTTGCAACTTATAAGATGTCTTATGCATGACACATATGAAGTACTACTACCGTTGACACAATTGCTTCCATGTTTTCAAAATAAAAAGCTCTAGCACATAACCATTCTTTTACTTTTATGTTAAAGCACCAACTACTGAGAGCATGATTGTCATTCTGAGTGTAATGTGCATTGTCCCAAAGTAGCATTGTCTTTTGCATGATTGTGATATCGTTTATTCTGAAATGATTGTATCTAGTCATCACTTAAACCTTGAAGGTGCCCCTGCATTTATGTTTTGCATCACTAAAGGGGGCAAGCTAGATATCACTTTATCATATTTGCACATCATGTTCATTGCAAATCCTTTTGATGTTTCAGTTTCATATTGTAAAACTTTTAGTCATTTGTGATTTTCTCATGAGGCAACTTAATTACTGTAGAATCATTGTCTCAGTAAGCTTTTGTCATATGACTATGAAAAAGTCCTTTATGGTTAATAGCATGTCACCACAGAAATTATTCTTGTTATCATTTACCTACTCGAGGACGAGCAGGAATTAAGCTTGGGGATGTTGATACGTCCAAAACGTATCTATAATTTCTGCTTGCTCCATGCCACTTTTGGGTGATATTGCTATGATATTCATACACTTCCATACACTTTTGATCATATTTGGACTAACTTACTAATCCAGTGCACCCCAGTGCCAGTTTCTGTTTTCGGCTGTTTTTGTATTTCAGGTTTTCACGTTTCAAGAACTGCCCAGAAAAATCCAGAAAAATTATATAAAAAATCAGCGATCCGGAAAAAACACTGCGTCCGAAGGGCAGCCTGGGGGGGGGGGGCACGAGGGCTCCAGGCGCCCTGGCGGCGCGCCCCCCTTGGGCCGCGCCGGGGGGGCGCCTGGGCCCCCCGAAGCCCCTCCGGTGCCCCCTTTGGCATATATTTAGAGGGACCTCCGAAACCCTCAGAACAGGACTTCTTTTCACGATCCCATCTCTGTTCCGCCGCCGCCGCCGCTTCCAAGATCGGGAGCACCAGGAGAACTCTTCCCGGCACCCTGCCGGAGGGGAGGATCACCACCGGGAGCTTCTCCACCACCATGGACGCCTCCCGGATGACTCGTGAGTAGTCTCCCTTGGACCATGAGTCCATGACCAGTAGCTATGTGATGTTCTCCTCCCGTTCTTGTGCTTCACTAATTAGTCCTCGTGAGCTGCCCTACATGATCGAGGCACCTATGTAATCCTTGTGCTGTTGCTATGTTGAGTTTGCTGGGATCCGATGGATTATGAGATTATGTTCAGATTGATCTTGAGTAATATATTTGATTCACCTCTTTTATATTTTTTAGTTCATAAGTAATTCTTGCATGTTCTCCGTTGTTATTTATTGCTTTGGCCGAGTAGTAGGTAGTGACTCCAAGAGGGAACGTTATGCTTGATTGTGGGTTCATGCCCCTCGATGACTAGCTTGAGTGACAGAAACATGAGTCTAGGGGATGTGTTGTTGCCACAAGGGGGAAAACAACGGTGCTTGTGCCCGCGGGTGCAAGGATTGTTTACTTTACGCAAAGTTCTTTTAATGCAGTTGTCTGTTGCATTGAGTTTACACTATGGGTGGGACTCGCAACTTAATACCAGCGAGATGTTCTGGATAGATATCTCAAGGTGGATGATTAGTAGTAGATATTGATGGATTTCGGTCTACTTACTTTGGCGTACCACCCATGATTTGAACCTCAACCTTTCTTGCAATGTAGTCAGCATTGGTTTGCGTTCGTGGTCCTGTCAATTGCCCAGTTGTAATTTGTTTACCTCACATAGCTGTTTTATCGTCTTTTGGGAGAGAGACATCACTAGTGAACATCATGAGACTCCGGTCCATATTACCATCATTGATCACATCCACTATTTACTTTCCGTTATTACTTACTATTGCAAAAAAACTATCTATCACTACTATCATTGCTTTTAACCCTTTGTGAACTACAAGGCCGGAGAGATTGACAACCTCTCTGTACTAGTTGGGAGCAAAGTTATTTGTATCTGTGTGCAGGTCCACGTTGATTGCTACTAATCTGGCGCCGTAGCAATTGACACCTACTTGTTGAACCTAGGAGTCTCTGGGGAATCGATCCTTGGCATCTTTGCTAGGGGAAAACACTTCTACTTACTGCATCTTACACCTTCCACTTGGGGTAACCAACGAGGGGTTCGAGGCCCATCAACCGCACACATCGGTATGTATGATTTCCAATAAGTTGGTTGCTCGCTCCATTGTTCCAGAGAACGGAGTCTTGGTCATCTTGCCCAAGAGGCATGGTTCGCACGTGTCAAATGATTCATAATCAAGAAACTCCACAAGTCCATCAGCTTGAAGCTTCTTCATACGTTTGACACCAATATGACCAAGGCGGCAATGCCACAAGTATGTGGGACTATCATTGTCAACTTTACATCTTTTGGCATTCACACTATGAACATGTGTATCATCACGATCGAGATTCATCAAAACTAAACCATTGACCAGCGGGGCATGACCATAAAACATATCTCTCAAATAAATAGAACAACCATTATTCTCGGATTTAAATGAGTAGCCATCTCGCATCAAACGAGATCCAGATACAATGTTCATGCTCAAAAATGGTACTAAATAACAATTATTAAGGTTTAAAACTAATCCCGAGGGTAGATGTAGAGGTAGCGTGCCGACGGCGATCACATCGACCTTGGAACCATTCCCGACGCGCATCGTCACCTCGTCCTTCGCCAGTCTCCGCTTATTCCGCAACTCCTGCTTAGAGTTACAAATATGAGCAACTGCACCGGTATCAAATACCCAGGAGCTACTACGAGCGTTGGTAAGGTACACATCAATAACATGTATATCACATATACCTTTGACGTTGCCGGCCTTCTTGTTCGCTAAGTACTTGGGGCAGTTCCGCTTCCAGTGACCCGTTCCCTTGCAATAAAAGCACTCAGTCTCAGGCTTGGGTCCATACTTTGGCTTATTCCCGGCAACTGGCTTACCGGGCGCGGCAACTCCCTTGCCGTCCTTCTTGAAGTTCTTCTTACCCTTGCCCTTCTTGAACTTAGTGGTTTTATTGACCATCAACACTTGATGCTCTTTCTTGATCTCCACCTCCGCTGATTTCAGCATTGAATACACCTCGGGAATTGACTTCTCCATCCCCTGCATATTGAAGTTCAACACGAAGCTCTTATAGCTTGGTGGGAGCGGCTGGAGGATTCTGTCAACGACCGCTTCGTCTGGGAGATTCATTCCCAACTGAGACAAGCGGTTGTGCAACCCAGAAATCTTGAGGATGTGCTCACTGACAGAACTGTTTTCCTCCATCTTACATCTGTAGAATGCGTTGGAGACATCATATCTCTCAACTCGGGCATGAGCCTGGAAAACCATTTTCAGCTCTTGGAACATCTCATATGCCCTGTGGTGCTCAAAACGCTTTTGGAGCCCCGATTCTAAGCTGTAGAGCATGCCGCACTGAACCAGAGAGTAATCATCACAACACGACTGCCAAGCGTTCATAACATCTTGGTTTGCCGGGGCGGGAGCGTCACCTAGCGGTGCTTCTAGGACATAAGTTTTCTTGGCAGCTATGAGGATGATCCTCAGGTTACGGACCCAGTCCGTATAGTTGCTACCATCGTCTTTCAGCTTGGATTTCTCTAGGAACGCGTTGAAGTTGAGGGTGACATGAGCGTGGGCCATTTGATCTACAAGACATATTGTAAAGAATTTAGACTAAGTTCATGATAATTAAGTTCATCTTAATCAAATTTTAATGAACTCCCACTCAGATTGACATCTCTCTAGTCATCTAAGTGATACATGATCCGAATCGACTAGCCCGTGTCCGATCATCACGTGAGACGGACTAGTCATCAACGGTGAACATCTTCATGTTGATCGTATCTTCTATACGACTCATGTTCGACCTTTCGGTCTTCCGTGTTCCGAGGCCATGTCTGTACATGCTAGGCTCGTCAAGTGAACCCTAAGTGTATTGCGTGTGTAAATCTGGCTTACACCCGTTGTATGCGAACGTTAGAGCCTATCACACCCGATCATCACGTGGTGCTTCGGAACAACGATCCTTAGCAACGGTGCACAGTTAGGGGGAACACAATTCTTGAAATTTTTAGTGAGGGATCATCTTATTTACTACCGTCGTTCTAAGTAAACAAGATGCATAAACATGATAAACATCACATGCAATCAATTAAAGTGACATGATATGGCTAGTATCATCTTGCTCCTTCGATCTCCATCTTCGGGGCACCATGATCATCTTTGTCACCTGCTCGACACCATGATCTCCATCATCATGATCTCCATCATCGTGTCTTCATGAAGTCGTCACGCCAACTATTACTTCTACTACTATGGCTAACGTTTAGCAATGAAGTAAAGTAATTACATGGCGTTATTCAGTGACACGCAGGTCATACAATAATTAAAACAACTCCTATGGCTCCTGTCGGTTGTCATTATCATCGACATGCAAGTCGTGATTCCCTATTACAAGAACATGATCAATCTCATACATCACTATTATCATTCATCACATCTTCTTGGCCATACCATATCACATAGCACATGCTGCAAGAACAAGTTAGACGACCTCTAATTGTGGTTGCAAGTTTTACGTGGCTTCTATAGGTTTTCTAGCAAGAACGTTTCTTACCTACGCCAAAACCACAACGTGATTTGTCAATTTCTATTTACCCTTCATAAGGACCCTGTTCATCGAATCCGATCCGACTAAAGTGGGAGAGACAGACACCCGCCAGCCACCTTATGCATCTAGTGCATGTATGTCGGTGGAACCAGTCTCACGTAAGCGTACGTGTAAGGTCGGTACGGGCCGCTTCATCCCACAATGCCGCTGAATCAAGATTGGACTAGTAACGGCAAGAAAATTGAGCAAACTCAACGCCCACAACTTGTTTGTGTTCTACTCGTGCAAGATGCTACGCAAAGACCTAGCTCAGATGCCACTGTTGGGGAACATAGCAGAATTCAAAAAATTTCCTACGCTTCACCAAGATCAATCTAAGGAGTCATCTAGCAACGAGCATACTGGAGTGCATCTACATACCCTTTTGTAGATCGCGTGCGGAAGCGTTCGAAGGAACGTGGATGAAGTAGTCGTACTCTTCGCGTTCTTCGTCACCGATGATCCCAGCGCCGAACGGACGACACCTCTGTGTTCAACACACGTACGGTACAGCGATGTATCCTCCTTCTTGATCCAGCAAGGGTGGAGGAGAGGTTGTCGGAGATCCAGCAGCACGACGTCGTGGTGGTGGATGCAACAGGAAAACGTGCAGGGCTTCGCCGGCGCTCTGCGTGAGGAGTAGGAGGTGTGACGGGAGGGGGGAGAGGCGCCAGAGGCTTGGGGTGCGGCCGCCATCTCCCCCCCACTATATATAGGGGCCAGGGGGGGCGCCGGCCCTGGGAGATCAGATCTCCAGGGGGCGGCGGCCAAAGGGGGAAACTTGCTCCCCAAGGCATAGGGGGCGCCCCCTCCCCCTAGGGTTTCAACCCTAGGCGCATGGAGGGGGCCCATATGGGTGTGCCAGCCCACCAGGGGCTGGCCCCCTTCCCCTTGCGGCCTAGGGGACCCACCGGGATGGGTGGCCCCACCCGGTGGACCCCCGGGACCCCTCCGGTGGTCCCGGGACACTCCCGGTGACCCCTGGAGTTCACCCGATGGCCGAAACTGGACTTCCTATATATCATTCTTTACCTCCGGACCATTCCGGAACTCCTCGTGACGTCCGGGATCTCATCCGGGACTCCGAACAACATTCGGGTTTCCATGTGCATGTATCTCTACAACCCTAGTGTCACCGAACCTTAAGTGTGTAGACCCTACGGGTTCGGGAGACACGTAGACATGACCGAGACGACTCTTCGGTCAATACCAACAGCGGGATCTGGATACCCATGTTGGTTCCTACGTGTTCCTCGATGATCTTCATCGGATGAACCACTGTGTCAAGGATTCACTCAATCCCGTATGTTATTCCCTTTGTCCATCGGTACGGTACTTGCCCGAGATTCGATCGTCGGTATGCCCGATACCTTGTTCAATCTCGTCATGGCAAGTCTCTTTACTCGTTCCGTAATCCATCATCCCGTGACTAACTCCTTAGTCACTTTGAGCTCATTATGATGATGTCTTACCGAGTGGGCCCAGAGGTACCTCTCCGTCATACGGAGTGACAATATCCCAGTATCGGTTCGTACCAACTCAACAGACACTTTCGGAGATACCCGTTGCGTACCTTTATAGCCACCCAGTTACGTTGTGACGTTTGGCACACCCAAAGTATTCCTACGGTATCCGGGAGTTGCACAACCTCATGGTCTAAGGAATAAATACTTGACACCGAAAAGCTTATGCATTACGAACTATACGATCTCGTGCTAGGCTCAGGATTGGGTCTTGTCCATCACATCATTCTCCTAATGATGTGATCCCGTTATCACTGACATCCTATGTCCATGGTCAGGAAACCGTGACCATCTGTTGATCAACGAGTAGGTAACTAGAGGCTTACCGGGGACACATTGTGGTCTATATATTCACACATGTATCGTTGTTTCCGTACAATACAATTCAAGCATGAATAACAGACAATTATCATGAACAAGGAAATATAATAATAATACTTTTATTATTGCCTCTAGGGCATATTTCCAACAGTTGGCATAGATCAAGAATAGAATTTGTCACTCCGAGTGTCAGAGAGGTATCTCTGGGCCCTCTCGGTAATACACATCATAATAAGCCTTGCAAGCAAATGACTAATGGGTTAGTCATGAGATGATGTATTACGGAACGAGTAAAGAGACTTGCCGGTAACGAGATTAACTAGGTATGGTGATACTGACGATCGAATCTCGGGCAAGTAACATACCTATGACAAAGGGAACAACGTATGTTGTTATGCGGTTTGACCGATAAAGATCTTCGTAGAATATGTAGGAGCCAATATGAGCATCCAGGTTCCGCTATTGGTTATTGACCGGAGATGAGTCTCGGTCATGTCTACATAGTTCTCGAACCCATAGGGTCCGCACGCTTAACGTTTGATGATGACCGATATTATGAGTTTATGAGTTTTGATGTACCGAAGGTAGTTCGGAGTCCCGGATGAGATCACGGACATGACGAGGTGTCTCGGAATGTCCGAGGCGTAAAGATTGATATATTGGACAACTATATTCGGACACTGGAAGTGTTCCGGAAAAGTTTCGGATTTAACCGGAGTGCCGGAGGGGGTTACCGGAACCCCCCCGAGGGAGTATGGGCCATAGTGGGCCTATGAGGGAAAGAGAGGGGCAGCCCATAGGGCTGGCCGCACCCCCCTAGGGTTCCTAGTTGGACTAGGAAAAGGGGGGAGGCGCCTCCTCTCCTTTCCTTCTCCTCTGCCCCTTCCTTTCCTACTCCTAGTAGGAATAGGAAAGGGGATTCCTATTCCTACTAGGAGTAGGAATCCTACTCCTGGCGCGCCTTAGAAGGCCAGCCACACCTCCCCCTTGCTCCTTTATATACGGGGGCAGGGGGCACCCAAAGACACAGAAGAAACATTGTTCTAGCCGTGTGCGGTGCCCCCCTCCACCGAAACACACCTCGGTCATATCGTTGCAGTGCTTAGGCGAAGCCCTGCGCCGATAGCTTCATCATATCCGTCACCACGCCGTAGTGCTGATGAAACTCTCCCGTGAAGCTCAACTGGATCAAGAGCTTGTGGGACGTCATCAAGCTGAACATGTGGTGAACGCGGAGGTGTCGTACATTCGGTGCTTGATCGGTTGGATCGCGAAGAAGTTCGACTACATCAACCGCGTCACTAGACGCTTTCGCTTTCGGTCTACGAGGGTACGTAGACATACTCTCCCCTCTTTGTGACGCCCGAGACCGACGTCCCAGAAGATTCCAGAAGAGTTCCGAAGATTCCAGATGTTCCGGGTTGCCCGTGTGTTTCTTTTGAGCTTGTGTTATTTATTTTTTGCATTGCATCATGTCATCATGGCATCATGTCATATTTTATTTTTGCATCTCAACCTAATAAACCGTGTGGACCTTCGGTCCATTTAAATCGAGGGAAGGTGACTTCTCTTTATAACATAGAAAAGTCTCTCATTATTTTAGGGAGCTATATTTAAAAAATATTCCAATTGGTTGGGATCATCGTAACACACTTGCATAATTCCCCATTGTCTTTTTCACTTCGAGTTTTTCCTTCAAAATCTTGCCAATAATTTCTTTCCGTTGTTTCGAGGCTCCTCCAAAAATCTAAACTCCTTTTATTGCAAGCTAAATGTTTTAGTTTGCACTTCCTTTGTGTTGGAACTATTTTGTTGGGTTGGTAATATCCCGTAAAGCCTTATAAAAATGTTCCATATTTTATTTTCTGTTCTGGCCTCTTTTCTTAATTTCTTTTGCACTCTCTCTATTTTTATTTCTGTTAAAAAACAGCAGAAGGAGAGAAGCCAGCAGCCAGCCCAGGCCTCCCTAAGGCCCAGGCCAGCTGGCCCACCATCAGCTCCACCATCCCTAAGGCCGGCCCACCAGCCCGACCGAACCCTAATACTCCCTCAGCCTCGCATCGCTCCCTCCCTCTCCCGCAAGCGCCGCCACTCTCTCTTCCCCAGCGCCCGTTTTCCCTCCTCCCTCTGCTCCCTCGATCCCGCAGACCCTCGAGGGCCTCGTCCCAGGCTGCCAGGCCGGCGCCCCTCTTCCTTCGCCCGACGTCTCCTCGCGCCCAAGACCGAGGCCCCGAGCGCCCCAGTCGCCAGCGCCCTTCCCAGCCGGGTCGCGCCCGTGCGCCTCCTCCTCGACGCCCGGCCGCCCCGAGCGCCATGGCCCCTCCGGCTCCGGCCTAGGGCCTCGCCCCTCCCTCCAGCAACCAGAGCCCCGCGGCCAGGCTCCCCTCTGGCCGTCCGCGCCCTCCTGCTCGGGCCCGCGCACGACGGCCTCCCTCCGCGGCTCCTCCCTCCGTTTCAGCGCCGCCGGCCAGGTCCCTGCCTTCGACCGCCGCCCTGTACGCCCACGGTCGCCCAGCTCCTCCCTCCGTTCCCAGGCCCGAGTGCCTCGCCTCTTCGCCCGTCTCCAGCCCCGCGTGGCGGCCCTCCTCTCCAAGTGGCTGCCGTCCAGTGCCCCAGGCCGACCAGGAGCTGTGAGTCCCTCTGCCTCGTCCAAGATAATCCGCCGGTGGCCGCGACCTCACCTTCTCCAGCGACCCGCAGCCTTTTTTCCCTTTTTTTTGGTTTTGTTGTTTTGTTGCTGTGATTGTTATCTCAAGTGCCAGGAGCGCCAAGAACCACTAGGTCGGACCCGAGTACAACTACATAACGATGACCGAACGACTACGAGCTCGAGAACGCCCCGTGTACGACTACCGACGCCCGGAAAACGACCAAGTTCCACTACTTCCCACGACGGCCACGTGTA
Source organism: Secale cereale (assembly GCA_902687465.1). Classification (NCBI taxonomy): domain Eukaryota; kingdom Viridiplantae; phylum Streptophyta; class Magnoliopsida; order Poales; family Poaceae; genus Secale; species Secale cereale. The sequence goes on from LR738712.1 coordinate 12,342,370, forward strand.
CAACTACGTTGCCAAGACGGCCCCGACAAGTACCAAGACGACCCGTTCATCTACGGAAGAATGAGCGCGAGTACCTCTACCGTCACCCGGAAACGAGGAATTCGCCAAGTACCACGACACGATGACGTGAACCACTACTTCCTCTACGAGTTGCGAGAACGACTACTTCCCTCTACGGAACGGCTACTCCTCTCCGACGTGAACGACTCCTTCCTCTACGTCTCGAACCGCCTCGAAACGCACGCTTCGAAGGTATACCGAGACGACCCCGTGGATGACCCGTGTGATGCTTGTGTTGTATGAAATGTCTCCCGTGTGTGCTTCGTGCCCGTTCCATCTTTTGTCATGTTCCTCGGTTGCCTCGTCACCGACTCGTGGGAACCCGGCAACGGGATCGCCCACCTTTCAACTCGTTTGACTCACCCACGCCATCTATCTTTTGCACCGGACTCTCAACGAGTTATCGGAACCGATATGTTGCCGTGGCATCATTTTCGGATCGTTGCCGTGGCACCCTTTCTTCCACCACGGTGACAAATGCTTCATATCTTGTTAATTGTCAACCTTTTAAAAACTTGCATAAACTTGATCATGTCATCCGCATCATGTTAACAACCTTTGAATGTTAATTGTTGTTTGCTTATAATTAATTAAACATGCTCATGGGGATTTTCCGGATATGTTGTTGTAATTCTCCGGCCTCATTTAAAATGCCTAAATAGTGTAGTTTCTTTATGCTACACCTCTTGCCATGTTAAAAAAACATTTAATCTTGTCTTGTTAATAACGAGAGTCAACTAAATAATTAATGTGGTGTTTCGTCAATATGCAACTCGTTGCATATTGAGCTCCACTTAACTTGTAGTATTTGTTTGTGCACTTGCCATGCCATGCATATTTAAACCGGACATGCATCATGCTTGCTTGTGCATCATGTCATGCTCATGCTTGTGTGTTTACCGAGTTGTTTGTTTTCTTTCCGGTTGCTTCTCTTGTTAGCTTCGGGTTCGTTCTGGAGTTGTGAGGATCCGCTCGTCTGTTGCTCCGTCTTCTTCGTGGATCCGTTCTTCTCCTCTGTGGAATTCCAGGCAAGATGACCGAACCCGGATACCATTACTATCTTTGCCTATTGCTAGTAGATCCGCTCTATAGTTTTGCCTCGATGCCCATGTCTTTCTTGTCAGCCTCCTACTTGTAACCATCGACATGTTTAACCAACCTACCTATGCAAACCGTTGCTTGGCTAAGTACGCTTCGCTCAGCCCCTCTTATAGCATTGTTAGTTGCAGGTGAAGATTGAAGATGCTTGCTTCATGCTGAAGTTTGGTTGGGTTATATCACACTATATAAATGCTTAAAATGAAATCATCTATATACTGGCAGGGTGGAAGGCTAAGCCTTTTGCTTGGTGTTTTGTTCCACTCTTGCCGTTAGGAACCGTATAAACCGGTGTTATGTTCCTTGATTATGCGTTCCTAACACGGTTGGGGTGTATGGGACCCCCTTGATAAACCGCTAAGCGCTAAGTCTTTTCCAGCAAGTCCCAACATTTGGTACTATTTGCCTCATAATAACAACTTAATTAATTAATTAAATTTGCATAAGGGGGACGCTCCTTGGAGATTCTTTTCTACATAGCAGGGGGGGCCAGTGCCGATGGTGTTGGTCCCAAACGGGGAGTCTGCGGGAACCACCACGGGGAAACTCGAGGTTTGGGTCCTGTAGAATCGCCCATCCAGTCGTGGCCTGAGACGAGATACGCGCGGCTACTATCAGGGTGTCGGCACGCCGGGAGGATTTGCTGGATTGGCCTTACCTTAGTTCGGTTTAACTTGAGCACGGGATTCCGAGAATACTCGGGTCTTCCCACCTATGGAGTTGCGACTCCGCGGATCGTGGGCTTGTGATGGGCCAAGTTGGAACACCCCTGCAGGGTTTGAACTTTCGAAAGCCGTGCCCGCGGTTATGTGGCAGATGGGAGCTTGTTAATTCCGGTTGTAGATAACTTGACACAATGTTTCAATACACTACCAGCGTGTGTACCGTGACTGTCAATTTCCGAATAGGGATTCGGGAGTTGAACACGGTGGGGTTATGTTTGACCGGCTTTAGCTAGGATCACTTCGTGATCATCTTTCGACCGATGCTCTTCTCTTCTCGCTCTCTTTTTGCGTAAGTTAGTGCTAGTTGCTGCTGCAGACTCTTGTTTGTTCCTTCACCTCATATTTCTTTCTTCAGCCTTGTCCTCACCCAAGGCTTAAATAGTCTTGTTACCCGGGAACGGGATTGCTGAGTCCTCTGTGGCTCACAGTTACTTCACCACACCAGTTGCAGGTTCAGCCGAGTTTGATGCAGGAGTTGGTTCAGTTCTTCACCGGGAGCTCGATGAAGAGTTTGTGGCCGTTTGCTTGTGACGTTTCGATGTTCAGTAGTGGTTTCTACTAGGATTCGATCCTGACCTGTGGCTTTATGTTGTTTTGGTATCTTTCTTTGGATCTTCACCCGTAGTCGGGTTGTGATGTTTTGAATGATGATTGTTATGTAATGTATTGTGTGAAGTGGCGAGTGTAAGCCAACTATCTCCTTTTGCAATTTAATCCCTCTTTTACATGAGTCGTGCAAAGATACCAAACTTGAGATCATTCTAGGATGGGCTTATACCTTTAAGTCGTGCCTCGACACGTAGGAGGTATAGTCCCATCCTGGGCATTACAAGTTGGTATCAGAGCCTTCTCCGACCTAGAAGCCCCCACTGATTGATCGAATCGTTGACGGTTGAGTCTAGGCACACACTTAAAATGTTTTGAGTCCTATATTTATATCGGAGAGTAGGATTTATTTGCTTCTCATCCCCTTTCTCTCTGGTGAGGACTCCTGACGATTACTCTTTTCTCTTTTACTTTCAAAAATTGCACCAAATTTTTTTTTAGGATCCCGCGAGTATTCTGGGATTGTTTCGATGTTCTTGTGACAAGGATATTGTTCTCGATGCCTCCTGTTACCGAGGAGTTGAGCTTCGAGGTACCATTGACACAAGCATATCGCGGCAGTACTAAATACTTAAGACGGCCGACATCGAAAATCTCTCCTATACGGCCAGTGGCAAGATAACCCCGACATCACCCAGTACTGGGGAGGTAGTTCGAGAGTATTGCCATAGCTTGTTATAGTGGATGCGTTTTCGAAGGTCCGAGGTAAACAGTTTCCGAGAAAGACTGGTTATGTGTTGAAGGATGGATACACCTGGATGTAGGTTTAGAGTTGATTGCGCGGTGCTTCCCGTGTATCCCCAACACCTGATTGCATAACTGGAAACTTTCGGAAATCTATAGGTGGGTTCATCTAGTAGTTCTAGGCATTCTTCCAACGGATGCTCGATATGAAGTTTGGGGTTCTACATTGAGTGAAGTGGTTTTATGGACTTGTTCTGATCGGGAGTTGCATCTTAAAGGGTCCTTGGCTATGCTGATCCGGGGATTGCAAAACCCTTTTGTAACATGTTCCATGAGCTTTCAGCACGAAGATGTCGAACGAAACTTATATCTTGTATTTGTTCTATCTGTTCCTTGTTCCTTTTTATTTTCATTTTGTTCTACAAGTGGCTTCTCGACGAGTTGATGTACCTGCAGAACTCATTCGTTCAATCCTCTGTTCGGATGATATTGTGAAGACCTGCTGCTACACATCTATCCTTGTTTTTGTTTTGATTCTGGTATTCGAGTTGCTTCGATGTCAAATGTTGATTCCAGACCTTTCCTAATCGGTGTTCTCATATGCCTATGGGAGTGCTAATTCTTCTTGATCATCAAGATGGTCATGTTAATCCTTTCCAACCGGTGTGCTTTCTCTTCAAGTTATTCCATACGGACACCGTTGAGAAATCTGACGATTGTCTGTTTCATTCATCCCAAGTTGTCTTTGTTTTTTTTCCCACCCTCCCACCCTTCTTTTCTTGGAGCCAGAATTCTTAATGAAGTATTCATTTTATTCATGTGATATTTCTTCATTCTTTTCCTTCAATGTTCTTATCCGGTGATTTATCGTGAAGATGCTCATGAGCTTCAAGTTCATCATTCTTTTGCTCTCAATTCTGTCGGTGGATGTAATTCAAGATTTCAGTGTTGATCTTATCCTTTTCCTCTTTCACAATATTTTCTTATTCCGGTGCACCAAATTAATCATTCTCCTCTTGCTATTCATATCCGGAGTGCTGAAGATTCATAATTCCATTCTTAACCCGTTCAAATTATTTTGAGGATTGTCATCTATTCAAGCCATTTAATTCAACCGGTGCAATATCTCTTAAGCAATCTTTTCCAACGGTGATTTCTTTTGAGTGGGCCCTAACCCACAGGTCTTTTCCCAGGATCTTACCTGACTCTTCTATTTTTTTTTTCTGGAGTTATACTCAAATTCTTTCAAAGTGTGACGTAAGAATGATTTCCATCAGTCACATGCCTTCTCCAAGTTTACTTTCAAATTCTTCCATCGTTGATTCAACCTTTTAATTCTTCATTCCGGAGTGCTCAACAATTCTTGGTGGTGTATCTCATCGTCTTCTCAGTTTTTGAAGACCGGAGAAGTGTTTCTCTTGAATCTTGGCCCGTTCTCTTGAAGATTCGTGGTTCTAGCTTCATACCATCCTCATAAGTGTTCCGTTTGTGAGGAATTCTTTTATATCATCCGAAGCAATTCTTGAATTCTTTTCTTTGTGATCCTCCGAAGGCCATCATTTCAGAAGATTTCTTCGTTCTCAGTTTTCAACTTCGTCCTCCAAATATTCTTCATTGATGCCTCTTCGTTCGTCTCCATATTTTTTTTACGGTGATTCTTTCAAGTTTAACCTTCCGTTGTTATCGTTTTAATTCACTCGTTCTTTTCATAATCCTACCGGTGGTTCGTTGAAGATTTATCCAAACTTGTGCTAGATCTCTCTTTAATTCTTTGCAACGAGAATAAGTAGTATGCCAAATCCTTTGGTTGTCATCAATTTAAATTGGCGAAGGAGATGCATGACATAATTCTTATTCTTACTCCTTCAAGGTGATTTAATTCTTTTGTCCGGAGCTTGTTCATCATATTATATCCTTGGTTCTAAATTCTTCATCTTGTTTTTTTTTCCGGAGCTCCAAGTTATTTCAATTATCATTTCAAAGCTCCATCTAATTCATCGCAGGCCTTGAATCTTATTCTTTCATCTTTCACTTCTCATGCTTTCATTACCGGAGTTTCATGGTGGTTCATCAAGACTTAATTCATCCTCGAAGTCTTCATCAAGATTTTTTTGGAGCTCATGCATTCTTCATCATGCTTACCTAGTGCAATCCTTTATACCTTATCCTTTCAGATGGTGTTATGTCATTTTGACAATTTTCCTTCGTGTTTTATGATTCACGAGTTGTCAAGTATGAGATATTTAAACCCATCATTTTCTTTGTTTAGGAGATCTTTCCAACCATTCAATTTATTCGTTGGAGTTATCTTGGGTTATATTTCACCTAAAAGTTTTCCCTAAGGATTGTTGCTAATTATGGTGCTCATAAATGACCCAAGTTCTTCATTTATCATTCCGGTGAATAAGCTTTTCATATCCTTGTTGATCTCAATCCAATCATTTGTTTTCGTTAGTGGCTGGTTGTCACCTCTTAATTTTGAGATGTTTTCCATAAGCCCACTTCAAGCTTATTCTTTTCGTTGTTGATTTTTCCAACAACTCCGTTCAACCCTTCTTCGTAAGGATGCTCTTTCAAATTCATCCATGGGAGAAGTTGTCATTTTTCTTCTCCATTCATTTCTTTCATTGATCTATATTCTATTCTTTCATTCCGGAGGCTTTGTAATGTTGCTCTCTTTAACCATCATATCGTTTTATCGAGATCATGTTCTTTCCCTTGCTTATCTTTTAACCGGAGTGTTGTATTTTCATTCAAGTTCCGTCATCTATCTAGTTTTGCCTATCTTTCAACCGGAGTGCTGTCTGAATCTTTCTTACCCTTGTGCCATTCTTTCAATTGTTCCGGAGGCTGTGTGTTGTTGTTTTCATCAAGTATCATTCCAACTTGGCAAGTTCTTGTCCAACTCCTTCCATTTTCAGACGGAGTGCTGTCCGAATTCTGTCATTCTTATTCCTGGCTATACCATTGCAGTTTCATATTCTTTTGGTTCGTAAGCTCTTGTTTCATGTCTTTCAACCTTCAAGGTTCTCATAATGCTCCTGGTTCCTCTTTTCTAACGAAGTGATTTTCATCTTCGTTCTTCTCCGTTGTATTCTTCTTTCAGATTGTTCAACCTCTCAAGGTTCCTTGGTTTCACTCGTCTGTCAAAGAAGCAACTTTGTTTTACCTCTTCCTCTTCCGTTTTTACCCGGTGATATCTCTAGGATCTCGGGTCGAGATCCTCTGTTAGTGTGGGAGAGTTGTGACGCCCGAGACCGACGTCCCAGAAGATTCCAGAAGAGTTCCGAAGATTCCAGATGTTCCGGGTTGCCCGTGTGTTTCTTTTGAGCTTGTGTTATTTATTTTTTGCATTGCATCATGTCATCATGGCATCATGTCATATTTTATTTTTGCATCTCAACCTAATAAACCGTGTGGACCTTCGGTCCATTTAAATCGAGGGAAGGTGACTTCTCTTTATAACATAGAAAAGTCTCTCATTATTTTAGGGAGCTATATTTAAAAAATATTCCAATTGGTTGGGATCATCGTAACACACTTGCATAATTCCCCATTGTCTTTTTCACTTCGAGTTTTTCCTTCAAAATCTTGCCAATAATTTCTTTCCGTTGTTTCGAGGCTCCTCCAAAAATCTAAACTCCTTTTATTGCAAGCTAAATGTTTTAGTTTGCACTTCCTTTGTGTTGGAACTATTTTGTTGGGTTGGTAATATCCCGTAAAGCCTTATAAAAATGTTCCATATTTTATTTTCTGTTCTGGCCTCTTTTCTTAATTTCTTTTGCACTCTCTCTATTTTTATTTCTGTTAAAAAACAGCAGAAGGAGAGAAGCCAGCAGCCAGCCCAGGCCTCCCTAAGGCCCAGGCCAGCTGGCCCACCATCAGCTCCACCATCCCTAAGGCCGGCCCACCAGCCCGACCGAACCCTAATACTCCCTCAGCCTCGCATCGCTCCCTCCCTCTCCCGCAAGCGCCGCCACTCTCTCTTCCCCAGCGCCCGTTTTCCCTCCTCCCTCTGCTCCCTCGATCCCGCAGACCCTCGAGGGCCTCGTCCCAGGCTGCCAGGCCGGCGCCCCTCTTCCTTCGCCCGGCGTCTCCTCGCGCCCAAGACCGAGGCCCCGAGCGCCCCAGTCGCCAGCGCCCTTCCCAGCCGGGTCGCGCCCGTGCGCCTCCTCCTCGACGCCCGGCCGCCCCGAGCGCCATGGCCCCTCCGGCTCCGGCCTAGGGCCTCGCCCCTCCCTCCAGCAACCAGAGCCCCGTGGCCAGGCTCCCCTCTGGCCGTCCGCGCCCTCCTGCTCGGGCCCGCGCACGACGGCCTCCCTCCGCGGCTCCTCCCTCCGTTTCAGCGCCGCCGGCCAGGTCCCTGCCTTCGACCGCCGCCCTGTACGCCCACGGTCGCCCAGCTCCTCCCTCCGTTCCCAGGCCCGAGTGCCTCGCCTCTTCGCCCGTCTCCAGCCCCGCGTGGCGGCCCTCCTCTCCAAGTGGCTGCCGTCCAGTGCCCCAGGCCGACCAGGAGCTGCGAGTCCCTCTGCCTCGTCCAAGATAATCCGCCGGTGGCCGCGACCTCACCTTCTCCAGCGACCCGCAGCCTTTTTTCCCTTTTTTTTGGTTTTGTTGTTTTGTTGCTGTGATTGTTATCTCAAGTGCCAGGAGCGCCAAGAACCACCAGGTCGGACCCGAGTACAACTACATAACGATGACCGAACGACTACGAGCTCGAGAACGCCCCGTGTACGACTACCGACGCCCGGAAAACGACCAAGTTCCACTACTTCCCACGACGGCCACGTGTACAACTACGTTGCCAAGACGGCCCCGACAAGTACCAAGACGACCCGTTCATCTATGGAAGAATGAGCGCGAGTACCTCTACCGTCGCCTGGAAACGAGGAATTCGCCAAGTTCCACGACACGATGACGTGAACCACTACTTCCTCTACGAGTTGCGAGAACGACTACTTCCCTCTACGGAACGGCTACTCCTCTCCGACGTGAACGACTCCTTCCTCTACGTCTCGAACCGCCCCGAAACGCACGCTTCGAAGGTATACCGAGACGACCCCGTGGATGACCCGTGTGATGCTTGTGTTGTATGAAATGTCTCCCGTGTGTGCTTCGTGCCCGTTCCATCTTTTGTCATGTTCCTCGGTTGCCTCGTCACCGACTCGTGGGAACCCGGCAACGGGATCGCCCACCTTTCAACTCGTTTGACTCACCCACGCCATCTATCTTTTGCACCGGACTCTCAACGAGTTATCGGAACCGATATGTTGCCGTGGCATCATTTTCGGATCGTTGCCGTGGCACCCTTTCTTCCACCACGGTGACAAATGCTTCATATCTTGTTAATTGTCAACCTTTTAAAAACTTGCATAAACTTGATCATGTCATCCGCATCATGTTAACAACCTTTGAATGTTAATTGTTGTTTGCTTATAATTAATTAAACATGCTCATGGGGATTTTCCGGATATGTTGTTGTAATTCTCCGGCCTCATTTAAAATGCCTAAATAGTGTAGTTTCTTTATGCTACACCTCTTGCCATGTTAAAAAAACACTTAATCTTGTCTTGTTAATAACGAGAGTCAACTAAATAATTAATGTGGTGTTTCGTCAATATGCAACTCGTTGCATATTGAGCTCCACTTAACTTGTAGTATTTGTTTGTGCACTTGCCATGCCATGCATATTTAAACCGGACATGCATCATGCTTGCTTGTGCATCATGTCATGCTCATGCTTGTGTGTTTACCAAGTTGTTTGTTTTCTTTCCGGTTGCTTCTCTTGTTAGCTTCGGGTTCGTTCCGGAGTTGTGAGGATCCGCTCGTCTGTTGCTCCGTCTTCTTCGTGGATCCGTTCTTCTCCTCTGTGGAATTCCAGGCAAGATGACCGAACCCGGATACCATTACTATCTTTGCCTATTGCTAGTAGATCCGCTCTATAGTTTTGCCTCGATGCCCATGTCTTTCTTGTCAGCCTCCTACTTGTAACCATCGACATGTTTAACCAACCTACCTATGCAAACCGTTGCTTGGCTAAGTACGCTTCGCTCAGCCCCTCTTATAGCATTGTTAGTTGCAGGTGAAGATTGAAGATGCTTGCTTCATGCTGAAGTTTGGTTGGGTTATATCACACTATATAAATGCTTAAAATGAAATCATCTATATACTGGCAGGGTGGAAGGCTAAGCCTTTTGCTTGGTGTTTTGTTCCACTCTTGCCGTTAGGAACCGTATAAACCGGTGTTATGTTCCTTGATTATGCGTTCCTAACACGGTTGGGGTGTATGGGACCCCCTTGATAAACCGCTAAGCGCTAAGTCTTTTCCAGCAAGTCCCAACATTTGGTACTATTTGCCTCATAATAACAACTTAATTAATTAATTAAATTTGCATAAGGGGGACGCTCCTTGGAGATTCTTTTCTACATAGCAGGGGGGGCCAGTGTCGATGGTGTTGGTCCCAAACGGGGAGTCTGCGGGAACCACCACGGGGAAACTCGAGGTTTGGGTCCTGTAGAATCGCCCATCCGGTCGTGGCCTGAGACGAGATACGCGCGGCTACTATCAGGGTGTCGGCACGCCGGGAGGATTTGCTGGATTGGCCTTACCTTAGTTCGGTTTAACTTGAGCACGGGATTCCGAGAATACTCGGGTCTTCCCACCTATGGAGTTGCGACTCCGCGGATCGTGGGCTTGTGATGGGCCAAGTTGGAACACCCCTGCAGGGTTTGAACTTTCGAAAGCCGTGCCCACGGTTATGTGGCAGATGGGAGCTTGTTAATTCCGGTTGTAGATAACTTGACACAATGTTTCAATACACTACCAGCGTGTGTACCGTGACTGTCAATTTCCGAATAGGGATTCGGGAGTTGAACACGGTGGGGTTATGTTTGACCGGCTTTAGCTAGGATCACTTCGTGATCATCTTTCGACCGATGCTCTTCTCTTCTCGCTCTCTTTTTGCGTAAGTTAGTGCTAGTTGCTGCTGCAGACTCTTGTTTGTTCCTTCACCTCATATTTCTTTCTTCAGCCTTGTCCTCACCCAAGGCTTAAATAGTCTTGTTACCCGGGAACGGGATTGCTGAGTCCTCTGTGGCTCACAGTTACTTCACCACACCAGTTCCAGGTTCAGCCGAGTTTGATGCAGGAGTTGGTTCAGTTCTTCACCGGGAGCTCGATGAAGAGTTTGTGGCCGTTTGCTTGTGACGTTTCGATGTTCAGTAGTGGTTTCTACTAGGATTCGATCCTGACCTGTGGCTTTATATTGTTTTGGTATCTTTCTTTGGATCTTCACCCGTAGTCGGGTTGTGATGTTTTGAATGATGATTGTTATGTAATGTATTGTGTGAAGTGGCGAGTGTAAGCCAACTATCTCCTTTTGCAATTTAATCCCTCTTTTACATGAGTCGTGCAAAGATACCAAACTTGAGATCATTCTAGGATGGGCTTATACCTTTAAGTCGTGCCTCGACACGTAGGAGGTATAGTCCCATCCTGGGCATTACACTCTTGTTGCTATGCATCTGGTAGATAGATCTTGCGTGATCGTAGGAAAAAATTTAAATACTACGTTCCCCAACAGGGCTTCCTCAAATGCCCTAGGTCTTCATGAGCAAGCAAGTTGGATGCACACCCACTAGTTTCTTTTGTTGAGCTTTCATACATATTTAGCTCTAGTGCATCCGTTGCATGGCAATCCCTACTCAGTCACATTGATATATATTGATGGGCATCTCCATAGCCCGTTGATATGCCTAGTTGATGTGAGACTATCTCCCTGCTTTTTGTCTTCTCCACAACCACCTCTCTATTCCACCCATAGTGCTATGTCCATGGCTCACGCTCATGTATTGCGTGAAAGTTGAAAGGTTTGAAAGAATAGAGTATGAAAACAAGTGCTTGGCTGAAATCGGGGTTGTGCATGATATGAATATTTTGTGTGATGAAGAGGGAGCATAACCAGACTATATGATTTTGTAGGGATAACTTTCTTTAGCCGTAGTATTTTGAGAAGACATGATTGCTAAGTTAGTATGCTTTAAGCATTATTATTTCTTATGTCAATAGAGACTTTTGTCTTGAATCTTTCAGATCTGAACATTCATGCCACAATTAAGAGAATTACATTGAAAAACTATGTTGGTTAGCATTCCATATCAAAAATTCTGTTTTTATCATTTACCTACTCGAGGACGAGCATGAATTAAGCTTGGGGATGCTTGATACGTCTCCAACGTATCTATATTTTTTGATTGTTCCATGCTATTATTTATGATGTTTTGGATGTTTAATGGGCTTTGTTATACACTTTTATATTATTTTTGGGACTAACCTACTAACCCAAAGGCCCAGTCCAGATTGCTGTTTTTTTTTGCCTATTTTAGGGTTTTACAGAAAAGGAATATCAAACGGAGTCCAAACGGAATGAAACCTTCGGGAGAGATATTTTTGGAGCAAAAATACACACGGGAGACTTGAGACCACAGAGTAGGGCTGACATGGCGTCCACGAGGGTGGGGGGCACGCCCCCCTCTATAGGGCGCGCCCCCTGCCTCGTGGGCACCTCGCTGGCCCCCGGTGCCCTCCTTCCTCCTATATATACCTACGTACCCCGAAACTATCAGAACAACAGAGAAAACCCTAGTTCCACCGTGCAACCTTCTGTTCCCGTGAGATCCCATCTTGGGGCCTGTTCTGGAGCTCCGCCGGAGGGGGGGGGGTCATCCACGGAGTGCTTCTACATCATCATCATCGCCTCACCATGAGTTGTGAGTAGTTTACCACAGACCTTCGGGTCCATACCTAGTATCTAGATGGCTTCTTCTCTCTCTTTGGATCTCAATACCAAGTACTCCTCGGTCTTCGAGGAGATCTATTCGATGTAATCTATTTTTGCGGTGTGTTTGTCGAGATCCGATGAATTGTGGGTTTATGATCAAGATTATCTATGAGAAATATTTGGTTCTTTTTCTGAACTCTTTATGTATGATTATAATATCCTTGGAAGTCTCTTCGAATTATTGGTTTGATTTGGCCTACTAGATCTATAGTTCTTGCAATGGGAGAAGTGCTTGGCTTTGGGTTCAATCTTGCGGTGTCCTTTCCCAGTGACAGTAGGGGCAGCAAGGCACGTATTGTATTGTTGCCATCGAGGATAAAAAGATGGGGTTTATATCATATTGCTTGAGTTTATCCCTCTACATCATGTCATCTTGCTTAAGACGTTACTCTGTTCTTATGAACTCAATACACTAGATGCATGCTGGATAGCGGTCGATGTGTGGAGTAATAGTAGTAGATGCACGCAAGAGTCGGTCTACTTGTCTTGGACGTGATGCCTATATATAATGATCATGCCTAGATAGTCTCATAATTATTCGCTTTTCTATCAATTGCTCGACAGTAATTTGTTCACCCACCATAGAATATCTCTATCATGAGAGAAGCCACTAGAGAACACTATGGCCCCCGGGTCTATTCTCAACTTATCAATCTACAATCTACTTTACTTTTCCGCTTTTACTTTCTGTTCTTATAACCAAAAATACCAAAAATATCAAACTATCATCTCTATCAGATCTCACTGTCGTAAGTGACCGTAAAGGGATTGACAACCCCGTATCGCATTGGCTGCGAAGTTCTTATTTGTTTGTGCAGGTGCGAGGGACTCGCGCGTGGTCTCCTACAGGATTGATACCTTGGTTCTCAAAAACTGAGGGAAATACTTACGCTATTGTGCTGCATCTCCCTTTCCTCTTCGAGGGAATACAACGCAAGCTCGAGAAGTAGCAGAAAGCACCATGAATGAAATGTGAACCACCATCAGCCATTAAGTATCTAGGGACTCCAAACCTCGGAAAAATAACTTCTTTAAGCATCTTGATAGAGGTGTTATGACCAGCACTACTAGTTGGAATAGCTTCTACCCACTTAGTAACGTAATCAACAGCAACTAAAATATGTGTCTACCCATTAGAGGAAGGAAACAGTCCCATATAATCAAAGCCCCAGACATCAAATGGTTCAATAACAAGTGAATAGTTCATAGGCATTTGTTGACGTCTACTAATATTACCAATTCTTTGACATCCATCACAAGACAAGACAAACTTACGTGCATCCTTGAAGAGAGTAGGCCAATAAAAACCAGATTGCAGTACCTTATGTGCAGTTCTATCTCCAGCATGGTGTCGTGTAGAAGCTTTAGTATTTCTTTCCTTACCACTTCTTTCATCTTAGGATTTAACTGTCGTTGGTGATCAACAACCGGTTTAGCGTCCTTTTCCAATTTTATTTTGTGTTGGCATAGAGTGGGACTAATGCCCTTAAGATCATCAAGAGTATATCTAATAGCAGCACGGTGCTTCTTCAGAGTTTTCAATAATTTCTCTTATTCTTGCTCTGAAAGGTTAGCACTAATAATAATAGGATATATCTTCTTTTCATCAAGATAAGCATACTTAAGAGTATCAGGTAATCGTTTGAGCTGAAACACTGGATCACCCTTGGGTGGAGGAGGATCCCCTAGGATTTCAACAGGAAAGTTTTGTTTCAATAAAGGTCCTTGTTTAAAGAATATTTCATCTATTTCCCTTCTCTCATTCATAAACATATCATTTTCATGGTCTAGCAAATAATGTTCTAAAGGATCGTTAGGAGGCACGGCAATAGAAGCAAGACCGATAATTTCATCTTTACTAGGCAATTCTTTATCATGGGGTCGTCTATGCAATTTAGCAAAGTTAAAATCATGAGACATATCCCGTAAACCAATTGTAACAACATCCTTTTTGCAATCTATCTTAGCATTAACAGTATTCAAGAAGGGTCTACCAAATATAATGGGGCAAAAATCATCTTGTGGGGAACCAAGGAAAAGAAAATCAGTAGGGTATTTAACTTTCCCACACAAGACTTCAACATCTCTAACAATCCCAATTGGTGAAATAGTGTCTCTATTGACAAGCTTAATAGTAACATCAATACCTTCTAGCTGAGCGGGTGCAATATCGTGCATAATTTCTTCGTATAAGGAATGAGGTATTGCACTAGCACTAGCACCCATTTCACATAAGCCATGATAGCAATGATCTCCTAATTTAACAGAAATAACAGGCATGCCTACAACAAGTCTATGTTTATTTTTAATATCGGGTCTAGCAATTCTAGCAGCCTCATCACAGAGGTAAATAACATGCCCATCAATATTATAAACCAAGATATCCTTAACCATAGCAACACTAGGTTCAACTTTAATTTGCTCATAGGGTGTAGGTGTTCTAGTATTACTCTTACGAACCACAGTTGAAGCTTTAGCATGATCCTTTATTCTAACAGGGAAGGGTGGTTTCTCAATATAAGCGGTAGGAATAATAGGATCAACATTATAAGTGATAGTCTTTCTTGAACTTTAACGGGTTCAACTACTTTTACTTCAATGGGAGAATGATATTTAAACCACTTCTCCTTAGGGAGATCAACATGAGTAGCAAATGATTCACAGAAAGAAACTACTATCTCAGAGTCAAGTCCATATTTAGTGCTAAAGTCACGGAAAACATCGGTATCCATAAAAGATTTAACACAATCAAACTTAGGGGTTATACCTGACTCCTTACCTTCGTCGAGATCCCAATCTTCAGATTTACGCTTAATTCTTTCCAATAAATCCCATTTGAATTCAATAGTCTTTATCATAAAAGAACCAGTGCAAGAAGTATCGAGCATGGAGCGATTATTGAGAGAAAGCCAAGCATAAAAGTTTTGAATAGTAATTTCTCTTCAGAGCTCATGATTGGGGGCATGAATATAACATTGACTTAAGCCTCCCCCAAGCTTGAGCGATACTTTCTCCTTCGCGATGCCAAAAATTATATATATAATTACGATCACGATGAACCTGATGCATAGGATAGAACTTCTGATGAAATTCCAATTTCAATCGGTTGTAATTCCAGGATCCAATATCATCGCATAGACTAAACCATGTCAATGCCTTTCCCTTCAAAGATAAAGGGAAGACCTTCTTATTGATCACATCCTCGGGCATACATGCAAGCTTAAATAATCCACGAACTTCATCCACATAGATTAGGTGCAAATCGGGATGCAATGTTCCATCTCATGCAAAGGAATTAGCTAGCTGTTTCTCTATCATACCCGAAGGAATTTCAAATTAAACATTTTCAATAGGTTGAGGAGCAACTCTTTGCTCTACTGGTCAGGGTGAAGATACCCCGAACAAGCCCCTCAAAGGACTATGTTCCATAGTAACAAGTGACAGTAAATTTCAGCACACTATATAAATTTTTCCTTACCAAATTCCACTTACCAAAGGCGCTTCACACCCCGGCAAGGGCGCCAGAAAAGAGTCTTGATGACCCACAAGTGTAGGGGATCTATCGTAGTCCTTTCGATAAGTAAGAGTGTCAAACCCAACGAGGAGCAAAAGGAAATGATAAGCAGTTTTCAGTAAGGTATTCTCTGCAAGCACTGAAATTATCGGTAACAGATAGTTTTGTGATAAGGTAATTGGTAACAAGTAACAAGTAATAAAAGTAAATAAGGTGCAGCAATATGGCCCAATTCTTTTTGTAACAAAGGACAAGCCTGGAAAAACTCTTATATAAAGGAAAGCGCTCCCGAGGACACATGGGAATTATCGTCAAGCTAGTTTTCATCACGTTCATATGATCTGCGTTCGTTACTTTGATAATTTGGTATGTGGGTGGACCGGTGCTTGGGTAATGCCCTTACTTGGACAAGCATACCACTTATGATTAACCTCCATTGCAAGCATCCACAACTATAAAAGAAGTATTAAGGTAAACCTAACCATAGCATGAAACATATGGATCCAAATCAGCCCCTTACGAAGCAACGCATAACCTAGGGTTTAAGCTTATGTCACTCTAGCAACCCATCATCTACTTATTACTTCTCAATGCCTTCCTCTAGGACCGAACAATGGTGAAGTGTCATGTAGTCGACGTTCACATGACACCACTAGAGGAAAGACAACATACATCTCATCAAAATATCGAACGAATACCAAATTCACATGACTACTTATAGCAAGACTTCTCCCATGTCCTCGGGAACAAACGTAACTACTCACAAATCATATTCGTGTTCATAATCAGAGGGGTATTAATATGCATAATGGATCTGAACATATGATCTTCCACCAAGTAAACCAACTAGCATCAACTACAAGGAGTAATCAACACTACTAGCAACCCACAGGTACCAATCAGAGGTTTTGATACAAAGATTGGATACAAGAGATGACCTAGCATTTGAGAGGAGATGGTGCTGGTGAAGATGTTGATGGAGATGGACCCTCTCCCGATGAGAGGATCGATGATGATGACGATGGTGATGATTTCCCCCTCCCGAAGGGAAGTTTCCCAGGCAGCACAGGTCCGCCGGAGCCCTAGATTGGTTCTGCCAAGGTTTCGCCTCGAGACGGCGGCGCTTTGTCTCAAAATTCTCCTTATGATTTTTTCCAGGGCAGAATACACCTTATACCAGAAGATGGGCATCGGGGGGCTACCAGGTGGCCCACGAGGCCGGGGCGCGCCCCCACCCTCGTGGACGGTGCGTGGCCCCCCCTCTGGTGCTTTCTTCGCCCAATATTTTTTTATATTTTCAAAAACTGACTTTCGTGGAGTTTCTTGGCTTTTTGAGTTGTGCAGAATAGGTCTCCAATATTTGCTCCTTTTCTAGCTCGGAATTCCAGCTGCTGGCATTCTCCCTCTTCATGTAAACCTTGCAAAATAACAGAGAAAAGGCAAAAGTATTGTGACATAATGTGTAATAACTGCCCATAATGCAATAAATATCAATATAAAAGCATGATGCAAAATGGACGTATCAACTCCCCCAAGCTTAGACCTCGCTTTTCCTCAAGCGGAAGCCCATATCAAAAAATATGTCCACATTGAAGGAAATATGCCCTAGAGGCAATAATAAAGATGTTATTTGTATTTCCTTATATCATGATAAATGTCTTTTATTCATGCTAGAATTGTATTAACCGGAAACTTAGTACATGTGTGGATACATAGACAAAACAGTATGTCCCTAGTATGCCTCTACTAGACTAGCTCATTGATCAAAGATGGTTATGTTTCCTAGCCATAGACATGAGTTGTCATTTGATCAACGGGATCACATCATTAGGAGAATGATGTGATGGACAAGACCCATCCGTTAGCATAGCACTATGATCGTTTAGTTTAACTGCTATTGCTTTCTTCATGACTTATACATGTTCCTATGACTATGAGATTATGCAACTCCCGAATACCGTAGGAACACCTTGTGTGCTATCAAACGTCACAACGTAACTGGGTGATCATAAAGATGCTCTACAGGTGTCTACGAAAGTATTCGTGGTGTTGGCATAGATCAAGATTAGGATTTGTCACTCCGAGTGTCGGAGAGGTATCTCTGGGCCCTCTCGGTAACACACATCATAATAAGCCTTGCAAGCAAAAGACTAATGAGTTAGTCACGAGATGATGTGTTACGGAACGAGTAAAGAGACTTGCCGGTAACGAGATTGAACTAGGTATAGAGATACTGACGATCGAATCTCGGGCAAGTAACATACCGATGACAAAAGGAACAACGTATGTTGTTATGCGGTTTGACCGATAAAGATCTTCGTAGAATATGTAGGAACCAATATGAGCATCCAGGTTCCGCTATTGGTTATTGACCGGAGATGAGTCTCGGTCATGTCTACATAGTTCTCGAACCCGTAGGGTCCGCACGCTTAACGTTTGATGACGATCGGTATTATGAGTTTATGAGTATTGATGTACCGAAGGTAGTTCGGAGTCCCGGATGAGATCACGGACATGACGAGGAGTCTCGGAATGTCCGAGACATAAATATTGATATATTGGACGGCTATATTCGGACACCGGAAGTATACCGGAAAAGTTTCGGATTTATCGGGAATGCCGGAGGGGGTTACCGGAACCCCCTACGAGAGGGGATGGTCCATAGTGGGCCTAAAGGGAAAGAGAGAGGCAGCCCATAGGGCTGGCCGGGGCCCCCACCTAGGGTTCCTAGTTGGACTAGGATTGGGGGGGGGGGGCGCCACCTCTCCTATTCCTTTCCCCCTTCTTCCTTTCGGTGAATCCTACTAGGAATAGGATTGCAATCCTATTCCTAGTAGGACTCCTTCCCTAGCCGCACCAGGAAGGGCCGGCCGGCCTCCCTCCCCTGCTCCTTTATATACGGGGGCAGGGGGGCACCCAAAGACACACAAGTTGAATTGTTTTAGCCGTGTGCGGTGCCCTCCTCCACAGAATCACACCTCGGTCATACCGTCGCGGAGCTTAGGCGAAGCCCTGCGCCGGTGAACACATCATATCCGTCACCACGCCGTCGCGCTGACGAAACTCTCCCATGAAGCTCAACTGGATCAAGAGCTCGTGGGACGTCATCAAGCTGAACGTGTGCTGAACGCGGAGGTGCCGTACGTTCGGTGCTTGATCGGTTGGATCGCGAAGAAGTTCGACAACATCAACCGCATCACTTGACGCTTCCGCTCCCGGTCTACGAGGGTACGTAGACACACTCTTCCCTCTCGTTGCTATGCATCCGGTAGATAGATCTTGCGTGATCGTAGGAAAATTTTAAAATACTACGTTCCCCAACAGTGGCATCATGAGCCAGGTCTATGCGTAGATGATATGCACGAGTAGAACACAATGAGATTGTGGACGATACTAGTCATACTGCTTACCAGCATGTCATACTTTGCTTCGGCGGTATTGTGAGATGAAGCGGCCCGGACCGACATTACGCGTACGCTTACGCGAGACTGGTTTCACCGTTACGAGCACTCGTTGCTTAAAGGTGACCGGCGGGTGTCTGTCTCTCTCACTTTAGCTGAATCAAGTGTGGCTACGCCCGGTCCTTGTGAAGGTTAAAACAACACATACTTGACGAAACATCGTTGTGGTTTTGTATGCGTAGGTAAGAACGGTTCTTGCTAAGCCCGTAGCAGCCACGTAAAACTTGCAACAAACAAAGTAGAGGACGTCTAACTTGTTTTTGCAGGGCATGTTGTGATGTGATATGGTCAAGACATGATGAGTTATACGGTTTTGTATGAGATGATCATGTTTTGTAAAGTTATCGGCAACTGGCAGGAGCCATATGGTTGTCGCTTTATTGTATGAAATGCAATTGCCATGTAATTGCTTTACTTTATCACTAAGCGGTAGCGATAGTCGTGGAAGCAATAGTTGGCGAGACGACAACGATGCTACGATGAAGATCAAGGTGTCAAGCCGGTGACGAAGGTGACCATGATGGTGCTTTGAAGATGGAGATCAAAAGCACAAGATGATGATGGCCATATCATGTCACATATTTTGATTGCATGTGATGTTTATCTTATTATGCTTCTTATTTTTGCTTAGAACGACGGTAGCATTATAAGATGATCCCTTACTAAATTTCAAGGTATAAGTGTTATCCCTGAGTATGCACCGTTGCGAAAGTTCGTCGTGCCGAGACACCACGTGATGATCGGGTGTGATAAGCTCTACGTTCAAATACAACGGGTGTAAGCCAGTTTTGCACACGCAGAATACTCGGGTTAAACTTGACGAGCCTAGCATATACAGATATGGCCTCGGAACACTGGAGACCGAAAGGTCGAGCGTGAATCATATAGTAGATATGATCAACATAAGATGTTCACCATTGAAAACTACTCCATCTCACGTGATGATCGGACATGGTTTAGTTGATTTGGATCACGTGATCATTTAGATGACCAGAGGGATGTCTATCTAAGTGGGAGTTCTTTAAATTAATATGATTAAATTGAACTTTAATTTATCATGAACTTAGTCCTGATAGTTTTTGCATATCTATGTCGTTGTAGATCAATGGCCCGTGCTACCGTTCCTTTGAATTTTAATGCATTCCTAGAGAAAGCTAAGTTGAAAGATGATGGTAGCAATTACACGGACTGGGTCCATAACCTGAGGATTATCCTCATTGCTGCACAGAAGAATTATGTCCTTGAAGCACCGCTAGGTGACAAGCCCCCTTCCGCTGATGCAGACGCTTTGAACGTCTGGCAATCACGGTCTGATGACTACACGATAGTTCAGTGTGTCATGCTTTACGGCTTAGAACCGGGACTTCAACGACGTTTTGAACGTCATGGAGCATATGAGATGTTCCAGGAGTTGAAGTTAATATTTCAAGCAAATGCCCGAATTGAGAAATATGAGATTTCCAATAAGTTCTACAGCTGCAAAATGGAGGAAAATAGTTCTATCAGTGAACACTTGCTCAGAATGTCTGGGTACTACAATCATATGACTCAACTTGGTTGCAAAGTTGACGAGGATAGTGTTATTGATAGAGTTCTTCAATCACTGCCACCAAGCTATAAAGGCTTCGTGATGAACTATAACATGCAAGGGATGCAAAAGACAATTCCCGAGCTCTTCGCTATGCTCAAAGCTGCGGAGGTAGAAATCAAAAAGGAGCATCAAGTGTTGATGGTTAACAAGACCACTAGTTTCAAGAAAAAGGGCAAGGGAAAGAAAGGGAACTTCAAAAAGAATAGCAAGTCAGTTGCTACTTCAACGAAGAAACCCAAATCTGGAGCCAAGCCTGAAACTGAGTGCTTCTACTGCAAGGGGACTGGACACTGGAAGCGGAACTGCCCCAAGTATTTGGCGGATAAGAAGGATGGCAAGATGAACAAAGGTATATGTGATATACATGTTATTGATGTGTACCTTACTAATTCTCGTAGTAGTACATGGGTATTTGATACCGGTTCGGTTGCTAATATTTGTAACTCGAAACAGGGACTACGGATTAAACGAAGATTAGCTAAGGACGAGGTGACGATGCGCGTGGGAAACGGTTCCAAAGTCGATGTGATCGCCGTCGGCACGCTACCTCTACATCTACCTTCGGGATTAGTTTTAGACCTAAATAATTGTTATTTGGTGCCAGCGTTAAGCATGAACATTATATCTGGATCTTGTTTATTGCGAGACGGTTATTCATTTAAATCAGAGAATAATGGTTGTTCCATTTTTATGAACAATATCTTTTATGGTCATGCACCCTTGAAGAGTGGTCTATTCTTATTGGATCTCGATTGTAGTGATACACATATTCATAATATTGAAACCAAAAGATGCAAGGTTAATAATGATAGTGCAACTTATTTGTGGCACTGCCGTTTAGGTCATATTGGTGTAAAACGCATGAAGAAACTCCATAAAGATGGACTTTTGGAATCACTTGATTATGAATCACTTGGTGCTTGCGAACCATGCCTCATGGGCAAGATGACTAAAACTCCGTTCTCTGGAACCATGGAGGGAGCAACAGATTTGTTGGAAATCATACATACTGATGTATGTGGACCAATGAGTGTTGATGCTCGTGGCGGGTATCGTTATTTTTTGACCTTCACTGATGATTTGAGCAGATATGGGTATATCTACTTAATGAAACACAAGTCTGAAACATTTGAAAAGTTCAAAGAATTTCAGAGTGAAGTAGAGAATCATCGTAACAAGAAAATAAAGTTCCTACGATCTGATCGTGGAGGAGAATATTTGAGTTACGAGTTTGGTCTTCATTTGAAACAATGTGGAATAGTTTCACAACTCACGCCACCTGGAACACCACAGCGTAATGGTGTGTCCGAACGTCGTAACCGTACTTTATTGGATATGGTGCGATCTATGATGTCTCTTACCGATTTACCACTATCGTTTTGGGGTTATGCTTTAGAGACAGCTGCATTCACGTTAAATAGGGCACCATCTAAATCCGTTGATACGACACCTTATGAACTATGGTTTGGCAAGAAACCAAAGTTGTCGTTTCTTAAAATTTGGGGCTGCGATGCTTATGTGAAAACACTTCAACCTGATAAGCTCGATCCCAAGTCGGAAAAATGTGTCTTCATAGGATACCCAAAAGAGACTGTTGGGTACACCTTCTATCACAGATCCGAAGGCAAAATATTCGTTGCTAAGAACGGATCCTTTCTTGAAAAAGAGTTTCTCTCGAAAGAAGTGAGTGAGAGGAAAGTAGAACTTGATGAGGTAATTGTACCTTCTCCCATATTGGAAAGTAGTACATCACAGGAAATTGTTCCAGTGATTCCTACACCAATTAGTGAGGAAGTTGATGATAATGATCATGAAACTTCGGATCAAGTTTCTGCTGAACGTCGTAGATCAACCAGAGTACGTTCCGCACCAGAGTGGTACGGCAACCCAGTTCTGGAAATCATGTTACTAGACCATGATGAACCTACGAACTATGAGGAAGCGATGATGAGCCCAGATTCCGCAAAATGGCTTGAAGCCATGAAATCTGAGATGGGATCCATGTATGAGAACAAAGTGTGGACTTTGGTTGACTTGCCCGATGATCGGCAAGCCATCGAAAATAAATGGATCTTCAAGAGGAAGACCGACGCAGACGGTAATATTACTGTTTACAAAGCTCGACTTGTTGCGAAAGGTTTTCGACAAGTTCAAGGAGTTGACTACGATCAGACTTTCTCACCTGTAGCGATGCTTAAGTCTGTCCGAATCATGTTAGCAATTGCCGCATTTTATGATTATGAAATCTGGCAAATGGATGTCAAAACTGCATTCCTAAATGGATATCTCAAAGAAGAGTTGTATATGATGCAACCAGAAGGTTTTGTCAATCCAAAAGGTACTAACAAAGTATGCAAGCTCCAGCGATCCATCTATGGACTGGTGCAAGCATCTCGGAGTTGGAATATACGCTTTGATGAGGTGATCAAAGCATATGGTTTTATACATACTTTTGGAGAAGCCTGTATTTACAAGAAAGTGAGTGGGAGCTCTGTAGCATTTCTAATATTATATGTAGATGACATATTGTTGATTGGAAATGATATAGAATTTCTGGATAGCATAAAAGGATATTTGAATAAAAGTTTTTCAATGAAAGACCTCGGTGAAGCTGCTTATATATTAGGTATCAAGATCTATAGAGATAGATCAAGACGCTTAATTGGACTTTCACAAAGCACATACCTTGATAAGATTTTGAAGAAGTTCAAAATGGATCAGTCAAAGAAAGGGTTCTTGCCTGTTTTACAAGGTATGAAGTTGAGTAAGACTCAATGCCCGACCACTGCAGAAGATAGAGAGAAAATGAAAGTCATTCCCTATGCCTCAGCCATAGGATCTATCATGTATGCAATGCTGTGTACCAGACCTGATGTGTGCCTTGCTATAAGTCTAGCAGGGAGGTACCAAAGTAATCCAAGAATGGATCACTGGACAGCGGTCAAAAACATCCTAAAGTATCTGAAAAGAACAAAGGATATGTTTCTCGTATATGGAGGTGACAAAGAACTCGTCGTAAACGGTTACGTCGATTCTAGCTTTGACACTGATCCGGATGACTCAAAGTCACAAACCGGATATTTATTTTTATTGAACGGTGGAGCTGTCAGCTGGTGCAGTTCCAAGCAGAGCGTCGTGGCGGGATCTACGTGTGAAGCGGAATACATAGCTGCTTCGGAAGCAGCAAATGAAGGAGTCTGGATGAAGGAGTTCATATCCGATCTAGGTGTAGTACCTAGTGCATCGGGTCCAATGAAAATCTTTTGTGACAACACTGGAGCCATAGCCTTGGCGAAGGAATCCAGGTTTCACAAGAGAACAAAGCACATCAAAAGACGCTTCAATTCCATCCGCGATCTAGTCAAGGAGGGAGACATAGAGATTTGCAAAATACATACGGATCTGAATGTTGCAGACCCGTTGACTAAGCCTCTTCCACGGGCAAAACATGATCAGCACCAAGACTCCATGGGTGTGAGGATCATCACTTTGTAATCTAGATTATTGACTCTAGTTCAAGTGGGAGACTGAAGAAATTTGCCCTAGAGGCAATAATAAAGATGTTATTTGTATTTCCTTATATCATGATAAATGTCTTTTATTCATGCTAGAATTGTATTAACCGGAAACTTAGTACATGTGTAGATACATAGACAAAACAGTATGTCCCTAGTATGCCTCTACTAGACTAGCTCATTGATCAAAGATGGTTATGTTTCCTAGCCATAGACATGAGTTGTCATTTGATCAACGGGATCACATCATTAGGAGAATGATGTGATGGACAAGACCCATCCGTTAGCATAGCAATATGATCGTTTAGTTTAACTGCTATTGCTTTCTTCATGACTTATACATGTTCCTATGACTATGAGATTATGCAACTCCCGAATACCGTAGGAACACCTTGTGTGCTATCAAACGTCACAACGTAACTGGGTGATCATAAAGATGCTCTACAGGTGTCTCCGAAAGTATTCGTGGTGTTGGCATAGATCAAGATTAGGATTTGTCACTCCGAGTGTCGGAGAGGTATCTCTGGGCCCTCTCGGTAACACACATCACAATAAGCCTTGCAAGCAAAAGACTAATGAGTTAGTCACGATATGATGTGTTACGGAACGAGTAAAGAGACTTGCCGGTAACGAGATTGAACTAGGTATAAAGATACCGACGATCGAATCTCGGGCAAGTAACATACCGTTTGACAAAAGGAACAACGTATGTTGTTATGCGGTTCTGACCGATAAAAGATCTCCGTAGAATATGTAGGAGCCAATATGAACATCCAGGTTCCGCTATTGGTTATTGACCGGAGATGAGTCTCGGTCATGTCTACATAGTTCTCGAACCCGTAGGGTCCGCACGCTTAACGTTTGATGACGATCGGTATTATGAGTTTATGAGTATTGATGTACCGAAGGTAGTTCGGAGTCCCTGATGAGATCACGGACATGACGAGGAGTCTCGGAATGTCCGAGACATAAAGATTGATATATTGGACGGCTATATTCGGACACCGGAAGTATACCGGAAAAGTTTCGGATTTATCGGGAATGCCGGAGGGGGTTACCGGAACCCCCTACGAGAGGGGATGGTCCATAGTGGGCCTAAAGGGAAAGAGAGAGGCAGCCCATAGGGCTGGCCGGCGCCCCCACCTAGGGTTCCTAGTTGGACTAGGATTGGGGGGGCGCCACCTCTCCTATTCCTTTCCCCCTTCTTCCTTTCGGTGAATCCTACTAGGAATAGGATTGCAATCCTATTCCTAGTAGGACTCCTTCCCTAGCCGCACCAGGAAGGGCCGGCCGGCCTCCCTCCCCTGCTCCTTTATATACGGGGGCAGGGGGGCACCCAAAGACACACAAGTTGAATTGTTTTAGCCGTGTGCGGTGCCCTCCTCCACAGAATCACACCTCGGTCATACCGTCGCGGAGCTTAGGCGAAGCCCTGCGCCGGTGAACACATCATATCCGTCACCACGCCGTCGTGCTGACGAAACTCTCCCGTGAAGCTCAACTGGATCAAGAGCTCGTGGGACGTCATCAAGCTGAACGTGTGCTGAACGCGGAGGTGCCGTACGTTCGGTGCTTGATCGGTTGGATCGCGAAGAAGTTCGACAACATCAACCGCGTCACTTGACGCTTCCGCTCCCGGTCTACGAGGGTACGTAGACACACTCTTCCCTCTCGTTGCTATGCATCTGGTAGATAGATCTTGCGTGATCGTAGGAAAATTTTAAAATACTACGTTCCCCAACACACATGTCTAGAGATAAAGGTGTCGACAAAATAAAATACGGACATGAAGGCATCATGATCATTCTTATAACATCAATATATATATATATTGTCATATGATTTCTTATGCTAAATTAACAATCTATTCACAATGTCAAGTATGAATCAGAAACTTCATTGAAAACTAACAAACTATGATCTCGGTCATTGAAGCAACTGCAATTTATCATAACATCAGAAAGAGTCAATATAATAGCTTTTCAGCAAGTCCACATACTCAACTATCATTTAGTCTTTCACAATTGCTAACACTCGCGCAATACTTATGGGTATGGAGTTTTAATCGGACACACAGAAAGATAGGGACTTATAGTGTTGCCTCCCAACCTTTTACCTCAAGGGTAATGTCAACAATAATAGTTTATGATAACTTACATCCAATTGGGTATATATGTCAAGATCTTTCCAACACAATGTGCTTGCCAAAGGATAAAGTGTAAAAAGGAAAGGTGAAGATCACCATGGCTCTTGTATAAGGTATAGGACAAAAGTAAAAGATAGGCCCTTCGCAGAGGGAAGCAGAGGTTGTCATGTGCTTTTATGGTTGGATGCACAAAATCTTAGTGCAAAAGAACGTCACTTTATATTGCCACTTGTGATAAGGACCTTTATTATGCAGTCAGTCGCTTTTATTGCTTCCATATCACAAGATCGTATAAAGCTTATTTTCTCCACACTAATAGACCATACATATTTAGAGAGTTGCAACAATGACAACTTACTTGAAGGATCTTACTCAATCCATAGGTAGATATGGTGGACTCTCATGGCAAAACTGGGTTTAAGTATATTTGGAAGCACAAGTAGTATCTCTACTTGGTGCAAGGAGTTTGGCTAGCATGAGGGAGAAAAGCAAGCTCAACATGTTGGATGATCCATGACAATATACTTTATTTCGGATATAAGAAAACATAACCCATTACGTTATCTTCCTTGTCCAACATCAACTCTTTAGCATGTCATATTTTAATGAGTGCTCAAAATCATAGAAGATGTCCAAGATAGTATATTTATATGTGAAAACCTCTCTTTCTTTATTACTTCCTATTAATTGCAACGATGACCAAAACTATGTTTGTCAACTCTCAACAAGTTTTATTCATCATACTCTTTATATGTGAAGTCATTACTTTCCATAAGATCAATATGATCTCTTTATTTATTTTTATACTCCCTTTTATTCCCTCATGATCATAGTGAGATAATCAAGCCCTTAACTCAAAACTAATCTTTATTATATATGGCTCACGGACTCGATTACATAGATCAGGATCATAAAGCAAAGCTCACAACTAGATCATACTAAACTTTATTCTACTAGATCAAGATATAACCAAAAGTATCGAACTAAGAAAAATGGTAAAGATAGAAGTGTGATGGTGATACGATACCGGGGCACCTCCCCCAAGCTTGGCAGTTGCCAAGGGGAGTGCCCATACCCATGTGTTTATGTCTGTTTCTTCGGAGGTGATGGAGAAGATGGCGGTGATGATGGAGTGTCGTACATCGAGCGTAAGAGATCCTCCAATTTACGGATAATGCCCTTGAGCGCGGTGATATGCTCCTTCAACAAAATATTTTCACGTGTGAGATACTTGTTTTGTATGTGAGCTAATTCAATCATCTTGAAAGCTTCAATCTCAGTTGGGGTAAAAAGATTTTGACGAGGTTGAAAGATGTCTTCTTCTTCTTCTGCTGCCAGAGCTTGATCCTCCATGGCCTTCTTGATCCTTTCATACTTGTTGATCTCCTCAGGTTCTTCTCTCTTCATCTCCATCTTCATTAGCCAGCATCGTTTCCCTCATTGTTGGAGGAAGGGGACGACATGATGCCTGGCCTTGTCAACTCTGGCAGAAAAACAGCTTGAAACAAAGACAGAAGATTTTCGCATGGTGCGGTGGTAAAAACCTTCGGGAGATTATATAATGAATTTTTACCGACCAAAAGAAGTATCGTGCAAGAAAACGGAGTTCGCAGGACACACGAGGCAACCCAAACACAAGCTCGACTTGATGGTACTTGTGCTTCAAAGACAAGTTTTGGTCATGGACCCAAGGGTAATTCTTCACGGTGCCATACCAATTAACTCAAACTTAGGTGGCGCCGGCCACCGCCCTCTTTTTGGAGAGGTTGTATTTTGCCTTTCTTTCTTTGAGTCGAGCTTGTGTTTGGGTTGCCTCGTGTGTTAGCTCGCTGGTGTGTTCGTTCGCTTGGAGGTTGCATTGCATAGGCCGTTTTCCTCTCTCTTTTACGAAACTTGCATTTTCTTGGGGCTACGGTACTACCGTGGCTTGCCACGGTACTACCGCGGGAGTTGTGCACGGTACTACCGCAACCAGCACGGCAGTAATTTTTTACTGCCGCTGGGGAGTAGTACTACTGCCCAGTGTGCGGTACTTCCGCCCGGGCGGTACTACCGCGCCGACGCGAGCGGGTGGGGGTCAAAAGCGGGCAGGGGGAGTTCCAGCTCCCCCATACCCATTCAACTCCTTTTCCCCACATCGTCTCTCTCTCTCTCCTGCCCAAGAACGGCGCCGAAGGACTTCGCCGAATCTCCATCTCCGGCCACTCTCCTCGCATTACGACCGGTGGGAGCGTTCCCCACCTAGCCCTCCTGCCATGGAACATGGTTTCTCCCCAAATCCCTCTCTTTTTGCCCTTCTTTTTGCTTCGTTGGTTTGTCTCTAGGTTTTGGGGAGATGCATGTTGTTCTTGAGATTTTAGGCCAAATCTGTGCAAGAGTAGGGTGTAAGAGAGTAGTATTGCAGTAGTGATGCTATTTGGTATGTTGCTACTCGGTAGTTTTGATCAACCGTAGTACCGCTCCATTGTTGCGGCCGAACCTAGATCAGATACGTTTCGGTTCTGACCCCGAGCGGTACTACCGCACCTTCCGTGCGGTACCACCGCTCTAGCCGCATTCGCCTCATACGGTACTACTGCTCCTTCGGAGCGGTACTACCGCGCGCGGCGCAGAAGGAAAATTTTACTTCCGCTCTCGGCGCGGTACTACCGTGGCTAGAGCAGTAGTAAAGCTGTTGTTCCGCTCCATGGAGTAGTACTACCGTTGACTTCAAACCTTCCTCGTGGCCACTACTCAATGTTATTTCTGCATGTTTCGTATGTTTTTGTTGTGGTCTTTGCATTGATCATTCTTGCTTCTTTTGTGTGGTCTTGTGTTTTGTGTCATAGGTGGTGGCTCCGGTTCCAATGTCCGTCGCTCGAATCCCAGCCGTGACACAGGGTCGAAGCGCCTACGCAACCAAGAGGATGCTCCTGAGGGCTCCAATGCCCCCCAACGCAGAACCAAGACCACCGCCACCAAGAACAAGGAGCCAACAATGGGCATGGATGAGATTCCACTGGCTGAGTTTGTCACTAGAAGGAGGATCAACCCCTATGTGAATCCCCGTGCACATTTCAGAGGGGATGATTTGTTCTGGACTAAGCAATAGAGTCTTATCTTTATGGATGTGATCAAGGCCAAGCAGAACATATACGTGGATGTGCACTGGATTGACATGGTTCATATGAGGAAGGATCAACACCGAGCATATTTTGATGAGGCTTTGGACCTAGTGGAGCAGTTTGGCATTGAGCACTTGATGATTTTCCACATGGACTTTGACCCTGAGATTGTGGCCCAGTTCTTTGCTTCGGTCCGCTTCCATACTGATGAGGAACAGAGCATGACCTGGATGACCAATGGACAACAGATGACTGCTAAGTGGAAGGAATTCATGGATTTGCTACAGGTTGCTGATGAGGGTCTCAACACGCTCATTGGCGTTCACCCTCATGCCAATCCCGAGTCAGCCAGCAAGAACAAGCTTCAGCCCTACTATGCTGAGAAGACGCTTCCTAGTGGCAGGAAGACGTGGGTGCTGAACTCCTTCCGTGACATCATGCATCGAATCTTCCGCAACTCCCTATTTCCGCGCATTGGTGACAAGGATAAGGTACATGCCTATCTCGTGGATATGATGCTCATTTGTGAGGAGGCGCATCATGCTCAGACTCAACCACTTGGTGTCTCACATATCATGTGGTGTGAGCTACGGTTTGCAGTGTTCTACCGTAAGGTTCCCATCTATGGACCTTACATGTTTCACTTGATCACGAAGACTTGGGAGAAGCTCTATCCCGATGATGAGTTTGAGGCCCCCAACTGGATTCATCATGAGCCCATCAAGATCCGCATCAAGAGTCAATGGGCTAACACCACTACCCGTGATGAGGCAGTGGCTGCTCAGATGAATGTGGATGAGGATGAGATCGAGGAGGAGGAAGCGAATGAGGACATCTCCGATGGATACACTCCTTCCTCTACTGAGCCCTCTTGGGCTAAGAAGCTGCAGAACAAGATGAAGGCTCTGTTCTGCATCTAGGCCAAGGGGCAGTAGAGGGCAAACATTGCTCAGAAGGAGGTTCACCGACGTGACAAGAAGATCTTGAGGACGTTCGGCGATAACGTGTCTAGTGGATCTGAGAAGAACATCACCCAAGAGGCTGAATGGATAGTGAGGCAGGGCTACAAGTGGACTGAATCTGAGGAGGAGCAGGAGGAGACCGACGAGGAGCGTGACGAGTGATCGCTTCAGCTTGAGCTACCACTTGTGTCGTATGTGTCCTCTCTACCTTTTTGGTGTCTCGATGCCAAAGGGGGGGAGAGTGTAGGATTTGCGAGTCTTGTGTCGTGTTGTTTCGCTTTGTTGCTTTGCTTTCGTCCTATTGAACCTCGTTTGCTTTGTGTTGGTTTGCGTCGTGTGTGTTAGACCTGACGACTATCATATGGTGTGATACATATGCACTCTACTCTATCCTATCTTATCATAATGTCTAGGCTATTTAGTAGGCTGTGAGCTTATGCCTTATTGTGCCCTTTTTCTTTATACTCACGATCTTCTCCTTGCATCCATGCGTAGAGCCATCTTATTAGTTGCAAGGATTGTGTTGTTTATAAAATATAGGGGGTGTCGTGGAATTCTCATGGTAGATGTCCTAGTGTGAGGACCTAGTTGTGAGGCCAACATATCTATGTAGTAGCTTGAACGGGGTTGATCGGAATCGAGAGACGCAATACAAGACAAGGATTTAGACAGCTTCGGGCCCCAGGAAACATCATCCGGTAATAGCCCTACATGCTGTTTGTGGCTAGGTCTCACTATGCTCATGAGGGAGTTGCCGCATAAGCCGACTCTCCTAATTGTGTCTAGCCTTAGAGATTCTTTTCTTGTTACTTGTCCCTCTTGGGGAGCCCTGTCCCTCCTTATATAAGTTGAAAGGGGCGGGTTACATGATTAGTCCTAGTAGGATTAGGATTACTCTATTACAAGTGGAGTCCTAGTCTTGCTTCCTTTGTAAGGGAATATTCCTTACACTTTCTCTTAAGTCGGCCCATCATCACATAAGTCGGCCTTCCCATGAGCCGCCTTATGGGCCATTGAGTCTTGTTATCCATCTGACCCACCGTCGGGGCTATCCGTGAGTCACCAGGCTAGTGAGTCGCTGGACCAGCGAGCCGCCAGACTCGTGAGTCGCCAGTCCTCCGGCGGATCATCGATGAAGCGCCAAGTCCGACCGGGTCATACTTCCGGCTGGGTCATACCGCGGGGTATATCCCCGATAGGGGGAGTGTTGATCCTAGTATGTGTGCCATGTAGTCCAAAGCATCTATCTAAGAATGCACACATCTAGGGGGAGCTTGCCTATATTTTATATACATGTTGGGTTTTCTTATGTTCTTATTCATATCTATGTGCAAATTCCGTATTGTCATCAATCCACCAAAAAGGGGGAGATTGTAAGGGAATATTTCTCCCTAACTAGTTTTGGTGATTGATGACAATGCATGCATTTGCGGACTAATCGTGTGCATTGAGCTTTTCAGATATCTCATGTCTAGGCACAAAATGATTCACTGCCCCTCGGAGCCTATCGAAGACGGCATTTCCTTTTGTTTCTTTTCGGTGGAATTGAATCATAGGAAAGCCGTACTATTAAGAGGGGGTCCGCTTCGAAAAGGTTAGGGTGGAATCAACACGTACACATCTATCCATGTGCACCACCTTTCCCTCGCTTCTTTGGAGCGCCGGCTGTTTTCCTTGTCGTTGCAAAGACAGAGGCTTCCTACTACTATTATTCTATGTCATGCGGTAGGACCGCTCAAGGGAGCGGTAGTACCGCATAGACCCACAGTAGTACCGCCCTGTAGCAGCTGCGGTAGTACCGCAAATTGCGGTAGTACCATGGCTCCTGCCCCAGCGTCGTGGCTAGCGCGGAAGTAGGAGCGGAAGTAATTTTTTACTTCTGCACCCTACGCGGTAGTACCGCTCCAGGTGAGCGGTAGTACCATGCAGGGTTTTTGCATCGATCGAAACTCTGCGGAAGTAGACACAGATGTAATTTTATTAGTCTGTGCTCTTCCCAGCCCAGACTGTACCATGCCTTGCGGTAGTACCGCAAGGGCGTGCGGTAGTATCGCTCCGACAGTACTACCGCTCGTTGCTATACGCAACAGGACTGCGTCTGGCTCCTACCGCGCGAGCGGTAGTACCGCATGGCCTTGCGGTAGTACCGCAAGTCTGGTGCGGTAGTACTGCATGTCGCGGGCAGAGTTAGTGGATAACGGTTGGATTTGTTCTTCCACTATATAAGAGGAGTCATCTTCTCCAAGAGGACTTACCTCTTCCCTCCCTAAGCTCCATTGTTGCTCAAAGCTCCATTTCCGCCCGATCTCTCTCCCTAGCCAATCAAACTTGTTGATTTCCTAGGGATTGGTTGAGAAGGCATCGATCTACACTTCAACCAAGAGAAATTTGATTCCCCCACTAATCCCTTGCGAATCTTGTTACTCTTGGGTGTTTGAGCACCCTAGATGGTTAAGGTCACCTCGGAGCCATAGTCCATTGTGGTGAAGCTTCGTGGTGTCGTTGGGAGCCTCCAATTCAGTTGTGGAGATAGCCCCAACCTTGTTTGTAAATGTCCGGTTGCCACCTTCAAGGGCACCACTAGTGGAATCACGACACCTCGCATTGTGTGAGGGCGTTAGGAGAATACGGTGGCCCTAGTGGCTTCTTGGGGAGCACTGTGCCTCCACACCGCTCCAACGGAGACGTACTTCCTCTCAAAGGGAAGGAACTTCGGTAACACATCCTCATCTCCACCGGCTCCACTTGTGGTTATCTCTTACCTTTACTTGTGCAAGCCTTTGTTGTGTTTCAAAGCTCGCTTGCTTGTGTGCTTATTATTGTTGCATCATATAGGTTGCCCACTTAGTTGCATATCTAGACAACCTATATTGTTGCTAAGTTTGATTTGGTTAAGAAAAACTAAAAATTGTTAGTTGCCTATTCACCACCCCCCTCTAGTCAACCATATCGATCCTTTCATAAGCTAACATACTTTCTCTACTTGGATCATATGCACTTATGATTGGAACTCTAGCAAACTTCCGTAACTACTAAAGATCATTAAGGTAAAATCCAACATAGCATTATAAGGTATTAAGTCCTCTTTACTCCCATACGCAAACAACCTACTTACTCGGGTTTAAGATTTTGTCACTCTAGCAACCCACCATAAGCAAATCATGAACATATTGCAAACCCTACAGCGGGGATCCCTCACGCTTGCGAGACACGGAGAGCACCATAGGACAACAACAATAATAAAACATGCAACTCAAACCAATCACGATCATCAATCAACCCATAGGACAAAACGGATGTACTCAAACATCATAGGATAGCCATACATCATTGGGAAATAATATATAGCGTTGAGCACCATGTTTAAGTAGAGATTACAGCGGGTAGAAGAGGTGTTACACCGCTGCATAAAGGAGGAGAGAGGTGGTAATTTTCGATAAAGGGCGACTTTATTATCTCAAAATGTAGCATCAAGCGGATACAAAGCATTATGAGTAACACCAGACCTCTGCATACCTAAGATGCACACAGCCAAATCCAGAAGTCTGACAAAAATTCATGAAATAAAAATCAACAAATCGGTAACAGTAGAGTCCTTTAGACCGACACTATGCCTATGTCGAAGAGTGTGGCGGATTGATCCGTAGGTTATGCCGCCACCCATGTTGGGAAAAAACCTCCGTGCCCACCTGCTCCAATCGCGTACACACCACCATGAACAGCGGTTGGAACTCCGGCCGTTGTAGCATAGACAACGTATGTAGTGAGTGCGTACACCAGAAAATAACATGTAGAGGAGAGAGTTGGTGATGACGGCGGCGAAGTTGTTGGTGTAGATCATCGTCACGGTGATGGCCCCGGCGGTGTTCCGGCGCCGCCGGGAGAGAGGGGGAGAGAGCCCCCCTTCTTCTTCTTCTTCCTTGACCTCCCCTCTAGATGGGAGGAGGGTTTCCCCTATGGTCCTTGGCTTACATGGCATGGGAGGGGCAGGAGCCCCTCCGAGATTGGATCTCTCTCTCTCTCTCTCTCTCTCTCTCTCTCTCTCTCTCTCTCTCTCTCTCTCTCTCTCTCTCTCTCTCTCTTTCCTTCTGTTTCTGCGCTCCCAGATTCTGACATTTCACCATTTCTTAAATTCTCGGAGATCGATTGGGCTGAACTTTTAACACGATTTTAATCCGGATATTAGCTTTCTTGCGACCGAAGAAGGGCACCAACTGCCTTACGGCTGGCCGCAAGTGCTAAGGGCGCGCCCTACCCCCTGCCTTGTCGCCGCCTCGGGCAACATTTCGCGTTGATTCTTCTCCCAAAAATCACATATATTGCAAAAAAAAAATCTCCATAAGTTTTTATTGCTTTGGACTTAATTTGACATGGATTTTCTGTGATATCAAAAATGCAACAAATAGGAACTGGCACTGGGCACGGGATCAATTTGTTAGTCCCAAAAATAGTATAAAAAGTTCCCAAAAGTATTGAAGGTTGTAGAATATTGGCATGAAATAATTAAAAATTATAGAGATGACGGAGACATATCATCCGCCACTATATTAAATAAGAGAGGAGACATCGAATCCCCTTGTCTCAATCCCTTATGGGTTTGAAAATAGTGACCAATATCATCATTAACTTTGATTCCGACACTACCTTTTTGGACTAGAGAACCCACTTGGTTCCGCCATGCCTGCTGAAGGAAAGGCCACTTAACTTTGTCATATGCCTTCTCGAAATCGACTTTGGAGATAACCCCAATGAATTTCATGCAGCGTTTCATGAAGGACTACGACCCCTTTTAGAATGTGCCTCCCAGGCATGAAAGCTGTCTGACTCGGTTGCACCACCGAATGGGTGATCCGTGTCAATCTATTGGTACTCACTTTCGTGAATATTTTGAAACTCACATTGAGAAGACATATTGGCCTGAATTGCTCGATCCGAACTGCCTCTTCTTTCTTTGGCAACAACGTAATCATGCCAAAGTTAAGATGAAACAATTCTAAGTGACCGTTAAAAAAATTGTGAAACATAGGCATAAGATCGTCCATAATAATATGCCAACATTTCCTGTAAAATTCCGCAGGAAACCCATCTGGTCCGGTGCTTTATTCGGTTTCATTTGTGATATTGCATCTAGAACCTTTTTCTCAGTAAACGGTGCAGATAGAACACCATTCTCCTCGGACCGAAGCTGAGGGATATCTCCAATAATAGACTCATTTAGGGAAACCGCGCTCTCTGCCGGAGGCCCAAAAAGTTGTTTATAGTAATTGGAGACATACGCTTTTAGGTTCTCATGACCCACTACAGTCCCTTCATCATGTTCAAGCCGGATTATTTTCTTCTTCGTATGATTTCCATTCGCAATCATATGAAAAAAATGGTGTATTGTCATCCCCTTGGACAACCTTGAGAACCTTAGCACGCAATGCCCATTTGAGCTCCTCTTCTCTAAGAAGATCATGTAAGCGTTGCTCAGCTTCGGATTTTGTGTGCTGCTCCACCACATCGAGAAGGTTCACTTCTGCTTTAAGTCTAGAGCATCTATCAACTGGGCTAGTCGCTCTTTTTCTTGTTTGTAAATCCCGCTCTTGTTTCTGGCTCAACCCCGTAAGAATTGTCTGAGATGTTTAATCTTGTTTTGTCATCTCTCCACACTTGATCATCCACTATCAGGCTTCGCCCATTCTCATGCTACGATGTCCATGAAATTTTCTTTCTCGAACCGACTTAGTTCGAAAGAGAAAGCGTTCTTGTTACCAATATGTGATGCGTCTCCCGAGTCAACTAGCAATGGTGTGTTGTCTGAGATCGCCCTCTGCATCGCATGTACCGACACTAATGGGCACTTTTGTTCCCATTCCACACTAGCGAGCACCCTATCCAACTTCTCATAAGTTGGAGTGGGCAACGTATTGGCCCATGTAAACTGCCTACCTGTGAGTTCAATCTCCCTCGGACTAAGACTCGATAATCATGTTAAACATCATGGACCAACGTCCATCGAAATTGCCATTGTTCTTTTCATCTCTCCTTTCAATAATATTGAAATCCCCTCCGACTAGGATTGGAAGAGTTTCATCCCCACAAATCTGCAACAAGTCCGCTAGGAAATCTGGTTTAAGTTCGGGTTAGGATGCTCCATATACAGCTACCAGAGACCATCGGAAGCCATCCAACTTCGATCTCACCCGAAACTTGACCGCAAAGTCCCCCTGGACCATATTAATCACCTCTAGCGTTTCGCACGTAACCCCCAGCAATATCCCACCGGATCTTTTTCTAGGAGGTAAACAACCAATCAAAATCAATTCCACCAGATAAAGTTCCAAGGAACTGTGAGGCGAAATTATCTCGTTCTGTTTCGAGGATTGCAATAAAATCTAGCTTTTGCTCTATCGTTGTTTCTACTAAAACCCTTCTTTTAGCCAAGTCAGCTAGACCTCTGTTGTTCCAAAAGATTCCTTTCATAGCTCATCATGGAATTTTTTCTTAAGCTTGACCCTAGCACTTCTACGAACAGGCAAAGTAGGATACACTTTCCTTTTCCAGGGTCTCTTGGGCTTATCCCCATCGACCTTCATACTTATTACCGGAAAAACTTGAGACAATACCTTCCATCACTAAAGGCTCTATATTGTCCTCAGTCTTCGACCCCTCTTCACCTTCGGCCTCCGTATTAGGCATCAGATCGTTACAGAGGCTTTCAAGGGCTGATATCCCTAAAT
Source organism: Secale cereale (assembly GCA_902687465.1). Classification (NCBI taxonomy): domain Eukaryota; kingdom Viridiplantae; phylum Streptophyta; class Magnoliopsida; order Poales; family Poaceae; genus Secale; species Secale cereale. Next base: position 12,379,398 of record LR738712.1, read on the forward strand.
TTTTCATCTCATCGTCCTTCATAGGTCTAACGGCCGCGAGGTTACGAATAATTTCAGATGCCCGCTCCGCTTCTAAGCCTAAAAAGGTCATTCACAGATTTCGCAACTTCCTTCTCATTCGACCCCAATGAGACTCCTAAGTTATGTGCCTTATCGATAATTTCATGTTCAGAGAAATGCAAAATTGAACAACTCTTATTAACAATCATACCAGTAGTTGCCTCGACATCTCGAAGCTTGGCCGCCATCATGGCACGCCCTAGCTGCATGTCATCCGCATCTGGTTGCTCCTGGATCCGGTTGCTGACACGCCTGCCACCCGACACCAGATCCATGATCCCACCAAAAGCGATAAGCTCCTCAGTAGACCTCTCCCGAGGTGTCCGCTCCCCGCTCCCACTCCCACCCCTCATTGCCGGTGAAGATGGGTAGGGCGCGGTCGAGCAAGCACCGCCAACAGAATGCGCAGTCAACATGATTCAAAGTTTGTAGCATAGTTCAAAGTTCAAACAATAAGCTTCTTTGGCTTGTGAATGCGCAGTCTCGTTCAGGTCTCTGCTCATCCTGAACACTTCTGTACCATTTGTAATTTTGGACGTGTCTGGTCAGTACAGAAGCTGGTTATGTAAGGTCTTAGCGCCCAGTGCCCATGTTGAGCCTGTGGAGCCCTTTGTGTGCGCTATCGTCTCTGTCTGTGAGGAAGTTAACCACTTAATTCAATCATGTTGAAGCTCAGTCTTGCAGCCTGGATTGCCAGCAGCAACACTCTGGGCATCAGCCTACGATGCACTTCTTGCTTTAGACCCTGCTGCAACGAAGATTGCTCCTCGGTTATCACTCTCTGAAATTATTATGTACTCCCAGTATAAAGAAATATAAGAGCGTTTAGATCACTGTTACCGAGAGAGTGTAATAAAGAGGCCTGATCCAACAAGTATGTAGTAGGTCTTGATCTGTGATAAAAGAATGGGAAAACAAAATAGGAAATCAAAATTTTCAATACAAATCCTGCAGAGCTAGTGTCGCTGAGAACTTCGATGTATAAATCACTGTAAATGTAAATCCCTGCGAATTTAAGTGACTGATCCACAACATCTGCGGATTTTATTAAGCATTTATTATGAATATATGATTTGGTTCTACTACTAGAGTTATTTTCTTATTATTACATTACACGCGTGTGATGCGTGCGTCACCACTAACAACAAATTAGCACTGCCTAGCTATAGTCGATGGTTTTTGCATCAGCGCCATGCTTAATTAGGTCACGATAGATATAGAGATGGGACCAGCGGGCCTATGATCCGAGATCAGCCGACGTTGGGCGGCGGCACGCCACCGCCGCCGTCGTAGGCCATGACGGGCGTGGCGCTCTCGTCGCTGGTGGGCATGTTGTAGGAGCAGCTGGCGGACGCCTCGAGGTGGTCCTGCGCCGCCGGCACCATGGCCGGCAGGTACTGGCCGTCGTCGGGGCCCAGGCAGTGCTGCATGAGTGGGAAGGGCGTGTTGGGGATGAGCGTGGAGAGCAGCTCGGTGCAGCTGTACTCCTGCCGCCACGGATCCGTCGCCTGGCTGCTGCCCCCGACGTCGCCGTCGCCGCCGTGCATCCCCGCCACCTGAGATTTGCCGTCGTACACGTCTGGGTCGCTGCCGAAACAAAATAGAAAAATCGTGCGCATTAGCATTACTGATCACGTGTCCGTGTGCGTACGCAAAGTAATCGTGCACGTGCCTGAGGTAGATCATCGGATCCGTCCCGCCAAAGATCTGGTGGCCGGGGTTTTGCCCGTCCTCGGAGCCCCACAGCGCGGCGGCGGCGCCGGCGAAGGTGCCCATGCCGCCGCCTTCCTCCGTCTTCATCGCGTGCACGTACATTTGCGCCCCGTTCCCGCCCTATAACGCATCGCCAAACACAATCTTCATTGATAAAATACATAAATCTTTTTTAGACAAACACATTGATATAGCATTACTCCAACGTAGGATCCCGAGCATTTGTAGCTCCGGGATCCTACGCATTTAAATGTGATCTCCAAGATCGCCGTACCTGCATCCCGGGCGCCGTCGGGTCAAACGGGGCCAGGTTGCTCAGCAGATAGTTCTGCAGCTCGATAGTTGCACGGACCGAATTAATCGAGATAAGTTGCAGATGAAATTGCATTTTTCAGAGACACCTTTGGGGACATCCTCTTACCTTCCTCTCGACGACGCGGGTGAGCATGTCCATGAGGAACTTCTCGCAGCCGTCGATCTCGCCCATGGAACCGAATGCGGCGGGGTCCGGCTCGAACAGCCTGCATGCACGCAGAAAACACATGAACACGTACGATAGAGGTCGCATGACAAAGTGGTACGTGCATGCGCGCGCCATGCATGGTTTATACCTGAGGCGTTCCTCGGTGATTTGCAGCTGCTGCTGACACGCGTATATCTCCTTCTGAATCTCCTGCAATTAATCCGTTGGCAGAAATCGACTAGTTAATAAGATGATTTCTTTGTCATTGAGACGTGACCTAACGTTAGGAAATGCAAGAGCTCACCTCTATCTTCTCGTTCAACGCCCCCGGGCTGAAATTTGCGAGCAGAAAAAAGAAAGATGCACAATGGTGTGAAATAGGCAAAAAAAAAAATGAGCCGGTTTGATACGTGAAATGAACGAGAATAGAGGGAATCAGAGCAAGGTAAAATGCATAGTACTTTGCTAGCTGCGTCGCCATGTCGCTCTCGCGCTTGAGCCTCTGGAGCATGCTGATGAGGTACTGCATCGGATTTGTCACACGAGCCTCTGGACTCCTATTTTCAGTTTTACAAAAACGATGGAGACGAGCTAGTTGTTGCTTCTCTTACCTCCCGATTCTGGATGGGTCTGCGGTGGTGAAACGAAGAAATCAAAGTGTTTGAGAAAGGAGATGCAAGTTCAAGTTGATTATACGTATATACGGTGCATGCATATGTGAACTCTGGCACTCACTCGCCCCGGTCGTTGTCCGACATGTTGAGGTACCGGAGAAGCACATCCTCCACCCTGGCCGACGAACCAACGCATGCATGCATGCACGCACGCACGAGTCAGAAACGGGAATGAAAAGGGCGGGCAATCAATGAAGCAAGCTGTGCCGGAGAGAGGAGAGGAGAGGAGAGGAGGACGGACCCGTGGCGGCCGGAGAAGGGGCAGAGGCGGCGGGAGGGGGAGAACATGAGGAGGGCGATGTCGATGTCGCAGAGGACGGAGAGCTCGTAGGCCTTCTTGATGAGCCCGTTCCGGCGCTTGGAGAAGGTCACGTGCCGGTTCGTGTTGTTCTCGATCCGCTTGATGGCCAGCTTCACGCGCCCCATCGTCCTTGTCGTCGCCGCCGGCCGGTGAGGTGCGGAGCTGGGCTAGCGGCGGGCAGGAGGAGGTGGTGGTGGTGGTGAATGGCGGTGGCGATGGTAGGAGCGTGGCCCGTTGAGGGCGGGGGTGGGCGGGCGGGAGCGCTCGTAGGAGCGGCAGAGACGGGGGCGGATCTGCCTTGGCTGTCGCATATGCCCAGAGCCTGTAGTAATAAAGATCCGACGCCACGGCGGTTCCCCACGCGCGAGCGATTGCCCTGTGATTTGCTTGCTCGCTTGCATGCAGCGTGCCGTACTGCCGTGCTGATTGATGCGTGGCTTGCGGCTTCTCCAATGGGGAAGCCAGCAGGGGAAACTCGAACCAGCGTGACAGCGCCAGGACACTATACATACAAAACTTGAAGAGAAATTACATGTGTATAGGGAAAATATTTCTCATGTACACAAAAAATAATCAATGTGTTCGAAAAAAGGCGACCGTGTATTTCAAAAATATAAATCAAGCATTTTAAAAATAGACAAGTATTTGTAAAATGTTAACTGTGTACAGAAAAAATGTTGACCACGCATTCAAAAACATGAAACTTGTATTTGAAAAATGTTAAACATGTATTAGAATTTTTTTACTAGATATATAACATAAATGTACAATCTATGAAAAAAGTAGATGTAAAAATAGGTGAGGGGAGTCGCCGGATCCACGCGCGTGGATAGTTTTAAGCCAAAGTTGCTTAGTTTTTAGGTTGTTCATCGCCTTTGTTTCGGCGGCGGCGATGGCGGTGCTAAATAAAATTTCTTCAAATCCTACCCCGATGAAGCGATTGGTCCTATGGTTGGGGATGGATTCGGAATCCAGTCTGTTCAAGCAAGGATGGTGTGACTGCGGCGTCATCCTTGTGGTGGACCTGTGTTCTCAGACTCCCCCGTTGCGACGACGTTTGCTCCAAAAAAAGAAAGGCAAATTTTAACATGCTCCCTTTTACCCTCTCTTTTTACATGTGAGGTAAGAAGGTAAGTGTTAATCAGACCATTACTAGAGATCATTTTCTTTTCAACTATTTTAAAGGTATTATGTTGTTTTATTTTTCTTTCATTTTTCAAAAAAAAAATCAGTTTCTCTGTTTTCCTGCATTTCTTAACTAGTTTTCTTTAGTTTTTTGGCGATTCATCACGAGTTTCTTTGCTTTATTTTATCCTTTTTTTCTCTACAGAAGTCTACCTTTACACAATATAACTTTTTATTGTGGAGATGCATTTATATATAAATGCTGACAATTTTTTTAATATGCGATGTAAAAATTTCTAATACATATTTAACATTTTAAAATACACGTCAAACTTTTTAAGAAAATATCTTTTTTTAACCTATGCGAGCAAATCATCACTTTTTTATATTTCAATTGGTTTCCACCACATTTTTATATTTTTCATCCACATTGTACATTTTTCGTATAAATCAGAAACATTTTGTTATACAAGTTTAAAATTTTCTGACTACATGATTCTTTTCAAATACATGTTGTTGTGATATTTATTTTTTCATAAAATTTGCATATTTTGCTATATATAAACAAATTTATACACATTTGACATTTTTCTAGTACATGATTAACATTAGTTTCCCAAACACAATTTTTCGACATTTTTTCAAACCCATGTTAAATAAAATGTAATGCTTGTTAAATATTTTTCAAATACAGGTTGTGACATTTTCTATGAATGATATAAACAATGAAAACTACGCCAACATTTTTGTATATTGTATAAACATTTTAGAAGAATGCATGAACATATTTGAAAATTTAATGTACAATTGTTTAACAAATTTTTAATTGAACAAACATATTAAGGTGTCTCTGCAAACAGAGCAAGACCAAGATCAATGCATCACACCACATGCCTGCAAAATTCAGAACAAGCAAATCTAACCAAACAGAAATATAACGAGGGCCAGCTTATGCTAACCATTATGAAATAAGTCATCATTTGAAATCAGGTAAACATCTTATGGTGCATCACGTCACGTCTTGTTGACTTTGGTCTGCGGATAAACAGGAACATAAACAAAACATATTTGATGGCAAAGGAGAGAGGGGG